>CM034151.1:26756883-27958579 GCA_019776745.2 Taxus chinensis
CAGAATTGGTGAAATAATTTTTCGTGGGTAAAATTATTAGTTTCCACCAACGGTCACGGGGCTAAGCCCCTCCTTATTATGTATGGGGAAGCTCCCATTATTGAATTTAAAACTAACTAAGAACTGTGGGTAGCCATTAGGTTGGGGATCACACAAGAACAATCCATTAAACCTATGGAAAAGCTCTTGTACGAAGTACAATGGAGGAAATTGCAGCGAAGGAAGGTAAAGGGGAGTAAGATAAATAAGGAGACATGGTTACTATTATGAGTAGGCTTACACAATTCACATACAATAACCAGATTAGGTACACATTCAATTAGAAGAACACAAAAATGTAATACATTGGAAATACTAATAAATAAGAGACACAAAGTTATACAAATCTATCAATCAAGGACACAAAGTTCATTCTTTCTTGTACAAGATAATAATTCTCACAAAAATGGAAATTAGAGAGAGTAGAGGAACATTGAAAAAGAATCTAGAAGAAAATGTAACTTGTATTGCTTGATCCAGTAGTGGTAAATCTCAACAACATACATTCAATCAACAATTACCAACCCTTTGGAATGGATAAGTCATTCCAATTTATAGAATTACAAATTCTCTATTCATCTACCCCCCACATGACTTTTCACCTATCCCCATCACTTGTGACCTTTCATATTCCTATAAAGTGATTCATTTTCTTATTAATTAAAAATGAATCTTATAATATTAATGTTGGGGATCACTTAAGTGAATACAAAAAATATCAAAAATTACATTCTTAATTGAAATTTAGAATATGGAGAGAGAGTGAGGAGAGAGATAAGGGGTTGACTGATTTGATGAATATAAAGCTCTATTGATGGAGCACTAATCATTCATGATCTTTGAGGGATAGTTCCAAGAATGAGCTCTTTTCCTTTGAGGAAATGATTCATGGATGAGAATATTGACCTCTGATCACCTCAAACCAAAACACTGAGATTACATATGCTTCATCATGTTGTGAGATGCAAGAACAATGCAAAGTGTTGAATAAGTGTTTAGA
This sequence comes from Taxus chinensis, assembly GCA_019776745.2. NCBI lineage: Eukaryota > Viridiplantae > Streptophyta > Pinopsida > Cupressales > Taxaceae > Taxus > Taxus chinensis. Next base: position 26,757,923 of record CM034151.1, read on the forward strand.
AACATTTTTGAGAGGCATTGTAAAGTCAACCTAGGATGACCACTGATTACCCATCATGATATTCTCATGTCATGTTTCATATGACCATTGCCTTATAGACCTGAAGTCAGATGTTTCAACACCCAAAGGATTCATAATGTTCTTGACCATATGTGGAATTAGAACACCGTGGTTGCAAATCACTCAGGTATGATAAGATGTAAAAAAATCCAAGGCATTGAATTAGCGTTTAAGAACACTATTATAACGACTATACTATGAAGGAAATATAATGGTTTCAATAATAGGAGTTAGGACATAAGAACCACTTTATTTCTTCTTAGGATCTTACAATTTACCCAAACGATTGCAAGAAACAACTCCCTAATGCTCAAACTTTTGATGCCTATCATCCTCTTCCTGAAATGGGTCTTCCTTAGGTAGATGAAAGGATTACCCCTGAATGAATTTATTTTCATGCAGCCACCTATTGGAATGAAATGATATGATGTCGATATATTTCTTCCTTGAGGCATGATCACACCATAAGATTTTAGGTGAGTGTTTATGAAATATATTGGGGATGACATCAAATGGAATTGGGGATGATTTCTCATTCTTACATATAAGTTGCCCCACATGAATATCACCTATTTATAACTCTAGAAAACTTCTTCAAAAAAATCAGGTTTGGCATTCTTACATACCTTATTGCTCATACTAAACAGTTTTGAAACCCTCCTAAAACCCTAGGTTGAAAGTGACTTGAAGAAAAATTCTTGTATTGATCCAGATTTTTTTTTTGGAAACATTTATGATTTTATGTTATACATAAATCCTCCAGCTATCTCTAGGTGTGATTTAGAGTTTTGACAGTATGTGGGCCCCACTCAAAAATTATTGTTTCTGGAAAGTTTCAATTTGTGAAAATGTTTCCCATTGAACCCATTGAATAATTTACCATTTATTAAAGTATGGGAGTTTTAATACATGTCTATGATGATTTACGATCATGATTGAATTGTTAAAATTCAAAGTGTGCTTTATTTTTGAGGACTAGTTTCTAGGCAGTTTTGGGGCAGTTTTGAGAAGTTTGTGGTAAAATCGGTTTTGGAGGAGCTATAAGTGGAGTTATGACTTGGTTTGATTTTTTTCAATGATCCTAGTTCCAAGAGATTTCGAATGATATATCGCCCTTGAGTTTATTCCTATATTTGAGCAAGTTATGACCTATTCTTTGAGGGTCAATTTTGAGAGTGTTTAGTTAAGATGGTCTCAAGATGCTTCATGAGGTTTTTTTATTGTTTTGAGTTTTTTCATGATTTCTGGAGGTTTTTGAGCTATTAGAAAATAAAATAAAATTTTCAATGATATTGGTTCTAAGATATTTCCAATGATATATCAAACTTGATTTTTTTCCTAGATTTGAGCAAGTTATGACATGTTCTTTGAGGGTCAATTTTGAGAGTACTTGGTTAAACATGGTCTCAAAAGGATTCATGAGGTTAATTGATTATTATGAATTGTTTCATGTTTTATGGAGGTTTATTAGATCTTATAAAACATGTATAAGCATGTTCCATGCCTTAGTGAAGTTGGATTTGTTCTTCTCTATTCAATTTAGGTGAGTTGGCTTATTTTAGTGCATTTGTGCTTCTTGTGTCTGAAATGAGTGGGTTTGAGTTGTTTATGATATGACCAACCTACATGGTCAAGTTTGTGATTTCATCATGATGTTATTATTATTTTTTCATGATATTTTCACTATGAAGGCTGACCTACATGTTTTGGAGGGAAGAAAAAGGTATAAAAGCAAATTAGAAAGTTCATTTTGGACTAGTTGTTGATACGAGAGCTTGAGCGACATAAGGGGTATTTCTGGAGCTTTAAAGAGGTATTAATGACCATCATGAGAGGTAAATGATTATGTAATGTTGTGATAAATAGTAATAAGATAATGGAGAGCTAGGGAAAAGAATAAATTAGCTTGAGGAGAGATATATTTGAGCAAGGAAGAATGTGTGTTTGAGAAGGGTTTTGAGAGAGAGGAGCTGAATTTGTTATCACCATCAGTTTTTGTGGCAACATATTGTCAGTTATCAATCATTTTTAGGTGGTCCATTTGGTTTTTAGTCATATTGAGGGGTTTTATCCTTTTTGTGGGTTTGGTGCCTCACGAAACTAGGGGTTTTTCTCCTTGTAGGTTTGGTGCCCTACTAAAACTAGGGGTTGATGCTCCTTGTCAAGTTGTTGCTTCACTAAATTTCCTTTATTTGAGTAATATAAGAAGAGTTTCAGTATTTTTTCTTCCCCTTTAGGGTTTCCCACTTACATATTGTTTTCAGGTGTCTTCTTCTTTGTTTCATGTACTTGTGAATGCTTCATACACACTTTATGTGTTTATATGGTTATGGATGTTAACTAGTTGAATGAAATGATAAATGTAAGTAATGGAAAATGAAATGAAAATTTTATATGAATGATTCACTCCCCCATTCCATTTTACTTCCTAGATTCAAGAAATAACTATAGGTAAAGAATATCTATACATGGTAGCAACCATAACAGGGATGAGACACACAATGCCCAATAGGAAAAAGGTTAAATTGAGTCGTGATAAATGACGAATGTGTATATATGATAATGGTATGATTAATATGTATTCTAATAGATCTGGAATGTTTATTGTTATTTTTACTCATGTTTCTACTTCCTATTGGAAAAGAGTGCTTTAAGGAATGGTTTAATATAGAGTTTTATTTTCTTTTTATGCTTTTTAGTTTTTCGGGATTTTAGTGGATGAGGGTTTGAAATGGAATCATCAAGAAAGATTTAAATTTTTATTAAATTTTAATAGTCTTAATTTATGATACTTGGGTGGATGATATCCAATTCAATGGAGGGAATCAAAAGATTTGTTAATTCCTGATTTACGAGACTTGGACAGAAAAGGTTCAAGTCAAGAAAGGGAATTGAAAGATTCGATACGTCTTAAAGTATGAGACTTGGGTAGATGGGTTCTAAGTGAAAGGAGTGAATCAAATGACTCAATGAGTCCTAAGTTACAAGACTTGGATGGATAGGATCCAAGTTAAAGGAGTGAATCGAATGATTTAGTGAGTCCTAAGTTACGAGAGTTGGGCGGATAGATTCCAAGACAAAGGAGAGAATTGAAGGATTCGATTTAAGTCCTGAAGTACGTGAATTGGGTGGACAATATTAATGTAAAATAATTTGTGATTAGATAAATCTTTGATGAGATCAAAATATCTACATGATTTTAGAGGAGGATTGTCAAGTTAGAGAATATGTTGAGATTCATATTCATCTATGAGTGGAAGAGTGCAAGGAAAGAAGGATTGATCTCTAAATGTATACCTGAGACTTCTTATAGGCTATAGAGAGGAGATATTCAATGTTTATCCTTATAGGCTAGGAAGTCATTGATTTGACAAAATATTTATAATTAAAGCATGAAAAAGTTTTATAAGGATATTCCTAGGTATATGTACCTCATAGAGTGTACACATTTAGATGTCTTGACAGGTAGTAATCATCGATGATGAGATGCCTACAAGATTGATCGTTTGAGGTATAATTGACATAGAAGTTTTCATTGTTGTAAGTTTCCAATCTTGTTGTGGTTTTTTTTCGACAATAAGACTAGAGATGTCAAGCATAAGAGCCAACAATGAAAGAATAGAATCAATCTCAAAAGTTCTTGATGATGGAACATATTCTGTAGTGTCTACAGTTATATCAAGGGTTGAAAATGAGTCTTAAAGAAAGGTCCATGTCTTGTTTGATATTAGAAGGTTGTTGTCTAAAACAAGTACAATGTCTATTTGGATGAACAAAAGAAAATATGTAGAAGAGATAGATTGGTTTAGAGGGAGAGATACTTGACCTTCGTCATGATCTTGTTGAATTTCAGTATGTACATAAGTAGAGACAACAATCAACTCTTCATTATAAGTTGTGGAAGTTGATGTGTCGTTGGTTGTGATAGTTTTGTTATTTTCTACAAAAATGATGTCATCTTCAAGTAAGTCTTATATGTAATTCTTAAATCATGTGCATCTATTTGTAGAGTGGCCATCAATACGATGAAAATAACAAATAGGTATTAGGTTTATACCAATATTTCTTAGGTTCCTCTTCAACAAAGGGTTTTTTAATTGAATATCTTATCATTTTATCCTCTTTTAGTTGATAGAAAACACTAGAAAAACTTTCTTTGAGGGGTGTAAACTGACATTTGACTTTGCGTGGAGTATTTTCTTTGCTAGGTTGTATGATTGGATTCTTGTGTGATTGTTCACTAATTTTGGAATCCACACGAGAGATTTGTTTGGTCATCACACTAAGTGATTTTATTACCTCGTCCTTTGATGTCTTGTGTAAATCCACCATTGTAATGAAAAATTGGGGAGACTGAAGAAAGGTACGATAGAAAACTCAACCCTTAGAAAAGTGAATGCTAAGATGGAAGAAGGAATTTTTTTTGAAATCTCGACCTTTAGAAACATGAATGATAAGATGGAAGAGGGAAAAAATGAATATTAAAGAGCTTAACCCTTAGCAAATTGAATGTTAATAGGGAAGAGGGGAAAAGGTTTGAAAGCCCAACCCTTAGCAAAGTGAATACTAAGATGGAAGAGGTGAAAAGAATTAGTGTATTTCTTGACTCCTTATAAAATGAGAGTAAAGATAAAAGGTACTAAAAGGGGTTATATGTGATCTACTCTTTAATAAAAATGGATGTTAATGGAGAATAGAATTAACAATGTGAATGAGATCAACTCTTAACAAAATGAGTGTTAAACGAGATGAAAGGGTATAAAAAGGTTAACTCTTAACAAAATGAGTGTTAAGAAGAATGAAAAGAGGGTGACTTCTCAAAACTTTACAAAATGAATAGTGTTAAGGTAGTAGAAGGGATTGAAATGTTAAATTAGAGGAATATTAGCTAAATGAGGGCTAAGAAAGATGAGGCGGTTTGAAAGTATTCACGACCCTTTACAAAGTGAATTTAAAGAGGAAAGATGTGAGAGAAGTTAGTTTGCTCAACTTGAGACAAAATGAGTGCTATAAGAGGAGACTAAGAGACATGATGAAATATTCTCAACTCTCAACAAAATAGTGGTAAGAAGGAAGATACTTAGAAAGACAATGAGTTTGTTCAACTTTTAACAATATGGGTGTTAAAAGAGGAGACTATGGAAAATGATGAAGGATGTAAAATCTCAAAAAAAAATTGTTAAAAGAGGAGACACAACAAAGAAATGGGAGCACTTGAAGAACGACATGGTGAATGTCGAAACAAGAAGTGAAGAAATGAAAATGAGAAGGTCTAAATCTCATGAACATGGAGATAAGAGATGAAGGGAATGTGATTGATAAAGATCCTCAAGTTAGAGAAAAGTGAATGCTTTAAAAGAGAGGAATGAAGTAATGTGAAAATGTCAAGAATGCAATAAATTGAATGTGAAGTATGATGATTTAAGAGTACGAAATGATTAAATTTAAACAAGATAATGTTAAACTTAAGACTTATGAAAATGAAATATCAAAGTGATGACAATAGTGCTTGACCGTGATAAAGAGAGTATCATGATGTCAAGACTTATATGAAAAGGATGAAAGTACTCAAGTTTGGATATGGATGTCTGCAACCCAAGACTTAGACTCATTTACAAAATGACAATGTGGATGAGAGAGAAAACATGAATGAGAAGAGTGAAACACAAGTGTGTGACATGTAAGAAAAAGAGAGAAATGGTGTTTTGAAATTCGGCCTCTACCTTAAATTAGCTTGGTCAAGGTGTGTCTTCCTAGATGATTCTCTCAACTAGGTGTTAGTAGCATACCCAAGAAAGCGTGGGGCTATTATTAGATGCTGGATTTACTTTACCCCTTTAAAAACAATGAGAAAATATCTTGCTCAAATGAATAGCATTGGGGTTTCCACTAAGTATATATGTGACTCTAATCTCACAAGGTGTACTAGTCAGTTGGGAAAAAAGGTACTCGTTTCGTCAACCAAATCCCTAAATTTTCTTAATACTTTGGCATTCATGTGGTACACCTCAAATGAGTTTTATGTCTTAAGAAAAAAACACTTCTCATAGTTATAGAAGTTAGACAATAGCCTTGTCAACCACACATGTATATCCAGTGTGAATTGTTTATTTAATCTTTATTAAAGAGGTTCCTTGCACACAAAGTATTAGTAGTTTGCTTAGCACACGATCGAGGCAACCTGTAATTAGTATTTTTAGAAATGGTATTCATAATATGGTCCTGCAAACAAGTGTTGGTAGTTTTCTCTAGGTGAATAAAGAGGAAATAATAAAAAACAACACAATCACATTTCTGATTCTCAAGATCACTTATAACAATTGCGAGAGAAGAGCATATGCATGAGATATTACGATGATCTTCACAAAAATGAAAAAACAATGACAATGAAATGGAAGAAAAATTGGTAACAAATTGTTAGTGATGATGCATAAAGAAGTCAAATGTGTTCAAGAAGTCACTAACAAAATTATAGGACGGAAACAACCAATAACCCTACATGATCAAGTTTCACAATTAGTCCGTTTTAGTAAAATAGATAGAAAAAATAATTAAAAATGTCCTAATTAAATTTTAAAAGGCCTACTCAAATTAATTAGAATAATTAATTAATACTAGCTGATTAGTATTAGTAAAAACACCTCACTAGATAATTTAATAATAATCTAATTAAATTAATAAAAGATATCTAAACATAACGCTAAGATTAAGTCTAAGTTTTAAAAAAAGGAATTAAATAGATTGAAACCTATTGGTGAAATATTTTTTAGATGGGAAAATTGTGGGATTTCACCAATGATTTGGGACTAGGTCCCTTAGCTTGAATGGGCACCTCCATTTATTAAAAACAAGGAATTATATATACACTACTCTAATTATGGGGGTGACCTTGGGACCGGGGATCACACATGAATACTTCCCTATACATATGGTGAAGTGTTTGTGTGGAACACAAGGCAGGAATTGTGAGGAGAGAAAGTATAAGAAGGGATTTTATATTGCAAATAGCACATTCATATTTTTCCAACATAAAATCAAGTGTAGTTACATACATTCAATGAGAAGAAACTATGGCAAGATAAGAGGAACAAGATAAAATCAACATAAAGTTTTCTTGCATGATAATTCACATTTACAATTTCTCATAGTATGAAATTGAGATGGAGATAGAAAATTTTAGACAATAAATAGAATAATTTGATCGCATGTTCCTAGAGAGAATATGGGAGCTAGTAAACAAGAATAACCATCCCTTTACAATGAGGATATCATCTCCTTTTATAGATTTTCACTTTAACCCTTCATGTATCCCCCACATTGTTGTCTGTGTTTCTATTAAACTTGTGAATCTTCATTATCCTATGAAAGAACAAATTAAGTACCCCTCTTATAATTTAAGGAAGTACTTTTACATCCTGCAAATATTTCATTGTCACTTAAATGAATAGGACAAAACAACATGATCATGCACAATGAGGAATTAGAAGGAGGATAAAAGAAGAAATAGAATGAGAGAGGATAAGAAAGAAGAAATGCTTAAAATCATGGATGAAGATTCCTCCACCCTTGATGAAGATCTGCTCTGAAGAAGTTAAAGATGAAAAATGACCCTTTATGACCTTCCACTCTGATGTACCGATGAAGACCTTTGAACACTCTGCTCCCTTTGAAAAATCTTGAAATGATGAACCTTTGGCAACACTTCTGAACACACAAGAAGAGGAGTGATGGAGCACTTGAGAAGTAGGTTGTAGACAAAAACGTATTCACTTAAGACTTATGAAAATGAAATATCAAAGTGATGACAATAGTGCTTGACCGTGATAAAGAGAGTATCATGATGTCAAGACTTATATGAAAAGGATGAAAGTACTCAAGTTTGGATATGGATGTCTGCAACCCAAGACTTAGACTCATTTACAAAATGACAATGTGGATGAGAGAGAAAACATGAATGAGAAGAGTGAAACACAAGTGTGTGACATGTAAGAAAAAGAGAGAAATGGTGTTTTGAAATTCGGCCTCTACCTTAAATTAGCTTGGTCAAGGTGTGTCTTCCTAGATGATTCTCTCAACTAGGTGTTAGTAGCATACCCAAGAAAGCATGGGGCTATTATTAGATGTTGGATTTACTTTTACCCCTTAACAACAATAGGAAAATTATCTTGCTCAATGAATAGCCTTGGGGGTTCCACTAAGTATTATGTGACTCTAATCTCACCAAGGTTGTACTAGTCAGTTGGGAAAAACGGTACTCGTTTCGTCAACCAAATCCATAAATTTTCTTAATACTTTGGCATTCATTGTGGTACACCTCCAAATGAGTTTTATGTCTTAAGAAAAAACACTTCTCAATAGTTATAGAGGTTAGCCAATAGCCTTGTCAACCACACATGTATATCCAGTGTGAATTGTTTATTTAATCTTTATTAAAGAGGTTCCTTGCACACAAATTATTAGTAGTTTTCTTAGCACACGATCGAGGCAACCTGTAATTAGTATTTTAGAAATTGGTATTCATAATATGGTCCTGCACAACAAGTGTTGGTAGTTTTCTCTAGGTGAATAAAGAGGAAATAATAAAAAACAACACCAATCACATTTCTGATTCTCAAGATCACTTATAACAATTGCGAGAGGAAGAGCATATGCATGAGATATTACGATGATCTTCACACAAAATGAAAAAACCAATGACAATGAAATGGAAGAAAAATTGGTAAAACAATTGTAGTGCTGATGCTAAAGAAGTCAATGTGTTCAAAGAAGTCACTAACAAAATATAGGACGGAAACAATCAATTAACCCTCCCTGATCAGTTTCACAATTAGTCCGTTTGAGTAAAAATAGATAGAACAAATAAGTAAAAATGTAATAATTAACATTTTAAAAGGCCCTACGCAAATTAATAGAATAATAATTCATACTAGCTGTAGAGTATTTAGTCAAAAACAACCTCACTAGTTCCATTTACTAATATTAAGTAAATTCCTAACAGATATCTAAACCTAACGCTAAGATTAAGGTCTCAGTTTTAAAAAAAAGGACGTTAATAGATTGATGAAACCTATTGGTGCCCTATTTTTTAGAGGGAAAATGGTGGATTTCACCACTGATGGGGGACTAGGGCCCTTAGCTTGAATGGGCACCTCCATTTATTAAAAACAAGGAATTATATATACACTACTCTAATTATGGGGGTGACCTTGGGACCGGGGATCACACATGAATACTTCCCTATACATATGGTGAAGTGTTTGTGTGGAACACAAGGCAGGAATTGTGAGGAGAGAAAGTATAAGAAGGGATTTTATATTGCAAATAGCACATTCATATTTTTCCAACATAAAATCAAGTGTAGTTACATACATTCAATGAGAAGAAACTATGGCAAGATAAGAGGAACAAGATAAAATCAACATAAAGTTTTCTTGCATGATAATTCACATTTACAATTTCTCATAGTATGAAATTGAGATGGAGATAGAAAATTTTAGACAATAAATAGAATAATTTGATCACATGTTCCTAGAGAGAATATGGGAGCTAGTAAACAAGAATAACCATCCCTTTACAATGAGGATATCATCTCCTTTTATAGATTTTCACTTTAACCCTTCATGTATCCCCCCACATTGTTGTCTGTGTTTCTATTAAACTTGTGAATCTTCATTATCCTATGAAAGAACAAATTAAGTACCCCTCTTATAATTTAAGGAAGTACTTTTACATCCTGCAAATATTTCATTGTCACTTAAATGAATAGGACAAAACAACATGATCATGCACAATGAGGAATTAGAAGGAGGATAAAAGAAGAAATAGAATGAGAGAGGATAAGAAAGAAGAAATGCTTAAAATCATGGATGAAGATTCCTCCACCCTTGATGAAGATCTGCTCTGAAGAAGTTAAAGATGAAAAATGACCCTTTATGACCTTCCACTCTGATGTACCGATGAAGACCTTTGAACACTCTGCTCCCTTTGAAAAATCTTGAAATGATGAACCTTTGCAACACTTCTTGAACACACCAAGAAGAGGAGTGATGAGCACTTGAGAAGTAGGTGTAGACAAAAAATTATTCACTTTACACATTATTTGGCCCAATCTTATACTACTATTTAGAAGGTTCTCAAGTGTACAAAGTACTAATTAATCCCACCTTTTGGCCATCTTTATTTTATACTTTATTTCATAGTTCCCATGTATTTTCCAGCACTTATACGCCCATTTCTCAACTTCCTCGACATTTTATCCCTAAATTAGGGCACCTCGGTCCCACACTGGGTGCCCCGATCTATGCAAATCCCCTTGCGCTCATTTTAGGGTCATTTCTAGTTATTGGTCATCTTTATCTTCTTCTTAGTCAGCCATGTTGGGATTAATTACGAAATTAAGCTTGAGATCCCTATAAATATAAATTTTTAAGACTATAATGAGGGTTCTAGGTCATAGCATTACAAACTACTATCACTCCATTTAGGGTTACGTCCATTACATCACTTACATCCACATAGTGCCATGCATCAAGGCTAGGAGATCTACATCACCCACACTTCATTGGGGGAGGGATTCTATTCTATTCCATGCACACATGCTATTTATATTTTATATAGTTACTATTTCTTGCTACTTCACAAAGTGTGACTAGCACAAGAGCACCTAGGGCACGATATGCACACACTCACTAGAACTACATCTGGATCTGAAATGTAGTGCAATGCTAAGTGATAAGTCCAATAGCTTGGTAGCTGAGGTCAATCCAACCCATTCATTTGCATATTTTATTTTTCTATGGTTTGATACTTCTCTTTGCATTGCAGGTCATTCTAAAGATCATCTAACGAATCCAGTACAATAGACAGGAAGAGTTTTAGATCAACTAGCAACCATACCAATTACAATTTTTGAGCATTTACAATGTTCAGAGCACCACATAGAAAACTAGGGCACCCCAGGGTGCCCCAGTACACTCCTAGGCACTCCAGTCACTTCATATATGTCCTTCGCATGGTCCCTGAGTGTTCATATGCACTTCCATATTTTACTCTCAGACCTGCAACAACCTGCGACAGTCACTACCAAGTAGCTAAGCTACATCTATCCCCTTCTCTTGCACATTTATGGTTTCATTTTATTTAGCATAATTATTTACATCTATTTTACTATTATTTACTACATTTATACATCATTTTAGTCCTCCTAATTAGATTAACTAGGATTACCACTTCCTTGTATCATATTCCCATTTTAGTTAATAATTTTGGTGAACCCGATGTGACGTACTCTTATGCTTCGGTTCACACTCAATTTTTGAGGGATTACCATTACACTGAATCCCACACACTACACTATTGGTCCTACACATTTACATTCTACCATCTTACATGTATACATCACATATCTTCATAGTGTTCATCATCCATATACTACACTAGTCATCATTACATATGAGCCTAGTTTCACATCCCAACTTTACATTCTACATTTACGCTAGAGTACATTATCTATGAGTTTAGCTTTCTATATCACCACTACCCATTCCATTTTCTATCTATGCCTACCACTACATCTTACACACCGACACCACATCCATGAATCCTATATATTCTACATGATACACTAGATTTCATTATACATGAGTCTATTTTTACCTGTCATCCTTACAAATTCTATTTCTATCTACTCACTTGTTATGTTTCACACATTACACATTCCATACCCATTACATATTCTACGCTACATTTCCTACACCACGCATTTACATACCCTATTCCTTACTTGGTAATTTACATTGTGTTTTTTTCTATGCTTTGTAATAACCACCTTATGAGGAACTCTATTTCCTCGATCCATAATCGACTACCGAGGGTTTACCAATCAAATGGACCTTACCTACATGCGACATATCATCATATCACACTCATTGGATTAGTAACCAACGATCTAGGCTATATCGTCACCCACACTCATCATCACATATCATTGTGGTAGACACCTTAGGTTAAATCACCACTCCTTTCATCCAATCTACCTTATCCTATCACATTCTATCATCATGTATTCTATTATTCTATTACATTATCCTTTTATCAATTCTAGGTTATTGTATTACATTATCATCCCTTTTATTTTCATGTAGTGGCATACACCTTAGGTTAAATTACCACTCTCTTCATCAAATTCTCATTATCCTCTTACATCATATCATCATTTATTCTATTATCCTATTATAATTCATTCTATTAAATCATCATTTATCCTATTCATCACTTAGTGGTATACGTTTTAGATTAAATCACCACCTCATTCTTATTCATCACGTAGTGGTCCATGCTTAGTGCTAACCACCACCTTCCGTTATCTACCATATACTCATATAATCTCCATCTGACTTCATCACCCATCTCATAGTGATACACGCTATAGGCTAAATCGTCACCTTCTTCTTCCATCATGTAGTGATATACACTTAGGGCTAAATCATCACTCACATATTCAATCAAGTCGTGACATACTCTTCAGCTATATGGTTCACACACATTCACTATAAAATCACATACTTCATCACTACTTACTACCTCTCCTCCCATAATGATTTATGCTTAGGGATAAATCATCACTCCCTTATTAACCAAATTCGTGATATATGCTTTGGTTATAGGGTTCACACGCATATCTCCCTATGTCGTATTTCATCACCACTACACATACACAAACATCACGATGCGCTAGACACATCCTATAATACTCGACCATTTCTCGATGATGCAATCTCATTTATGGTTCATTCTTGATTGTTGAGGGGGAAAACAAAATGAACCTCACTACATAAACTTCCATACACTCAGGGGGCACATTGCTCCTATCATTCCATCTTGTATTCCATTCCATCCATCCACAACATACTGCATTATCGTGATAGCATTTAATTTTTCTTACTAGTGTTTCACATGCTCACTTTATTACACATGTTAGCTTTCTTTATTATATGTCATTATCATACACACATGCACGTTCACAACCTTGTTTAGTTTGATCACAGATACAGGACATATACACGCAAGATGGATGCTCACCTTCTACCCTTACCATATTAGTCACTGGGGGTATCCACATTCATCTCATACAGCTGTTATTGTTTCATTTTTTACTTAGCATCTTATACTACTTTTTCATACACACTTTGACATATTGGTTATCACTCTAACATGCTAACAGGTGTTCCATGTAGAACACTTGTTTTGCAGGATTACATGTTTCGATGACCACCTCTTTGTTCTACTTGTCTACATTGTTTTCCTTTGTATGTGGTCTTTGTTTCCATTTTCTTATGTGCACACTTGTCTTTTGTTTGTGGCCATGATGGCTTTATGTGTCTTGCGACATCGTGAGTGATGTCCCATATTTGTAACCCACTTTGTGTAGTCTTCTTACTGTTTCTTGCGTGTTTACACTACTATGCTTGGTAGTTTTTCTACATTGTTTGCATATTTTACACTTATTACATGAATGTGTTTTCAGAATAACACTTGTATTGGCTAGCCATCCCCTTTTTTCATGCCTTGGTATCTACCAACTGTTTTCCTTTCCCCCTATAGGGAAAAGTTAGACAGGTCAAAGTGTGGTTGGTCCTCTTTGGGGCCGCATTCTCTTTTCAGGATCGTCGCATGCACCCCCAAAGAGGGGGGAATCATCAAGGTTTTTCTACTAACATAACATTTTTACACTGGTTCAAACATAATGAGTGAGTTCAAACTAGTTTACAAACTCGATACACAATGGCCTTAACAAGATATGGTATCCTTCAACAATTCTACGGAGCGGTTACAGGCTTGGAGGTTACAGTGGGTGTGCCTCTCTACACTTATCTGTCTAGTGGCATTAGATCACTTGAAAAACCAAGACAGTACAAAGATCTCTTCAACAAATTTCAACAGAAGTAGTTAGAGTTAGAGGACACAAAGAATTTCCTCCCTACACTTCTTCAACAAATATGACATGAAATCACCCGAAAAACTCACGATAATATAAGATATCATTCTACAACCTTTTTCTCGACATGGATCAGGTGCACATGTTCCATTTACATGTTTTCTAGTGTATTTGACATTATGTACTTTACACATGCATAGTTGACTACTTGATCATTTTCTCCTTGCAGGTCCGTCATATGAGAAACAAGCAGTCAAATTAGAGGAAACAACAAAAAAATAATGACAACAACAATAACAATAACAACGATAACACACCAGGATGGTACTTTCCATACTAACCATGTAGGTACATTACACACCGCAACAACTACACACGCGTTCCGCCCTACGTTCACTCTCATCACTTTTTATGCACATTTTTCATCTTTAGAATCCATGCTCCTCCACATTTTTGTTTTTGTCATTCCACTCTTGAGTCTAGTCCATTAACACATATTCTTCTACACTCTACATGGATATTAGGTATGCATCTCTATCTACTTTATGTTACCAATATTTCTACTCACCAACATAAAGTGGGGGAAAATGTAGACCAAAAATTATGCATTTTACACATAATTTGGCTCAGTCTTATACTACTATTTAGAAGGTTATCAAGTGTATGAAGTAATAATTAATCCCACCTTTTGGCCATCTTTATTTTATATTTTATTTCTTAGTTACCATGTATTTTCTAGCACTTATCCACCCATTTTGAAACAACCTCAACATTCTAGCCCTAAATCAGGGCACCCCAGCCTATACTAGGGTGTCCCAAGGTGCCCCAGTCCTACCCTGGGCACCCTGATCTATGTAAATCCCCTTTCTCTCATTTTTGGGTCAATTCTAGTTGTTGGTCATCTTTATCTTCTTCTCAGTTAGCCTTGTCAGGATTAATTACGAAATTAAGCTTGAGAGACCTATAAATATAAAGTTATAAGACCATAATGAGGGTCCTAGGTCATAACATTACACACTACTATCACTCCATCTAGGGTTGAATCCATTACATCACTTGCATCCACATAGTTTCATGAATCAAGGCTAGGAGATCTGCATCACACACACTTCATAGGGGGAGGGATTCTATTCTATTCCATGCACACGTGTTATTTACATTTTCTATAGTTACTATTTCTTGCTACTTCATAAAGTGTGACTGGCGTGAGAGCACCAAGGGAATGACATGCACACACTCACCATAACTACATCTGGGTCCAAATGTAGTGCATCACTCAGTGATAATTCCAATAGATTGGTGGATGATGTCATTCTGACCCATTCATTTTCATATTTTATTTTCTAGGGTTTGATACCTCTCTTTGCATTACAGGGCATTCTCTAGATCATCCGAAAAATCCTGTACCACAGATAGGAAGAGTTTTATATCAACTTACAACCATACCAGTTATAGTTTTTGAGCATTTACAGTGTTCAAAATTCCTAGATAGTAGACCAGGGCATCCCGAGGTGCCCCAATCACTTCAGATCCTTCAGATCTATCCTTTGTAGGGTCCTTCAGTATTCGCATGCACTTCCATATTTTATTCTCAGACCTGTGATAGTCACTTCCAATCAGCTAAGCTACATTTCTCCCCTTCTCTTGCACATTTAGGGTTTCATTTTATTTAGTCTAATTATTTACATCTATTTTAATGTTATTTACTGCATTTACACAGCGTTTTCTTCCTCCTTATTATATTAACTAGGATCACCACTTCCTTGTATCCTATTCCAATTTTAGGTAATCAGTAGGCCATTGAGAGTAATAAAAGATGAATTACCTCAATGAAAAAATATCTTTGATCCTTTATACAATGCCACATCTTCATGACCAATCATTGACATGAGGAAATTTTGATGCATTTTGCTTCACACAAACATGGTCTTGATTTTGTCACTGCGAGAGCACTGATGATGAATGAAACATGAGAAAAAATCATTCCAACTCCATATAAATGGAAGAAGAATGAAAAAAAAACCAATTTCATGCACTCCATGTGGGATGAAGTGAAATACCTTTCAAGAAAAAATTGGCATTTTCTCATTTTGGCACTTTATGCTCATAGCATAAGGGCATGCGATAGTTTTGGTTGAAATTTTAGCAGGAGACCTCTCTAAGTACCAAGACCATTAGAGAATGTGTGAAGGACTGAAATGTGGTCACTTTTATCTCATTTCACCCATTTAATAATTTTAGAATATCCATAATTATTGCCTCATTTTAGCCAATTTTTGCCCATTTTATCAATCTTGCCAATTTTGAGTGTCTCGATCATAGGGGGAATGGAATGAGGAGTATGAATGTAAATTTTTCTAAAAATTAATATTTTTATTAGGTGTTCCCATAAATTCTTAATAAAAATATAAATTGGTCTTCTTGGTGTTAGATTCAAGGGAAACAACTTGCAAAAGTTTATGTTTTTCATTTCAATCCTTTGCTCAAATTTTCAGGGGATTTCAATCATTGGAGTTGCGTAAATATAAGAAATGAGTATTTTTTGTTGTAAAATTAAATGGGATGTATAAAATAGTATATATAATCAATGGAGGCATAAAAAAACTCTTCTTAAATTCATTTTTGAAAGGAACCTTCAATTCAAATTTCAGTGAAAACGGAGCAAGGGTTTGTGAGATATGAGCAAAAGTGTGTTTCCAAACATTAGGGTTTTCTTTTGAAATATGAGCATGAACACTTCACAACAGAAATGGAGGGAGGATATATTTTTAAAAATTCTCCAAAAATGCATTAGTGTGATTTAAATATTTGAAACATAACCATGCTAAAGTAAAACTCACCCTTGCTCATTTGGAGCACATTTACACTAACCTGGGTTGAGAGTGAGTTGAGACTTACTAAATGGGTCCAGGAGCCTCCAATGCACCTTACCACATTTAGTATGAGGTCTAAAGGTGCAATGGTGAAACATCATGGATAAAATTCACCATGGGTAAGTTCAACATGAGGAGGGGGGCATGAGATGAAGAGAGGGAGTGAGAACATGAAACTAGGGAACAGGTTGTGAAGTTTCAAGTGTTGGGAGAGGGGGATTCATCAAGGTGGAACATTTTTTTACACCTAATGAAATTTTACACCAGGTGAAAAGGTGCAAGAGGCCTTGAAAAATGTGACATGGGTCATGCCTATCATGGGAAGGGCGTCATTTGAATTGGTAAGTGCATAAGTTGAACCTAACACCCAAAGAGGTATTTTAAGTGACGAAAGAGGACTTCTCCCTTAGGGGCACACTTTTTTCACCTCATGAAATGTTTAACCAGGTTAAAATTGTTGGGAATAGGGGGAAAATGGAATAGTTCTATGATTTAATAACAAACAAAATCATACACACAGGATCCAAATTATTTTCCCGCAAAATCTACAGCAGTGGAAGTATAAACTAGAATCATCCAAATCACACAAAAGTACACACACATAACAAGCATGTACCATGATTCACCCAATGTGGGATACTTCCACCAAAGATAAATATCTCATATATATAATATAATAAGATATTACAAATCAATTCTTCTGCATAAGAGTACATGTATCTCTACAAGAGTATTTCCTCTTCCCAGATCTCCAACCTAATTTTCCTGAGTACACAAAACCGTGCCTCCATACCACCACTTGTGTCTTATCTAGATATCTAACTAGATCTTCCTGAGTGCACTACAATCATGCCTCTCAAACATAACCAGATCTCACATACCTGAAGCTACCCTGTATCTGCCACTGTGTAGCCAAGCTCTCACTTTATTGTGAATCTGCAAACGAGACCTCTACAATATCTAAATCTATATGGATCAACAATAAAATATGATCTCATGGGTCTACAATACAAGAATAGATCTATAATACAAGATCTCACAAACATGTGGATCTATAAGAAGAAACACTATTTGTTTTACATACTATGCAAGGCATTATAATGAGACAATAAATATACAAAGGAAATACAATAGCCTGTTATTTCCTTCTGTTTAGCTCCTCTCCATGGAGTCTTTGTCTTCATGTAACTTGTTCCTTTTTCCTCTTCTTCTTCTTCATCTTTATCCTCTCATTCTCGAAGAATCAAGGATCTAATACGATCCTTCTCTTTCTCTTCATCATCTTCATCCTCTCATTCTTGGAGAATCAGGGATCTAAGTCAATCATTCTCTTTTTCTTCATCGTCTTCATCCTCTCATTCTCAGAGAATCAAGGATCTAATCCGATCCTTCTCTTTTTCTTCATCCCCTTTCTAACTCCTAGCTTTCATGCTTATAAAGGTGTATATAAACTTAGGGCACTTTAGCCATGTAATTACATCAAATAAATCTACTTTAATGCTAAAGATAGATTTAATTCCCAAGAGTTAATTAAAACATCATCGCATAGGTAACCGACACCAGTTAGCCTTAACCACAGCTAGTTCCCACTTGTTGTGACCGATGTCAGTCCTATCTGACTGATGACGGTTGTTGTATTTTCTAGTAAGTTTCCATTGCATGCTCTAGTGAAGCTATTTAGCTCCACAACCTAACAATCTCCCACTTGGAGATAAATTGTTGAAGCTCTGTACCTGTACTTGTACATCACCATCCTCTATGCACCGTGAAGACCGTATATTCTTTCCTTCAAAAATTCTCTCAAAAAATAAAACCAAGAAGATCAAACCATCTTCTCAAACCAAGAAGATGAAACCATGACTTACCAAACCTGCACAAAGCTACAACTGATATGTGACAACCGAGCTATCTATACATCAAGCTCCCACTAAATCATAACACAAAGCCTCTCATGTAGCCAAGCCAACATGACTAACACACCTGCAAGAGCTCCCACTCAAACTGAAGTTATGAGCCTCAATCGCATCCATAGTCATACCTGTAAAACCAACCATGTTCTCCATCCATCTATTCATGTCTCCATGCAACCACCAATGTAACTAACCAAGACAAGTAAAACTGGAATATGCAAAAGAAAAACAAGATCCTGAGTAAAGACATCCCAAATGAGTTCTACCTGCAACAGTGGGTGATCAATCCAAAAACTTGCATAACTTAAAGAATCCAAACACTACAATTTACAATTCCAACCCTGCATAAACAACTAGCATGTCCAAGACAATCATCTATAGATAACATCTCTTAAGGAGTAACATAATAATCAAGAGGAAATACAAACATCCCCTACTCATGCTCAAAGTATCCATGTGCAAATCAAACATCCACATTATCATAGATTCATAAAATTGAATCTATACAACATGTACAAACTCACCATGTACATCCATCCATATCACCAGCACTTCAAAAGCTCCAAGTCTACCACCAACTAACTCCAAAGCTGAATATGAATCTTGTGCTCATTAATGTCAATAACAAACATCCATGCTAAATGATGCAACTAATACCAAGTTCAAATATCAGCACACATACTATCAACATACTGCACAAACTAACCAAGATGACAGCAAGAAAAGGGCACCATCTTAAAATGCTAAATAACCACTGCTGTCAAACCTATTAACCAAACTGACCATGGTTTCCTAACCAACCCCGGTCATTACCTAACTGACCACGATTACCAGATGACCGACCACGGTTAATCCTAACCAACACAGGTCTCTGTAACTAGCAGATTTTCTCTTTTAACCCTTAAAACTCTAAAAATTACTCTATCATCTAAAACCCGGCTGAATCTAACCATCAACTATAATCCCTAAGGAATATCCAGGAATCAAATAATAAACCAGAAGTGAAATAACAAAGCAATAAACTCAAAATACCAGCAAAGTCGTGACTGCCCTCCAAAACCAACTTGTGCCTCCTGCCACTCTAAATAGTAGCAATCTCCTCTCATTCTGCATGTGCATCATGTATACAATCCTGCAATGCCAATAACCATGGCTTGCTCCCACTGAACATGAAATCCCTTGCACTGCTTCTAACACTAAGCTCGAAAGCTAATATGTTAGTGAGAAATAAAACCAGATGAAAGAACTATAAAAATTGAATCCCTTTCTTCTCTGAGAATACTTCTACACCACAAAAGTTTGGACTTCTTGTGAAGTAGGTGAATCACATTCTTTCCATCCATATGTACTCAATATCTCTCGTTACTTGCAACTATGTCTAATCATGAATTTTCATTGAGGATCTCATCCTTAGACTGGAAACCCTTGTCCTCAAGATTCCACACATATGGGAAATAAAAGTCAAACAACACTAAAAAACCATGGTGTAAATTTGTGCACATTATCCAAACATAATATCAGTTGCTCCAAACGAAAGAAATAAAACATGAATTGTATAGAAATACCTTACTCAAAGTCTCAATGGAATAACTGAGCCAACTCCGTCCTCTTTCTGATCTAAACCATGAAGTGATCTACACCGTTTCTGCCATGTATACTCTGTGCAAGAAACTCTATCCTCCAAACTAGGACAAAAAACCATCTTCCCTCTCCTGCTACAAAAACCATGTATAGATAAGTTGCCACAGAGACCAAACACGGTTATCTCCTAACCGACCATGGTTAGTTGACCGATATTGGTTCCTTTATGACCACCGTCGGTTCTCAGACCGATGTGGATGCTGCTAGAATGAACCCAACGCCACACAATTTTACATAGAACACCACACAAGGTGCCTACTTCGACCGAAGACGATAGTTGAGTTGAGCTAGTCATTTCAAGAAGCATCCAAATCGTAAAAAACAACTACATCAATAAACCATGTAATAAATTACATGAAGGTGAAATACCTCACCTTACCAATACCAAGATACTAACCCTCATCTTCAACTAAAAAAATTACCTCTCTAACAGAAGCCCCATCTTCGTTCTGTGCTACTTGCCTCTCTACCGAAGCCCCATGCATCTAACTGCACCAAGGATGCATACCTGCTCCTTTTCTATGTCTATATTTTCAATCCGAAACCATGCATGTGCAATTAAACCATACGCTACAAAACCAAGATAAAACCATACCTCAATAACCAGATTTGTAATCTTACCACCATGTTTATGCCTCCAAGAACCAGGGGCACCTCAGAAAACAATACACATTCCATGCATCTCTCCATTTCTTCATATTTGTGATTTTTTGTTTAAAACCAGGTTGCTCAGTAACCAACCATAGTCACCCTGTAACTTCTAGCAACCTTACTCTTCCAGCTCCCATTTGAGATTAAATACCTTCATGTGATCTTCTCATCAAGAAAAAAAAAACATTGCTATAATACCAGTTGCTGAGAATAGGGGGACAACGGAATAGTGCTATGATTTAATAACAAATAAATTCATGCACACAGGATCCAAATTATTTTCCCACAAAATCTACAACAGTGGAAGTATAAACTAGAATAATCCAAATCACAAAAAATTACACACACATAACAAGAATGTACCGTGGTTCACCCAATGTGGGTTGAGTCCACCAAAGATAGAGATCTCATAATATATAATATAACAAGAGATTGCAAACCAACTCTTTTGCATAAGAGTACATGTATCTCTACAAGAGTATCTCCTCCTCCCAAATCTCCAACCTGATCTGCCTGAGTACACAAAACCATGCATCCATACCACCACTTGTGTCTTCTACAGATATCTAATCGAATCTACCTAAGTGAACTACAACCGTGCCTCTCAAACATAACCAGATCTCACATACCTGAAGCTACCATACATCTGCCATTGTACATCCAAGCTCTCATTGTATTGTGAATTTGCAAATGAGACCTCTACAATATGTAGATCTATGTGGATCAAAAATACAATATGATCTCATGGATCTACAATACAAGACTAGATATACATAGATATATAATACAAGATCTCACCAACATGTGGATCTATAATAAGAAATGCTATGTGCTTTGCATACTATGTAAGCCATTACAATGAGATAATAAATATACAAAGGAAATACAATAGCCTACTATTTCCTTCTTTCCAAATCCTCTCCATGGAGTCTTTGTCTTCATGTAACCTATTCCTTTTTCCTCTTCTTCTTCGTCTTCATCCTCTCATTCTTAGAGAATCAAGGATGTAATCTGATCCTTCTCTTTTTCTTCATCCCCTTTCTAAATCATAGCTTTCATGCTTATAAAGGCGTATATAAACTTAGGGAACTTTAGCCATGTAATTACATCAAATAAATCTACTTTAATGCTAAAGATAGATTTAATTCCCGAGAGTTAATTAAAACATCAGCGCATAGGTAATTGGTGCCGGTTAGCCTTAACCACAGCTGGTTTCCACTTGCTCTGACCAATGTCAATCTTGTCTGACTGATGACGGGTTGCAGTTCCCACTTTCTCTGACCAATGTCAGTCCTATCTGACTAATGAAGGTTTCTGTATTTTCTAGAAAGTTTCTATTGCATGCTCCAGTGAAGCTATTTAGCTCCACAACCTAACAAAAAGGTGCGCCATGGGTCATACATGTCATAAAAAGGGGGCCATTGTAAGTTATGAGTGCATAACAATCACCTAAGCACCAGACACGTCACTTAAGTGACAAAACTTTAAAACCAACATCCTCCTTAGTTGGTGACACATATTTTTCCACCAAGTTCAAAGGTGAAAAATTTAATCCGAGGTGTGAAAATGTGCATTATACTGATTTAAAAAACCTTCCTTCACCAATAGCTGCCAAAAATAGAAATTGGAGAGTGATTTTCCGCCCTAGGAGCATCCCTGAGAGTTAACATGGAAAACATTATATCATTTTTACACAAAAAATTAGTTTTAGATCATTACCATAGGTTTCAATACCCAATTAATCCAAAAATTGGAATTTTTCCCCCTTTTATGATTCTTCTCAAACTTGTGCGCCGGTGAAAGTAGTTTTCACTGAAAGAGTTATGATGAAAAGGTCAACCAAAAAATTTCTAGTGAAGAGTGAATTGAATAGGTCATCTTGGGATTTTAATCATACCTAAATTATCTATAAAACTCTTGGAATGCTCATTTAAATTGTCATAGGGATTGGGGATCTTCATTTGTATTGTCTAGAAAATATCTCAAAATACATATACTACATCTCCTAAAAAAATTTGCAATGTGAAGTAGGCCTTATCATATTTTAAATGAGTTTTTTTTTTCACTTAAGAAAAATACCCGAGACTCCTGCAATATTTAGAACAAGTTCACTAGCTTTTTTACTTCTTTCATTTCCCTACACCATGTTATAAGTAGCCTGGTGTCACATAGTTTGTTCCTAAACCAATTTATTCTTATAGAACTTCCCTAAAATTCCTCTAACGATCTCATTGCTCAACCACACATTTCTTAGAGGCATTATCTCTTCTTGGTTCATCTCCATAGGGTGTTCATTAGGTGTCAAAGTCCTTAAAATATGACTTTTTAGGCCTCTAGGAGCAGTTCCTTCAAATTGGATCCAAATTAGCCCATGAATTGCTTCTAAACAATTTACCTGCACATGAAAAACAATTTCAAAATCTAGTTATAACATATCTATTAGCCATGATGGGGTTTAAATAGTTAGTAATTGGTGAGAGGGAAAGTTTACATTACTGAGTCCAAGGATTTTTTAGTGTGGGCTTAGTTGTCATGGAAAAAAAAATCAATTTTTCATGCTAAATATTTAGCATGAAAAAAAATTGGCTCTATCTTGGGGACTTACTTTGGATTGAACACAATGAGAACAAAGAAAGTATGAACCTCAAAATATCAAGAGATAATATAGACTAGTGCTTTATACACAACCTTATCCATTGGGAAAAAAAATTCACCATTCAACTCACCAAAGTAAGGAATTAAAATAACACATGATAGAAAAGGAAACACACAAAGCGAAAGGGAAACACACCACATGACAGGGAAATAAAACTAAATCACCTATTTTACATGTGGGGGACAACACACTTTCTATGTAGTGATTCTTCTTGGAACGTGTTTCTCAAACATGAGTAGCTTCAAACGATGATGTTATGCAAAATCATACAATGGTTCAATGAAATAGTAACCCCTCTGTTGGTGATCAAATTAGTCTCGCCCCATTTGTCATTAAAATCCCTCAGTTTGCAGCCTCTGTTATGTTTTCTGTCTCCCCGTATTGGTGCTTGAAGACTCTGTCCTACATTTGGTTTCCATGGATTAGTCCTTTCCTTTGTTGAAGATCTCTTCAAAGCCCAGATTTTTTTTTTCACTCCTCTATCCATATGAAGAATGATTCATTTTTCGAGCTCAAATGGTGGTTCTCCTACATTTTATGTTTTGACGGGTGCTAGTTTCCTGGTCAAAATTACTTCTCGGCATCAGTTTAAACATTGCCCTTTCTGGTTGGATGTGGCTCTATGGGGCACTATAAAAATATTAAGGCTCACTTTAACCAAAAAAATTTCCACCGGGTGAGCCCGCGCTTGCTCAGGGTTTCTGCTCTTGGGGACCATCTCGAAGTTACACCATAAAGACATGTGGAGGCTTCCACCTGGCCTTCCCGTCCTTAAAATTTTCAAGAAAATTCCTAAAGGGCCTTGGAAATGTGGAGGGACTGCTCATGTTTGGGGATGGATCCCTAAGTTTAATTTTGAAGAAGCACCAGGAGGACACTTGGAGACTTCTGCTCACTCTTCCTTTTATACTTGGACTTTTCAACAGGCAAAGGAAACTGCCTCGAACATAAAAACATGGTGTCTTCCACTGAACCATAAAATTTTTTAATTGATTCTTCTGGACTGAGACATGTGTTGGGCCCGCACTTGTTTTAGGTCTTTAATTTTCGGGACCATCTCAAAATGTGCCATTGAGACATGTAGCAGGTGGGGAAATGGAGAAACGGAGCTTCGGGGTTATTTAAGGTTTTTTGCCTTTTGTAAAAAGGGATAAAATTGTAAGTTGAAGTCAAAAACGGAGGTGTGGGCCCGCGAGGAAAATGTGGAACCCTTTTTGGAAAATAAGATAGGAAAAAGAAGCTAAAGGCAGAAGGGCGGAGCAGGGAAAATTTGGAAAATTTTCCTTCTTCCAAAAATAGGTAAAATAGCATAAAAATAGAGGTTCCTCGGGACCCACATGGGACATGTTTTTCAGAGGGTGAAGGGGTGGAGAAAAATTTTTCCTTTTTTCCAAAAGTTATAAAATGTCAAAAAGGTGCTCCCAGGCCCGTTTCCAATCACATTTTTCCATGTGGAGGGCTCAGATTAAAAGTTGAAAGGACAAGATCAATGGTAGCTATGCATTTCATTTGATTTTACCTCCATTGAAGCTCCAGGATGTTTGGAGATGCATTTTTGCATCATTCTTCATCAATTTTTTGGCAAATTTGTGTCGTTTTGGTCTGCAAAGTTCAATTGAATCAATTTGGGAGCTCAATTTGTAAATCTGAAGTACTTTTGAAGTGGATTTTTGCTCGGGTTCATGCAAAAACGCAAAATGCTAGATCCAGAAGTTGCAGAGTAAAATTTCAGAGGAAAAGGAGGGAAAAAGGATGAAATGATGAAAGTGCAGGCGCAAAAGGTGAAAAAGGCGTTGCCTCAAGAGCAAAAAGGGATGACCTGTCAAGTCCAGCTATGCAGAGGCTCCGAAAAATGATTAAAAAGGGGATTTCTCGCATGACAAAATCAGAATGATTAGAAGGGACTCCTGAAGAGTTGTGGCGTGACATGGTAGTCATTAGTCGAGGGCCTAAGAAATGTGATCAGTTCAATTGGTCCACCTGGCAGATTTTGGATCTAAATTTGTTAAATGTTTCTATCTGAAACAAATTGGTAACAAGCAAAGGTCCCTCGAATATTCTTCTCTTTTGAGGGGAAAAGGTGTTGCAGGTACTAAGGGTGAAGAATATGCCTCCAGTTAGAACAATGATGCAAATATAATGATTCACATTTTTTGAAAACACCTGGCAACTTTTTTACAAATCTATTAAATGTCACTTTTTGCAAATCATGATCCAATACGTGCAAGAAAGGTGCTTAGAATATTCCTCTTTTGGGGGGGAAATTGGATGTAAAGGGTGTATTATAAATGCAATGAGATTACTCTTGCAAATGTTTGGAGTATTAATTCTTAAGAATTTTTTTGAGAAAGTTGTCTTCCGAGAGACCAAAGTCGAGATTGCCTATTATTTTCTTATGTGTTAGATTTTCTGTCGTGTCAAGTTGGTTACAAATGTATAGCCATTGACAAGCACTGAGATTGCTCTAGAATCTTTCCCCTGCTGATGAATCTAAGCAATTTTGGAATTAATTTGTGTCTAATCTCTAGCAATTTTGTGTTTGCTTTATTTTCAGAATGTCTGCAAATAGTTTCTTTCCTTCCTATTGCAATATTATACTTAATTTTTTTTGTGAAATCACACAACATCTCATCCTTGTGACACTCTAATGGTATTTGCAATTTCATTTCAAGAAGAGCCTTCATCTTGGATGAGATAAACAAATTTAAAATCAATTTACTGTCATTTGTTGATAAAGATTGTCTGTAAGTCTTTGGGTGTACCTTAGGCATGATTAATCAGAAACTTTAGTGTTTAATTGAGTCTTCCAATTCGAGCCTTCATGTTAGAGTCTCAAAGATTATGTGAAAACGTGTTGATCTGGGCCTCCATTGAAGCACACCTTCTAGTTGAAGGAATGTCTTGACTGTTCTAAAGCTTTATGTTGTGAAGTTGTTCATTATTGTGAAGTCCCTCCAAAGATCCGGTATAATCAACTTTATCCTGCTTCATCTCCCACCAAAATCATTTAAAAACCATTGATCCACCTTGAACTACCCCTGTTTGTCCCTGTGTATCAACAAAGGAACAAAATCCACTTGCAAAAATATGCAGAAACAATCAGGATTCTTAATGTCTTTAGTAACCTTTTCCTTGTATTGAAAATATCTCCATAATCTAGAAGTGACAACTCGTGAGAGTCAGATTTGGTGTGTTGATCATATTTTCCCAAGGTTTTCTTTATAAAATTTGTGCAAAAGAAAGGTATCTGTGTCTCCTTCAATAACAGAGGTTACAAAATAGGTTCTCTTACCTTGGTTGAAAGGCACAACCTAAAATAGTTAGGATAAGATCAAATCCTTTTAAGGTGCTACCCACTTCTTCAAGGCCTGAGTGCTAAAAATTCAGATAAATTGCTTCCCTGGCTATAAAACGACATACATAATCATTTATCTACTTTTGAGTGTCCTGTCAAATCCATGATGTTGCTCGGTTTGTGAAGAAGAGTAAATCCGGGTACCAACACACAAATGGCATCATTTCTAGGGATTCTTTGAAGAATGGTGCCATTAAGGTTTTCATTCAAACCATTGGTAATGTTTCTTACATATTATGTGTGTAAATACATTTTGTATCGACATCATTCTATATCAGATTAGTGAGATTGAACAAAGTTATAAGTTTTGCATGCTGTCAATGTAATTCCCAAAGTTTCCAGTAGTTATTGTACTAGGTTTTCCTCACCATTGATAAATTTGGGTGAAGGAAGGTCTAATTTGAAAGCTTTGCATGATTTTAGTGCTGACAGACATTTAACAGATTATCTTTAGTGAATTTGCACAAATAGGGTGAAAATCCTTAGTGGTGACTCCGTGTTGATTTTTTTTGGTAAATGTCAGTGTCTTAACCTCTGTCAATGTAAATTTTTTACTAATATTTACAAAGATGGAAGGAAGAAGATATTTCTTCGCCGGGACCCTAGTAGAAGGTTGTTTCTAGAGTTTGGAAAGTCTAATTAAGAAGGAGGAAGAATTTGGAAGGTTGTTAGAGATCAAGCATCAAGAAAAGAGATCTCCATTGGTGAAACTGATCGACACGTGATTGAAGATTGCAATGCTTCCTCAATTGCTTCTAAATTAGGTAGTATCTTTGTAAATCCAAATTCTCCATCTTGAGAGGGGCCTTCTCATTCTACCGGTATTGAAATATTTGCATCTCATTTCTACCCTTGTATTTACCAAATCTGATAGTGTCTACCGTGAAAAAGAGTCATTAGGTGATAGTCATTCTGAAAATTATATTCATGTACCACACAGACCCCTCACTCCTCATCACTCTGTTTCTCCTGTAAGATCACCTCCTCAAAATAATATGGCTCAGCCTCCACCCAAACCTCCATTTTTCATTAATACTTTTGGTCCCATCAGTTTTAGAGGTATGGATGGATATCATAATGTTGTGCCACAGGATGTAAGAAATAAATTTCCTAAGTTTTAAGGAAATAATGCAATGTTTGGTGATCAGCATTTGAAACTCTTTGTCAATATGATGGAGGATTTCAAAATAGAGTTTGAAGATGTATACATTAAATTATTTATTCATACTCTAGAAGAGGATGCAAGGGACTGGTATAAAGCTCTGCCTGATAACTCTATTGATTCTTGGATTGAAATGAAGAATGTATTTAGATTACAGTATGGTGACAAAATAGACCCTATGTTTCTTTTATTAGAATTTGAGAACATTAAAAAGAATCCTAATGAATCCATGCATTGTTTTAATATGAGATTCAATAAGACATTGAGAAGATTGCCTTTGAATTTGAGGCCATGTGATGAATCTTGTCTTATAAAGTATGCTGATGCATTTGACAAGAAGGATGCATACTATTTGAGGGATAAAAACCCTGGCACTTTGAGGAAAGGACCTTTACTATGGCTCTGCAAATTGAGAACAACATCAAAGTAGTTGGAAAACCTCCTAAGAGGGAGGGTGTCAAACTGATAAACCTAGAAAAACATCAAGCAAGCAAGAGTGTGGATCTTGAGGAGGTTGTTAAAACTTTGGCAGGTGCTGTCAAAGAAATCTCTTACAAACTAGCCTAGGCAGATAACAGAATTGGGTAGAGTTCACAAGGTCAGCAAAAGGCACAGAATCATGACAGATTTGGCAATCATCCTAGGGGTGATCATTGAGGTCAGATGAAAGAGGTAAAGGACCCATGGGATCTGACAAATAGACATCCCCAATCATGTGAAAGTAGAATGGTGCCTGATCCTTTGACTGCCCTGGTTGCTACTATTGATAAAGTCAATGAGATTGATTGGTGTGATAGATGATTTCTTCCCCATCCTCCATGTGAAGTAAATCAACAACAAGAAGAAGTTGATAATGATGATGGTACTGATGATGATGTTTGCATGATGGGTTGTTCTTAAAGATCACAACAAGGAGAAACTTCAACCGAAGTGATAAGTGCTCGAACTGCTGTAACATTTTGGGATTGCATTCACCAGGTACCAATTCTTCCTCCTTCTCATACTTTTGAAGTAGATGTAGTGAAATCTTATAAAATTCCTAATAATGAGTTTGAGTATTTAAGAGATTTAATGATAAAGAAGTATGATGGAGGAATCCCTTCAGAGGAAGATAGCACAGTTATTGATGAATGTTGTTGTTGCTCAAGAAAATGATTATAATACTACGAGTAGAGTTGTCAAAGGAGTAGGGCCTCATGCCAAACCTAAAACTCCATTGTCTTACTAGTATTCCTAAAGAGGATCCTTTAAGAAAGATACACCTTCCAAAGGCCTTATTGTCCCAAAAAATATTCATACTTCTCCTCATGCCAAAACTGTCAAGAATCCCATGCCATCTGATGTGTTTGCTAATCTCCCTTCCAATGTTGCCTTGCCAAAGAATGTTCCATATGACATTGCCAAAGTTTTGAGTCACATCAAAGTTAGTCTTCCAATTGTTGAGTTTCTTAGGATTCCTGAGCACAAGAAGAGAGCATTTGAGTACTTGGGATTGAAAGAAGAAAAGAGTACTCCAGGTAGAAATGTAAACATTGTAGAAACTCCTCCTCCAACCATTGCAGACCATGAAACACCACCATCATTGGAAGATCTTGGAGAAGCACCTGAGGTTTACCTGGGGACAACTTTGTTTGAATCTGAATTAAATATTGATCCATTTTTTACAACTTTGATCATCAAGGACAGACTACTGCACAATTGTGTGTTTGATTCTAGAGCATCATGCAATGTCATTCCTCTTGAGGTGATGAATGAGTTGGATATCAAAATGACAGCAGCATATGGAAGATGCACTACCATGGAATCTAGAGAGGTGCCCGTTGTTAGATGTGTGAAAGGATTAGTGGTACAACTTTCATCTTATCCAGGTAAGAACTTGAAACTTGATGCTTGTCATTGTTGATTGCCCTGCCAAATGGGGCATGTTGTTATCAAGAAAGTGGGATGCAAGTGTCGATGGAAATGTTCAAATGGAAATTTTATTATGCCACCATAAAAATTGAGGGAAACCTTGTGAAGTTACCTGGTGAAAATAATATTTTATATCTTATTGAGGACCCCAATAATGCTTCTGTATGAAGTATTGCATGCAGATATTGATATTGATAACTCTATAAGTTATGTTGCTTTCAAGGTATATGAAGTTGATCAATGCTAGGTATCATGAGTAGGATGATTTTCCTGATACATTGAGGTTTGATGCAACCTCAAAATATGTTAGAAAACTTGACCCAAGCAGCAAGGGATAAGCCTGAATAAATGTGGTTAGATAGTGACTTAGATGGAAAAGAGAGGCAATCATATGACCAGCTGTTAAAAACATATCAAAACTACTTAGCATGGTCATATCCAGAATGGCAGGAACTTGAAGTTTTTCCTTGATTATTTTATTTGAATCAGGATGCTCTCCATTTGTATAGTGTATAGTTCTTTGTTCTCATTTACTTTTGTGTTTTTGTTTGTTCTGGTCCTTGGTGGCCTGGTTTTGCTGGTTTTTCAGTTCTTTTTTTGGAGGATGGTTGTTTTTTTTCTTCTCTGTAAGCTTTTTCTTTAACTCCGTTTCCCAATCCTCTATTTTTCTTGGTACTTGGTCTACTATTTGTTCTTATGGCACTCGCTAGGAGTTCCCATCCATGAGTTAGAGCCAATGTTGGTGCTCAAATTAGTCTCGCCCCATTTGCCATTGAAATCCCTCAATTTGTGGCCTCTGTTATGTTTCCTGTCTCCTTGTATTGGTGCTTGAATTCTCTATCCTCTATTTGGTTGCCATGGTTAGTCCCTTCCCCAGTTGAATATCTATTAAAAGTCCCAAAATTTTATTTTTGCTCCTTTCTCCATATGAAGAATGATTCATTTTCGGGCTCAAATGGTGGTTCTCCTGCATTTTATGTTTTAACAGGTGTAGTTTCCTGATTAAAATTACTTCTTGGCATTAGTTGAAACGTGGGCCTATCTAGTTGGATATGTGGCTCTGCGGGGAACTTTAAAAATTATAAGGCTGACTTCAACCCAAAACATGTCCATGTGGTGAGCCCGCGCTTGCTCAAGGTCTCCGCTCTTAGGGACGATCTTGAAGTTGTACCATAAAGATAGGTGGAGGCTTCCTTCAGGCCTTCCCATACTTAAACTTTTCAAGAACATTCCTAAAGGGTCTTGGACATGTGGAGGGACTACACATGTTTAGGGACCAGCCCCTAAGTTTTTTTTTGAAGAAGTGTCAGGAGGACACTTCGAGGCTTCCACTCACTCTGTCTTTTTTGCTTCGACTTTTCAACAGCCAAAGGAAAATTCCTCAGACCCTAGACACATGGTGCCTTCCTCTGAACCTTCAAACTTTTCAATTGACTCTGCTGGACCGATACATGTGTTGGGCCCGTGATTGTTTGGGGTTTGTACTTTTCAGGACCATCTCAAAATGTGTCATTGAGACACGTAGCAGGCGAGTAAATGGAGAAATGAAGGTTTGGGGTTATTTAATTTTTTTGGCTATTAATTAAAAGGGATAAAATTGTAAGTTAAAGTGTGGTGCTAATAGGAAAGAAATTCCAGTTTTAAATAGTCAATAATAGAGGTGCATGCCCATGGGAAAAATTTGGAAAATTTTCCTTTTTTCCAAAAGTTATAAAATGTCAAAAAGGTGCTCCTAGGCCCGTTTCCAATAACCTTTTTCCATGTGGAGGGCTGATATTAAAATTTGAAAGACGGGATCAACGGTAGCTGTGCATTTCATATGATTTTGCATCCATTGAAGCTCCAGGATGTTTGGAGATGCATTTTTTGCATCATTCTACATCAAATTTTTGGTAAATTTGTGTTTCTTTGGTGTGCAAAGTTTAATTGAATCAATTTAGGAGCTCAATTTGTAAATCTAAAGTAATCATGAAGTGTATTTTTGCTTAGGCTCATGCAAAAATGCAAAATGCCAAATCCATAAGTTAGAGAGTAAAATTTCAGAGGAAAAGTAGGGAAAAAGGATGAAATGATAAAAGTGAAGGTGCAAAAGGTGAAAAAGTTGTTTCCTCAAGAGCAAAAAGGGATGACCTGTCAAGTCCAGCTACATAGAGGCTCTGAAAACTTATTAAAAAAGGGATTTATCACATGACAGAGTTAGAATTATTAGAAGGACCCCCGAAAATTTATGGCATGACATCCTATTCATTATTCGAGGGTCCCAGAGACGTGATCAGTTCAAAATTGGTCCACCTGGCAGATTTAGGATCTAAATTTGTTAAATGTCTTTGTCTCAAACAAATTGGTAACAAGCAAAGGTCCCTCGAATATTCTTCTCATTTGAGGGGAAAAGTTATTACGGGTGCCAAGGGTGAATAATATGCCTCCAGTTAGAACAATGATGCAAATATTTGCAATGATTCACATTTTTTGAAAACACCTGGCAATGTTTTTACAAATTTGTTGAATGTCACTTTCTACAAATCATGATCCGATACATGCAACAAATTTGCTTTGAATATTCCTCATTTGGGGGGGGGGGGGGGGAATTGGATGTAAAGGGTGTATTATAAATGCAATGGGATTACTCTTACAAATGGTTGGAGTATGAGTTCTTGAGAAATTTTTTGAGAAAGTTGTTTTCTCGAGAGGCCAAAGCTGAGATTACATGTTATTTTCTTTCTGTGTTAGATTTTATGTCATGTAAAATTTGTTGTAGATGTATAGCCATTGAAAATTACTGAGATTTCTCTTGAATATTTCCCCTGCTAATGTATCTAAGCAATTTTGGAATTAATTCTTGTCTAATATCTAGCAATTTTATGTTTTTTTAATTTTTAGAATGTCTACGAATAGTTTCTTTCATTCCTATTGCAATCTTAAACTATTTGTTTGTGAAATCATAAAGGTTCTCATCCCTGTAATAGTCTAATAGAATTTGTAATTTCATTTCAAGAAGATCCTTCATCTTGGATGAGATAAACAAATTTAAAATCAATTTACCGTCATTTGTTGATAAAGATTGTCTGTAAGTCTTCGGGTGTACCTTAGGCATGATTAATTAGAAAATTTAGTGTTTAATTGAGTATTTTAATTTGAGCCTTTGTGTTGGAGTCTCAAAGATTATTTGAAAACGTATTGATCTAGGTTTCCATTGAAGCACACCTTCTGGTTGAAGGAATGTCTTGACTGTTTTGAAGCTTTCTGTTGTGAAGTTGTTCATTATTGTGAAGTCCCTCTAATGATCTAGTATAATCAACTTTATCCTACTTCATATCCCACCAAAATCATTTAAAAACCATTGATCCACCTTGAACTACCCATGTTTGTCCTGTGTATAAACAAATGCAAAATCCAACTGTCAAAAATATGTTAAAGCAATTAGGATTCCAAATGTCTTTAGTAACCTTTTCCTTGTATTTAAAAAATCTCCATAATCTTGAAGTGACAACTCGTGAGAGTCGGATTTGGTTTGTTGATCATATTTTCCAAAGGTTTTCTTTATAATTTTTTTGTAAAAGAAAGGTATTTGTGTCTCCTTCAATAACAGAGGTTACAATATAATGTTCTCTTACCTTGGTTGAAAGGCACAACCTAAAGTAGTTAGCATAAGATTAAATCCTTTTTAGGTCATACCCACTTCTTCAAGGCCTGAGTGCTAAAATGTTAGATAAATTGTTTCCCTAGCTACAAAATAACATACAGAATCATTTATCTACTTTTGAGTGTCCTGTCAAATCCATGATGCTACTTAGTTTGTGAAGAAGGTGCTTCGAATATTCCTCTTGGGGGGGGGGAATTATATGTAAAGGGTGTATTATAAATGCAATGAGATTACTCTCGTAAATGGTCAAAGTATGAATTCTTGAGAAATTTTTTGGGAAAGTCGTCTTTCCGAGAGTCCAAAGCCGAGATTACCTATTATTTCTTCTGTGTTAGATTTTCTGTCGTGTTAAATCGGTTGCAGTTGTATAGCCATTGACAAGCACTAAGATTACTCTGGAAGCTTTCCCTTGCTGATGAATCTAAGAAATTTTGGAATTAATTTGTGTCTAATCTCTAGCAATTTTGTGCCTACTTTATTTTCAGAATGTCTGTAAAGTTTCTTTCAATCCTATTGCAATGAGGATTTATATTTTTATTCTGAAGATTTTTATATTGATTAGTGAACCCCATAAACACACTTCTGTGTCATCATGCTTTATTTTCTTATTGCTGCAAATTTTATGCCATTGAGTTTTAATCTGTGTGATTTTTTAATTAAAATTTCTGCATTTTGGATATAATTTGAGAGAAATTATTCAATTAAATCCATTTCAATTTAATGTGAAGTTTATTAAACCTAAATTTTTGGATTAGAAGGGATATAGCTGGAACAATCAAGAAAGGAAGTTCCATATATTCCTCCAAGGCTGCAAAGTAATTCTGGTATTTCGATTCTTAGCATACATTATCAACTTGTGGGTTACCTTTCTATCTGAACAGTGTATTTTATATTTCTGATAGGAAGAAACTTTTTCATCACACATTTGACTGGTATTGTAGCATAAGACCAATCCAACTTCATCACTCCACCTATCTCCTGACAAAATATCCCGCTGAGCAAGATGCCATATGCAGCAGGAATATCTTCCACAAGTATTTTGGGCCTAAATTTCTTGTTTGGAAATTCGGTGAGGGCCACTTGAGCATTTTTAACTTGACCAACAAGGGAAACTTCCTTGGTCTCCGTAAAATAACACCAACCATTTGCAGGTTCAAGATTGAGGCTAAGGTATTTTATTAGTTTCAAGGGCATGAAATTATCCGATGCTCTAGAATCAATGATGCATTTGTTCAGTCTATACCCATTGATTAGAAAGGATATATATAATGGTTTTATATTCTCGGAGGAGGATGTTTTGGAGGCAAGATAGTTGTGGGATATGGTGTTTCTAGGATTAGTACTTACATAAGGTGGTTTAGAACTATTTTCTTTGACAAATTGAAAAATCTTTTCAAATTTCGTAGGATGAGTTCTTAGATATTCATATTCATATATATGGATTTTATCCTTTTTGATATGTTCAATGATATCAAAGTGGTAATCATAGGAACTGGAAGTTATGGGGGAGGTAGTATCAACAGGAGGTTAAATACTCTTAGGAAAGGCATTATTGGAACTTTTACTCATATTATTATAAATGGTAGAAACAACATTAGGAATTGACTTGTCATGAGAGACAGATGGAGACTTAATTGGAAGAGGAGATTTAGGTTTGGATGAGATTAATTTTGGATTCTTCTATGTTTATCACATAAGAGAGGGAATTAGTGATCCTCCTTTTGATGTTTTCTTTTGTAGAGTCGTCAATGGAGGGTTCTTTGATTTTTTTCTCATTACTAGATAGGTCCTCTTTTGCTTGATATTTGGAACGGGTGAACACCAAATAGTTTTAGCCACTCACCAAGTCTTCTTCATCTGATAAATATTCAAAGTACCTGATGTTTGCACATCCCACCTCTTCTTCTGTGTCATCTTCTTCATCATCCCAAGTTACAGAAGATACTTGGGTAGGTGGAACTTCCAAGGAAAGACTTTGGGGTGCTCCAGAAATCCAATTCCTATTCTTATTTTGAAGAGGAATATTTTAGACCATTTTTTTCTTTATTTCATTCAATTCATTTTCCAATTTTTCAATAAGAGATTCAGTGGTACCTTCCTTATAAAATTGACCCCTTTTCCATTTAGATTCTTCATATTTCTAGAAAATATTAGATTGTCTTCAATCTCAATTGCATCCTCTTGGTCAAGCTCAAGAGTATGATGTTAACCTCTTCATAAGATAAATCAAATTTCTGAAGGTTGTGCATTGATGAAGAACCTCTTGAAAATGTCTACAGATGGTGAAGCCTCTACCATTATTTTGTGGAGTAACCTGTTGAAACAGGCCATGAAGTCTCTCATAGTTTCATTTGATTCTTTCCTCATTTGCACCAATTGAATGAGGAGGTCTTGGAAATATTTAGCTGATTTGAATATTGCTATGAAGTTTTCTTGAATGTCTCCCAACATGTTATGGAGTGGGATGGAAAGAGATAGAACCACTCGGCTACTTTTTCTTGAAGTGATTCCATGAACAATCTCACAACAACATATTTTTGTTTGATTCTAAGAATTCCACATGATGTGATGAAGGAAAATATTTGTTCTTTGGTAAGTTGTGTGTTGTCACCTTTAAAATTCATAAATTTCTTGTGGGAACATTTTAGTAGATCATGAAGAGGAGTTGCAAGAGCAAGTGGATCAGTGTTTCTACCCCATGGCACAATTTTTGGAGGCCTCTTTCTTTTTTCCACCATTATTACTTCAAAAAATTCTTCTCCAAATTCTTCCTTTGGTTCTTCTTATTCTTCTTCACTTGAGAATTCAATGTTCCACAGTGATTAAAATGTGGGAGAATCAAGAGGATTTGTAGGAGGAGTATCAATAGGATTTTGTATGGGATTTTCAAGAGTACCACTTGATGAATTGGATGGGGATGAAGCTTGAGACAAGAAATATGGATTATCTCCAATTTTTTCTTTTCGATTGTACAAATCTTAAAAATAAGGGTCGATAATTTGTCTTACTCTATCCAATCTGGTATATCTTCTATCATCCAGTTTTCGGAAAGCTCATATTTAACTCAAGGCATATTTTTACTTAATATTTTTGTGGGGATTTGCACTTTCCAATTTTTGAATTTTTTTGTTTTTTGGAATATTTTATTTTTAGGATTTTTTAGTTTGTATATTGTGTGCATAATATGCAAAAATTACCCCACGGTGGCCACCAAAAACTATTAGAAAAATATTTTTTTTGGGTGGAAAAATCATGGTATTGAACACCAACACTCTAGGAATATGTCCCTCTGCTTGAATGGGGCTGCTCTATTTATTGAAAAAAAGGAAACATATATACACTACTCTAATTGTGGGGGTGACCTTACGATCGGGGATCACACATGAATACTTCCTATACATTTGGCAAAGTTCTTGTGTGGAACACAAGGTAGGAATTGTGAGGGAGAAAGGTGAGGAGAGAAAGAATGAGAAGGGATTTTATATTGTAAATAGAACATGCAACATTTTCCAAAATTACATCAAGATAGTTCCATGAATTCAATGAGAATAAACTATAGCAAGATAAAAGGAACAACATACAATCACACAAATTTTTCTTGTATTATATTGCACAATTACAATTGCTCATAGTATGAAGTTGAGATGGAGATAGAAATTTTTAGACAAGGAATAGAAGAATTTGATCACTTGTTCCTAGAGATAATATGGAAGCTAGTAAATAATAATAACCATCCCTTTATAATGAAGTGATCATCTCCTTTTATAGCTTTTCAATTCAACATTTCATCTACCCCCTACAAGACTTGTAATGTTCCATTCAACTTGTGACTCTTCATTATCCTGAGAAAGAACAAATTAAGTACCCCTCTTATAATTTGAGGAAGTAATTTTATATCTTGAAAATATTTCATTGTCAATTAAATGAATAGGAAAAAAACATCATGATCATGTACAATGAGGAATTAGAAGGAGGAAAGAAGAAGAGAGATTGCAAGAGAGGAGAGGAAAGAATAAATTCTCCAAAGCATGGATGAAGATGCCTCCACCCTTGATGAAGATCCAATCCAAAGAAGGTTAATATGAAAAAATGGCCCCTTATGACCTTCCATAGTGGTGTACCGATGAAGAGCTCCAATGAAGACCTTTGAACACTTTGTTCCATTTAAAAATTCTTGAAATAACGAACCTTTGCAATACTATTTGAACACACTGAGAAGACAAGTGATGAGCACTTGAGAATTAGGGCACTAAGAGTACTAAAAGATGAATTCCCTTAAAGAGACAATCCCTCTAATCCTTGATACAATGCCACATCTTGATGGTCAATCATTCACATCAGGAAATTTGGATGCATTTTGCTTCACACAAACATGGTATTGATTCTACCACTGCGGGAGTACTAATGATGAATGAAACACGAGACCAAATCCTTACAAATATGGAGAAAGAGAAGAATAATGAAACAAAAACCAATATCATCCACATTTTGATCATGCACTCCATGTGGGATGAAGTGAAATAGATTTTGGGACAAAATTAACTTTTTCTCATTTGGCACTTTATGCTCACCACATCGGGGAATGCGAGAATTTTCTTGCAATTTGAGCGGGAGACCTCCGTGAGTACCAGGACCATTATAGAATGTGTGAAGGACTTAAATGTGACCGCTTTTATCTCATTTCACCCATTTACTATTTTTATAATATCCATAATTATTGACCCATTTTAACTAATGTTTATCCATTTTGTCAACTTTGAGTGTCTCGATCATGGGGGGAATGGAATGAGGAGTATACATGTACCATTTTCTCAAACTCGTGATTTTTATTTAGTTTTCTCATGAAGGATTAATAAAAATAGAAATTTGTCTTCCTGGTGTTGTATTTGAATGAAACCACTTGCAGAAGTTTATGTTTTTCATTTCAAGCATTTGCTCCGATTTTTAGGGGATTTCAATCGCTGGAGTTGCATATGTAGACACCAAATTTGGGTCACACTCCCCTTGGTCCCATTTAATAAATTAATGTAACATGTTCACCTAACCATGACCCCTTTACCCCACATTTGTATTAATTTAATTACTTACAACTGAATTAATGTCCATCCTCACATTATTAAATAATTTAATTACTTTAATTAAGTTAATTTACACATCACCTTGCCTCCTCCCCAACATGTGGGTGACCTATCGGTAGTGTCCCTTTTGGTCGAAGATAATTCTCCACCATCTTTCAAGGATCCACTTGATTTTATCTCATCTCTTTTACCCATAGATTCGAAATCTAATCACTTCCCTGTTTCACAGATACCATATTTATTTATGGGATTCACCACAAAATCAACACTGGATCCTTCTACTACCACACCATCCCCCCATTTGGTGGACTGCTTAGATTACATTGATCATTCCATGCTTTGGGGGCACCTTTGAATGTCTGTTTTAACTCAAATGCATATGTCATCCACTGATACTTCTACCATTTACCCCAAAGTGTTGAGCAATGAAATCCATCACACCTAAGGTATTTATGGCAACCTCTTCCACATCACCTTCGCCCACACCTACACCTCTACCATTACATCCACAACCACCTATGCCTAAACCACTTACTCCTTCACCTATATCCAAAGCTACCTATACCTTGGGATTCATACCGACATCAATCCTAGTCTATCCTTTTATCAAACTAAATTTAGCCACATCCTCACAAACCATCACCAAAACCACTCCCCCACCTACAAGGACAACCCAACCTCTCAAATCCCTTTGTCACCTTCACCACTTTCATCTATCCTAGGGCCCCACCTATAAACATTGGCAAGCAGCCTCCTACCCAAGGTAAACTAAAATCCCAGTATCCCACCTCCTCGTCACAATCCTTAGTTACACCCAAATTACCTACACAACTTACGCCTTCACTGTCACCTACATCCTTTCTACCACCTATACCCAAACCACTTCTAGCATCCTCATCATTACCTATGATATTCCCTTCTCTTCAACCAATACCTTCCACCTTGCCTCTTCCCACAGCCTTCACCCCACCTCCATTATCGCCTTGGCTAACTCATCCCCTTCCTCCATATGCCTTCCCTTCTACATCATGCACTTCTCCTTCACCTTTACCCAAAAAGGTGCAACCAAAGTCCAAAAATCCACTACCCTCCAAAGAGGTAGTTAAATCTACACCACCTTCAACCACTAGCTCTTATCCTTCACCTTTATCTAAAAAGGTGCAACCAAAGTACACAAGTCCACCGCCCTCTAAAGAAGTAGTTAAACCTACAACACCTTTAACTGTTAGTTCATCTACCACATATTTACCCAAGAAGGTGCAATCCAAACCTAAAACCATACTACCTACTAAACAGGTGGTCAAACTAACTCATCCTCCAATTCCACCTCACATGGTGTCTCTCCCACCAAAATCACCCACATTTCCCTCCAAACCCACACTTGCTTTGCATTATGATCCATAGGCAGGGTCCTACACCAACATTTTAGCTAACCTTTTGGAAACATTTGTCATCACATTACCACCACTTAGACTGTTAGGAATTAATAGAATCTAATGCGGAATAATTCCTCAGAATCACAATAATATGAAGTATGAATAGAATTACAAAAATGAAATATGCACAACATGAAGACAATATTTAATGTGGTTCACCCAATGTGGGCTACATCCACCAAGAACACTTGCTCAGATTTTATTACAAGCCAAAAGTATTCACAATTACAATAATCAGATCTTGTTTGGAGATGTGCTCAATAAACCCTCTTGAATTCACACTTGAATTCACACACACTATTCACCTTCACAAAACACACTGATGTATATCCTATTGCATGTCCATATGTTTATAAGTACATCAATAGGTAGTCGAAGAGGCGGTTTTACAAAACAATGGAAATAAAAAATCCAACAGCCCATACAGCTACCCATTACCCATGGGTTAATAAACCACCCATGATAATTTTCTTTGAGGGCTTCACCCATGAACCCCCTTGACCCACTCATCGGTGAGCAGGACCACCATAAAAATATCTGAGTGTAACACATGGAAGGTGTACTAAAATCTAACATGAAAACAGGCTCCACAAACATAACAATCTCCCACTTGGAGACTGATTTCCACTAAGAAAGCTTTTCAACCCTTCATTTTCATCCGTGAAGGCCAACCAAAGTTGCAAATAGTTTTAGTTTATCCCTTGTGACCACCTTGGTCATCATGTCTGCAGGATTCTGACTAGTATGAATCTTCTCCAACTTCAACTTATCTTCCTCCAAAGTTGTCCTGATGAAGTGATATCTCAACTGTATATCCTTTGTCCTAGAATGGAAAGTAGATTTCTTAGCTAAGTGAATAACACTCTGACTATCACTATATAGCTTTCCAACTTCGTGCTTATGCCCCAATTCATCAAGTAATTTTTGTAGCTAAATCATATCCTTGCCAGCTTCTGTAGCAACAACGTACTCAGCCTCAGTGGTTGAAAAAGCCATAACCTTCTGTAATCATGAAATCCAGCTCACTGTTGTATCACCTCCAGTAAATACATAACCTGTTGTGCTCCTCCTACTGTCCAAATCTCCAGCCATGTCTGAGTCAACATATCCACACAAAGTAGTGTCTGATCCACTATAACACAAAACAGTACCCATGGTCCCTCTCAAATACCGAAGTATCCACTTTACTACCTGTCAGTGCTCATTTCCTGCATCAATCATAAACCTACTCACTGCTCCCACTGCATGGGAAATATCTGGCCTAGTGCATACCATAGTATACATCAAACTACCAACTACTGATGAGCAAGGTAACTTGGACATATTG
The DNA here is from genome assembly GCA_019776745.2 of Taxus chinensis. Taxonomy (NCBI): domain Eukaryota; kingdom Viridiplantae; phylum Streptophyta; class Pinopsida; order Cupressales; family Taxaceae; genus Taxus; species Taxus chinensis. The sequence goes on from CM034151.1 coordinate 26,799,562, forward strand.
AATCTCTCCTCCTCAGTCTTGGGATACTACTCCTTTGATAACTTGAAGTGACTTGCCAAAGGAGTCCCAACTGGTTTAGCATCTTGCATACTGAACCTCTCCAAGACCTTCTTTATGTACTCTTCTTGAGATAAATTCAGTTTCCACTCCTTTCTATCCCTAGTTATTCTCATACCAAGGATTTGCTTTGCTACACCAAAATCCTTCATAAAAAAGGAGTCACTCAACTGCTTCTTGAGTACCTTAATTTCCTGCATGTTCTTACCTGCTACTAGCATATCATCAACATACAGACATAAAATAATGTAGCTATCATCATAAAATTTATTTATGTATACACAATGGTTAGAATGACACCTGGAGTATCCTTGTTCCATCATGAAACTGTTAAACTTCTTGTACCACTGCCGTGGAGCTTGTTTTAATCCATACAAGCTCTTCTTCAGTTTGCATACCAGGTTATCCTTCCCATTGACCTCATATCCCTGTGGTTGCCTCATATATAATTCCTCCTCCAAATCACCATGAAGGAATACAGTCTTCACATCTAACTGTTCTAAGTGTAAATCTTCAACTATAACTATCCCAGGAACAGTTCTAATAGAAGTCATTTTTACTACTGGGGAAAAAATCTCATCAAATTCAATACCTTTCTTTTGTGCAAACCCCTTGACCACCAACTGGGCCTTGTATCTTTTCTTGCCTCCATCCTCCTCTTTTATTCTATACACCCACTTATTCTGCAATGCTCTCTTTCCTTCAGGTAGCTCGACCAAATCCCAAGTCTGGTTTTCCATGAGAGATCTATGCTCCTCATCCATGGCTAGCTCCCACTTATTTTTGGCATCCACCTACATTACTTCATTAAATAATTTTGGCTCTCCACTGTCAGTGAGTAATAAATAATTTAAAGATGGAGTAAAATGTTCAATTTCTTTTCTAACCCTACAAGACCTTCTCACCTCAGGAGTTTGGGGTTCCTGAGGAGTAGGTACTTGATCTGGTTCCTTGAAAACTTTTCCATCTCCAATATCTTCTAACACTATGTACTCCTTCTTTTGTTCCCTATTTTTCTGCAACTGATCCTTATACATGACTTTTTCATTAAATATTACATCCCTAGATCGGATTATTTCCTTATCCTTAATGTTCCATAAACGGAAACCAAAGTCATCCACACCATATCCAATAAAAGTGCATTTTTTAGATTTAGCCTCTAACTTGGTCCTATCATCCTTTTCAATATGAGAAAATGCTTCACATACAAATACTTTAAGAAATGAATAGTCAACTTTCTTACCAGACCAAGCTTCCTCAGGTATGCCTCCATCCAAAGGCATTGAAGCTCCTCTATTAATCAGATATACCGTTGTGCTAACTGCATCTACCCAAAACATAAGAGGCAACCCTGCATGTAACCACATGCTCCTAGCACACTCCATGATTGTCCTATTCATCCATTTTGAAACCCCATTCTGTTGTGGAGTTCCTAGAACCGTCCTCTGTCTTTGAATTCCATTTTGAGAACAATAATCATAAAATTCATTACTACAATACTCACCTCCATTATCTGACCTGAGGCATTTCAACTTGAGACATGTTTCATTCTCAACCAAGGCTTTCCATTTCTAAAAAGTTTCAAACACATCAGATTTCTTCTTGATGTAATATACCCAAACTTTCCTAGTTGCATCATCAATAAAGGTAACATAATAATTTGAACCACCAATGGAAGATACCTGAGCCAGTCCCCATACATCTAAATGTACCAGCTCTAACTTGTTCTCCTTCCTTGTGGGTCCAACCTTGAGAAACTTTACCTGCTTCTATTTCCCGTACACACAATCCTCGCAGAATTCCAAATCAATATATTTTAATCCAGGTAACCTATCCTTCAAAATCTACATGCCTTTTTAGCTCATGTGACTAAGCCTATAGTGCCACAAAGTTACATCTCCATTTGCAGCAACTAAATTATAGTAATCAACACTACTAGTTAAATATAAAGTACGAACCTTCTTACCTCTTGCTACCACAAGAGTTTGATGTAAAAATTACCATATAGCCATCACTACCCAGCTGCCCTACTGACTGCTGATATTAAATTTCACCTCAACTTAGGCACATGTCTGACATCCTTCAGTAGCCATGTGTTCCCATTCTGCATCTTGACCTAACACATCATTTTCCAACTATGCTGCAAGGCTCATCATCACCAAGATAAACATGTCCAAAATCTCCTTGAACATAATCAGTAAAATAATTCCTATGTGGAGTAGCATGAAAAGAAGCCCCTGAATCTAATACCTAAGACTCAACAATGTTATCCAAAGAGAGAATCAAAGCATCCTGACAGATATTACCTTCTGCCACATTCACCTCTTTTGTTTCTTCACGTTGGTTCTTCTTTTCTCGAAGAGCCCAATAGTCCTTCACATGACCGATCTTTCCACAGTTCCAGCATTCCATCTTACTCTTGTATTTAGATCTTCCGTGACCATTTGACTTCCCACTGTTACCTTTTCCTCTAGTCCTCGATCTCCCTCTAATCTCTACTAAAAAAGCATTCCTTGAAGTAGAGGATTCCCCAAATATTTTCCTTCGCATTTCCTCACTCAAGATCACACCTATAACATCCTCAAACTTCAATTTTGCATTGTTAGAAATAGAGTTACTCATAGCCATAACTAGGCTATCCCAACTATCTAGTAAGGAGCATAGAATTAATAGAGCCCTTATTTCATCATCAAATTTAATCTTCACAGAGTTTAACATACTCACAGCCATGTTAAAATCATTTAAATGATCAGCAACTGAGCCATTCTCATACATTTTCATATTAAATAATATTTTCATCAAAAATATTTTATTTGAGGCAGAATCTTTCTCATATAACTTCCCTAATGCATCCATGAGATATTTTGTAGTCTTCTCCTCTGTTATATTGAATGTGAATGAAGATGAAAGGCATAACCAGATGGCCCTGAGTGCTTTCCTATTAAGTAGCTCCCAATCCTCATCCTTCATACTTGTTGGTTTCTTTGTTCTTCCTTCCAGTAGAATATGAAGGTCCTTCTGATAGAGAAAATCCTCCATCTACATCTTCCATAGACCAAAGTTCTTCCCATTGAACTTCTCAACCTGATATCTATTATCATCTACCATAGCTCCCACTCAAACTAATAACCCTTCCTGTGATTCAACACTTCAGCAAACACAACCAAAGCTCTGATACCAGTTGTTAGGAATTAATAGAATCTAATGCAGAATAATTCCTCAGAATCGCAATAATAAGAAGTATGAATAGAATTACAGAAATGAAATATGTACAACATGAAGACAATATTTAACATGGTTCACCCAATGTGGGATAAATCCACCAAGAACACTTGCTCAGATTTTATTACAAGCCAACAATCTTCACAATCATAATAATTAGATCTTGTTTGGAGCTGCACTCAACAAACCCTCCTGAATTCACACTTGAATTCACACACACTATTCACCTTCACAAAACACACTGATGTATATCCTATTGTATGTCCATCTATTTATAAGTACATCAATAGGTAGCTGAAGAGGTGGTTTTACAAAACAATGAAAATTGAAAAGCCAACAGCCCATAATGGTTACCCATGGGTTAATAAACCACCCATGAAAATTTTCTTCGGAGTCTTCACCCTGAACCCCCTTGACCCGCTCATCGGCAAGCGGGACCACTGTAAAAATATCTGAGTGTAACACATGGAAGGTGTACCAAACTCCAACATGAAAACAGGCTCCACAAACATAACATAGACCTTACAACCCACTCAAACCTAATCAAGAAGGGTTTAAAGATATAAAAATTTATGCTTACTATCATGTGCTAGGGCATGATGTGGAAAACTGTAAGGCTCTTAAGACTGTTCTTCTCCAACTATGTCCTCATGAAGAAAATTTTGATGATGAGAATGTTTTAGATGAGGACCCTATTTCACCTTCACATGTCACCACACATCCTCATCCCTTACCTCTCTAATGACATTCATCTCCCCCTCCATAACCCTTCTATCCTCCTCCAACAACCAAACTCAATATGGTCCGCATAAGAGAGCTATCCAAACCTATGCCAAAATGCCAATGTGCTGCGTTCTTTGTACAAAACCAGTATATTCCCTCACCATATTTTTTTCCATCATGTCGCTACACCTATCACAACTCACTTTCTCCTTTACCACATATTAATATGGTTAAAATTTCCACTCGTGCCTAGAAATACAAAGGAAACGAGAAAATAACTGGGCCATCCATCACTCTTTTAACCAATATCCCATCTACATCTGTACAAAAAATCACCATACATGGACCCACATATCCTATTTCTGACGGGTTTCCCATCATATAATGATTAAACAATTACACCAGTCTCCTCTCAAAATGTATTTGAACGACCTAGTCTAAACATCTGAGTCTCATCGACAGGCCCTCATGGAGGTTCTGCAATCTATTAAGCTTTTACCTAATGACCCTAGTCCTTTGGCATCCATTATCACTCCTCACCATGTGGCCTCTCTTACCACTTCATCCCCTTCCTCTACACCCACTATCACTCATCAAGTAGCCACTCTCAGTTTCTATGACGACGAGATTGTACCTATCCAATTTGATGATCCTGATCCCTCCCTATTCATTTCTGTCTACATTGATAATATACACGTTCAATGTGTTATGATCGATGGAGGTGCTAGTATCAACATCATTTATTCCCATGTGTACAACAAAATGCGCATCTCTACCAATTACATGCATAATAACCCAATTATGTTGTGTTTCTTCAATGATGCCATGACATCCACTCTTGGGACCATCATTCTCCACATTTGTGTGGGCCCCTGTACCATTCTAGAATTATTTTGTCTTAGTGCAGGAATTCCAGTACAACATGTTGCATGGCTAACCTTGGATCTGTGTCATGGGTTGTGTTCCTTCAACCTTATAACACTATCTAAAATTTGAACATGAAAGGCACAACTATACCATCCCTTCTGATCCTTCACCATTCAAGACCTGTAACATGTTGTATCAACCCAATGATGTCCTTATACTAGTCAAGAAATCTACCACCACTACCACTTCCCCTTCACCTATGACCCCATCCACCAATGTTGTTGCTACCTCTTCCACACCTAGCTCCTCTATTCCCACTATTACCACAACTTGTGCAGTTGACCCATCAGCCAAACCATCTACTTCTCAAACATCTAATGCTTCTTCTTCCCAACTAACCATTGATTCATCCATTCCTGCTACCCACATACCCACTACTGATCCCTTACAAGTTGTTTTTTAATGCCTCACTCTAGGGGAGTACCTATCTTTATAACATTGACACATTCCTTATGCTTCAAGAGTATGGTGAACTTCACCCAAATCCTCGCTATAATCACCGTATAGGTGAGGTTTTCCCCTATGGTACTCCCCACCTTCGCACCAACTTAACATATGGGGGACTTGATGTTTCTACATACTCACCTGAGCCACCTTGTAGTCATTTTTACACCCACCAAAGAGCAGGGGAATCCCATGCGCACCAACCTATCACCCAGCAGGTGCTGGGTGCTCACCTGAGGCACGCACGGGTTTTGAGTCTCTCCTTTATGTGAGTTTAGTGGGAAACATAATCTAAGATAGGAATATAAGGATAGTGAGTGGAAATGAGACATGCAAATGTCATAGAGCTCATAATGGCATCTAGACCAATGTAGTCATTACAGACAGAAAGATACTTTAATAGAATATAAGACTGAACCAAAAAAAAAGGAAAATACATAAGGATTCATACTTATTTCATAAACATACATAAAACAGTACTATGAAGATATGAGGATGGACCAAAATCATTAATGATCATATTCAAATAAGTTGGTAACCTCATTTTATTCATTATATCCATTACAGAACACCACAATATGGCAGACCGAAGTCATGCATCATAACTGGATCTACATTCCTTAGATCTTCAAAAATAAAATTTACAATCCCAAGCCCCTTGATGCATCCTTCTCTTATATTTTATCTACCAAACCCATTTCTGTAGAGCTCTACTCTCTATTGGTCTCTCTCTTTTATTCCTCTATGTGCGCTTGTATTTATAGGTCCCTTGAACTACCAAACCACCTTTATAAGGTTTCATATCCATCACCAAGTGTCCATATGTGGTCCTCCATGGGAGAATTCTCCTTTAGCCCTGAGCTCTCCACTCCTTGTTATGATGGTCTTCTAGAAGCTTCCATCGCAGGGCATATTCCTTCCTAGGCCAACCTATCATCAGGATGGCACCTTATCCACTCCGCATGCATAGTCGGGTCATGCTTTTCTCACGTTCCACCCAATATGCCAAATACGGCTAAGTTCCAAGACCTTGTTCTGTTAGCATGCAACATGATTCCTTCTAAAACCCTCCTAGAACCATGCCTTGCACGTGTTCTTCTTACGCACCCATGTGCCTTTTTATATGTAGTCAATATTTTAGGGGTCCAACATCACCCCCAAAATATACCTGTTCTCCTCCCTCGAGAACATTTCTTTAAAGAAATAATTACAATAGACTCAACATCTTGGAAAAAGAATAAGGGAATGAAGAATTGGGAAAAATGAAAGAATCGGGATGTGTTTTCATTACTACAACAAGATAGGAAAATCTCTTTGCAATTCAGCCTCCAACTTATTCCAGACATCAACTTCATTTTACGCTCTCTGGTAGAGGTCACTGAATAGGGCACCTACCTCCTCAAAACCCAATCCATTTCCTCGAGTGTTCAATGTTTCAACCATTCCTTCCAATTCCTTACCCACATCCTCAAGCTAATCCATCCTTCTTGTAATCTATGGGTACAACTCCTTCATCTGGTTTTTAATTTAACCTCATAAGGTTTCAATAGCTTCTGACTTCTTTTCGACCTTGGCCAGGATCCTCTCCCACTCTGCTCTATTTCCTTTTTTCTTCTCTTAGAATTATTTGAGCTCTACCTTGTGAGTGGTGACCAAAATACTTGCCACTTTATCTCTGTCTGCACAATTTTCATACGCAACCTTAACAGTATGGGTAGAAATTTTTACATTAGCAAGCACCTTGTTGTACTCAACAATGATTGCTACAACCTTCAATTTATCCTCCTTCTCCAGGTATGCTGCTACTTCTTCTACAGATTCTAAGGCCAGAGGTTGCCTTTCCATGGTGAGGATGCATGTTAAGTCTTCAAGGAACTCAAGGTAAGATCCATACTTTTATGTGGGAAGTGTCAGGTTCGAATGCTTCAAAACAATGACATCTGTGATGGATTCAACCTTCTTATATACCTCACACACTCTTTCCTTTTATTCCCTTTGTTCATGCTTTAGTTGTATGCTAATTAGTTCCTCCTGCTTCAAGTTCTTGGTTCTCTTTTATATCTCTTCTTCCCTCTTTTCTAGCTCTGCCTCTAGAAAGTTTACCCTATCATTCCTTCTGAATAACTTGGCTTCCATTTCAATTGAGACCTTATTCAATGCATTGTAGACTTTTTCATCTGAAAGCTGCTGAGTGCTCACCAAGGGGTTATATCCTTTTGACTCAGGCATATTCATTAGTGCCCCTTAGCTTACCTCAAACTCTGGCTCTTCGATGTGGGACTCAATTTCCCACAAAAGCATTTTCCTCATATGAGGGTATGCACCTTCTTCATCAAATGACTTCATTGCCAAGAGTTGATCTATTGGGACTGTGCTTTGGAAGCATGTGCATAACACCTTAATTGGATCATCAATGTAGCTCATTCTTATTCTTTGGATCTCCATGCACTTCCCACATGTGCGTGTGCCCTTAGGAATAGTTACTGTTAGACTGGGACCTCTCACGTTGCCATGGTCTTTCCCTACGATTTCTTCCCTATCTTCATTCATCACTAGATCAACGTTGTGCTCCAATTCTTGTTCTACCAAGGCTTCAATGATTTTTGTTGCTTCTCTTTTTGCCACCTCATTTATCTACTCTTACGCGAGGTTTGGATTCATCTGAATCTTTGTGCAAACAACTTCACCTCCTCCCATGTCCTGGGAATCCTTCTCCTCATGGCTGCCCTTCCTTCGCACAAAGTGATAGTCATTCTTCTCCTCTTCGAATTCTTCTTCTAAATTGTGCACAATGAAAACAAGTGGTTCTTAGTCTCCTTCACATTCATCTTCTTCATCATCATCCCTCTCATCCCTGTATTTCTCCAAGCTCTTTGTTTCCTCTGAATCAGCTTCATCCATCACCTTCTGTTTCTTCCTAACTGGGGATTCCAGTATCGGAGATTTTGCTTTCTCTTCTTCCTCCTCTGTTGATTTATCCTCTGCGATAAGTTTTCCTTGCTCTGGCACCTCCTCTCTAACTGCGGATCTCTTCCAGTGCATGTAAGTACTTATTCTAGTGCTTGTTCTTGGGGTGCTCACCACTTGAGTATCTTGGACACCTTGTGCCTTTTTATTTATTTCTTCCATCTATTTTTTCTTGGGTGCAGTCTTCTTTCTACCTATTAGGTCTCTAGGTATAGCTATCTCATTCTCAAGATAAGCACCCTTCTCAAACTTGGGCCTTATGCGAAGGTATACATGCGCCACAGACCTCCCTGCAATAGGCAAAGTCAGGGGTTTCATCATCTAAATTTTATGTGATACATAATTTTCCACATATACATGCTTGTTGGGGTAGACCAACGTCTTGCACATCTCCCTATGGTTCCAATCCATACTTTCAAGTTCAAACTTGAGCTTCTTGGATTCTTTGAATCTATTTACCCCCGCCTGGAAGTACTAAGCGGTGAAGGAAAATGGAAGTTTACACCATGGGCTCATGCTTTCATCAACCAACCTAAATCTTCCAATGCAAAAGTGTTGGTATACTGTGAATTCAACTTCTCCCTCTGTGATCTTTGGCATTTTTTCTGGGATCCCCCATTATTCCCCAAATACATTCCTCAAGTGCGTATATCATTTCTCAAGATGTGCCTTGTGAACAGTCATCATGCTATCACAAGCGTATTTTTTGAATCTCTTTACGGGTGAGGGGAATTCCTCTGGGTACTCCCACATGAAATTATCTGCCACATCTGACACTCTGATCTCTGAAAACACAATAGTTAAGAGGACATTTCTGAAAAGTATCTTGTCACCCTCCTGCGCACTACAAATTATCTCATCCACGATGTACATAGATAAGTTGTAGATGGTGCCCTCTGATATCCTTCTACAAACATTGAGCCATGAATTTATTCACTTGCATCCACCTCTCTTGGTAATTAATTTTTGTTACCATGTGCGCAGCCATTCTCATCACCGGGTCTTGGATATCCGTGATATCAAATTTCCTTAACCCCTTCTTGTATGCATATGTGGTGATGGTTTCCTTGAAGGATTATTTTTCGCATAGGTCATCCTCTATACTTTCTCCTTAAAAAATGAGACCTATGAATTTTGAAATCAGATGAGGGGTTATGTGCATCTTGCGCCCTGCGAAGTAAAAGTATAGGGTAAAAGGGATAGGAAGAATTTTTAAATAATAAATATTATGAGATCATGAATTAATTTAATTAAATTAATATTAGAGTGGGGTGAAAGGGGCCATGGTTAGGTGAGTGTGTTTGAGTTGGTTATTTGACAAGGGACCAAGGGGAGTGTGACCCAATTTTGGTGTCTACATTTCGGCATGCCTGGTGGGATCCATTCGGGGTTCCTTGCATTTCTTCATTTCTAGGTGAAAAGTTGTATGTTTGTTTCCTTTCTGAAAGGTTATCACATTAAAATTTCTCCCCTGGAATCTTCTCTTCTTTCTATTTGTCTCAAAGCAATCATGTTTTGGTGCTATAAAAAGAACTCTTCTTCTCTTTCATTTGGACTACATTAGTGAAAGATCATACTCTCTCTTGTTCATCATTTTGTGTCATCGAATTCAATATTTCAATTTGGGCTTAAAATCAACTACATTTCATTCTACTTTACTACATTAGCTCACATTAAATGAGGGCACCCTATATGCTGGAAGTCATGCCCAGCTGCTGGTTGACAAACGAATCATAGAAAATCACTTCCTTTCTCTTCTTCTCTCTTTAAGTCTTACCCAAACATCACAAAATTGAAAAATATACACATTCTTAAACAAAATCTTACCCAAAAGAATCTATAGGTGATGACACAATCATGACACAGTGGGCACCCAGTTCATTTCTTTTATCAAGTCATTATCTCAGAGGATGGCCCACCCTTGCCATAACATAACCTAAAACCTCTCCTTGTAGATCTCCTTCTTCGTAGGAAGCCTTCCTCACCAAAAAATCTATTCTAAATTTCATGAGTTAGTCTTCTAAATAGAATAAGATGAAAAAACATAAAGGAAAGAACACTCTTAGGATCGCATTTCTTAGTGTTTCTACTTGACTTGTGTTTTGAGGTGAGAGGACACATTCTTCGTATTTTTCTTTTTTCCTTGCACAATCCTCATCATAGTTGGTGTATTCCAACTACGTCTGAGAGTTCCTGGACCTCATTTTAATCATTCTAAGAATTTTGGGTTTGATGCCATACTTGATTTTAAATCAAAACCACCTTTTCTTCATCTCTATTTCAATTTCACAATAACCGGTGTCAGTCTACCAAACATCATCAATTACCCTATGACCGTCACTAGTTTTATCAAACCAGCATTGGTTTACTGTCCTTTTGGTTAACCTACCCAAAAGGACACATGTTTCATCTTCTTTATTGTTCAGAGTCTCTGTAACTCTCAGTGTCTTCTCTGTCCTGATAAAATCCATCCTACAACTTATCTACCTGGTAGATTATCAGTATTTTTCCTTTATTAGCAAACTGTTCTTTTTTCACAGTGACTGGCTGCGGTTACCTTTGACTAACATTGGTTTACCTTAACCGGCATCGGTGAGCCTGTGTAGTTTTCCAGCTGACATTTTAACCCAATCCACCTACCACTACTTGTTTTCCTATTTCTGTGTCATTTACAGAAATCATTCCTACCAAATCAGTACTTTTTCACATGATTCTGACTCATAGCCAAGAAAATGCCCTCATATTCCACGCTAGTTTTCAATCACTCCCACATATTCCTTCACCACCTTCTATTCTATCACCCATAGATCCTACCCAACCTATTACTATCGCCACAGGTGACGAGGAGTTTGCATGACTCATTGACCAGAACCCTGCCGCCTTACAGGTCTATCTTTCCCACTCATCCACTCGATATGCCTCACGTTAGTTGATATACAGCATGCCCGTATCTATCCCCCCAACTCTCATTCCTACTTCTACGTCAATCCCTTATAACTACGTGTTACCTATATCTTTCTTGCCCCTAGTTGTTTTGCAGCTAGGCCCCATACCTGTTATGACTACCACATCTGCCACATCTATTGCACCCGTAACATCCACTATAACTTTTTCCACCACCTAGAACATAACCTCATCCATGCCTATTGTCTCACATATAACCATAGCAACACAACCACCCCCGATGTCAATGACCCCTACCCCATTTCAAAACATTGGCCTTTCTATTCCACAATCCTTAGTCCCCATCAATACTAGGGTTACCTCAACCCTTCCACCTCCATATACGTACTATCAATAGCCTCTCATTTCATCCATCATTCATTCATGTTATGTACCCCCTGTTTCACTCCCTCATTCCCAACCCACTTATGTGGCATCACCATATACTAGAATGCCACCTCCATAATATGTCCAGCACCAACCCTCTTATGTTACAAGAGGTACCCATCCATCACCACCTACCAATGACCTCATCAAGTTAATGATGGATAAGATGTAGACACTAGAGGCATCGATTTTTGGCTTATGGAACTCTCTCACCTATGACGAAATTTGCAATGAGCCCATACACCCATCTATTCCTATTTTTCCATATCCCATACATTGGGAGATGCCTAAATTTAACCGCTTCAATAACAAAGAGGACCCGCAATAGAATTTGCGATCTTTCAAACATGGGTGTTATCTGATTGTTTATGATGATGCTTTTCTTTTGAGGAAATTTCCCATGTATCTGATTGGGCCCACATTAGATTGGTATAATGGGTTACCTAGGTAATCTATCTTTTCATTTAATCAGGAAACCCAAGCCATCTTAGATCACTTCTCCTTCAATGTTGTTAAGAAAGTTACCATGACTAGCCTCTACTCTACGTGTCAATATGACGACGAGTCTATCACAGATTTTTTCACTCGTTGGCGTAGCCTGATCAATCAAATCACATTCCAATTACCATAAACTGAACTCATAGAGCTCTTCACTCGGGCTTGTGCTAGACATATCTCACTGACCTTATAGGTGTAGAATTTCTGAACCTTTAATGAGGCATTCACCATGGCATGAAAGCTAGAGATTTGGGCCATCAAAGAAAATAAAATTCAACTACGTAACAAGTACTCAACATTTAAGTCAAATGATACCTCTTTTTATTTGAAACTATGGAATAATTATTCAAAAACCAAGGGAACAGCTAACACAATGGTACTCAAGGTTGGCCCAGGTCATCCATGAAATCAGGCTAAACCCTCATCTAATCTTTCTCCTATCCAAACCTTTCAATTTAGATGAGAACAATGGAAATACACCCTAATTGGGGAGCCTTATTCTTCTATTTTAGAAAATCTCATTAAAGCTGCGACCATCACCCTTCCTCCTATAAAACCACACACTGGTTTTGATCCTACTCACCCCACACCTGGTTGGTACAAAGAGCATGACTTGTGCAACTATCATTGAGTAAAAGGTCATAATGATGACAATTACATCACTTTCAAGAACATTGTCCAAGAAATGCTTAAGAACAGAGAGTTAGTCTTGGATAATGCAAATGCACCTACCAATCAAAACCTGCACATCTTCAAGAAACCATTTCCTAATCAAGACCCTTCTTCTGATCAAACTATAGAGACCTTAACTAATGATATCCATACCCATGAGGTCCATGCCATTTTTAGTGATGCACTAGTTGCTTCCCAATTACCTAATATTCCTTTCATAAAGGAAACCCTAGCCTAAATTCCTCCACCTACACATGAACCCACTTCACGTTTTCATTCACCCATAGAAGAACACCCTTCGTCTCCTCCCTCACCTGTGAAGGATCCTTCGGTTAACATCAAGACCACTTCACCTTTGGCTTCTCCACCTAGAGAGATGTCACCAGCGGTACCTCTCCAACCAACATAAGACACTTGTTCATCTTTTCCACCCACAAAGGAGCACCCATCATCTCCTCCACCTATCAAAGATCCAATAGAAATGTCATTACCTCTAGGTGACCATTTTCTATTAGCCACCTAAGATCCTATTGACTTACTTTTGGCTCTCTCACCCATAGAGGATGAAGCTAGCGATTTACCTGTTTCTAAAACACATTTTAAGGGAATTATCACTGGATCCACATCAACCTCACCAACAGTAGTGTCATTCTCACACTAAGTTGATCACCTGGATTATGTGGATAGAGCCTTACTTTGGGGGCATCTTCTACTTCCTGTCTCAACACAAATGTAGATGTCACTCGCTGACACCTCCACTATCTATCCGACCCAACCAAACATAACCACAACTATCACAAATTCTCCCACAATAGCACTCATGGCTCAACTCACACCTCTACCCATAATCCAACATGCATCTACATCTAAACCCACACCTACATCATCTTCCTTTCCTAAACCTATTACTACTTTAGGGGTCATCCCAAAGGCTAGCCTTACTTATCCAGCCGTCAAATTAGATTTAGCAACATCCTCAAAAGTCAACACCAAATCTAACCTAGCCCTTAAAAGGAAGAACAAATCCCCTATGTCTCATACCCCAACCTCACCAGTCATACCCTCATCACCTTCACCCCTTCCGTCTATCCTAGGACCTCACCCCTCGACCCTGGCTAAGAAACCCCCATCCACTAGTAAACCAAGAATGCAACATTACACCTCATCATGTAGCCTCTCTCACCAAATTACCACCTTCTTCTACACCTTCACCTACTCACCAAGTGGCTGCCATTAGCTTCTTAGATGACGAGATCGCACCACACCAAACTAATGACCTTGGTCCAGCCCTTTTCATCTCCATCCATATTGATAATATACGTGTATGAAATGTTATGATCGATGGGGGTACTAGCATTAACATCATCTCCTCCTATGTATTCGGCCAAATGCGCATACCCAAAAATTACATGCATAAACATCCCGTCATGTTGCATTCATTTAATGACACTATCACCTCTACACTTGGCACCGTTATCCTCCATGTTCGTGTGGGCCCCCACACTATTCCATATTTATTTTACATCTTGGAGGGGGAATTTCAATATAACATGTTGCTTGGTAGACGCTGGATTCATGTAATGGGTTACATTCCTTCCACTTTGCATCATTGTCAGAAGTTTGAGCATGAAGGGCACACCTATACCATTCCGGCTAACCCATCACCTTTCAAAACCTACAACATGATTTACTTACCCAATGACATGCTTATACCCATTAAGGCGTCTTCATCCATGACCACTTCCTCTTCACCTACACCTCTACCTACCAACACCACCACTACCTCAACTACACCAAAATCCTCCATTCCTATCGTTGCCATGACCTCCATCGTTGACCTGTCAGCCTCCCAATCAGTTGGATCCACCTTCGATCCAATCTCTAACACATCACTATCCCAGCTACCCACATATTGACCACCGATCCCTTGTAAGGTGTTTTTCAACACCTCACTCTGGGGAAGTATTGCATATATAATTTCAACACATTCCTTACTCCACAAGAGTATGGAAGCCTTCACTAACACCCTCACTACAATCACCACATAGGAGAGCATCTCCTTTATGGTCCTCCCCACCTTCGCACCAATCTCACCTATGGGGGACTTGATACTTCCACTTATACACCTGAACCACCATCACAAATGCACCCATTTTCTGTCGACCTCCAGTCACTCACCAATCTCTGTTTCTCCCACACGTTCCTGCACTAATGTGCATGGAAAGGTTTTGGTTTTGGATTTTACGAGCAAGGTCGTCACACTGTTATTCCATGTACTACCTACAAACATAACGACCATAGTGGTATCTGCTATTCTGAACTACTTACCAAGAAGTCCTACATTGAACTCATTGAGGATATTGACCCTTCCCAACCTTCTTCACCTACTGCACCTTCTTCACCACCTTCATCGACAGAGCTGATGGATCCAGAATCCATTCCCTCCTAGCTTTTTTTTTTCATAAACACCATTTCCTTGGGGCCTCTGACTTATCAATGCAAGCGTGAGGTTCCATCTTCTCTTCCCTTCCTATATCCTAAAATGATCGATGACGATACACCTTCTATTGATGTCATTCAATGTCAGGATGATGAATCTATACTCACCTATCTTTGTGCAGAAGATTCGTATATTCATCATTCATTACAATATGAGATGCAAACCAAGGTTAATGAATTGACTATTGAAGTCAATATCCATAGTCAGGATGACCCGCACATTCTAAAGATTGGCCAATCTTTAGATACTGCTGAGCAGGAAGCCATCACTTATTTTCTCAAAAATAATGACCAGGCTTTCACTTGGTCTTACACTGACATGCCCAATTTTGACCCCACCATAGTGTTCCACAATATCATACCCATTCTTGATGCCAAACCCGTAAAACAAAAGCTGAGGAAAATGCACCCTCGCATTGTTCTTCTGGTTAAAGAATAACTTCAACACCTTCTTTGTGTTTCCTTCATCTTACCCATTGATTATCCCCAATTTATTTCTAACATTTTCCCTATCACAAAGGCGACAGGGGGACTTTGCATCTGCACATATTTCCGTGACCTCAACCTAGCTTACATGAAAGATGACTTTCCTCTACCTGGTATTGATCAGCTGGTTGAACTTACTGCTGGTCACGAGATGCTATCACTCATGGATGGTTTCTCAGGTTATAACCAAATCTTTCTTGCCCCAAAGGATCAACACAAAACAACATTCATCACCCCTTGGGGGACCTTCTACTATATAGTCATGCCTTTTGGCCTTAAAAATGCTAGTGCCACATATCAGCGAGCTATGACTTACATATTCCATGACATCCTGCACCATATATTGGAAGATTACGTAGATGATATCCTTGCCAAATCTAAGTGCCACTCCGAGCACCTCACAGTCCTAAAAACCATCTTTGACTGCCTCATTAAGTATTGTGTTCACCTTCAGCCCAAGAAGTGTGTCTTCACGGTTCTCTTGAGCAAGCTCCTGGGATTTATTATTTCCTTACATGGTATAGAGGTTGACCCTGCTAAATTCAAGGCCATTCTTGAAATGCCTCCACCCACTAATCTATGGAAGCTCTGTAGCCTACAAGGTAAGTTTCAGTCTATTCATCATTAAATTTTGCAAATTTCTGATCGATGCCAGTTATTTCATCATCTTCTTAAAAAGGATGTCTCCTTTAAATTGGATGATGACTGCCATAAAGATTTTGAGGCATTAAAACAATACCTTCTCTAACCACCCATACTCATTCCACCTAAATACGATCAACCCTTCTACCTATACATCTCTACTACCGATCACTCCCTGGGGGCCATGCTTTCTCATCACGATGAACAACATAGGGAATATGCAGTTTATTACATAAGCCGTACTATTATGGACTATGAGACCCGATACACCCATGCCAAATTTTTTTGCTTAGCCTTAGTTTTTTGTTGCCACCAAAATCTGTCATTACCTACTTAACCACAAAACCTATGTTGTGACCAACACCGACCCCTTACACTTCATGTATGCCAAACCTTACCAATATCAATGGGCTGCATGTTGGCTTATGCTTCTAGCTGACCTCGACCTCAAATTCATCCATCTAAAGTCGATCAAGGGCCAAGCTATCACTGACCAATTGATGGATGCACCTATTTCCAGGGATCAACCCTCTAATTTTGACTTTCCAGATGAGTCTATTGCTACCCTTTCCCTGGATGAACCTGCTTACCAAATGACACTTTTATTCGATGGTTCTAAGTGTCAGCATGGGGGTGGGGCTGGTGTTATCCTCATTCCACTTGATGGTGAACCCATGCCTCTTTCTTTCAAACTTGATTTTGACTGTACAAAAAATTTTGTTGAATATGAAGCACTCGTATTGGGCCTCTAGGTTGTTTATGTCTTAGATGTCAAGTCAATCAACATCTTTAGTGATTCTCAATTGGTCATAAACCAAGTCAATGGTATATACTAGTGTCGTAATGAGATGATTTAAAAGTATAAGTAACATGTGGACATACTTTTGACCACCTTCGACCATTACGCCCTTCAAACTATCCCCCATTCTACCAACAAATTTGCAGATACCATGGCCTACGTGGCTTCTCAAAAACCCGCTTCACCTGCTGAGTCTAAAATATTTGTCACCATAAAAAGACTCCAATCACCCTCTTATTTAACTCATGAATTTTACTCTATCGAAACCGCTACTCCCAACCCGTGTGACCTTTGGTATAAAAATGTTGGTGAGAAAATTTGTCACGTGGAAAAACTTGTGGATTTCTTGCCAACGCTCTGGGAATATAATTCCCTCTAGTTAACTGGTGTAGTTTCCGTATATGCATGTGCATGAAAAGGTGGATTTCTGTGGTGGCCTTTCAATTGGGGATCCAACAGGGACACTCCACTAACCATGCAGCAAATCTTGTAGATACCTGCAAGAGAGAACTTCATTTGAAGAGTGGGAAAGGGGAGTGATAATAGAGGTAGGAGAACTAATGATGTAGGTAGAAAATCATATTCATGCACACACACTAGTTAGAAACTTCAACACATGTATTTATGGGAAGAAACAACTTTGTGAATAACAACAAGACCAAATAGATTTCATTGATCACCAAGTATCAAGAAACCTCTTAGTCAAAGAAAGCTAGAAACTCCTTCTTCTTGTATTGATTTCTCAAATCAAAGTTGTACATAATGTGAGAATGGAAGAAATTTGAGAGTGGAGGAAAGTAGAAGAAAATGGCTATCTCCTTTGCTTTCTCTAGGTACAATGCACTCTTGAGTTTACAATATCAATTTCTAACCCTTTGAAATGGGAATGGCTTTACGATTTATAGAATAGAATATGAATCTTCATCTACCCCCCCCAATGCCTTTTCATATGTCCTCGCACAACTTAAAACTTTTCAACTTCCTAGGAAACCTTTAAGTCTCTTTTTATAACATAAAGGTGACTTAAAGTTACGTTATATTTCTAAAGTCACTTTTAAGTGACTTAAAGGCATATCAAAAAGTGCAAACCCCAACGAAGAATTAGAACATTTGAAGGGAAGTTGGGAGAGAGGGAAGAGAGAGAAGAGAAGAATATGTTACACGTGATGAAGTCTGATGATCCTCGTTGATGGAAATCTCTGATGCGACAAAGTTCTAAATGTCCCATTGTGCCAAAACTACTCTTTGAGTGTGACTTACTATTTTTGGTAAGCACCCATATAGGGAGCTTACTATTTTTAGTAAGTGGTTATTTCCAGTGTTTTTTCTCTGAAAACTCATTTGGGCCTTTTGGAGATCTTCAATACCCATTACCTTTGTCTCAGCTATTTTTTATGATGACTTTCCAAACATAGCAAGTCTATATAGGAAAACTTACTATTTTTAGAAAGTTTGTTTCCAATGCTCTATTTGTGATGGAACATAATTTTTTTTAGATTTTTCTTTTCGTTATGATCACACCCTCCAAATTTCACATAGTTTTTCCCACTAGAATGCTTGAAAATAAATTTTGAAAATTTGACTTGGCAGTGGCTTTAGGCACGGAGCTACCATGGCGGCTATTAATGGAGCTCAAAATTTTTAGGTCTGGTTTTTGTCTCCATTTGTAATGAAAACAACTCCATTACAATAGGTTTTTCATTTGGAGCTCGTGTGTAATTTTTTAGCTCGTTTCCATTGTCAGAATGATGGGAAATCCAACAAATGTGTGTTGGTGCACAAAGAGAGGGATTTATTGGAGAAAATGATTTTGGGAACCATTTGACCTCTTTTTTGTTGCATCTTGATCACCTTGAAAAATGAAGAAATCTACAAAATACAGTATCACGATCCGACTTGTATCTTGTGAGATATGAAGTTTTTTGATTGAGTGACTTCATGGTTATCTGGCAAAAAACCTTCATTTTCTCCCCGTTCTTAGTCATATTGCTCCATTTTTATCTGAGACCTTAATTTTTCTATGTATTCATGGTGTGGAGAGTTTATGTGGCCATGGCAAAGCTGGTTCAGAGCAACAATGGTGGACTAGGTGTTTGAATAATCATGCACGGAGCCATGGCAAGGTGAGGAGTTGTGGAGAAGAAATGAGAGGAAGAAAAAGGAGAAGTGCTGGATTTAAAATTTCAAAACATGCACATGGAGAGGATGGGTGCATTTTTATGTTCCTGATGTCCCTGACCTCAGGTATGTGAGGGACATCAATTTCCATGGTGGTCAAGGCGATGCCATGTGTCCTCGATCCGATGGCAGGGGATTTGCTTGAAAAATGCACCTGGGGGCTGAAAATCAGTCACGTGGGTGTCCAAATGACTCCCCATAATGGCTGGGTGAATTTTTCCATGTTTGATGCACTCCAACTCAGGTACAAAAGGGACATCAGTTTCCACAAAGGTCCTAGAGGTGACACACGGCGCCCGATCCAACGGCAGCGAATGAATGCTCCAAAAATGCACCTGGGGGCTAAAACTCGGTCACGTGGGTGTCTAAATGACTCCCAAAAGGGGTTGGGCACATTTTTCAAGTTTTTATGTTCCCCATCTTAGGTGCATAAGGGACATCAAATTTGACGGTGGTCCTGGAGCTGACACGTGGCACACGATCCAATGGTAGGGAATGGATGCTCCAAAAATGTGCCTAGGGGCTGAACTGTCGAGTCTGGAGGTCACATGAGGGTCCAAGAGGTAATATGAGGGATGAGAGGGATTTAAGGGGGATGTTTTCACTTTTCAACCTTGATGTCCCTGACCTTGGGGAATGTGAGAGACACAAAATCCTGCCAGGCTCCTGGTGCTGATGTAGACACCAAATTTGTGTCTTACGACCCCCTGTGCCCCGCATCTTATTTCGCAACCTAACCTCATCACCTAAACCTTACACAATTATTTATTAATTACCTTATAATTAATAAATCCACATCGCCATACCTGCCACCTCATTTCGCCACCTCATCATGACCTAGTCTTAACCCTAAACTAACCTAATTAAGACCTATAACTTGGTCCACATCCACACCCATGACTAATTACTCCTCACCCGCACCTAAAACCAACCTCATAATGACTTGACCAAGCCCGCAACTAATCCCTCAGGAGAAAAGGAGGGAAAGCTGGCTATTTTACCAAAAATAGCCCGCTTTGACCTGACCGATACTGGTTCCTACTCGACCGCCGTTGGTTACGTAACCACCATCGGTTCCCTATAAATGACCACTCCCAACCAAAAACAAAGGATCGGATTTTCATTTGATCGAAAGGAGGAGAAGTCATTGGAAGGATCTAGAATTTACTTGGCTGAACAGAGACAAGTGAAAAAGAAACAAAAAGAGTTTACAGAGAAGGACATCAAGCCCAAAAACTGCAACTGAGTAACCAGAGCCTTGTGACACTCATCTGTTCGTCAGGAGGGAAGATAGCTCATCTCCTGATTGTCAGGTCATCCTGCCTAAGTTCTGCTGTCATCATCACAGTTCTTGGACCTGCATCCTTATCAATAATCAGTAAGTAATATCTTGTATGTCCTTTTAATAACATTTCTTGAACTTCTGAATCACAGCCATCATAAGTCTATTCCTAGATCTACTACCTAACAACACACTACATCTAGCTGTCATTCCTCCACCATACGTTACCCCAAGAACATCCCCCATATTCTCTGAGTCCTTCTCATCACCCCATTACCTAACCTCACCCATTTATCAGCGTTATAAAACAACACAACCACCTTACACCCAACCTTCACCAAAATCCCCTAAAACATTGCCCCTACCGCTATCGATTACCAACAACCGATATCGTTTACCAACAACCGGTACCGGTTACAGTGACCAGCATCGGTCACCGTGATTCTAAACCAAGACCAGCCCTTTCTCTATTGTTCTAACAAGGTAAACAAATTGTAATTGGATAATAGCTTATTTGTTAGAATTTGTGTTAATTCATATTAGCAGGGGAACTAACCACCTTCGAAAGGAAGTTTTATATTTCCTGGGCCCAAGGTAGTTCCCTCATTTATTGTCTAATTAAAATATGGTGGTCTTGTATTCTTACTTACAGGTAGTCCTTCCAAGACAAAAAGGAGTTCTTCACAGTCGACCTGATCTCTTTCTCTACAGTACGCGCACACCATCTCAACATTCAATAGGTATTCCTCCTAGCCCTAACCCTTATCTGTTTCTCAAAGGAATGAAAGGATAGAAGCAACTCTATTCCACAGAGCTGAAACATTCTGTGCAAAACATTTTGGCATGCCCGGTGGGACCCATTTCGGGTTTCTTTCTTTCTTGCTTACTTTCACATAGGGAGCATACTTGCTGTTTTCTTCTTTTAAAAATTTCACACGGTATTTTGTTATATTTAGTAAAAGAATTTGTCTTGCTTTCCCAGTTTTGCATTAGTGAAAGTCATCTTCTTTGCTTCATCGAATAACATTTTTGATTTGGGTTTAAAACACGTGCATTACATTCTTGCTTGTTGTTTTCAATTCTAGTGAACGTAGACTAAGTAACAGGTCGTACACGTGGGGGTGATTTCCATGGTATTGACAGGAAATTAATCTTACTTTCACTGCACAACACATACCGAATCACTTCATAATTAACACAACAGCTCAAAACATCCCCCCTTTTCCGCGGTATTCCTCCGCCCGATTGAGGTAACCTTATAAGCCAAAACAAACTTGACATTTCCCCTAAGTCTTTTGTTTAGGATTGACATCATTCTGCGTCTAAAGGCATAAGCCCAAATTGATTAAAATTAACCCTAGGGTTAGTCTGTTAATTTTTTTGTGCATTCTTGCTTGTTTTCAGTTCTGTTTCTCTGTCATACACTGTTTTCTGTGATCACTACAGAACAGTTTGGTAGGCATACTAATCACTGTTAACACCAAATCAACAACTTCCTACTGCTTCTTACACCAGTTCTATTATACCGACATCGGTTAGCTTACCGACGGCGGCTACAGCCTGACCGACATCGGTTACCTGACCGATATCGGTTATTGTCTTTCAAAGTTTCCGAAACCAGCAACCTGCCAATTCCAACATTTTGTTGCTGCTTCTGTTCCTGATAGATTGCATCCTGTTGTGTACCCCTGTCCATGGTTGTTATCACTCGGAAACAAGCTGCAGCCATGGTTTCACATGCCTGCTCTGTGCCTTTGCCTGAATCACCTCCTGCCCATACTATGGGAAACCCTACGGATACCAGTGAGGTTCCTAAAATTCCTGTAGGAGATAAAGAATTTACGAAATTTTTGGATGCTAATCCTAGCACTGTACAATACTATTTGTCTCATGCCCCTGACCGTACACCCGATGGTCAACTCCTTGTTGGCATGCCTATCAGTATAGCTGCTCATTTAGCTCCTTCTCTGCCTGATAACTCCGCTTTTCCTTCTGCATCCTTAGCCCCGTATCCCAATCCAGTGGCTTCAGGGGTTCATACGACACAGATTGGCTTTCCTTTGGTTAATCTTGGGCCCCACATGTCATTACCGCCGACTGCTCCTACCTCGTCTCTCTTGCAGACTGTTCCGTTCATGACTTGCTCTCTGCCACCTATCCACACGAGCTTTCCTTCTCAAGCTCCACCCACATTTTCATTCCCACACACGTATCCCGTGACCTCAACGTCTTATATAGGACATCCCTATTCGGTCGCCTCAACACATTCGTCCTCCATACCTTATCAACATTTAATGCCACCATTGTCTAGTGGAGGCCCTTGGCCCAATTTTCCTCCGTTTACCACAACCACACCATCATCTCATCCAACTACTGATTTAATTAAACAAATGATGGACAAAATGCAAAATCTGGAGGCTTCTATTTCAGGAAGTCGTAGCGCCTTGACATACGAGCAAGTTTGTCGGGAGCCTATCCACCCTTCTGCCCCCCTTCATTCATATCCTCCTCAATGGGAATTACCAAAATTTACCCGTTTTAATAGTAAGGAGGATCCTCAACAACACTTGCGCTCATTTAGACATGCCTGCTATCTAATTGCTCATGACGATGCCTTACTACTCCGCACCTTTCCCATGTCCTTATCAGGACCCGCCTTGGAGTGGTACAGTGCTTTAACCCAGCACTCAATCTTCTCTTTTAACCAACTAGCCCAATATTTCTTGGATCATTTCTCCATTAACATTGCCAAGAAAGTATCTATCACCGACCTCTATGCCATCCGAAAATTTGAAGATGAATCTATCACAGATTTCGTTGGACGATGGTGGGGCCTTATCAACCAACTTATGTATGCCTTGCCTCAGGCCGAACTTATTGAACTCTTTACGCGGGCCTGTGCTAAGCACATCTCTCCTACCCTCCAAATTCAAACTTTCCGCACATTTGACGAGGCCTTTACTATGGCTCGAAAACTAGAGATTTGAGCCTTAGAGGAAGAGAAATTGCGGTTGCGCAACAAAAACCCCAATTTCCGAACCCAAGATTCCACCAAAAAACCTAACACCACCAATCCTCACCCATCGACTGCTTCAAAATCAAAAGGAGCTGTGCACGTGGTGATGGTCAAATCCCAACCACCGTCTAATACCCCGCCAAAAACCACCTATAAGTATAAAGCTGAGCCCATCAACTACACCCCCTTGGGAGAAACTTATGGTGTGATATTGGAAAAATTACTTAAAGCAGGAGCCATTACCTTACCTCCTGTTAAACCTCACTCCGGGTTTGATTCCACTCGCACCATACCTTCTTGGTACAAAGAAAATGACTTCTGTAACTTCCACCGCATGAAGGGACATAGTCATGAAAACTGCAAGATGTTGAAAAACATAGTGCAGGAAATGGTTGATGCAGGGGATATAGCCCTCGATAATCCTAACGCCCCTGCTAACCAAAATTTGAAAATATTCAACAAACCATTCCCAAATCACTCTTCTAACAGTAACATAAACCAAGATATCTTAGCTGAGGAGAGTGTTCATGAGATCCATGCAGTCTTCGACTCCCAGCCAAAAACCTCTATCGAACAAATTCTGAATCAAGCCTCTTCACTAACGCAGGAACCCAAACCCCCTTCCTCACCATCAAGACAAATTGAAATCCTTTCCGTTCCTTTACCCATCAAGGAATTAACCACCCAGAGTTCCCTTCTCACAAATGAGCCTTCTTACACCACATCCTTGCAAGACTGTGAGCGGATGTTATCTAATTTATCTATTTCCCAAACATCTCCTTCTACCATTCTTGCTGTACAAGAGGAAGGCTCGCCACTTCTTTTGTCATCCTTAGATGAGAAACCTCTTGAACCGACATCACCACATTCTTTAAACATGACGGATCCTCTCAAACACGCCCTCCTACCTATTAGTTCTTCATCGCCTAAATCTTTTCAGCGACCAGTTGACCTCTTAACACCCATTGATACAGTGCCTCATCTACCCCCTGTATCACACCCACAGTGGACTGGAATCACAACCCACCTTTCTTCCATACAAAAGTTCCTATTCACACGTGAGGATTGTCATCCCTCAGAAGATAGAAAGGTCCTACGGGAACGTTTGAGTACGCCATATTCTACTCAAATGCAGATGACCGACCTAGATGCCTCTATAATATACCCGAAGTGTTTACAGAAGCTTAAAATGCCTATGTCCTCATCTTCACCCCCCTCATTTCTACCAAATACCTCATTCACCTCTATTAACCTAACCAAATCTTCCCCTACGCTTGGGACCTCACCAATACCCAGTCTAACACACCCACCTAAGCGGCTTGATTTATCTAAAAATAAAGCCGTCCATCCACTTAGGAGACAGACTCAATCTCCTCAACCTATGCCTCTATCACAACTAAAACCATCGTCGTCACACCTACCTTCCATATTGGGACCCCATCCCTCCACCTTGCATCAATATATCATACCTCCTGTGTTTTCTTTAAAATGACCTATGCCTTCTGCACCCATACAAAGATCCAAGGGTACATCAACACCGTCACCCGCGTATCCTGTCCACCTACCAACCCTAAACAAATTCCATCATCAAAAGATTTGTTTGCTGTCACTCCTATTTCTCCGTGGTTGTTTTCTGATACCACATCATCTGTGGCCTCATCATCTAACCAGCTAAACATAGCTTCTGCGCCAAAGAATCCACGTTTAGTTAAAACCCATTATCAAAACTCCTTGGCTAAACCACCACCCATACAAACCAACCATACCCTATCATTACCAGAAACTACCCAGTCAATAGCCTCATCTTCCTCTGACTTTGACCCACTCAAAGGGTCTTACGCCAAAATCCTTGCTATGTTGGTGGAGAATGCGACCATTTCCCTACCCCCACTTAGACCTTATGATCCATTTAAACCTCGACTTATAGGTTATGATGAGTCTAAAATCTGTGCTTACCACCACACACCGGGACATGATGTAGAGGGGTGTAAAGCATTGAAAGCCATACTTCGTCAGTCACCTCTCTCAGATAGAAAAGTTAAGAAAGACAACTTACGAAGAGAGAGACCTTTAGCTTCAATTCCCTCTCCTATACTACCTGTCCCCGCCTCACCAAAATCTATCATTATTACAACTCCACCTCTCGAAGCCCAGGACTTATCCATACCGTCTTCCTCCTCTTGTATTCACGAGATCAATATGATTAGTGTTGCTACTCGAGGGCAGAAAAACAATGGGAAAGCAAAAGAAAACACACCTACGGCATCTCTTTCTCCGTCCACCATCCCGATCGCACCACCACCTAAAGTGGTTATTCGTGGACCCACCTACCCCGTCTCTAATGGAGTTGCCCACCGAACCATGATCAAATAGCTTCACCAATCACCTGTAAAAATGACACTGTATGATCTCATTCAGACTTCTGAATCTCATCGACAAACTCTCGTTAAAATCCTTCAAGGGATAGAGGTCTTACCTAATGAAACCTTGCCTATTACTTCCATTCTCACACCCAATCACATTGCTTCACTCACCAAACGACCCATCTCCCCAACCACTTCTGTCTCTGTACAGCAAGCCCCTGCTGTTAGTTTCTCCGAAGATGAAATTATCGACTTTGGTGCTGAAGATCCTGACCCTGCTCTTTTCATCTCAGCTTATGTCCGGGACATTCAGGTGCATCGTGTTATGATTGACGGGGGCGCTAGCCTAAACATCATCTCTTCAAAAGCCTTCCAACAAATGAATATCCCTTCTAGTTGCATGTGTGCCAACCCCATCATGTTGCGGTCATTCAATGATGCTATTACTTCTACCTTAGGCACCGTGATCCTTAACATTCGTGTAGGGCCACGCACTTTACCCGAACTCTTCTATGTCCTTGAGGGAGAGTTCCAATACAATATGTTGTTAGGCCGCCCTTGGATCCGGGCTATGGGATGCGTTCCCTCCACCTTACATAGATGCATAAAATTTGAGTACGAAGGGAAGTCCTACACCGTAAAAGCTGATCCTCCCCCCTTCAAAACCTGTAATATGTTATATCACCCTAATGATGTGCTTGTACCAATCAAGACACCCATTCATCCAACCTAACCATCCACTTCAACCGCACCTCAACCATCTACGTTAACCGCACCCACGCCTTCAACCAATGAAACCGCCGTCGCAAATACCACTTCCTTTCCCGTAGATAACATCCCAACCTCCGACCCCTTAGTAGATGTTTTTCAACGCCTTACACTGGGGGAGTACCGCCTATATAACGTTAGTTCTTTCCATACCCCACAGGAGTATGGACAGTTACATGCGCATCCTACCTACGACCGTCGCGTGGGGGAGGTAATCCCCTACGGACCACCTCATTGCCGCACCAACCTAACGTATGGGGGTGTTGACGCATCCTCCGTTACCCCTGAACCTCCTCTTGGTGTGGTTCCCTTCCAATCCGATTTTCAATACCTGACAAATCGTCATTTTTCTCTCACCTTATTGACTCGCTATGCTTGGAAAGGCTTTGGTTTTGGTCTTTATGAATAAGGCCGACATACACTCATTCCCGTGACTACACGCAAACACAATGATCGTAGTGGTCTCAGTTTTCCTGAAACACTTACACCGGAGAAACCTCGTGTCAGTTGTATCCTAGAAGATGACGACGTCACCCCTACCGAACCATCATCACCCATTTTGCCATTGTCACCCATAGAGTTGATAGACCCTGAATCTATCCCTCCTAACTTTTTTTTTTCATAAACACTATCTTCCTAGGTCCTCTCACTTATCAACGCGATAATGAGGACCCATCTTCTCTTCCCCTTCTGTATCCAGACATGATCAAAGAGGATTCACCTTCGATTAATGTTGTTGAGTGCCAGGATGACGACTCCATCCTCACTTACCTTGGTGCGGATGACTCCTATATTCAACATGCCTTACCATCTGAAACTCAAACCATGTTGAATGAGTCGACTATAGAAATCAACATCCACACAGAGGAGGATCCTCACATTGTGAAGATCGTACAATCCCTTAACACATCAGAACAAGCCGCCTTTACTACCTTTCTCTATACCCGCAACCAAGCTTTCGCTTGGTCCTACGCTGACATGCCAGGAATTGATCCTGACATTGCTGTCCATAACATTACCCTAAAACCTGATTCCAAACCAGTCAAACAGAAACTGAGAAAAATGCATCCACGCATTGCCCTCTTGGTCAAAGAAGAGCTTCAACGACTCCTTTTTGTTTCCTTCATCTTGCCTATTGACTATCCTCAATGGATTTCTAACATCGTACCTGTCACTAAAGCGACGGGGGGACTTTGGATATGCACGGATTTCCGAGACCTTAACCTCGCTTGCCCCAAGGATGACTTCCCCCTCCCAAGTATTGATCAACTTGTTGATCTCACTGCGGGCCATGAAATGCTTTCTCTCATGGATGGATTTTCGGGATACAATCAAATTTTGGTAGCCCCGACCGATCAACATAAAACTGCCTTCATAACTCCTTGGGGAACCTTCTGTTATCGTGTCATGCCATTTGGCCTTAAGAATGCTGGTGCGACCTATCAGCAGGCTATGACTTACATTTTTCATGACATTATGCACACTATCCTTGAGGATTATGTCGATGATCTTCTTGGCAAATATAAACATCGCAGTGAACATCTCGATGTTTTAACCATTATTTTCGATCACCTGTTACAATATTTAGTCCAGCTTCAACCAAAGAAATGTGTCTTTGGTGTTCTTTTGGGAAAACTTCTTGGCTTTATTATCTCTTTGCGTGGCATTGAGGTCGATCCATCTAAAGTCAAAGCTATCCTAGAAATGCCCCCACCCAAAAACCTCAAACAATTACGTAGTTTGCAAGGTAAACTTCAATCCATCCGGCGTTTCATCTCCCAACTCTCGGATCGATGTCAACCTTTCCATCACCTTCTTAAAAAGGACATTGCCTTTCAATGGAGCGAAGAGTGTCACCAAGCCTTTGAAGCTCTCAAAGCCTATCTCTTGTAGCCCCCCGTGCTTATCCCACCTCAGGATGATCGCCCTTTCTACCTTTACCTTTCTGCCACTGACCATGCTATAGGAGCCATGCTCGCACATCAGGACTCGGCACATCGAGAACAAGCCGTTTATTATATAAGTCGTACTCTTGTGGATTACGAGACTAGGTATACACATGTAGAAAAATTGTGCCTAGCCCTATCATTCGTAGCCACCAAACTCTGACACTACCTCCTGAATCACAAAACTTTTGTCATCACCAACGTGGACCCCATTCATTATATGTATGCCAAACCACATCTAAACCAACGCATCGCCCGATGGCTTATGCTCCTCACTGACCTCGACCTTGAATTTATACACCAGAAGTCAATCAAAGGACAAACTATTGCAGACCAACTCGCAGAGGCCCCTTTACCTGGGGAACAATTTACCAATTTTAATTTCCCTGACGAACTCATCGCCACTCTTTCACTCAGGGAAGAGTCGTATCCAATGACCCTCTTCTTCGATGGATCCAAATGCCAGCGCGGCGGAGGGGCCGGAATTTTTCTCATTCCTCTTGATGCTGAGCCTATGCCTCTTTCATTCCGGCTTGATTTCCCCTGCACTAATAATACATTGGAATATGAGGCCCTTGTTTTGGGTCTCCAGGTTGCGTTACACTTAGGTGTCAAATCTATTAATATTTTTGGCGACTCTCAATTGGTAGTCAATCAAGTTATGGGCATCTACCAATGTAAACATGAGGAACTTCAAAAGTACAAACATTACGTGGATTCACTTTTGACCTCATTTACTCGTTATTCTATCCAGACCATTCCCCGCTCCACTAACAAATTTTTGGATACTATGGCTTGCTTAGCCTCGTAAATTCCTGCCTCACCAACTGACTCTGACATATTCGTCTTGGTCCAACAACTCTTTGCCCCATCTTACTCAGCCCCGGTTGTTTGTATGATAAATAATGTGTCTACTAATTCGCAGGATACCTGGTACCACCAATTTCACGACTACCTTACAACCTCTGTTCTCCCACCTGACCTAACTAGTACCGGTAAACGTGTTTTTCTTAAAAGTGTTTCTCGTTATGTCGTCATGGGGGGACTCCTCTATAAACGTGGCTTTGATGGCATCCTCCTTCGATGTCTAACCGGTGCGGAGGTCACCTATACCATCCAACAAATCCACAACGGTATTTGTGGCGGACATTTTAGTGGCCTTGCCGTGGCTAAACGAATCCTTCGCCTAGGTTATTATTGGCCTACTCTTAATAACGACTGCTACGAATATGTTAAGCGTTGTGTTATGTGTCAACAATATGCCAACCTTCAACATACTCCTAGCCATCCGCTACAGGTCGCACGAGATCTTTGGCCTTTCTCACAATGGGGTTTAGACCTTATTGGTGAGATTCACCCACCCTCTTCGCAACGTCACCATTGGATAATCACAGCAACCGAATATTACACAAAATGGGTGGAGGCCATTCCACTCATTTCAACCAAAAAAGAAAAAATCGTCGAATTCGTTAACCATCACATTATCTGTCGTTTTGGTATTCCTCATCGCCTAATAACAGATAATGGTAAATCTTTCAAAAATAAGTTGTTACAAGACCTTTGTGAAAACTTTGGTATCAAACTTAGTTTCTCATCACCTTACTACCCACAGGCCAATGGTCAAGCTGAATCTTCTAATAAAACCCTAACCAAAATCCTCATGAAAGTTGTTAATGATTCTGGAAGAAATTGGCATGATCACATTCCCTTTGCCCTTTGGGCTTATCGTACTAGCATTCGTACCTCCACTAATGCCACACCATTTTCTTTGGTATATGGTACCGAGGCTGTCTTGCCTCTCGAAATACAAATACCCTCCCTCAGAATATCTCTTCAAGATATTCTCACCAACGATGATTTCCGCCAAGAGCGGTTAGCCCAATTAGAGCTTCTTGACGAGCGACGTCTTACGGCTCTTGACCACCTTCAAATCTACCAAAAATGCATCAAGCGTGCTTATGATAAGCGACTTCATGAGCGTACCTTTAAGGTTGGTGATCTTGTCCTCAAAGAGAATCAACATGTAACCAAACTAGAAAAGAGCAAACGTGGAAAATTTGCTCCTAATTGGATTGGGCCTTACATTATCACTCACACTTATGGATCAGGCACTTATTGTTTAGCTTCACTTAATGGTAAACCTAAGCCTGAGCCCCTTAATGCCTTGCATCTTTGACCATTCTACTGTTGAAATTAGTGTTATATCACTTCTTATCTACCTTATGCTCGTCCCTTGAGCTCATTTACCACCGCATACACTTTGTTTCTTACATCTCAAAATCAAATCAAGCTCACATGGTTTGATTATCACCTCCCCTTAAAGATGCCTTCCCCTTTTTAGTCTAGTCCATGACTTCAAAGTATCAAAATGACACATTCTTAATTAAAACACTTATGGGATTTTCTTGAGTCAAACTTCTTACAAAACTAGATGCTTTATGCCCAACGGACATCTAGACCTCTAAAATTATACATAGACTGCTCCCTTGAAGGACAACTATATGCCAAACTATTGCTGCTCTTATATATAGACTGCTCCCCCGAAGGACAGCTATACATAAACACTGCATCTACTACTATAAATAGACTGCTCCCTTGAAGGACAGCTATACACAGTCAGCCTTTTATCAGAAGCTTCTCGCATTGATCAGCTTCGTGAAGACCTCAAGAACAACAAAATACATATCCCATGTAGACTTCCCGCATCGATCAGTCTATATCTAGAAAAATAAAATAAAAATAAAAGCAGTATTTCAAAGCACTTTTGAGTCATGGACTTGTCTATTTAGGTTTTGTTCTCTTTTGTTAGAATAATCATCTTATAATAAGTTCTCTGCACCCCAGCTATACCGGCCACCTCACCTCACCATTCGTCAAAACAACAAAACTCAAGGGATGTGACGTATATCCGATATATTGTGATTATACAACTCTTTTCACCTATCGACTTCTCGCCTATGCAAAGTACCTAGGGATTCAAGTTCATCCTACATTAATATTTGGTTTGTTTAGCTCTTCTCAACTACGGGACACTCTTGCCTCTTTTGCTCGACTCTAGGATTGTGTGTTGACCTTAATCAGGACACAATTCCCTACTACTTGGGTATGCTAACTTTTGCTTCACCTATACCTACACCAACAACATTACCCTACCAACACCAACAACATTACCCTACCAACATCAAATTTTTACCAACCGACAAATTGCCTAACCACAACCAAATTGCCTGAATTCACCTCTCCCTGGTCCTAACGGAGAACTACATCGGTCTGAGGCCCCTCCTTGCTTTGTGCAATGGGCTATGTAGGCAGCACTTAGGAGACATGGGGTCTCCCAAGGTTAGCTCGACCATCCCCTACCATACCCTATCATGTGTTGTAAATATAAATAGTTTTTGTGTATTTCTATTTGCCAACATTCATCTTTATCCTTTTTCAAAACAAACAAAAACAACATCCAAAACACAACCATTCTTATTATTATCATCACTCAAAACAACATACATATTTAGTTTTATTTTAGATGATAAACAAATACACCTTCTCTATCATCGACTCGCAGGTCGACATCCTTATTTATTCTTATATTCCTATGAAATTCACTTAGACCCTTGCACCTCCTCCCGAATTAGGTGGTGATCGTGATCGTCGATGCCCCTCAGTTGGCCTCTCCATCCTCAAAGGTGCCACTGCCATTGGTTCCTCCCACTGATCCGCCAACATCTCCTGTAACATACGAATACGTCCTCTCGCGTGGAGGAATATTGCCTCCAGTCTCTCCACTCGTAACTATGAAGCCTCTAACAATCCCATTCTCTCATTCACCTGTGTTTGAAGCTGGTGAACTAAATCCTGCAAACGATCTCTCTCCGCTGTAATCACAGCTATGTCAGGGCGCTCACGTGCACCTCGCAGCTCTGCTACCCACCATACTCTATAGGCCTCTATCGTTCCCGCATCCATTACCCTACGATCGGCTTCTATCTCTTCTGGCCCTTCTGGAGGTGTAGGCCAAGGAGGTGAGAATGCTGCCTCAGCATCGATCCTCATGTATGGTCTATATGTCATAGGTATATCCTGAACAAACCCAAATTGTCGCCGCACACGATCTAGAGGAATCCTCTCGTACTCACCCGGCCTGTGCCCTGCGATCCACCTCAATCGCTCCACACCCCTTAACTCCTCAGCTATGTTCTCTGTCACCATATAGTTCCCGTAAGGCCTCCAACAAATATCCGCAATCGTCACCATCTCCCATACCTGTCTATAATACTCAATGTCATCTATCACGGCCTGGGATCTCGCTTCTTGTTCTATCTGGACCCATCATCTGAATCCCAACCTCTGCACTCCTGCCTCTCTCGACTCGATGGGTCGGCCTATTAGATGCACACAAATAATGTGCTCATAGGCCCAACAATGTAATAAGTACGAACAATCCAGTGTCGTCCTGTGTTTTCGCTTGCAGGCCCATAAACCCCTATATAACTCTGCCAGATATGCGGGTGCCCATGCGAAAGTCATGCTCATTTCTATCATTTCCCAAATAACACTCATCAATGCTTTTAGAAATCTTCCACCCTTCACCCTCGGTAATGCATAATACGCCACCACTATCATTAATAGCATGGCCAACCTTGTTTCCTCAGGGTGTGTTGCATACATTGTACCATACGTAAATGTTAAACCTCGTTGTGTCAAATCTCGTGCAGCTGAACCAAATACTGTTGTTATCGCTACCCGCCTCGCGCTAGGAAACACCTGACACACTGTTTTTCCTATCATTGGGAGTCTCAAAATACAGAACACATCTTCTAATGGCACTATCATCTCCCCTGTTGGCAGATAGAAGGTATTCTTTTCTGGATTCCATCTCTCAATCAACGCCTGCAACATAGCATGGTTACGCGTGATTCGTGAATAATAGCAGATTCCACTTAACCCCAAACGATTTATCAATGCCCATTTAGCTGGTGTTACATCCACTTGGATTCATGACAACAATGCTGGCACAGTATCATTCATCCTTAACCCTACCTTCCGCATGCATACATCAAACGACACATAATTATTCAATAAGAACAAATCTCCACGGGTTTTTCCTCAAATACTGGAAACTCCTACAGTAACCAATATCGGTTATGGATAACCGATACCAGTTTTCTAACCGATACTGGTTATCTCTAAACGATACCGGTCACTGTTAAAAATATACCTACTCTGCTTCAAAACATACACCTACGATAATTATTTTACCCATTTACTCCTATCTATACCTAAAAACATACGTGACCACCCTACTTACCTACCCCATAGCACTCACCCCATCCCAAACCCTTGCCTATCACCTTTTCTTTCTCATCTTTACCCACTTACTCTCTCTCATCCTATTCACACAAAACATGCAAGAATCAAATTACAACCAAACAGTTTACCTCTCGGGATGCAGCAGCTTGGGGTGGAACTGGTCTTCCCCCTCGTCCTTGCCTGCTAGATGCTTCTCCTCGTTTAGCCATGTTCACCACCCTCTTCAAATATAACTTATCTTTTTGCCTTCTGAATCTCAGCCCACACTCACTTCACCTGTCTCTTTCCTCCTTATCACTCAAATTCTTTCATGCAATTACCTGTATCAGTCGTCAAACAGTGTCGCATTCATGTATTTAACTTGTTGCATGACTCTAAAAATAAGAATGCTAAAAATAAGAACTTAAGTTGCCAACCAAAGTTCTATTTTTAGGAAATATAATTTCGAAATAACCGATATCGGTTACATAACCTTTAGTCATATAGCTACCGATATCGGTTACATAACCGATATCGGTCATGTGTCCCCTTTTTTTGCTTAAACCTAATCCGTTTATTCATTTTTGCAAATTTTTGTGGCGCCCGCCTCTTTTTCCTGCATAACAACACCATTATCAATATTTGTCATCCAAATCACATATATATATCCTCATAATTTTAGCAACATCATCCATCTACATTATAACAACTATCGACAACATACATACGACATCATATATACATCAAACCCATCAGCATACACAACATGTGAATTAAACTCATCATCTATATATACATACATTCCATTTCAAAAAGCCATCAACAAAAGACATCAACACCATCAATATATAAACCATGTGGATCAAACTCGTCATACATTAAATTTCACAACCCATCAACAAAACACATAAAACATTTCATATGCACCATGTGGGTCAAAATCCTCATATATATATATATATATATATATATCAAAGGTTTCAAATATACAACTTTCCCTGCATAGGGGCCTCTGTGATCTCAAGATAATACAAAGCCGGCACACAGGCCGCAATAACTGTCAAACATCTCGACTCGGCTCGCAGGCCGGTCTCTCATATCAAAAATATACTCGGCTCGCAGGCCAGTATAGACTATACAACCTGTACTCGGCTCGAAGGCCGGTATATACAATAGGATGAATAAATGAATGAATACAATCATATGTGGGCACGCAGGCCTCTCTATACATAACCGGTTCGCAGACCGGTGCCTCTATCTTATATCCAATCTACAAACAAAAACATCTAACTCTGACCCAGGGATGTCTCAACTCTCCCCACCACCCTCAGCACCTCTCCCTGCGGGTCCTGGCCCTGGCTCCCGCCTCCTCCCTGTCACCGACCCACCGGCTGTAGCTGCACCACCCTGGGATCTCTGACTCCGCGAGGTCTCCGCTCTATGCACCGCATACGGCTGATAGTCAGCCCCGGTACCATCAAGGACGTCCTGATAGTACCGGGCCTCCACTCTCGCCTCCATATACCGGGCCCATGCCACCATAGCTGCTGGGGCTGGTCCCCCGACTCCTAATAACAATGGCCCCTGTCCTACCAGTACACCCTGTGCCTGTGCCGGTGCCGGTGGTGGTACCTGTGCCTGTGGCAGTGCCGGTGGTGGTACCTGTGCCTGTGGCTGCGCCGGTGGCGGTACCTGTACCTGTGGCTGTGCCGGTGCCGCTGATGGTGCCTATGGTGGTGCCACTGGTGGTGCCTGTGCCTGTGCCTGTACCTGCGCCTGGGCTAACTGCCCCTGTAGGACACCTATCTGTGCCTGTGCAGCAGCAAGCTGCCCCTGTAACAACTGTACCTGTCCCCTGAGCTGGTCCCTCTCTGCTCTAACAGCCGCTAAGTCTGGTTGTGCGGGCTGTGCTCTCCTCGTGGCTCTCTCCCCTGCCCACCATACCAAAAATGCTCCTGTGCAGCCGGCGTCGTCTACAGTATCATCTGCTGGCCTCTCGGCTACCCAATCTGGGTCCATGGGCTGTGGTGCAGGCAGTGGGGCCTCTACATCATCCCTCTGGTACTGAGGGAAGGGAGGTGGCTCATCCTGTCGTAGCCCCATCTGCCATCGTACCCTCTCCAGGGGTATCCACTCATGCTCTCCCGGCCTCCGTCCCGCTATCCAGAATGTATACTAGATCCACCGCAACTGTGATTGGGCTCCTCCGCGGGGCTGATGACCTCTGTAAGGCCTCCATACAATATCCAAGGCAGTCACGCCCTCTAATACATGCCGGTAATACGCTACATCCCGTCCGGTGAGAACTACTCGTGGCTAGCCCACGAGCCCCAACCACCTTTGAAAGCCATATCTATAAATCACCTGTGGCCCTGGCTACTGGGGCAGCCCTACTGGTCGAATGCATATGATATGCTCATATGCCTAGCAATGTAACAAGAATGTAGAACAAATCCTGAATCACCTCATCCGGCGGTAGCCCCACAGCTCTCTGTATAACTGCACCAGGTATACTGGTGCCCAAGCATAACACGTATGCTCCTCCACCATCTCGTGTAGTACCCCCATCAGCGCCCGTGGAAAGCGGCCTCCCTCTGAGTCCGGGAGGGTGAAGCATGTGATGCCGATCATCATCAACACGGCAAGCCATGTCTCATGTCTATGGGCACGATACATGTCCCCATAGGCAATGCTCGCGCTGTGATAAGTCAATAGCGCGGCTGCATCCCTGAATACCTGTAAAATGTTGTCCATGGCTATCTCTGCATCCACCTGGAAGACTACCTCTCCATCGATCGGTAGTCTAAGGATGCGATACACATCCTCCAGTGTAATCGTCATCTCTCCCGTCGGGAGATGGAACACATTGGTCACCGGATCCCATCTCTCGATGAGGGCAACCATCAGACTGTGATCCCTATCTATCGCCCTATAACGCTGGACTCCGCCGAGTCCCACCTCGCGCATGATGGCCCACTGCGCTATGGACACGTGTGGCCGCATCCGTCTCAACAACGGGGGCATCCTATCCCGCATCGTCAGCTGCTGACGTGCCTGCAAAACCAACTCACTGCATTAGCCCTACTCTTTATCACAACAACTCCTTTAACCCTCTATACCCCCTTTTTATCCACCCGACCACACCCCGACTCTATAACACACATCTACACCCACCTATCTTCTACAATATCCCCCTCCCTCTTCACACCCAAAACACAAAACCCAATAATAAACAACAACAAACAACACAAAACAACAACCCCAACAAGAACCTAATACCCAAAACCACAACAACAACCAAACCAAACCAACACTAAACAATCCTAAGGACCGGTACCGGTCAACCATGACCGCCACCGGTCCTACCTCAGCATCTCTCCACCGACGCCGGTCGCCATACGACCGACGCCGGTCAATAGAAAATCACCTCCAACAAATAAAATCGTGACCAATGTCAGTCGTTTAGCGACTGACATTGGTCACTGTAAAATCTCGGAGCCGAACCCGACGCGCCCCCCCCCCGCACATCCATTTTGCCTATTTCTCTCTATTTACCCACCCAAACATCCTAAAAACCTACCCACCCTACCGCCTTGACCTATTTAACCCATCTATCCTCTTCATTTTTCAAATAACTTCAATTTATTCATTATTTTATCAAAACATGGATTCCTACCCAAACCCCCAAATATAGCTTAACAACATCAAATTCACACAATGAAGGGTTTCAAACCTACCGGTATGACGACACGTCGTCGTGGTGGGATGGGTGGTGGTGGTCCAGCTGGTCCAGCACCTCCTGCTCCTCCTGGCTGTGCCATGGCTCTAACTCTCCTCTGCTGGGTCCTCCACCAATCAACTGCTGCCTCCTACTCACTAGGGCCTACCAACCACTCACTTCTCCACTCAAATAGTGCCACCTCAGCTGACAAATGCACCAATCTCAACAATACACCTCAGACAACTCAAATGGGTTTTCAAAATGACAATGTGACAATGACAGGTCGTATTTTTCTTTTTATAGGTTTTTGACCTATAACCGATATCGGTTATATTGTGCCATAAGGAACCGGTATCGGTCACCTAACCAATACCGGTCATATATAGACGATATCGGTTTAATACCTACCTTCACCAAATTTCTGCCCTTATTTACTAATCGCCCTTTCTCACAACATCACCTATATCCACCTTCGATGAAAACCCTTTGTTGACTTCATTGGCCCGACCCAAGGCCGCAACCAACCAATTTGGCCCGACCCAAGGCTGTAACTAACTATTTGGCCTGACCCAAGGCTACAACCAACCAATTTGGCCCGACCCAAGGCCGTAACCAACCATCTGGCCCGACCCAAGGCTGTAACCAACCATTTGGCCCGACCCAAGGCCGCAACCAACCCATTTGGCCCGACCCAAGGCCACACCCAACCATTTGGCCCGACCCAAGGCCACACCAATTAAATACCTCGCCCAAAATCAAAAAATTACAATTTTATCCACCCATCATGTAGCTTTTTGTTCAATTGAGCTCACCTGTTCGTGTTTTAGCATGATTAGGGTACTTGACTTGATCAGTTGACCAACTTTGCCTAGACCTAGACCGTGACGTTTATCTCGACCAAACCTACCATTTGGTACTGCCGAACATGCCTAAACGTTCCTGTACCTTACCCGTTATATCCCCTGGAGCTACTTCCTATGCCTTGGATACCAGGATTATATCACCCTTGTTTGGATAAACTATCGACCTTTGCCTATGAATTGCTTGTTTGCTCTTCAAATCATGTACCCTAGTCGCACTACTACATTTCAACGTGTGTCTGCTTCCTTGGACCTACCCCACCATCTTACCATCATCTCAACACCATTTCCCTTTATCAACCCTATCCCTGATTTCATGCTACCTCAATCTGTGATAGATTTGAGGGGGATTACCTATACCCTTAACAGGGGTAACCACTTCTTATTATTATCCGTGCAACTTTAACAAAGACAAGCTACACGATAACAAGGGGCTAATTTAGACACCAAATTTGTGTCTTACGACCCCCTGTGCCTCGCATCTCATTTCGCAACCTACCCTCATCACCTAAACCTTACACAATTATTTATTAATTACCTTATAATTAATAAATCCACATCACCATACCTGCCACCTCATTTCGCCACCTCATCATGACCTAGTCTTAACCCTAAACTAACCTAATTAAGACCTATAACTTGGTCCACATCCACACCCATGACTAATTACTCCTCACCCGCACCTAAAACCAACCTCATAATGACTTGACCAAGCCCGCAACTAATCCCTCGGGAGAAAAGGAGGGAAAGCTGGCTATTTTACCAAAAATAGCCCGCTTTGACCTGACCGATACCGGTTCCTACTCAACCGCCGTCGGTTACGTAACCGCCATCGGTTCCCTGTAAATGACCACTCCCAACCAAAAACAAAGGATCAGATTTTCATTTGATCGAAAGGAGAAGTCATTGGAAGGATCTGGAATTTACTTGGCTGAACAGAGACAAGTGAAAAAGAAACAAGAAGAGTTTGCAGAGAAGGACATCAAGCCCAAAAACTGTAACTGAGTAACCAGAGCCTTGTGACACTCATCTATTCGTCGGGAGGAAAGATAGCTCATCTCCTGATTGTCAGGTCATCCTGCCTACGTTATGTCGTCGTCATCACAGTTCTTGGACCTGCATCCTTATCAATAATCAGTAAGTAATATCTTGTATGTACTTTTAATAACATTTCTTGAACTTCTGAATCACAGCCATCATAAGTCTATTCCTAGATCTACTACCCAGCAACACACTACATCTAGCTGTCATTCCTCCACCATACGTTACCCCAAGAACACCCCCCTGTATTCTCTGAGTCCTCATCACCCCATAACCTAACCCCACCCATTTATCAGCGTTATAAAACAACACAACCACCTTACAACCAACCTTCACCAAAAGCCCCTAAAACATTGCCCCTACCAATATCAGTTACCAACAACCGGTACCGGTTACAGTGACCGGCATCAGTCACCGTGATTCTAAACCAAGACCAGCCCTTTCTCTATTGTTCTAAAAAGGTAAACAAATTGTAATTGGATAATAGCTTCTTTGTTAGAATTTTTGTTAATTCATATTAGCAGGGGAACTGACCACCTTTGAAAGGAATTTTTATATTTCCTGGGCCCAAGGCAGTTCCCTCATTTATTGTCTAATTAAAATCTGGTGGTCTTGTATTCTTACTTGCAGGTAGTCCTTCCAAGACAAAAAGGAGTTCTTCGCAGTCGACCTGAACTCTTTCTCTACGATACGCGCACACCATCTCAACATTCAACAGGTATTCCTCCTAGCCCTAACCCTTATCTGTTTCTCAAAGGAATGAAAGGATAGAAGCAACTCTATTCCACAGAGCTGAAACATTCCGTGCGAAACAACTGACACATGTCCTCCCAAAACTTTGGCTAAGTCCTGAACTTGTAACAATGATAACTTGAGCTCCTGATAGATGTTTTTGGAAAAATTTTATATGATTGTGATTGGAAATGGCCTTATGAATCTAATGGTTTGGGTATAATGTCTTGATTATTCTATTTTATTTCTAAAAAATTGGATTTTTTATTTTGTACTCCACCTGTGCTTGAGAAGAACTACCTACAGACCTAATGCACAAAAGTGTTGTGAAAAATATTATTTCACCATAATGTAGGTCTTAGAATCCTCTTTCTGGATATATATATTTTTTCTCCTAAATCCATCCGGAGCTCCCAGAATATTTTTCTGAAGCCCAACAGTTGTTCTAGGCCTGTGTACTGCCTAGACTTGTGAACCCTGTTTTTTACTCAGACTGCTCCAAGTCTTGCAAAACTTCCCCAAACCTTCAAAAATCATTTCCATTATGTTTTAAGGTCTTCATTTCATCTCTGTGTTGAATTTTTCCTTTCCATTCCACTCCAGGGAGTTGAATCTAGTCCTGGGAAGGCTAGCGATAGCCCTTCCCTATACTGCCAGAAGATAGTGTCTTTTTAGAAATCCCTAAAATAACCTAGGTGGAATGAATAGAATTTCCTAAATCACTTGGGGGAAAATTTTTACAACAAATAGGGGGTGACCAAAATGACAGATTTAACCCAAGGTGTCTTGAAATGATAGGACTTGAAAAATTTGACACTGGGGTATAAATGTCGTGCTCAGAAATTATCAATTTTCCTGTTACATATTTACATGACAACAAAAAAATACTCAGACTATCTTTCCCTCTCCATCTTGCCCCCCGACCTCACTCATAATGGACAACGTGGCTTTCTTAAAAGGTTCTCTCATTACGCCATCATGGGTGTCCTCCTCTATAAGCGTGGCTTTGATGGTATTCTCTTATGATGCCTGATGAGTTCTAAAATTCCCTATACCATTAAGGAAGTTCATGATGGCATATGTGGAGGTCACTTCAGTGGCCTTGTTGTTGCTAAGCATATTATTTTCCTAGGCTATTACTGGTCAACCCTTAACCATAATTTTTGTGACTATGTTAAGCGTTGTGTAAAATGCCAACAACATGCCAACCTTCATCATATGCCCAGTCATGCCTTACAGGTCACCCGTGACCTTTGGTCCTTCTCTCAATGGGGTTTGGATCTTGTCGGAGAGATCAATCCCCATTCTTCCCAGCGGCATCAATGGATAATCACTGCTACTGAATATTACACCAAATGGGTTGAAGCCATACCTCTTATCTCCATTAAAGCTCCAAAAATATGTGAGTTCATCAATCATCACATTATTTATCACTTTGGTGTCCCACATCACCCTATCACCGATAACGGAAAACAATTCAAAAATAAAACCTTCGGAAACTTTGCGATGCCTTCAGTATTCAACTAAGTTTCTCATCGCCATATTACCCACAAACCAACAACCAAGCCGAATCCACTAATAAAACCCTGAACAAAATTATCATGAAAGTGGTTAACGATACTGGGAAGGACTGGCATACACACATAAATTTTTCCCTATATGCGTACCATACTAGTATTTGCACTTTCACTACTGCCACACCTTTTTCTCTAGTCTACGGTACAGAGGCTGTCCTACCTCTCGAAGTCCAGATTCCATCACTTCACATTTCTCTCCATGACATGCTCAATGATGACGACTTTCGCCAGGACCATTTAGCACAACTTTAGTTATTATATGAACGTCGTCTTAATGCTCTTGACCATCTTCAAGTTTACCAAAAACGTATCAAACGTGCTTACGAAAAACATGTTCATGAATAGACCTTCCAAGTTGGTGATCTCGTCCTGAAGGAAAATCAACATGAAACCAAAGTAGAAAAAAATAAATGGGGAAAAATTTCTCCTTATTTGTTTGGACCATACATCGTGACTCATACATATGGATCAAGTGCATATCCTTTATCTTCACTCGACGGTGAATCCGAACCTGAACCCCTTAATGCCTTGCATCTTCGACCATTCTACTATTGACTTTTATTCCTACCTCACCTTTCACCTCTTTTCATGCTTGTCCCTTGAGTGCTATTCACTTCCCTCCTTTCACTATGTCATCCTCAATGATTAAACAAGAATCATGTGCATACCCATCACTCTTTTACCCTCTCTTAAATATGTGTACCATGGCTCTGCACATGGCATGATTTTCATGGACACTTTTCGTCTGGTTTCAAATGAGATCCCATGGTTGTTTCACCTTTCTTTCTGAACAATAATCCGATTCTTCACCTTATTCTTGTCCATGACTTTAAATCCCTCACATGGGATCCAACTCCTTGAGTCAAACTTCCAATAAAAAATATGACTTCCTCAAAAGGACATATGTCTCTCTACATCACTGCTATAAATAGACTACTCCCTTGAAGGACAACTATGTAAAGCCCGCTTTTAAAAAAAATAAAAAGAAAAGAAAAAGAAAAAAAGACAAACTGAAGCTTCCCGTATCGATTAGCTTCACGAAGACCTCAAGGATTTAATTTCCTCATCCCATAGAGATTTCCCACATCGATCAGTCTATCTTAAATACAAGTAAAAAAAAAAAAACTTTTTCGTCATGGACTTGCTTATTGTGATCTTGGATCTCTTGCCAAAAGGCATGCTCCCTCACACCATAGAAACTAACCACTTTTCACCTTCTCACCATTCGCACTTTCATTTCCTATAGCCTCAAGGGACCTACTGGAACCATGAAATGTGGTGATCATGTGACTACTCTTCACCTTTATAATAATCAATCATGCAATGTATTTAGGGTCTTACGTTCATCAGCCTATCTAAGGTATGACCCACCTCTTATGATTCTTACCAATTAGGTGGCTTTCTTGCCTCCTCTTATCTCTTAACCTTCTTCATTACGTATTGATCATCCTATACATAACTAGATCCTCAACGCTTATCTCTGGGAAATTTTCCTCTTTCACCACAATCAACTTAAAAATCACCCATACCAATGTGCCCACAATTCACCCATACCTAAATGACCTCGACTCAACCATGCCTATAATACAATAACCCATTCTCATACCTCCTCTAATTTTTTCCCTATCTTATGGGAGAACTACATTGGACTGAGGTCCCTTTTTTCTGGGACTATGTAGGAAGCACTCTAAGGGCATGGGGCCCTTGAAGGTTAGCTCGGCCACT
This sequence comes from Taxus chinensis, assembly GCA_019776745.2. NCBI lineage: Eukaryota > Viridiplantae > Streptophyta > Pinopsida > Cupressales > Taxaceae > Taxus > Taxus chinensis. The sequence continues at coordinate 26,843,323 of CM034151.1, forward strand.
CTCTACCCTAACCAATTCCTTATCCCCCTTTCCTAATCATATTCTACCCTACTTAGTTTCCTTATTATATCAATAATTGGAAATTAAACAAAACAAACAACAATTGCTTCACATATTTACCATCATCACTCATGCATTCATTATGTCTACCATTTCTTTCCCATTATCATGCATTTTACTACAAAATATCTCAATGTGACCCATATCATCATTAATTGTACAAATTAATGAATTATATACCTCAACCAACCTCAACTCAACCATACCTAAACCAACCTAAACTTCATCATACCTAAGTCAACCTGACTTAATCCATGCCTATGACCTGACTCAATCCATGCCTATGACCTAAATCTATCCATGCCTATAACCTGACTCCATTCATGCCTAACCTAACTCCATCTATGCTTATGACCTGACTCAATCTATGCCTATGATTCCATCCATGCCTAAACCAACCTGACTTCATCCATGCCTAAACCAACCTGACTCCACCATGCCTATGACCCTGACTCAATCCGTGCTTAACCCAAATTGACTCCATATATGCCTAAACCAACTTGACTCCATCCATGCCTAAACATGACCTGGCTCCACTCATGCCTAAAATACCTTGGTTTTCATCACATGCACAAAATCTTAATCGTAATTTATACACAATTAGTAAATACATCATGCCATAATATAGCACCATCTCTATAAATATATCATCTAAACATGTGTATCCTTGTCCATGACTCTCATATATCTTCAGCATGTAGGTCGGTGTCTATAACAAAATCTGCAAAAAAAAATCTCATGTATAGCCTCACAATCATTGGTACACATTCCGATTATATATGTCAAAAATGTCATATCAAAAATGACAAGTAAACATGCATGGAGCTCAATCATCTCCCCATCTGATGTCTGAGCCTATGTCATCTGTCCCCTGACTCACTCCTCTGAGCCTGGTTTATGGCACCCACATCCATCGTGAATTACTCTAGTCTTACTCTCAACATGGTCCTACTTTTCTAGAGCTCACCATCTCTTCCCCCAAGTGGCATCACCATGACCCAACCCTTGCCTGACCTCATTGGCCCCCTGTAACTTCCTAACCAAACTATGTGTGCAGGATCTAGTCACTGACATCACTCATCGGCATATTGTGATCTGATGCTCATCTATATGATCAATGACATATATCCCCACTACCATCAAGTGACATCAGTTACTGTTGTCATGACCAAACCCATGACAAACCCCCTTTTTTCTCCCCGATGGGTAATATCTCACAAATGGTCACCCAATAACCTCTGACCCTGTCCTACTCCTTACCTATGAATAATGAGACCCTGTCCCATACCCATGTGGTAGTGTCATAGGCCCCAGAGCATGCACCCCTCCTTGGGCCTTAAGGGCCACAATTTGTAACCAAAATGTAGCTGACCAATCTAGCCTTGTAAACCCATAAACTATCCCTACGTCTATATCCCCTTTGGACCTATAAACCAATCACCTACACTTGTAGAAAGGTTGAGATACCTACACCTTATCTCCGTCTCCATCTCCATCCCCACCCTCTGGTGTGGTGACATGACCAGTCGTGGGTACCGGTGGCCTTTTACTCCCTACCCCTAACAAGTAACCTGCTTATGCCATCACCAGAGTAGCAACCTACTTCACATCCACCCACTATCAGATATCTCTGCACAATGATCTCATGGATAAGGTCTACCAAGGTAGCTCACTCTCACCAACTGTAGGGAATCTCTTTGGACCTCAGCCGAGTACAGTGGCTTCGTATGGCTTTCCTAGCCTCAAAAGGTAAAAATCATCAGGTAGCTCTGTTGTTTTCCCACCACTATTTATACCTGTCAATCACCCAAATGGATCATTTATCTATTGATGGATTGGTTTCTCCTCCTAAATACCCAAATCAGTACTGTAGGTCATGGACATTGGTTAGGTCATAGACCTCTACCTAACTAACATCGGTCATTCCATATACTGAGGGAAGGGTGGGGAGTATATCTTGTGGAATTCCCAAACTTGTACCCTCTTTTATCCTAGTTTATGGACCCAAAATTATCATGCTACCCTGGCCACGCTTGTGACTCTCTACCAACACTGTAGATCTGTAACCCTACCTCCAAGCCCACATTGACCTATACTTATCCTTAGATTGCATTAGGGACTTGTTATTTTACCCGTCCATATGGCCCCTACCCGCGTCGATGACCTATACACCTGAAAACCCCTCCAGTAATCACCTGTAATAGTGCTGCATCATGTGTCACTCTACCGCTCAGTTTTGCTCTCCCATAATCGACCTTACCCATCGCCTATTTAGCCCACTTGAACAAAACTTTGCTCAAATGCATCATGGCTGGAGACATACCAACTGGGTGCACACACACAATGTGCTCATAGGCCCAACAATGTAATAATAATGTGCAGCACAGGTTAAACCACCATAGTTACCCATATCCTCATAGCTCCCTATATAGATATACCAAGAATGCAAGCCCCCATGCAAACTGAGTACTTGCCTAGTTTCCACATGTGCATGTAAGACCCCCATGTGACCATGGGAATCTCCCACCCTTTACATCTAGTAATGCAAAATAATATACCCTTTACTCCATCATGCCCAAGCACTACTCAGCCTCATCTCCTCAAGGTAGGCTTGGTACATTGCCCTCGTAGATCATACTGGCACTGTCGAATCCTAACAATATCAGCCCAGTCTCCAAACACTGAGGAAATCAGTACCACTCCTTGGACCCACCTCTGAGGAGATTGAGTAAACGTTGTGTACCAGCTATAGGTAGTCGACAGGATCCTGTAAACATCCAAAATCTAGGGTGACACATGATCTCACCATATAGTCAAAAAATGAAATGTATTGGTTTACTGAATCCCATCTATCGATGAGGGAAACCATCAAACTCACCTCCCAAATTACGTGTCTGGTAGTGCCTAACATTCAATCATACCCACATCTACAGTACATGGATCTAATTCCTTGCATTTCATTCTCCCCTCACCTATCTCCACAAGACCAAGGGAGGTACATCTTTCCCTCATAACTATAGCTAGTCCTTAGCCTGTAATACAACCAATTATATTAGTTAAACCTTGACCACACATGCATGTAACCTTACCACCCACTACTATCCCACTTACCCTAACTAAAGTCAACCTTTCACCTATATTTATGCCCTAAATCAACACTAGTTATCTACCCAAGTCTTGGACCAAGATCACCTATTTTCATTATTCCCCTCTCACTGATCTTCCTTATTCACTCACCTACCCATACCCATAACTCATTCCCCTTCAATCTAACTCTCCCTACCCCTAGTTACCATGTCTGTAACTCATCTATTATAGCTACTTGAGGGTAATTCACTTCTTAGCCAAGTGACTGGAGAAGAGTCAGACAGCTGCATGTGACCATGGTCTAATCATAATCTAGGACATCCATAACCAACATCTATGACTAATACCAGAGGTCCTTACGATAACACTTCGAGCTAAGCACTTCTACGAAACCAAACACCATTGGTCACAGTCAACGGTGACTAAACCCATGACACCCTCCCAATTATTTCTCCCTACATTCCTCCTTTCTACCCATTTCCCATTACCAATCTTCTACCCAATTAGTTTCTATTACACTCTGATTCCCCCACCATTTACCTAAATCTATGCAAACTCCCTTGTTCCCCTTTTCTCATTAAATCCCCCACATTCAAATTTAAATCTTTGAGCCCCCCCAAAACAAACCCTATTTTCCCCTCCTGATTTCCCCCTCCACCTACTCACAACTAAACAAAGATATCGGAATGGCCTCTTACCTCATCACATTGTCCATCTATGTGGTGGAACCTCGTTTCCAGCTACGCATGGTCCACCCGATCCCTCTCCTACCTCTTCCATCACCAATTTGATGTTCCACTGTGACTCAATACCTAATCCAATCAGATCACCCAATCTAATCACCACATCGTAGACCCACCTATCAACCAACCGATCACTCACTATATGTGCTCGCCAACTCAGCTCTTCATTTGAATTTGGTCAACTTTCCACCTCTTTCTCCCTCTCTTGTCATTTTCTCCAATTGGTAAATGACAAATGATTTTAAAAACGTGACACTTTTTTATTTTTATAGCCTACCTGACTTGACCGGTGACGGTTTTACCTTGAGTGACATCAGTCATGTACCCTAGCCTATCATGGTCATTCTAGGGGGACCGGCATCAGTTCATTCTAACTGTTATCGGTTATCCTGCTTAGTCTTATAACTACCCATTACCCCTAATTTGTTGACCTGAATCCTTTTTACCTCACCCACACCTGACTTGGAAATTTCCCTTTAGCCTCCCGACCTCCTCATTTACAACCTAGCCTCTTCATCATTTAGGGACTCATTATTTTACCCCTACTTCAGCCCTACCCATGTCGTGACCTAGCTACTTAGACCTGGACCATTTTTGGTGACCTGTGACCTCATGTGCTCACTATACCTTGTGACACTGTTACTCGTGTTGTTTGATCTAATTACCTTACCTTGCCTTTTCCATGACTGTTTATCTTGACCCAACCTTTGGTGTACCAAAATATACCTAAACATTCCTGCACCTGACCTATGAAGTGTTTCCTGACCATATCCTATACCTTGGATACTGGAATCACCTCAACCTTGTTTGGATAAACCTATCGACCTTAGACAATGTAGAGTTTTGAACCAAATGATCTTCAACCTGGTACCATGTCATAGTTTATATGTGTGTGTGTGTTTGATTTTTACTACCTTTGACCCTAATACATTACCTAGATTACCCTATTGGACCTTTTCTCCCACCTTCCTTTTCATCACAATCACCTTTGATCAAACCACTACCCTTCCTTGTTGCCTTGAATCATTTCCTAGTTTGAGGGGGATCACCTTCATCCACACATGGGGCAACCACATCTTATTTTTATCAGTGTCACTTACTAATACAAGCTATGCAACAAAAAGGGGGAAAATGTAGACACCAAAATTGGGTCACACTCCCCTTAGTCCCTCATTAAATAACCAACTCAAACACACTCACCTAACCATGGCCCCTTTCACCCCACTCTAATATTAATTTAATTAATTCATGATCTCATAATATTTATTATTTAAATATCCTAATTGAGATAATTCTCACACCACCACCTCACCTATACACCTCACCTAGCCACCTCACCCCAAATCTATTCTTAGTATGTTTCCATAACTAACTAAGACCTACCTAAACCCTAAAAATCAAATCCTACATTCCCTCTAACCACATTCCCGCCCTTAGAAAAGAAGCTTCTATTCTAATCCGTGAAGAAAAAATGAACAAGATCCAAAAAATCAAGGAGATCTGCCCATTTTAGTAAACCTAGAAAATCCCACCCTAACCAACACTGGTTACTATAAACCACTACCAATCAACCTGAAACTGTCGTCGGTTACCATTTATTCCCCAAAATAACCTTATTTCGAGGTTGGCACATTCAGAGAGCAAGGGACAAAACCAGAGCTGCATGCAAGTAGAACCAACATTCGTACACTCATCTGAACATCCACAACCAGCATCAAAAGTGATCATAGAGCCCTTTACATTCATGGAAGCATCCGGGGAAGTGCCATCACCACATCAAATTCCATCCATCTGATCAATTTTCATTGCCATCTAGCCATCAAGCTCATACAACAATAAGTATTTTGTTAACCAACACCTTCATTCATCCATTTTTGTTTTAGTAGGCTCTGTTACCTCTATTATCAGTTTCTACTTGCAGCCCCATTCTCCCACCATTTACCTTCATGCAATTTTGATCATTCCTTCACCCACACCACTAAATTTCCCATACCTGACTGTTAAACACTTCTGAGTATTCCTAAGAACTCCACAGACCTTTCCATTATGCTCCCCATTTTTATTTAGCGTCATATCTATCCCAACACCAAGGTTTTAAAAAGTTTCTATCACCCAAATGTACCAATGCCAGTTACCCATGACCATCATTAGTCCATCCTAAACCTTCATCGGTTACACTAGACTGACGTCGGTCTCTATGTTTTACCCTCAGACCAAGAACAGAGCCTAAATTCCCCACCAAATACCCAAAATAGCCCAAAACCAGACCCTAACCAGTACCAGTACTCTGATAGAGACCTTGCCCTTCAGATTCAATCATAGCTTAGCCTGTTGTGAACGAAATTTCTTATTGTAGTCGAATGAGATACCTAAATCATTTTAACTACAGTAGGATTTCATTTATTGTTAACATTGAGTTGTTTTAAACAGTGGATTGATAGCCTTCTAGGGAGTATCACACTTCCTAGAACTAGCATACGCTAGGCAGTCCACTGTCATATGCTATTTAATCTCTTTTGGTGGTCTTGTTGTTAATTTTAGGTAGTTCCTCCTAGCCAAAAGGAAGCTCTCATGATCAGCTGTGGATCGAGAAGTCATACGCTAGAAACAACCTTCAACCAACTTTTACGGGTATTCCTCTTAGCCCTTTTACCCTTATCTGTTTCGTCAATATTGAAAGAAACACTCTAAGAATCAGGTGAAACATTTTGGCATGCCCAGTGGGACCCATTTAGGGTTCCTTGCATTTCTTCATTTCTAGGTGAAAATTTGTATGTTTGTTTCCTTTCTAAAAGGTTCTCACATTAAAATTTCTCCCCTGGAATCTTCTCTTCTTTCTATTTGTCTCAAAGCAATCATGTTTTGGTGCTATAAAAAGAAATCTTCTTCTCTTTCATTTGTACTGCATTAGTGAAAGATCATACTCTCTCTTGTTCATCTTTTTGTGTCATTTAATTCAATATTTTGATTTGGGCTTAAAATCAAATGCATTTCATTCTACTTTACTGCATTAGGTCACAGTAAATGAGGGCAACCTATATGCTGGAAGTCATTCCCAGCTGATGGTTGACAAATGAATCATGGAAAAACAATTCCTTTCTCTTCTTCTCTCTCCGAGTCTTGCCAAACATCACAATATTGAAAAATATACACATTATTAAACAACATATCACCCAGAAGAAGTTGTAGGTGATCACATGATCACGGCACAGTGGGCACCCAGCTCATTACTTCTATCCAGTCATTATCTCAAAGGATGGCCCACCCCTACCATAACATAGCCCGAAACCTCTCCTTGTAGATCTCCTTCTTTGTAGGAAGCCTTCCTCACCAAAAACTCTATTCTAAAGTTCATGAGTTAGTCTTCTAAATAGCATAAGATGAACAAACATAAAGGAAAGAACACTCTTAGGATCGTATTTTTCTTAGTGTTTCTGCTTGGCTTGTGTTTTGAGGTGAGAGGACACGTTCTTCATCTTTTTATTTCTGCTTACATGCTCCTCATCATAGTTGGTGTATTCCAAATTCTTTTGAGTGTGCCTAGACCCCATTTTCATCATTCTCAGAATTTTGGGTTTGATTCCACACTTGATTTTAAATCACAACCACATTTTCTTCATCTCTGTTTCAATTTCACAGTAACCAGTGTCGGTCCAGTGACCGTCGTCGGTTACCCTCTGACCGTCATCTGTTTTACCCAACCAGCGTCAGTTTCCTGTTATTTTGGTCAACCTACCCAAAAGGACACTTGTTTCATATTCTTTATTATTCAGAGTCTCTATGACTCTCATCATCTTCTTCTGTCCTAATAAAATCCATCTACATCTTATCCACCTAGCAGATTATTAGCCTTTTGCCTTGTTTTGGAAAATTGTTCATTTTCCACAGTGACCAACCACGGTTACCTTGTGACTGACGTTGGTTTACCCTAACTGGCATCAGTTAGCCTGTTCAAATTTCTAGTTGACATTTTTTACCTAATCCACCTACCACCACCTATTTTCCTTCTTTGTTATATTTCTGTGTCATTTACAGAAAGTAGTCCTACCACATCAGTACTTGTTCACATGGTGTTGACTCGTAGCCAAGAAAATGCCCTCATATTCCATGCTAGTTGTCAACCACTCCCACCTAGTCCTTCACCACCTTCCATTCTATCACCCATGGATCCTACCCAACCTATCACTATCACCACAGGTGACGAGGAGTTCACACGACTCCTTGACCAGAACCCTTTTGCCTTACAGTTCTATCTTTCCCACTCGTCCACTCGAGATGCCTCAGGTCAGTTGATATACGGCATTCCCATATCTATCCCCCGAACTCTTGTTCCTACTTTCATGTCAGTCCCTTCTATCTCCGAGTTACCTGCATCTTCCTTGCCCCTAGTTGTTTTGCAGCTAGGCCTTGTACCTACTATGACTACAACATCTACCACATCTATTGCACCCACAACATCCACTATACCTTCGTCCACCACCCAAAACATAACCTCATCTGCCTATTGTCTCACATATACCCATAGCAACACAACCACCCCCGGTGTCAATGACCCCTACCCCATTTCAAAACATTGTCCTTTCTATTCCATAGTCCTTAGCCCCCATCACTACTAGGGTTACCTCGACCCTTCCACCTCCATATACGTACTATCAATAACCTCTTGTTTCATCCATCATTCATTCATGGTATGTACCCCCTATCTCACTCCCTCATTCTCAACCTACCTATGCGGCATCACCATATACTGGAATGCCACCTCCATCATATGTCCAACACCAACCCTCTTATGCTACAGGAGGTACCCATCCATCACCACCTACCAATGACCTCATCAAGTTAATGATGGAAAAGATGCAGACACTAGAGGCATCAGTTTCTAGCTCCCGCAAATCTCTCACCTACGATGAAATTTGCAATGAGCCCATACACCCATCCATTCCTATTCATCCATATCCTATACATTGGGAGATGCCTAAATTTAACCACTTCAATAGAAAAGAGGACCCACAACAATATTTGTGATCTTTCAAACATGGGTGTTATCTGATCACCCATAATCATGCTTTGCTTCTGAGAACATTTCCCATGTCTCTGACCGGGCCCACGTTAGACTGGTATAGTGGGTTACCTAGGCATTCTATCTTTTCATTTAATCAAATAGCCCAAGCCTTCTTGGATCACTTCTCCATCAATGTTGTTAAGAAATTTACCATGATTGACCTCTACTCTACGCGTCAATATGACAATGAGTCTATCACAGATTTTGTCACTCATTGGCATAGCCTGATCAATCAACTCACATTCTAATTACCACAAATCAAACTCATAGATCTCTTCATTCAGGCTTGTGCTAGAAATATCTCACTGACCCTGCAGGTGTAGACTTTCCAAAACTTTGATGAGGCATTCACCATGGCACGAAAGTTAGAGATTTGGGCCATCCAAGAAAATAAAATCCAACTATGCAATAGGAACTCGGAATTTAAGTCAAATGATACCTCTTCTTCTTCAAAACCACAGAATAATTATTCAAAAGCCAAGGGAACCGCTAACACAGTGGTACTCAAGGCCAGCGCAGCTCATCCATCAAATCAGGCTAAGCATGTTAGTGCAAATACACAACACCCCCAAAATGATCTATGGATCTTGCTTGCCTAAGGCAATGTCATTTGGTGTGAATGCACTACATTGATCTTTTCCAAAGTGTAGGACCTTTGCAAATGGGGAAAGCTCTCCAGAGAAGGTTGGTTCGTCTTCCTAAACTACCTATCAAAAGCTATTCTAGTGTAGGCAAGCCAATCTAATCCTAATCTAACTTCCAAGGAGACAAGGAGAGAGAAAGAAAAGAGGAAAAACAAAAGCCTACAATAAAATGGTGATACATGAAAGAAGGAAAATGTTGAACATCTATAAAAACTACCATGGAAACAAAAGAGGTGAGCAATGGGAAGGATGTACAGATGCATCACAGGCCCAAGGATAGATTTCACACAAAAAGTGTCCCAAAACTCCATGCACACAGCTCCAAAAATTGTAATGAACATTCAAACATGCACAAATACTTGCAATGAAGAGAGGCAAGAAGAATACAAGAAACAAACGAGCAAGGATGGACAGACACATCACAAAACACATTTTTTGTTGCTCCAGAAGTTTGCACAAAACATCATTTCAATGGTAAAAGGAAAAAATGCCATTACAGAGCAAAGGAGGAGGTTATAACTCCATTTTTGACCCTAGGGAAGAAAAGAAGGGAGGGCATAATAGAAAATATGAACAACCTTTACAAATGAGCCAAATCTAGCTTTTAACCATCGAACAGAATGAAAGAAATGTGGAAAACACAAGAAAATCAATTTTAACTTCAACCACTAACAATATTGATCTAAATGTCCTACAAAGTGATGGGTTTCCATAAAAAATCCCATATGCCATAGTACATTGCTTTACAGAGAAAAACAAATGCCCATACTTCATTAATTTTGGTGGTTGGAGTCATTTTCTGTGTTTTTTACATGCCAGAGATGTTTTTCCATTTTTCTCCCACAAATATCCATCAAAATGAAAAATTGAACCCTCCATCGTGTAGATAATTTCACCAAATTTCCAATGACACCAAGAACGCAAAAATCTGAGCTCTGGATCAAAAGTTATGCCCCTCTAAAGATTTAGGGCAAAATTAGGGCAAAAATCGATTGGTGAACTGAAACTTTAAAATTTTCCCTTTTTTGAATTTGGGAAAATTTCCCAAAAATCCCCGCACCCTACCACTCTACTGTCACCTGGCGCTTCCCTATTCGCTAATGGAAATGCAGGCCCAAACCTCACTTCTATCCTTTGATTTTTCATTGGGAAGCTTTTCCAACTTTTCCCCGCACTCCACTGTCCCAGGGACACGTGTCAGCCCCTCATTGTCCACGGGCATGCACTTAAAATTTTTCTTTTGGGCTGCTAGCCACTTTGACAAAAATTTCCATTTCCTTCCGTGCCTCTGACCCCCACCACTGACAGGACACGTGGCAGCCTCAAAATGCTCCGCGGGCCTTTAGACCAAAAATTTTCCTTTACGCCCTGCTACCCTCTTTGGAAAATTTTCCAACCTGTCTCCGCTTCCCTGACCTCCACCACCACATGGCACCTCCTCATTAGCCATGGGCTTGTCAAGGGAAATTTTCCCCCAAAAACTCCGCCGAGCCATAACTTGAGAAATACTTGGAGTTAGGAGGAAAATTTTACCTTTCTGGAAAGGTGAGGGAAAATCCTATCTTATAGAACCATTTCTAGAATCCCTTGAGTGCTTGAAATGTGTAAAATTTGATATTGAAGCACAAGGAAGGAAAGAATGAAGGAAAGTTAGCCAAAATAAGCAGGGGGCTCATTTTGGATAACAATTTTGGCGACTCAGAGGGGTCATCTGCCTGCTAGATGAATGATTAGTAGCCTTTGAAGCATCCATTGGGCATGGAGTCATGAGTAAACTGATCTAAACTTTGAAAACTTGGTCTCTGAGCCACTTTGAAACCCACTGAACTGGAGTTGTTTTCACCAAAATGCCATTGAAATGGACTGTGCAAGAGCAAAACCAACAGCACCAAAAACTATGTACAAAACTGAAAATCATACAAACCCTAAGTGGGATATGTAGAGTGTGCATAAGCACTTCTTCTGATGAAAGCAAACCTACATACTCTACTCTAACTGGAAGCAAAGATGAGATAAACAAACCCTGCAACTGGTTGTGTAAAATAGCGTCCTTTCTTCAAAATGGGCAGCCATGCAACTGATTTGGCACTGAACATGGCTAGTTGGATGAGTGGAAAATCAACAAGAATCTGGTCTTCTACCCAAATCAGCAAGGTGTCAAATGAAAACAAATCCAATACCTCTTTTAGTTGCTCTGCATTTGGATTGAAGAGGTATGACACCTGATCCTTGGTACTTTGTAGCTCATCCTCATGCTTAGAAGCAAGAATGACTGGTTGTGGCTTCTCCTTTGGCTCCAATGAAGCCAAATACCTTATTAGGAAAGGTCTAATCCATTTGATATGCCCATAGATCTGAAATTCAACTCCAAGAATGGATCTTTCTTGTAGACCTCTTTGGATGGATGGTGTGGAAGAGGTGATGGAATTCTTCTGTTGTTTTCCTTCTTCCTCTAATGAAGAACATGGAAGATTTAAAGCTTCCAATCTTGATCCCAAAAAGCTGCTATAAGATGCAGGCTGCTGTAAATGAATGCTCTCCTCCATGACACCAGGTTCTTGTGTTTGGAATGTGGATGATGAAAGAGAGAATGGTGGAAACTCAACCGGTTCTTCTCCATCAAAACAATCCTCCAAATCTGACAGATAAACTGCCTCATTGTTGTCCTGCTGCAAATGCTCAACTTCCTCCATGGTGTCCTCTTGATTAGAAACTTGTTCACCATGGTTCTCCTCATCTTCAATCATTGAGTTTGAAAGATCAAACACTTCTTCAGCAATAGAACTCAAGAGAGATGAAGTAGAAAGAAGAATTGAAGGTTCTTCTATAGCCTACTTTGTGGTCAAAGCCTTTGGATCTGCATCCTGAGCATTCAAGTGTTGATATATGATTTCTTCTGTAAAAGGATGTGTTCCTTTGATTGTGAAGTCATGCTTGATATGTACTGTATCTTCTTTGCAATTGAAGATCTTTGACTGAGTCGGAATATGATTGGACTCTTTTATTTCTTTCATTTTGCACCTGAGTTTAATCTGATCTCGGAATGAATTGTGGATTTATCCATCTATAAGACCCAGCCTTGGATCAGTGGCATTGATCCAAGAGATGCTTTAAGTTTATTCGGGATGAACAAAAATTATAGACCTTACGCAGGTTGCAAGGTCTGAATGCGTTGAATAAGCTATTCCGGAGTCTAACTCAGGCTGATCATGTTAAATGAATTGGTTCCCGATATCGTAATATCAGGAAGGTCTTGATCGTGGGCCAGGTAATAAATTCAGATACATTTATTCAACTAGCTTATTGGCAGTGCTGGAGTGAATCCTTTTCGTGAATGTATATCTGTAGGTTCTTATTCTGAACATTCTAAATGTTAGACCTAAACTGGATTTATTAAGGTTAATAACCTAAACCTAAACTATAACCTATGGGTTAGATTAGTGTTAATCTAACCTAGGCATAAGCTATAAACTAAATGTTCTAAGTTAGCAACCTAGCGCTAAGGAGGTTAGACTAAGTATCATCTTAAATCCTAACCTATGTTTCTAACCTAACAAATGTTAGTGGAGGAAGGGGACCTATGAAGGGGTGCGAGCCATGGGCGGTAGTTTCTATGGCATTAAATGGGATGGATAAGTATGAAGGACAAGGAATTAGCGGAGGTTTCAACGGCTAGTGAAAGCCGACGTGGCAGAGTCGCCAAAGTTAGAAATGGTCTTTGACTTGCATTTTATCCATCGCCAACTATGGCGGTCGGTGGCAATGGAGATTGAGTGGGAATTTTGGAGTTAATACAATTAATGAACTCGGTCTTCGAGCTCGGATTTCTCGGGAAGACATGCAAAATGGAAAACTGGTAGTTTGTTTGGTTTTTCATGCGCTCCGGTTTTCTCTCTGTTTGATCACTGGTTCTTCGCACCAGTCTACTTGGTGTTGCATGGAAAATATGAGAGTAACTAGCTCTTTTCTCTGTCAAGGAAAGTTTATAAGGCATGGAAATAACAAATTATTGTTGTTGAATCTAACGTGGAAAAAGAGGAGAAGGCTCGAGCTCTTTCAGTGGTCTTCTTCGGATTTTTAAGCAACATTACCAGGCATGTTAGGCCCTAACTTTTAAAAATCTTGCTTTCTTTCAAATGATTTCATTAGAACAACTCTGTTCAGATGATTTTTGGGATCAGTTGGTTTTTATGGTAGCTTTGTGTGAATTAGTTGTTGTATCTTCTTACTGGCTCGATTTTTCAAGTGAACCCTTGATGGGTGTGCATTTTGTTTCGAACGGATGTACTATCTTGCTGTGTTTTGCATTCCGGATAGATTTTGTAGAAATGTTGCAAGGAAAATATATGAATTCGGCTCTGTAGGAGTCCATGAATTGTTTTCTTGTTTGATTCAGACTTCAGTCGATACCTTGCTGTTTCCACTTGTTGAAAATGATACTGTTGGATTTCTTGAATGTACAGTATATACGACTTCTTTAAAAGTTTTGTCGTGAGTAATATATGTTATGGTTGCTGAATCTTGTTGGATCTTGCTATAATACTTAAGTTACTTCTGATTGGATAACTTGCTGTGTTTATAGTATTTGAATGCGACTTTGTAGAAGTTTCCCCCCTTGTGTTGCAATTATGGGATTTAATCCGTTGATAGTTTGCAATATATTTATATATATACGAAATGACTCTGTGGAGTCCTTGGAATGTTTCGTATATTTTGGACTTCTGTAGAAGTCATAAATGTGAATACTATTAGTTTGATTCAGTTGGAGTCCTTGAGGGGTAACTGGTAATACGACTTCTGTTGCCTTGTTATGAATACTTTCGCTTAGCAATGAATTTCGTTGGTACAGACTCAGTTGGAGTTCTTTTTATGTTTCGTCTTCTGCTTAAGCTTAGAGTGAATACTGTTGTTATGGATTCAGTTGAAGTCCTTGATATGAAACCAGTGTCTCTGCTTCTGTATAAGCCTGGTTGTGAATACTTATTATTATTGGCTCTGTTGGAATCCTTAATATATATATATATATCTTGTATTTTGGCTTCTGTAGAAGTTAGTCGTGAATGCCATACGTTTCTACTTCTGAAGGAGTTCAGATGTGAATACGGTATGTTATTGTTTTGGTTGGAATTCTTGAATTTGATATGTATCTTGTATCTTTCTACTTCTGTAGAAGTTTATTTGAAGAATACCACATGGGTAAGACTCCTTTTTAATCCTGGAGGCGTATATTATGTTTTCTCTTCTGAATAATCTCAGTTGTGAATACTGTTGTTATGGAATCAATTGGAATCCTTGATTTGTTGTCATATGAATTCAACTTCTTCAATTTAAACCTAAAAGGGATTTATGGAGTATAAGTAATTTAGTGGTTGAATTTGGCACTGATTTGGATGCCCATGATATGTTGTGTGTTGGCTGTGATTCTCGATTTTTGTCCTTGCTGTGTTTTAGTAGGGATTAGATTGAACTGTATGTTGATGAGAGTTTCGACTCAGTGGGATTGTTCTTGTGTTTGAGCATGATTACGTCTTCTGTTAGCGTGAATATCTAGTCGTGTGCTTGACTGAAGTAAAGAGCTATTAACTGTACCTTGACAAGCGATGGCGTTGGATATTTTCTCATTTGTTGAATAATATGGAAGGTTATGTGGAGTCTATTTGATGGATTATTCATCACTGCCTTGTCACGAGAGCTACTGTGTTGTTCAGTAAGTTACAGGCAATTTTTATATATGTATTTTGACGAACTGTAGTTCTTCCTGTGGTCTCGACTGGCTTAGTCGCAGGTGTATAATGTGATTGCATTACTCTTAAGTGGACGGTACAGTCATGAGCATGTTTGGAAGGGACATCTGAATGTCTCGGTTTCTTTCTCTTCTGCTGTAAAGTATATGTTGATAAATTTATATTTAATTGTTGGATTTGTAAAACATACTGATGGATTCATGAATTGTTAGGATATTCATTTTGTTGAATATAATGGCCTGTTGGATGTTGTTGTCCTTGGGATTCAGATGGATAGTTGTTTTGGATACATTTGTTCTTCTTGGTCACTAATATTTATGATGAAATATCTGAAAAGTATCTAGGACTATTTAGTAACTATAATATGAGTTACGCGTTTATAGTCATGTTTGTATTACAAGAGCATAGTCTGAAATATGTTTACATGTTTGGTGAAATGATTTCATTTAAACAGGTTGTTTAATGAAAACAATTGGTGGATTGCAATTGTTTTAAGAGTTAGTGCTTATCATGCTCAGTTCATCGAACTGACCCGTGTTGACAATTTTTGCAGATGGTTGCCGTAAGTGGTAAAAGCACGCAGATCTGATAGGATGTTCAGATTGTTTAATTTGGTTTTATGATGAATTACAGCTTGATTCTCTGAATGTACTACTAGAAGAAAGATGTTCTTTTGCTGTTGAGTATTGTATCAAGTATGCTGAATGCATAAAATGTATTTGATTAGCTTGAAAGGAATGAAAAGAGATATTTGTTACTTATGTGTTTGTATTCGTATCTTGATGGTTTGACCTTCTTCGGTTCGAATGATCTTGAGAGCATTATTATTATTGTATAAAGTGGAGACTTTTGTGATTATCTAAGTAAGCTTGCAAGATTATGTGACTGAATACTTATGATTGTTTAGTAGTTCTAGTATGTTCTATCTAAAGCTAAATTGGAATTTAGATCACTGTCTTTCTGGAAGCTAGGGTTAAAATAAACCTGAGCAGGAAGCTAAACGAGCTGAATAAATTATTACTTCCTAGTCTTGATCTAAGTCAAGACAACGTTTAATTGGATTCTTAATCACTATATCTCGATACTAATAAGTAAGATATAAATTCAGTTATGAGAACTGATATAAACCTAAAAAGGGTTTGGTTAGCAATCTCATGTGAAGGTTGAGGGTTATTGTCCAATTTCGTTGATTTAGAATTATGTATATTCTATGAACTCCTTGAAGGGACCTCTAGTCTTAATAACTTCTCTTGTGTAATGGGTTTTACTATGAAAGGTAATTCTAAGGTGAGGAACCCAGGGATTGGGAAAGACTAACCTTAAGGGAGCGTCTTATAGTATAATTTTAACTCAACGTATGTAACACTTATTAATAAGTAGATCTTTTCGAGGTGGATTTAAAGGTTGACGGCACAAGTCAACTGCAGGGTTGTACCTTCGAGAAGATTAGGATCTTCTCGAAGATACAACAATGCAGGTGACTTATGACGACACCCTTTGCATTGATCGTTAAGATTTACACCTTAAACTCGAACAAGTTACTCTGGGACTGATTAGGAATGTGGTCACATTATAAGGCTGCCCTAGGAGACTCGGGGTATCTTGACACACTGGATTAACTAGGGTTGACCCAGTATGTCAGCGTATCCCTAGTCCTCGGGAGCATCCCTATAACGTTGTCATCTTACTAATCCATTCCTGAGTGAATAACTTGGGACAGGAGAGTCTGACAGAAGTCAGTATAAGACATTCTACATAACATAGGAATGGGGTGAAGGACGTATTCCAGATTGACGAGTATGCCGTCAAGGAATACGAGACATAAGCAGTATGTTTCAAATCTTTGGCCAAAGTATCGCAAGCTGCTGATTGCGTTGTCCTAAGTCACCTAGTCTAAGGGATGAGATGCCGATGAATAATGGTAACAATTATTCAGATAGGTTCCTTGGACAGAGCATTCTGAATCCCAGATTAGGGAAGAGAACCGCAAGAGTGATGTGTTAAATAAAAATGCCAACTCTTAATACTCATGAATAGATCGGTAGATTACCGAGTCATGGAATGAATAGATCGGAGGTGCTCCGAGTCATTACAGCTGCATATGGTTATCTGTTATGAGAATGGTTGTTTTTGATTTGTGAGTTCTAAATTATGTATTTAGAACCAGGAAGCATTTGTCAAAAAAAAAAAAAAAAATTACTTGTTCTAATGTATAAAAATGAGGATGTTACATCTTGGTATCAGAGCTGAAGGTTGCAGCTCTTGGACCTATTGTGTCCATAATCTGATAAAAACCTGAATTTTCTTGTAACAGAAAATGGTTAGAACAAGGGGGAACGTTGCGAATAATGCTCCACCTGAAGGAGGGGTGGCAACAACCCAAAAACTTGATGAGATCCTTGCTGCCCTGTTGGACACAAGAGATCGTTTAGCTGTACTTGAACAGCAGGTGATGGGAAATGAGGAGGATGAAGAAGCTGGTAATAACAATCAGCAACCTCCTGAGGACAACCCCGATTTGGGTGTTGATATTAATGCTGGAAATGCACCTGTCCAACCAGAAAACAAAAAGGCCAGGTTGGCAGCAGAACTCACTAATGATATAAAAAGGATAAGCCCACCTAAGTATGATGGCACCACATTAGGAGATGGAGCTGAGAACTGGCTCAGCGAAATGGAGAAGTACTTTGCAATAAGAAACTTCTCAGAGGAAACCAAAGCTATTTGGGGAGCCTATCAGCTTTCCCACGAAGCATCTTCATGGTGGGATAGCCGTAAAGCAGAGCTAAATATTGATGAGACCAATATTACTTGGGATCAATTTAAGGGCTATTTTAGGCAACGATGGCTGCCACAACTTTTCTATGATCAGAAAATGACAGAATTCCAGAACTTAGCTCAAGGGAAGCTAACGGTAACTGAATACTGGGAGCGGTTTACAAAACTCCTCAAGTATGTACCGCAGTATCAAACTGACGAGAAGTTCAGAATACGGAAATTCATCATGGGATTGAATCCCGTGATAGGGGGAGAGGTCGATGTTCACAGTCCAACCACTATGGAAGGAGTTGTTGAAAAGGCCATAAGACAAGAACAGAAATTAAAGGCTATTTCTGCTCATAAAGAGGAAGTGCGGAAGAAGATTGCAAACCCTTCTTCAACCTCTCTTGCACCCAAAAAGGGACCATGGAAAAAGTTTGGAAACAAAAGTAAGTTTCCAGGGGATAATAGTAAGAAAGCAGTAGCAAATAAGCCTGCTGGAAATGTAAGGGATAATTTTGCCAAAAATTATAACAATGGGCAGAAGCCCTATGGAGGACAACGTGATAATTACAAGACTGGAGGCAATTTTGAGCCTAAAAAGGGACCTGTAGGAGGCTGCTACAATTGTGGCAAAGACCACTACGCAAATCAGTGCCCTTTGAAGAAGGATGATCGTAATCAGCAGCATAAGATACATGCTGCAGTAGCAGACAAGCAAGCTGAAAAGCAAGTGACACCTATAGAAGTTCCGGGTAAGTTATTTGGCATACCTGTCACTATTCTTTTTGATACAGGAGCTACTGAATGTTTCATTTCTAATAAACTTGCTTCTAAACTTAAGAGAAAAGCTGGAAAAATGGATAAATCTTGGACTGTACAGTATGGTAATAACTCTGTTCATACAGTGAGTATGTGTCTTTTTGGGGCAGTCCTTGACTTACCTAACTTTTCCACGGAAGTTGACCTCTATGTTACACCTTTGGGGTCTTACGACATTGTCATTGGTGTCAATTGGTTAGCTGAACATAAAGCAAAAGTAGACTGCTATGAAAAGAATATAAGATGTTTAGATGATCAGCTGGAAACAACAGAGATTCAAGGGGTTAAACGGGAAATTTCAGTTAGAAAACTGTCAGCTATGCAGCTTAAAAAGGCTAAAAACAAAGGATGTACCCTTTATGCAGTAAAGATATCTGAATTTTCAGAAGAAGATGGTGATTCCATGAAACGATTTCCTCTGCTACAAAGTTTCAGGGATGTTTTTCCTGAGGAATTACCAGGGTTACCACCCAAGAGGGAATTTGACTTCACCATCGAAATCAAACCAGGAACGGAACCTATTTCCAAAGCACCTTATCGGATGACTACTACAGAGTTAGTCGAGCTTAAGGCACAATTGCAAGAACTTTTGTCTAAAGGTTTGATTAGACCAAGTGTTTCACCTTGGGGAGCGCCTGTAATATTTGTGAAAAAGAAGGATGGAACACTTAGGCTGTGTATTGATTATCGGATGTTGAATAAAGCAACAATCAAGAACAGATACCCACTTCCAAGGATCGACGATCTATTTGATCAGATGCGTGGGGCAGCGGTTTATTCTAAGATAGATCTTCGATCTGGTTATCATCAGTTAAGGATTAGAGAAGAAGATATTCATAAAACAGCTTTCCGAACAAGGTACGGACATTATGAATTCACGGTTCTACCCTTTGGATTAACTAATGCACCCGCAGCTTTTATGAACTTAATGAATAATATTTTTCAAGAATATTTGGACAAGTTTGTACTTGTATTCTTGGACGATATTCTCATTTATTCTAAAAGTGTTGAGGAGCACAATGAGCATTTGAAGATAGTTTTGGGGATTTTGAGAAAAAGAAAGTTGTATGGTAAGTTATCCAAATGTTCTTTCTTTGATTCAGAAGTTCACTATTTGGGTCATGTCATTAGCAAGGAAGGAATTGCTGTAGATCCTTCAAAAATAGTGGCAATAACTGAGTGGCCTGCACCAAAGAATGTGCACGAAGTAAGAAGCTTCATGGGTCTTGCTAGTTACTATAGAAAATTTGTTAAGGATTTTTCTAAAGTAGCTGCACCGATAAATTCATTGCAGAAGAAGGATAAGAAATTTATTTGGAATGATAAGTGCGAAGCGGCTTTCAAAAGTCTGAAAAGCCAGTTGACTTCCGCACCTATATTAGCTGTACCAGACCCTAATGGGAGCTTTACTGTTGTAACGGATGCTTCTGGGGAAGGCCTTGGAGGTGTTTTGTTACAAAATGATCAAGTCATAGCATATGAAAGTAGAAAACTTAAGTTACATGAGCTGAATTATGCTCCTCATGATTTGGAGCTTGCTGCCATTGTTCATGCGCTTCAAGTCTGGAGACACTATTTACTTGGGAAACCTTTTGAGTTGAAAACTGATCACTTAGGACTGAAATATATTTTCACTCAGCCTAATCTAAATGCCAGACAGAGAAGGTGGTTAGAATTTTTATCACAATATGATTTTGATATTAGCTACATCAAAGGGAAGGAGAATAGAGTAGCAGATGCTCTAAGTCGTAGGAGGCACATTTCTGCTCTTATAACATTAAGAACTCAGTTTAAGGATGAGGTAAAAAGTGCCTCAGAATCAGATACATACTTTCAGCAAGTAAAAGCAGCGCTTGCTGCAGAACCTAATGATGAAAGGTATAAAGGTTTTCATTTTGATAATGAAGGAATCTTGCGTTATGAAAACAGGGTATACGTACCTATGCTGAATGATTTGAGAAAGAAGTTGTTAGTTGAATTTCATAATTCTCCTTTCTCTAGACACCCGGGTATCATAAAAATTCTTGCTGATCTGAAACAACAATACTTTTGGAAAGGTATGAAAAAGGATGTCATTGAATTTGTAACTCATTTTCTGGAATGTCAACGAGTTAAGGCAAAACACATGCATCCTGCTGGACTGTTATATCCTCATAGCATACCGCAGTACAAATGGCAAGTAATAAGCATGGACTTTGTACAAGGGTTACCTATGTCCAGGAATAAACATGATGTTATCCTGGTAGTTGTAGATAAACTAACTAAGGTAGCTCATTTCATCGCTGGAAATCTAAAGGATGATTCACCAGTGCTGGCCAAAAGATTTGTACACGAAATTTTCAGATTGCATGGTGTACCAGAATTGATTATATCTGACAGGGATCCTAGAATGACGTCAAGGTTTTGGCAAACGCTTAATACAGCTCTTGGAACGAAACTAAACTTCAGTTCTGCATATCATCCGGAAACGGATGGACAAACTGAGAGGGTAAATCAAGTGTTGGAAGACATGTTGCGAATGTATTGCATGGATCAACAGTATAAATGGGAAGAGTATCTTCCATTAGTTGAATTCGCATACAACAACACTTATCACTCATCTCTTAAAATGGCACCATTTGAAGCACTTTATGGAAGGAAGTGCAGAACCCCTGTTAGCTGGGATAGTGTTGAGGATAGAGTGGTAATTGGACCAGAGATCCTCACTGAAATGGAACAGCAAGTTAAGCTGATTCGTGAACGATTAAAGGAAGCAGCGGATAGGCAGAAGAGCTATGCTGACCTTAAGCGGGTTGATCGAAGGTTTGAGCTTGGTGAGAAGGTTTTTCTTCGTGTTAAACCCAGAAA
This sequence comes from Taxus chinensis, assembly GCA_019776745.2. Taxonomy (NCBI): domain Eukaryota; kingdom Viridiplantae; phylum Streptophyta; class Pinopsida; order Cupressales; family Taxaceae; genus Taxus; species Taxus chinensis. The sequence goes on from CM034151.1 coordinate 26,865,092, forward strand.
GAGTTCTATAACTTTTGGCAAGGCTGCCAAGTTGTCACCTCGTTTCGTGGGACCTTTCGAAATTGTCGAAATAATCAATCCTGTAGCTTATCGATTAGCATTACCACCTGCTTTATCTCGCATGCATGATGTTTTCCATATTTCTTTGCTTAAGAAATACGTTTCAGATCTGTCACATGTTTTAAATTGGAATTCCTTGCAGGTCCAAGACCCAGGAATAATCGTGGTTAAACCCACACGAGTGCTGGAAACTCGCCAATTGCATTTGAGAAATCGTGAAATACAGCAATGTAAGGTCCAGTGGGACCAGTTTAACGAAGAAAGTGCAACTTGGGAAAATCTGGAAGAGATGAAAATTGCTTTTCCTTTTCTTTTTCAACAGAATGAAATCTGTTGACAAAACATTTCTTTTATGAACTTATCTTTTTCAAGTTTATATGAAAGCCAGATGGAGGCAAACATTATTCAGGCTGAATAAAATGTGTTGTGACATTGATTTCTGGAACTATTCAAGTTGGAAATAGTCGCATTGTTTTGTGAACTAATAAATTGGTTGACCTGAAGGTTAATCGAATATGTAATCATCGGGACGATGAATCTTTTAGGAGGGAAGCATGTAACACTCTGAACTGTTGTTACTTCCTCCTGAGCATTCAAGTGTTGATATATGATTTCTTCTGTAAAAGGATGTGTTCCTTTGATTGTGAAGTCATGCTTGATATGTACTGTATCTTCTTTGCAATTGAAGATCTTTGACTGAGTCGGAATATGATTGGACTCTTTTATTTCTTTCATTTTGCACCTGAGTTTAATCTGATCTCGGAATGAATTGTGGATTTATCCATCTATAAGACCCAGCCTTGGATCAGTGGCATTGATCCAAGAGATGCTTTAAGTTTATTCGGGATGAACAAAAATTATAGACCTTACGCAGGTTGCAAGGTCTGAATGCGTTGAATAAGCTATTCCGGAGTCTAACTCAGGCTGATCGTGTTAAATGAATTGGTTCCCGATATCGTAATATCAGGAAGGTCTTGATCGTGGGCCAGGTAATAAATTCAGATACATTTATTCAACTAGCTTATTGGCAGTGCTGGAGTGAATCCTTTTCGTGAATGTATATCTGTAGGTTCTTATTCTGAACATTCTAAATGTTAGACCTAAACTGGATTTATTAAGGTTAATAACCTATGGGTTAGATTAGTGTTAATCTAACCTAGGCCTAAGCTATAAACTAAATGTTCTAAGGTTAGTGACCTAGCGCTAAGGAGGTTAGACTAAGTATCATCTTAAATCCTAACCTATGTTTCTAACCTAACAAATGTTAGTGGAGGAAGGGGACCTATGAAGGGGTGCGAGCCATGGGCGGTAGTTTCTATGGCATTAAATGGGATGGATAAGCATGAAGGACAAGGAATTAGCGGAGGTTTCAAACGGCTAGTGAAAGCCGACGTGGCATAGTTGCCAAAGTTAGAAATGGTCTTTGACTTGCATTTATCCATCGCTAACTATGGCGGTCGGTGGCAATGGAGATTGAGCGGGAATTTTGGAGTTAATACAATTAATGAACTCGGTCTTTGAGATCGGATTTCTCGGGAAGACATGCAAAATGGAAAACTGGTAGTTTGTTTGGTTTTTCATGCGCTCCGGTTTTCTCTCTGTTTGATCACTGGTTCTTCGCACCAGTCTACTTGGTGTTGCATGGAAAATATGAGAGTAACTAGCTCTTTTCTCTGTCAAGGAAAGTTTATAAGGCATGGAAATAACAAATTATTGTTGTTGAATCTAACGTGGAAAAAGAGGAGAAGGCTCGAGCTCTTTCAGTGGTCTTCTTCGGATTTTTAAGCAACATTACCAGGCATGTTAGGCCCTAACTTTTAAAAATCTTGCTTTCTTTCAAATGATTTCATTAGAACAACTCTGTTCAGATGATTTTTGGGATCAGTTGGTTTTTATGGTAGCTTTGTGTGAATTAGTTGTTGTATCTTCTTACTGGCTCGATTTTTCAAGTGAACCCTTGATGGGTGTGCATTTTGTTTCGAACGGATGTACTATCTTGCTGTGTTTTGCATTCCGGTTAGATTTTGTAGAAATGTTGCAAGGAAAATATATGAATTCGGCTCTGTAGGAGTCCATGAATTGTTTTCTTGTTTGATTCAGACTTCAGTCGATACCTTGCTGTTTCCACTTGTTGAAAATGATACTGTTGGATTTCTTGAATGTACAGTATATACGACTTCTTTAAAAGTTTTGTCGTGAGTAATATATGTTATGGTTGCTGAATCTTGTTGGATCTTGCTATAATACTTAAGTTACTTCTGATTGGATAACTTGTTGTGTTTATAGTATTTGAATGTGACTTTGTAGAAGTTTTTCCCCCCTTGTGTTGCAATTATGGGATTTAATCCGTTGATAGTTTGCAATATATTTATATATATATATAAGAAATGACTCTGTGGAGTCCTTGGAATGTTTCGTATATTTTGGACTTCTGTAGAAGTCATAAATGTGAATACTATTAGTTTGATTCAGTTGGAGTCCTTGAGGGGTAACTGGTAATACGACTTCTATTGCCTTGTTATGAATACTTTCGCTTAGCAATGAATTTCGTTGGTACAGACTCAGTTGGAGTTCTTTTTATGTTTCGTCTTCTGCTTAAGCTTAGAGCGAATACTGTTGTTATGGATTCAGTTGAAGTCCTTGATATGAAACCAGTGTTTCTGCTTCTGTATAAGCCTGGTTGTGAATACTTATTGTTATTGGCTCTGTTGGAATCCTTAATATATATATATATCTTGTATTTTGGCTTCTGTAGAAGTTAGTCATGAATGCCATACGTTCTACTTCTGAAGGAGTTCAGATGTGAATACGGTATGTTATTGTTTTGGTTGGAATTCTTGAATTTGATATGTATCTTGTATCTTTCTACTTCTGTAGAAGTTTATTTGAAGAATACCACATGGGTAAGACTCCTTTGAATAATCCTGGAGGAATATATTATGTTTTCTCAGTTTCCTGATATGTAACTCTAGTTGTGAAGCCCAGTTGTGATTACGGTCGATATTGACTCAGTGAGAGTCCTTGAAAGGTATCTAGTATTTTAAACTTCTGTCAAGCTTGGTTATGAATGTTGTTGTTTTATTATGAATACTAAATGTTATCGACTTCGATGGAGTCACTGAAAAGTAATTTATGTTGTAACTTCTGTAGAAGTTTTTGCTGTGAGTACTTTTAGGATCCTTGATTTGTTGTCATATGAATTCAACTTCAATTTAAACCTTTAATATAAGTATTGGTTGAATTTGGCACTGTTGGAGCCCATGATATGTTGTGTGTTGGCTCGATTCTCGATTTTTGTCCTTGCTGTGTTTTAGTAGGGATTAGATTGAACTGTATGTTGATGAGAGTTTCGACTCAGTGGGATTGTTCTTGTGTTTGAGCATGATTACGTCTTCTGTTAGCGTGAATATCTAGTCGTGTGCTTGACTGAAGTAAAGAGCTATTAACTGTACCTTGACAAGCGATGGCGTTGGATATTTTCTCATTTGTTGAATAATATGGAAGGTTATGTGGAGTCTATTTGATGGATTATTCATCACTGCCTTGTCACGAGAGCTACTGTGTTGTTCAGTAAGTTACAGGCAATTTTTATATGTGTATTTTGACGAACTGTAGTTCTTCCTGTGGTCTCGACTGGCTTAGTCGCAGGTGTATAATGTGATTGCATTACTCTTAAGTGGACGGTACAGTCATGAGCATGTTTGGAAGGGACATCTGAATGTCTCGGTTTCTTTCTCTTCTGCTGTAAAGTATATGTTGATAAATTTATATTTAATTGTTGGATTTGTAAAACATACTGATGGATTCATGAATTGTTAGGATATTCATTTTGTTGAATATAATGGCCTGTTGGATGTTGTTGTCCTTGGGATTCAGATGGATAGTTGTTTTGGATACATTTGTTCTTCTTGGTCACTAATATTTATGATGAAATATCTGAAAAGTATCTAGGACTATTTAGTAACTATAATATGAGTTACGCGTTTATAGTCATGTTTGTATTACAAGAGCATAGTCTGAAATATGTTTACATGTTTGGTGAAATGATTTCATTTAAACAGGTTGTTCAATGAGAGCAATTGGTGGATTGCATTTGTTTTAAGAGTTAGTGCTTATCATGCTCAGTTCATCGAACTGACCCGTGTTGACAATTTTTGCAGATGGTTGCCGTAAGTGGTAAAAGCACGCAGATCTGATAGGATGTTCAGATTGTTTAATTTGGTTTTATGATGAATTACAGCTTGATTCTCTGAATGTACTACTTGAAGAAAGATGTTCTTTTGCTGTTGAGTATTGTATCAAGTATGCTGAATGCATAAAATGTATTTGATTAGCTTGAAAGGAATGAAAAGAGATATTTGTTACTTATGTGTTTGTATTCGTATCTTGATGGTTTGACCTTCTTCGGTTCGAATGATCTTGAGAGCATTATTATTATTGTATAAAGTGGAGACTTTTGTGATTATCTAAGTAAGCTTGCAAGATTATGTGACTGAATACTTATGATTGTTTAGTAGTTCTAGTATGTTCTATCTAAAGCTAAATTGGAATTTAGATCACTGTCTTTCTGGAAGCTAGGGTTAAAATAAACCTGAGCAGGAAGCTAAACGAGCTGAATAAATTATTACTTCCTAGTCTTGATCTAAGTCAAGACAACGTTTAATTGGATTCTTAATCACTATATCTCGATACTAATAAGTAAGATATAAATTCAGTTATGAGAACTGATATAAACCTAAAAAGGGTTTGGTTAGCAATCTCATGTGAAGGTTGAGGGTTATTGTCCAATTTCGTTGATTTAGAATTATGTATATTCTATGAACTCCTTGAAGGGACCTCTAGTCTTAATAACTTCTCTTGTGTAATGGGTTTTACTATGAAAGGTAATTCTAAGGTGAGGAACCCAGGGATTGGGAAAGACTAACCTTAAGGGAGCGTCTTATAGTATAATTTTAACTCAACGTATGTAACACTTATTAATAAGTAGATCTTTTCGAGGTGGATTTAAAGGTTGATGGCACAAGTCAACTGCAGGGTTGTACCTTCGAGAAGATTAGGATCTTCTCGAAGATACAACAATGCAGGTGACTTATGACGACACCCTTTGCATTGATCGTTAAGATTTACACCTTAAACTCGAACAAGTTACTCTGGGACTGATTAGGAATGTGGTCACGTTATAAGGCTGCCCTAGGAGACTCGGGGTATCTTGACACACTGGATTAACTAGGGTTGACCCAGTATGTCAGCGTATCCCTAGTCCTCGGGAGCATCCCTATAACGTTGTCATCTTACTAATCCGTTCCTGAGTGAATAACTTGGGACAGGAGAGTCTGACAGAAGTCAGTATAAGACATTCTACATAACATAGGAATGGGGTGAAGGACGTATTCCAGATTGACGAGTATGCCGTCAAGGAATACGAGACATAAGCAGTATGTTTCAAATCTTTGGCCAAAGTATCGCAAGCTGCTGATTGCGTTGTCCTAAGTCACCTAGTCTAAGGGATGAGATGCCGATGAATAATGGTAACAATTATTCAGATAGGTTCCTTGGACAGAGCATTCTGAATCCCAGATTAGGGAAGAGAACCGCAAGAGTGATGTGTTAAATAAAAACGCCAACTCTTAATACTCATGAATAGATCGGTAGATTACCGAGTCATGGAATGAATAGATCGGAGGTACTCCGAGTCATTACAGCTGCATATGGTTATCTGTTATGAGAATGGTTGTTTTTGATTTGTGAGTTCTAAATTATGTATTTAGAACCAGGAAGCATTTGTCAAAAAAAAAAAATTACTTGTTCTAATGTATAAAAATGACTGATTTTCATTCTCCCAACATGGATTTGGGAATGCAAGAGGAGGGGTGGGTTGTAACTTAATTAATTTTACAATGTTTTGTGGTGGTGGAGGAGGTGAAACCTCTTGTTTCTTTGGAGGAGAGGGTGTTTCATTTAGATCTTGTGGAGGGGATGACTTTTTGGAAGGAAAAAGGATAGAAGAATTGAGATGAGGTGGAAGACTAGGGAATGGAAAAATGGATTCAACACTTGGGGCAGCATTTAATGGGAAGCTTGAAAATTGAAGCCCAAATTGAGATGGTGCTGCTTGAGGAATGGAAAGAGAAGAACCAAATGATGGTGTAGAACTTACCCATTGAAAAAGTTGTTCAACACCAAGTTTATAGGCCTCTATCTCTGCTGTCCATTGTGGAACTTGGCGCAACATCTCCATCATGAAGTCCAGCTTCTCCTGAGGGCTGAAGTATCTTGGAAAAGGGCCTCCCCATGGACAAGGATTCCTACAACCAATTCTGAAAACCTTCATTTGAGCTGTTGCTCTTGATTGCACCATTTTTGCCTCCATCTTTTGGATTTTCTCCATAAAATCAGCATCTTCCATTTGATTGTCTTCATTGCATGCATACACTTGCTCTTGATATGCTTCACAACCAAACTGATTTTGGTATTGCTCATATGGGTAAGCATGCTGATCTTGAATTTGATCAAAATGATAATTTGAAGGAGTTGTAAAACATGTTGGAGGTGAAATATATTATTGTTGTTGTAAATGTGAATTCCATGATGGAAATGAAGTCATGATTGCAAAACTTCATGGAATGAAATAAGATGGAAGAGATGGAAAGAAGAATGGATGGAAATGGATGGAAAAAAGGTCTGCAACTTAGAGAATGAGTTATTTACCAGATGGATTCACCAGACGTGTTTTTGAAAATGCCTCCAAAGGTAGAATCCTTAATAGGAACACACCAACCTGTCAAAAATAAAGTGGAAGACCTCTAAGGTCCCACCGGGCGTGCCAAAACTGTTAGTGCAAATTCACAGCACCCCTAAAATGACCTATGGATCTTGTTTTTCTAAGGTAATGTCATTTGGTGTGAATGCACTAAATTGATCTTTCCCAAAGTGTGGGACCTTTGTAAATGGGGAAAGCTCTCCAGAGAAGGTTGGTTCCTCTTCCTAAACTACCTACCACAAGCTATTATAGTGCAGGAAAGCTAATCTAATCCTAATCTAACTTCTAAGGAGACAAGGAGAGAGAAAAAAGAGGAAAAACAGAAGCTTACACTAAAATGGTGATACACAAGAGAAGGAAAATGTTGAACATCTATCAAAACTGCCATGGAATAAGAAGAGGTGAGCAATGAGAAGGATGGACAGATGCATCATAGGCCCAAGGATAAATTTCACAAAAATGTGTCCCAAAACTCCATGAACACAACTACAAAACTTGTAATGAACATTCAAACGTGCACAAATACTTGTAATGAAGAGAGGCAAGAAGAAAATAAGCAAAAAACGAGCAAGGAAGGACAGATGCATCACAAAACATGTTTTTTGTTGCTCTAGAAGTTTGCACAAAACATCATTTCAATGGTAAAAGAAAAAAAATGCCATTACAGAGTAGGAGAGGAGGTTTTAACTCCATTTTTGACCCTAGGAAAGAAAAGAAGGGAGGGCAGACTAGAAAAGATGAAAAACCTTTACAAATGAGCCAAATATGGTTTTTAACCATTTAACAGAATGAAAGAAATGTGGAAAACGTGGGAAAATCAATTTTTAACTTCAACCACCAATAAGATTGATCTAAATGGCTTGAAAAGTGATGGGTTTCCATAAAAATCCCATACGCCATAATACATTGCTTTACAGAGCAAAAGAGAGGCCCATACTTCATTAATTCTAGTGGTTGGAGTCATTTTCTGTGTTTTTTACATGCCAGAGACGTTTTTCCATTTTTTATCTCAAAAATATCCATCAAAATACAAAATTGAACCCTCCATCATGTAGATAATTTCACCAAATTTCCAATGACACCAAGAACGCAAAAATTTGAGCTCTGGATCAAAAGTTATGCCCCTCTGAAGATTTAGGGCAAAATTAGGGCAAAAATGGATTGGAAGGCTGAAACTTTAAAAATTTTCCTTTTTTGAATTTGGAAATATTTCCCCAAAAATCCCCATGCCCTACCTCTTTGTTGCCATGTGGCACTTCCCTATTTACTAATGGAAACGTGGGCCCAAACCTCACTTCTATCCTTTGATTTTTCATTGGGAAAATTTCCCAAATTTTCCCTACGCTCCGTTGTCCCGGGGACACATGTCGGCCCCTCATTGACTGCGGGAATTAGCTTCAAATTTTTCCTTTGGGCTGCTATCCACTTTGGAAAAAATTTCCATTTCCTTTTGTGCCTCTGACCCCCACCATGGACAGGACACGTGGCAACCTCAAAATGCTCCGCGGGCCTTCGAGCAAAAATTTTCCTTTGCACCCTGCTACCCTCTTTGGCAAATTTTCCAACCTGTCTCTACTTCCCCGACCTCCACCACCACTTGGAACCTCCTCATTAGCCATGGGCCTGTCAAGGGAAAATTTCCCCCAAAAACTCTACCTAGCCATAACTTGAGAAATACTTGTAGTTAGGAGGAAAATTTTACCTTTCTGCAACTATCATCGAGTAAAAGGTCATAATGATGGCAATTACATCACTTTCAAGAACATTGTCTAGGAAATGCTTGAGAACGAAGAGTTGGTCTTGGATAATCCTAATACACCTACCAACCAAAACCTACACATCTTCAAGAAACCATTTCCTAATCACGTCCCTTCTTCTGATCAAAGTGGAGAGACCTCAACTAATGATAGTCATACCCACGAGTTCCATGCTATTTTTAGTAATGTACCATTTACTTCCCAATTACATCATATTCCTTCCATAGAGGAAATATTGGCCCGAAGTCCTCCACCTACACATGAACCCACTTCACCTATTCCTCCACCCATAGAGGAACACCCTTCGTCTCCTCCCTCACCTATGAAGGAGCCTTCTATTAACATCAAGACCATTTCACCTTTGGCTTCTCCACCTTGATAACCGTTACCAATAGTACCTCTCCAAACCACAGGAGACTCTTGTTCATCTCCTCCACCCACAGAGGAGCACCCGTCATCTCCTCTACCTATCATAGGTCCAGTAAAAATTTCATTACTTCTAGATGACCATTCTCACTCAGCCACCTAAGATCCAGATGACTTACTTTCAGTTCTCTTACCCACAGAGGATGAAGCTAGTGAATTCCCCATTTCTAAAACACATTTTACAATAATTTCCATTAGATCCACATCAACCCCGGCCACTGTAGTGTCGTTATCATGCTTAGCCGATCGCCTGGATTATGTGGATAGAACCTTACTTTGGGGTCATCTTCTACTTCATGTCTCAACACAAATGTATATGTCACTCGCTGACACCTCCACTATCTACCAAAATTATTTCAAATGACCAAACCAAACATAACCAAAACTATCAAAAATTCTCCCACGATACCACTCATGGCTCAACTTACACCTCTACCCATAACCCAACATGCATCTACATCTAAACCCACACCTATATCATCTTCCTTGCCTAAACCTATTGCTACTTTAGGGGTTATCCCAATGGCTAGCCTTACTCATCCACCCATCAAATTAGATTTATCTACATCCTCCAAAGCCAACACCAAATTTAACCTAGCCCCTAAATAGAAGAACCAATCCCCTAGGTCTCATACCCCAACCTCACCAAACACACCCTCATCACCTTCACCCCTTCCATCTATCCTAGGACCTCACCCCTTGACCCTAGCTAAGAAACCCCCATCTGCTAGTAAACCAAGAATGCAGTAGCCCATTCCTCCCTCATAGACCTCTAATATACCAAAGTTCCCGACACAGCCTCCACCCACACCTACAACATTTTTACCACCCATACCTCCAATACCATCGATAACTTCTTCACTACCCACAACACTTCATTCCCTTTCCCTTACACCTCCTGCACAACCTATGTCATCTACTTCCACAGCACCTCAGTTATTCCCATGGGTAATCTTCCCTTTTCCACCATCCACTTTCCACTCTAAATCTCGTGAGCCCATATCACCTTTACCCAACAAGGTGCAGCCTAAAGGGAAAAATCAGCTACCCTCCAATAAGGTAGTCAAACCAACCACACACTCTATTATCAGTTCATCTAGCTTGTCTTCATGACACTTTACATTTCTCTCCATGACATGCTTAATGACGATGACTTTTGCTAGGACCGTTTAGCACAACTTTAGTTATTAGACGAACACCATCTTAATGCTTTTGACCATCTTCAATTTTACCAAAAATGTATCAAACATGCCTTTTAAAAATGTGTTTGTGAATGAACCTTCCGAGTCGATGACCTTGTCCTGAAGAAAACTCAACATGTCACCTAAGTAGAAAAAATTAAATGGGGAAAATTTTATCCTAATTGGCTTGGACCATACGCGGTGACTCATAAATATGGATCAGGGGCATATCGTTTATCTTCATTTGACAGTAAACCCAAACCTGAACACCTTAATTCCTTGCATCTTTGACCATTCTATTGTTGAATTTTAGTCCTACCTCACCTTCCACCTCTTTTCATGCTCGTCCCTTGCTTGTTATTCACTTCCCTCCTTTCACTATGCCATCCCCAATGATTAAACAAGAATCATGTGCGTACCCGTCACTCTTTTACCCTCTCTTAAATATGTGTACTACAAATCTGCACATGGCATGATTCTCAGGGATACTTTTCGTCTAGATGAGATCCCATGGTCATTTCACCTTGCTTTCTGAATAATAATCTAATTCTTCACCTTAGTCTTGTCCATGACTTAAAATCCCTCACATGGGATCCAACTCCTTGAGTTAAACTTCCAATAATAAAGATGACTCCCTCAAAAGGACATATGTCTCTCTACATCACTGCTATAAATAGATTGTTCCCTCGAAGAACAACTATGTAAAGCCTCTTTTAAAAAAGAGAGAATCCAAAGCTTCCTGCATCGATCAGCTTCACGAAGACCTCAAGAAGTTAATTTCCTCATCCCATATATACTTCCTGCATCGATCAGTCTATCTCAAATATAAGCCAAAACATAAAAAAAAATTGTCAGGGACTTACTTATTGTTATCTTGGATCTCTTGCCAAAAGGCATTCTCCCTCACACCATATAAGCTAACCACTTTTCACCTTCTCACCATTCACAATTTCATTTCCTAAAGCCTCAAGGGACCTGTTGGAACCGTTATATTTGGTGATCATGTGACTACCATTCACCTTTAGAATAATCAATCATGCAATGTCTTTAGGGTCTTACGTTCATCAGCCTATCTAAGGTATGACCCACCCGTTATGATCCTTACCAATCAGGTGGCTTTCTTGCCTCCTCTTATCTTTTAACCTTCTTCATTACATATTGATCATCCTATATAGGACTGGATCCTCGATGCTTATCTCTGGGAAATTTTTCTCTTTCACCACAATTAACTTAAAAATCTCCCATACCAATGTGCCCACAATTCACCCATACCTAAACGACCTCGACTCAACCATGCCTATAACCTACAAACCCATTCTCATACATCCTCTAATTTTTCCCTAGCTTATGGGAGAACTACATTGCCCTAAGGTCCCTTTTCATCGAGACTATTTAGGCAGCACTCCGAGGGCATGAGGCCCTTGGAGGTTAGCTCAGCCACTCTCTACCCTAACCAATTCCTTCCCCCCTTTTTTTCTATTCACATTCTAGCCTAGTTAATTTCCTTTTTATATCAATAATTGGAAATTAAACCAAATAAAACAAAAATCGATTCACATCTTTATCATCATCATTCGTACATTCATTATGTCTACCATTTCTTTACCATTATCATGCATGTTACTATAAAACATCTCAAAGTGACCCATATCATCATTAATTACACAAATTAACGAATTACAAACTCAACCAATTCCAACTCTACCATACCTAAACCACAACCTAACTCAATCCATGCCTATGACCTAACTCCATCCATGCCTAAACTAATAACTTGACTCCATCAATGCATAAACCACAACCTAACTCCATCCATGCCTAAACCACAACCTGACTCAATCCATGCCTAAACCAAAAAATTGACTCGATCCATGCCTATGCCCTGGCTCTATCATGCCTACAATACTTAGTTTCCATCACATATACAAATCAAAATAGTAGGTTAAACACAACCATCTATAAATGTTTCACCTAATTCTTAGAGTGTTTCTTTGAATATTGATGAAACAGATAAGGGTAAAAGGGCTAGGAGGAATACCTGTAAAAGTTGGTTGAAGGTTGTTGCGCGCGTATAACTTCTCGATCCACAGCTGATTGTGAGAGCTTCCTTTTGGATAGGAGGAACTACTTGAAATGAACAACAAGACCACCAAAAGAGATTAAATAGAATATGACAGTGGATTTCCTAGCGTATTCTAGTTTCAATAAGCATGATACACCCTAGAAGACTGTCAATCCACTATTTAAAACAACTCAATGTTAATAATAAATGAAATCCTACTATAGTTAAAATGATTTAGGTATCTAATTTGACTACAATAAGCAAATTCATTCACAACAGGCTAAGCTATGATTGAATCTAAAGGGCAAGGTCTCTGTTTGAGTACTAGTACTAGTCAAGGTCTAGTTTTGGGTTGTTTTGGGTATTTGGTGGTGAAAGTAGAAACTGATAATAGAGGTAACAGAGCCTACTAAAATGAAAATGGATGAATGTTGGTTAACAAAATACTTATTGTTATATGAGCTTGGTGGCTGGATGACAATTGCAGTTGATCAGATGGATGGAATTTGATGTGGTGATGGCACTTCCCCAGACGCTTCCATGAATGCAAATGGCTCTGTGATCACTTATGATGTTGGTTGTGGATGTTCAGATGCATGTGCGAATGTTGGTTCTTCTTACATGTAGCTCTAGTTTTGTCTCTCTTTTCTATGAATGTGCTAACCTTGAAATAAGGTTGTTTTAGGGAATATTCTGAGCTGATCGGTGGCAGTTTAGGGTAGCTGGTGTCAGTTAGGGTAGGATTTTCTAGGTTTACTAAACTGGGCAGATCTACTTGATTTCTTGGATCTTGTTCAATTTTTCTTCACTGATTAGAATGAATCTATTTTCAACAGGCGGGAATATGGTTTAGAGGGACGGTAGTATTGATTTTTTAGGGTTTAGGTAGGTCTTAGTTAGTTATGGCAACATACTAAGAATAGATTTGGGGTGAGGTGGCTAGGTGAGGTGTATAGGTGAGGTGGTAGTATGAGAATTATCTCAATTAGGATATTTAAATAATAAATATTATGAGATCATGAATTAATTAAATTAAATTAATTAAATTAATATTAGAGTGGGGTGAATGGGGCCATGGTTAGGTGAGTGTGTTCGAGCTAGTTATTTGATGAGGGACCAAGGGGAGTTTGACCCAATTTTGGTGTCTACATTTTTCCCCTTTTCCTATGTAGCTTGTATTAGTAAGAGACACTGACAAAAATAAGATGTGGTTGCCCCATGTGTGGGTGAAGGTGATCCCTCTCAAACCAAGAACTAATGAGGCAGAAGGCAGAATTGATGAGTGGTTTGATTAAAGTTGAATGTGATGAAAAGGAAGGTGGGCAATGGGGTGAAAGGGGTAAAAGGTCCAATCGGTGAATCCAGATAATGGGTTAGGGTCAAAGGTAGTAACAGTTAAACACACGCACATGTATAAACTATGGCACGGTAATGGGTTGAAGAGCATGAAAACTCTAAATTTTCTAAGGTCGATAGGTTTATCTAAATGAGGTTGAAGTGATTTAGGTATCCAAGGTATAGGATATGGTCGTGAAGAAAAACGAGGTCAGGTGTAGGAACAGGTAATAGGTTTTGTTCTAGTACACCAAAGGTTGGGTTAGGATAAATGGTCATGGAAAAAGGCAAGGTAAGGTCATTATGTCAAATAACATGGGTAATCGTGTCGTAAGGTATAACAAGCACATGAGGTCACAGGTCACTAGCAATGTTCCAAGTCCAAGTAGCTAGGTCATGACATGGGTAGGATCAAAGTAGGGGTAAAATAACAAGTCCCTAAATGATGAAGAGGGTAGGTGGTAAATAAGGAGGTCAGAAGGGTAAAGGGAAATTTCCAAGTCAGGTGTGGGTGAGGTAAAAAGGATTTAGGTCAGAAAATTAGGGGTAGTGGGTAGGAAGAATACTAAGCATGATAACCGAAAATGGTTATAATGAACGATGTCATTCATTATGGACTGACCATGGTAGGCTAGGGCACAAGAACGATGTCAGTTGAGGTCAAACCATCCATGGTAGGCTAGGGCATAGAACCAATGTCGGTCAAGGTAAAATCATCACCAGTCAAGTCAGGTAGGCTATAAAAAGAAAAAGTGCAGCATTTTTAAAATCATTTGTCACTTACCAAATTGGAGAAAATGACAAGAGAGGAAGAATGGGGTGGAAAGTGACCAAACGACATGGAGAGATGAGGTGGCGACCCGCAGAGTGAGTGATCGTTGGTCGATATGTGGTTCTACGAGCATGGTGATTGGATTGGGTGATTGATTGGATTGGATTGAGTCAACGGATGATCGGTGATGGGAGAGGTAGGAGAGGGATCAGGTGGACCTGCGCAGTGGCCCAAGGTGCCACCACACAGATGGCAACATGATGAGGTAAGAGGCTATTCCAATTGTTTTGTTTTTTGTGAGTAGGTGGAGGGTAGGAATTGGGTAGGAGGGAAAACAGGGTTTGTTTTGGGGGGGAACTTTTAAAATTTGAATGTGGTGGTTTAATGAGAAAAGGGGAACAAGGGAGGGTAGATTTAGGTAAGTAAGGGGTGGGAATAGGTGGTAGGTATTGGTAGGGGAAATGGGTAAAAAGGAGGAATGTGGGATAAAAATGGGAGGGCATCACGAGTTTTTCGCCGCGACAGTGACTGATGTCGATTTTCTCTTAGCCGACGTCGGTGGGTAAGGACTGGTAGCAGTCATAAGATGTGATGACTGATGTCGGCTATGGTAGATCGTGGTCAGTTTAGGCTGACTAATTCCAGTCAGCAGGATAAAGAGGTAAGCCCTCAAGGAGTGAAAATGGATGGATTATGGACATATAGGTAGGGGTAGGGAGAGTTAGGTAGGGGGGAAATTTATGGGTATGGGTAGATGGGGGAATAAGGAAAATCAGTGAGAGGAGAAAAATGAAAATAGGTGAGGGTCTGAGGCATGGGTAGATAGGTAAAATGAAAATAGGTGATGGTCTGAAGCATGGGTAGATAGGTGGTGTTGATTTAGGGCATAGAAATAGGTGAAAGGGTGATTTAGTTAGGGTAAGCAGTGTAGTAGGGGGGTAGCAAGGTTACATGTAGGTGTGATCAAGTTTGATTGCTATGACTAGTTATATACAGGCCAGGGACCAGATACAAATGAGGGATAGAGTGCCTCCCTTACTCATGGAGATACAGGGGGAGATGAAATGTGAGGAGTGGATCCATGTTGTAAATGTGGGTCTAATTGGTATCAGACACTACCGACATGTAGTCCGAGAGGTGATTTTTATGGTTTCCCTCATTGATAGATGGGATTCAGCAACCAATACATTCCATTTGCCAACGGGTGAGATCACGATCACCCTAGAGTATGTTTACAAGATCCTATGACTTCCTATAGTAGGTACACAGGTGTACTTGATCTCCTCAGAGGCATCCGAGGAGTTACTGTTACTAGTGTTTGGAAAGGGGTTGGCATTGTTAGGATTCCATAGTGCCAGCATGAGCTACGGGGTGATGTACCTAGCCTACCCCAAGGAAATGAGGTTGGTAGTGCTTTTGATGGAAGTAGTCTGTTGTTTTGCACTACCAGATGTAGAGGGTGGGAGATTCTCACGGTCACTGATGGGGGTCCTACATGACATGGTGGAGAGCAGGACTCAATTTGCATGGGGGCCTGCATTCTTGGTATAGCTATATAGGGAGATGTGGCCGTATAGGTAACTACGGTGGTTCAAACTATGCTGTACATTCTTGTTACATTGTTGGGCCTATGAGCACATTGTGTGTGTGTGCCTAATTAGTATGCCCTGGGACGACGCATTTGAGCCAGGTTTTATTTGAGTGGGCTACAGATGATGGGTGCCGGTTATGGGAGAGCACCAAGTGGCTAGAGTGACACATCATGTAGCCTATTATAGGTGATTACTAGAGGGGTTGCTTGGCGTGGACATTATTTAGAGGCCATATATAGGCTATCCTTCATACAAGAAGATGGCAACAGAGATGGTTGGGCTATAAATTTATAGGTGGATAGAGGGGCGGTGGGCTGAGGAGCATGAGATGATACCCGTAGACTGAGTCAGATGGTTGTTTGGGTTGCCACAAGATATACCCCCACCCTTCCCTCAGTATAGGAGAGATGATGTGGAGAGGTCTATGTCTCCACCATAACCTACAGTGCCAACCAGGTAGGAGGATCAGCCAGTCAATCGACAACTAGATGATTCTGAGGTGATAGACAGGTATAAAAAGTGGTGGGATGCATAGCTACGAGCAGTACAACCGAGGTCGGGGAAGCCAGATTTGGCTACTATCACAGTGCAGAGAGATGCCCTACAGGGGCAGGTGGCTACCCTAGTGACCTAGTTAGGCATAGTACAGGGACATCTGACAGGGGCTAAGGTATAGGTTGCGACCTTACAGACATAGGTGGACGCTTTGTAGGAACAAGGAGTACAGGGACTAGAACCCACACTGGGGGGAGAGGGAGATGGTGGAGATGGAGATGGGGTGTAGGTAGCCACTCTACAGGCGTAGTTGATAGGTTTACAGGGCCAGTTGGCCACGGTGCAAGGGAAATTTACAGGTTTATAGGGCCAGTTGGCCACTGCACAAGTATAGATAGTGGCCCTTCAAGCCCATGTACATGTGCAGGCTCCGGGGCTAATAGCACCACCACAGGGGCAAGGACAGGGTCCCATTATTCAGGAAGGAGTAGGGCACAGTCAGAGGCCAATGAGATGACCATAGAAAATACCCATTGCTAGATTGAGAGACGTCATGGGTGAGGTGAGATACTACTAGGATCCTTTGATGGCACTAAGGATATATGTCTTATCATATGTCGAGTATAGATTACAGGGGGCTAGCAAGCCTAGGGGCCAATTCAGGGTGAGGCCACTAGTGCACGGAGGCCGGCTCCAAAGGTAGGACCATCAGGGGCTAGACCAGGGCGAGGTGGAGGGAGGTCAGCTAGATGTCAGGCTAGAGAAGCAAGGGAGGAGATAGATGAGATAGGTTTGGACATCAGATGGGGCAATGATTGAGCTCCATGCATGATTATTTTATTGTCGATATCATATTTTTGACATATATATTGGCCTGCGTGTGGAAGATATTTGAGAGTCATGTATATGGATACACATTTTTAGATGATTAATTTATAAAGATGATGGTGATTATGGTCATTATGTGTATATGGTTGTGTTTAACTTACTATTTTGATTTGTATATGTGATGGAAGTTTAAGTAGTGTAGGCATTATAGAGCCAAGTCATAGGCATGGATCGAGTCAGGTTTTTGGTTTAGGCATGGATGGAGTCAGGTTAGGCATGGATTGAGGAAGGTCATAGGTATGGATGGATTCAAGTTGTGGTTTAAGCATGGATGGAGTTAGGTTAGGCATGGATTGAGTCAAGTTTGCAATTTAGGCATGGATTGAGTCAGGTTGACTTAGGTGTGATGAAGTTTATTTTTGTTTAGGTATGATGAAGTTTAAGTTTGGTTTAGGTATGGTTGAGTTGGGATTGGTTGAGTTTGTACTTCATTAATTTGTGTAATTAATGATGATATGGGTCACGTTAAGATGTTTTGTAGTAAAATGCATGTTAATGGTAAAGAAATGGTAGAAATAATGAATGCATGAGTGATGATGGTAAATATGTGAAACAATTGTTGTTGGTTTGGTTTAATTTCCAATTATGGATATAAAAAGGGAAATAACTAGGGTAGAATGTGATTAGGAAAGGGAAAAGGGGAATTGGTTAGGCTAGAGAGTTTTCGAGCTAACCTCCAAGGACCCCATGCCCTCGGAGTGCTGCCAACATAGTCCCGGTGAAAAGGGACCTCAGGCCAATGTAGATCTCCCATAAGCTAGGAAAAAATTAGAGGTATGAGAATGGGTTAGTAGGTTATAGGCATGGTTTAGTCGAGGTCATGTAGGTATGGGTGAAATGTGGGTACATTGGTATGGGTGATTTTAAGTTGATTGTGGTGAAAGAGGAAAATTACCTAGAGATAAGCGTCGAGGATCTAGTCCTGTATAGGATGATCAATACGTAATGAAGAAGGTTAAAAGATAAGAGGAGGAAAGAAAGTCATCTGATTGGTAAGGATCATAATGGGTGGGTCATACCTTAGATAGGTTGATGAATGTAAGACCCTAAAGACATTACATGATTGATTATTCTAAAGGTGAAGAGTAGTCACATGATCACCAAATGTCATGGTTCCAACAGGTTCCTTGAGGTGGTAGGAAATGAAAGTGCAAATGGCGAGAAGGTGAAAAGTGGTTAGTTTATATGGTGTGAGGGAGCATGCCTTTTGGCAAGAGATCCAAGATCACAATAAACAAGTCCATGACAAAAAATGTTTCTGTTTTGACTTATATCCGAGATAGACTGATTAATGTGGGAATTCTATATGGGATGAGGAAATTAACTCCTTGAGGTCTTCACGAAGCTGATCGATGCAGGAAGATTCAAATTCTCTCTCTTTTTTTAAAGTAGGCTTTACATAGTTGTCCTTCAAGGGAGTAGTCTATTTATAGCAGTGATGTAGAGAGAAAGATGTCCTTTTGAGGAAGTCATCTTTTTATTGGAAGTTTGAGTCAAGGAGTTGAATCCCATCTGAGGTATTTTAAGTCATGGACAAGACTAATGTGAAGAATTAGATTTTTATTCAGAAAGAAAGTTGAAATGACCATGGGATCTCATCTAAAATAAGATGAAAAGTATCCATGAGAATCATGCCATGTGCAGAGCCATGGTACACATATTTAAGAGAGGGTAAAAGAGTGAAGGCATGGTAGATGAATTGGCAATAGAGTGTGTGGTTGGTTTGACTAGCTTATTGGAGGGTAGCTGATTTTTTCCTTTAGGTTGCACCTTCTTGGGTAAAGGTGATATGGGTGCATGAGATTTAGAGGGGAAAGCAAATGGTGGAAGAGGGCAGGTTACCCATGGGGATAACCAAGGTGCTGTGGAGGTAGATGGCATAGGTTGTGCAGGAGGTGTAAGGGAAAGGGAATGAAGTGTTGTGGGTAGTGAAGAAGTTATCAATGGTATTAGAGGTATGGGTGGTAAGAATTTTTTAGGTTTGGGTTAGTTAGGTCCCCAAACTCACCAACCACCCCTACCTCACCCACCTGAACACCAAACACAAAAACCCAACCAGATAAAATAAATAAAACAAAAACGAAACAGAGGAGACGGGCGACCAGCTAGAAAGAGGGAGACTAGGCGGAGAAAAAAAGCACCACCACCAACACCAGGAAGCGTCAACCCCGTCCGGCCACCTCTCCAGCACTTCCCATGCTCCCACCACGCCCCCGCCCGGCCCACCGCGCCCTCTTGAAGTGCCCCCAACCTCAGCGACCCCCCAAACGATCATACGATTGAAGGATCAGCACCCCGCGACCAACGAGCACGTCCAAGGTCTCCCCAATGGCCCCCCTTGAAAGGCGTAGGACTATCTCCCACATCCTCAGCCACGCCTGTCTTTCTCTATCCACCCAGACTCTCCCCCCACCACACGCCTACAGCCTTGCATCCAAGGTCACACTTTCGCTTGCTAACCAAGGTCCCTCCCCTACCACCAGAACGCCAGCGCCTACGCACACACTCATGCCACGCTTCGCCCCAATCCTGTTAGTCTCACCTACCCCCAACAACCATAAACCCAACGGCTCTACTCCCAGGCGGGTGAGTAGAAACCGGACAACCGGAACCACCAATTCACCTCCCTAGCCTAAGCCGATCCCCCGCGAATACCCCCTGTACACGAAGCCTCCCTCCCGGTCGCTGACCTCCCGCCCGTGATGTCATGATAGCCGTCGGCCTGCCTCGGAGTTTCGGAATGACCACTGCGCTCGACTCCACCTCCCAGGGCCGATACATCCGCCACCATACGCTTGGTGCGACAAATTTCGCGATTGTCGGGTTGCGCAGCTTGTGTGTCATGGCTTCCGAGAATCGTTACTCTTGGTCTTTCCTTTTTTTTATTTTTATTGTTTTTCGTGTTGCCATCTTGGTTTCTCGTGGATGGGAGTTTCTTAGCCAGGGTTGAGGGGTGAGGTCCTAGGACAAACGAAAGGGGTGAAGGTGATGAGGGTATGATTGGTGAGGTTGGAGTATGAGACCTAGGGGATTGGTTCTTTTGTTTAGGGGCAAGGTAAAATTTTGTGTTGGCTTTGGAGGATGTAGCTAAATCTAATTTAATTGGTGGATGAGTAAGGCTAGCCGATGGGATGACCCCTAAAGTAGTAATAGGTTTAGGAAAGGAAGATTATTTAGGTGTGTGTTTAGATGTAGATGCATGTTGGGTTATGGGTAGAGGTGTAAGTTGAGCCATGAGTGGTATCGTGGGAGAATTTGTGATAGTTTTGGTTATGTTTTGTTCAGTCGGCTGAAATAATTTTGGATAGATAGTGGAGGTGTCAGTGAGTGACATCTACATTTGTGTTGAGACAGAAAGTAGAAGAATCCCCCAAAGTAAGGCTCGATCCACATAATCCAGGTGGTCAGCTAAGTGTGAGAATGGCACTGCAGTGGGTGGGGTTGATGTGGATAATAGGTGGAGGAGATGACGGGTGCTCCTCTGTGGGTGGAGGAGATGAATAAGCATCTCTCTTTGGTCGGAGATGTACTATTGGTGACAGATCTCTAGGTGGAGAAGCCAAAGGTGAAATGGTCTTGATATTAACAGAAGGCTCCTTCACAGGTGAGGAAGGAGACGAAGGGTGTTCCTCTATGGGTGGAGGAATAGGTAAAGTGGGTTCATGTGTAGGTGGAGGACTTTGGGCCAAGATTTCCTCTATGGAAGGAATATGAGGTAATTGGGAAGCAACTAGTGTGTTGCTGAAAATAGCATGGACCTTGCGGGTATGGCTATCATTAGTTGATGTCTCTCCAGCTTGATCAAAAGAAGGAGCGTGATTAGGAAATGGTTTCTTGAAGATGTGTAGGTTTTGGTTGGTAGGAGCATTAGAATTATCCAAGACTAACTCTTCGTTCTCAAGCATTTCCTAGACAATGTTCTTGAAAGTGATGCAATTGCCATCATTATGACCTTTTACTTGTTGATAGTTGTAGAAATCATGCTCTTTGTACCATGTAGGTGTGGGACAAGCAAGATCAAAAACAGTGTGTTGTTTTATAGGAGGAAGGGTGATGGCCCCACCTTAAATGATCTTTTCTAAAAAAGAACAATAAGGATTCCCAATTGGGGTGTATTTCTGTTGTTTTTGTCTAAATTGAAAAGTCTGAACAAGGGAATGATTAGATGAGGGATTAGCTTGATTTAATGGATGAGCTAGGCCATCCTTTAGTACCACTACGTTAGCAGTTCCTTTGGCTTTGAATAATTATTCTGTGGTTTTGAAGAAGAAGAGGTATCATTTGACTTAAATTTTGAGTTCCTATTACGTAGTTGGGTTTTCTTTTCTTCGATGGCCCAAATCTCTAGCTTTTGTGCCATGGTGAATGCCTCATCGAAGGTTTAGAAATTCTACACCTACAGGGTCGATGAAATATGTCTAGCACAAGCCCTCACAAAGATCTCTATGAGTTTGGTTTGTGGTAGTTAGAATGTGAGTTGATTGATCAAACTACACCAATGAGCGAAAAAATCTGCAATAGACTCATCATCATATTGACGGATAGAGTAGAGGTCAGTCATGGTAACCTTCTTAACAATGTTGATGGAGAAGTGATCCAAGAAGGCTTGGGCTACCTGATTAAATGAATAAATGGAATTTATAGGTAACCCACTATACTAGTATAATGTGGGCCTGGTCAAAGACAGGGGAAATGTCCTCAAAAGCAAAGCATCATCATGGGAGATCAAATAACACCCATTTTTGAAAGACTACAAATGTTGTTGCGGGTCCTCTTTGCTATTGAAGTAGTTAAATTTAGGCATATCACAATGTATAGGATATGGATGAATAGGAATAGATGGTTGTATGGGCTCATTAAAAATTTCATCGTAGGTGAGAGACTTACGCAAGCCAGAAACTGATGCCTCCAGTGTCTGCATCTTATCCATCATTAACTTGATGATTTCATTAGTAGGTGGTGATGGATGGGTACCTCCTTTAACATAAGAGGGTTGGTGTTGGACATATGATGGAGATGGAATTCCGGTATATGACGATGTTGCATAGGTAGGTTGAGAATGAGGGAGTGAGATAGGACGTATATACCCCGAATGAATGATGGATGAAACGAGAGACTACTGAGAGTATGTATATGGAGGTGGAAGGGTCGAGGTAACCCTAGTAGAAATGGGGGCTAAGGACTATGGAATAGAAAGGACAATGTTTTGAAATGGGGTAGGGTTCGTTGACACTGGGGGTGGTTGTGTTGCTCTAGGTATAATTGAGACAATAGGTGCATATGAGGTTATGTTCTGGGTGGTGGACGAAGGTATAGTGGATGTTGCGGGTGCAATAGATGTGGCAGCTGCATCAGTCATAGCAGCTATAGGGCCTAGCTACAAAATGACTGGGGGTAAGGCAGGTGTGGGTAGTGCAGAGCTAGAAGGAACTGACGCAGAAGTAAGAATGAGAGTCGGGGGGGTAGATATAGGCATGCCTTATATTAATTGACCCGAGGCATATTGAGTAGATGCGTAGGAAAGATAGAACTATAAGGCAACAGGGTTCTAGTCAAGGAGTCGTGTGAACTCCTCGTCACATATGGTGATAGTGATAGGTTGTGTAGGATCCATGGGTGATAGAATGGAAGGTGATGAAGAATTAGGTGGGAGTGGTTGACAACTAGTATGGAATATAAGGGAATTTTCTTGGCTACGCGTTGTCACCATGTGAATAAGTACTAATGTGGTAGGACTTTTTTCTGAAAATGACACAGAAATATAGCAGAAATAGGAAAAATGGGAAGTGGTAGGTGGATCAGGTATAAAATGTCATATAGAAATTTGAACAGGCTAATCGATGCTAGTTAGGGTAAAACGACATCGGTCACAGGTAACCACGGTCGGTCACTGTGGCAAATGAACAATTTGCCAAAACAAGGCAAAAGGCTAATAATCTACTAGGTGGATAAGTTATAGATGGATTTTATCAGGACAAAGAAGATGATGAGAGTTATAGAGACTGTGAATAATAAATACTATAAAATAGGTGTCCTTTTGGGTAGGTTAACCAAAAGAATAGTAAACGGATGCCGATTGGGTAAAATCAGTGACGGTCAAAGGGTAACTGACGACGGTCACTGGACCGACACTGGGTACTGTGAAATTGAAACAGAGATGAATAAAAGGTCGTTGTGATTTAAAATCAAGTATGGAATCAAACCCAAAATTCTTAAAATGATGAAAATGAGGTCTAGGAACACTCAGATGAAATCTGAATACACCAACAATGATGAGTAGCGTGCAAGAAAAAAAAGATGAAGAACATGTCCTCTCACCTCAAAATGCAAGCCAAGAAGAAAAACTAAGAGAAATCCAATCCTAAGAGTGCTCTTTCCTTTATATTTTTTCAGCTTATGCTATTTAAAAGACTAACTCATGAAATTTAGAATAGTTTTTTTGGTGAGGAAGGATTCCTACGAAGAAGGAGATCTACAAGGAGATGTTTCAGGTTATGTTATGGCGGGGGTGAGTCCTTTCTCTGAGGTGATGACTCAGACAGAGAGTAACCAGCTGGGTGCCCACTATGAATCCTCTTATCGTGTGATCACCTGACAACTTTTTTTGGGTGGGATGTTGTTTAAGAAGATGTGTATATTTTTCAAATTTATGTGATGTTTGGGCAAGACTCTGAGAGATAAGAAGAGAAAGGATGTGTTTTTTCTACGGTTCAATTGTGTCAACCATCAGCTGGGCATGACTTGTAGCATATAGGTTGCCCTCATTTTTAAATGTGAGTTAATAATGCAGTAATATAAGGATTAAATGCAACAAATTTAGTAAGCCCAAATTGACATATTGATATTCAATGACACAAAATGATGAATAGGTCAGAGAACATGCTCTTTCACTACTGGAGTGCAAATGTAAGAGAATAAGAATGGGTTCTGTTTTATAGCACCAAATGACATGATTGCTTGTTAGATAATTAGAATGAAAATAATATTACCAGTGAGAGAGATTTAAATGTGAGTACCTTTTCAGAAAGGAAACTAACACACAAAGTTTCATCTAGATATGAACAAAAATGCAATGAACCTAAGAGAGGGTCCCATCTGGGCGTGCCAAAAATATTTCAATCCGATTCTTAGTATGCGTTACTTTGAAGATTGACGAAATATATAAGGGTAAAATGGGTGAGGAGGAATACATGTGAATGAAGGTGGAAGGTAGAGTGCATGCGTCTTCTGATTTTCTCAATCCAATATTTGATTGCAAGAACTTCCCTTTTTGGCTAGGAGGAACTACCTGCGAATGACACAACAAGACCATCCAAAATGTGATTAAATAGCATCATGAAAATGTGGCTAACTAGCCTCTGCTATTTTTTGGAAGTCTGATACTGCCTAGAAGGTCATCAATCCATTTTTATTTTCAAGCAACTCAAAACCTTAACTAGAAATGACATCCTACTGTGGATAAGATTATCTAGGTATCTCAGCTTTGGCTACAGATAAGGTAAAGTTCGTTCCTAACAGGCTAAGCTCCATGTATTGAATCTAAAGGGAAAGGTCTCTATCAGAGTACAAGTACTAGGCAGGAGTTTGGTTTTGGAAAAAATGTCCCCTAAAAGGCCCGCAGCCAATGAGATGCCGCTGCACGGGGGACCTAGAAGGTGGAGCACAGAGGCGAACATTTTGGTCTAATGTTTCCAAATGACCAAAAAGGATGCAAAAATTTGAATGGTTTTGCCCGCCAACCCGATGTTGGTACCCTCGTTTTGCCCTAGAAACTTACTAAATGGCCAAATCTGGTGTTGGGATCCAGAGCTTAGGCTTTTTCGAAAATCCTTTATACCAATGGAAAAGCTGGTGGAGATCTTAGGTCTAATCAGAGGATTCTAAGGCCATCAAGTATGCGAAATTTAGTGGTGTGAGTTTAGAGAGATGATCAAACTTACATGAAGGTAAATGGTGGCAGAATGGCACGTGAAAGTCATGAAACAGATAATAGACGTAATCAGAGCCTACCGTTTTTAATGAAGAATGGCTCGCATGTCTGGTTAACCAGCATGGCTCAAAATGTCAGGGGATGGGTCTGTAAGGATGCCCATGCTATTTTGAATGTGTTTTTGATCAGATGGATTGAATCCCTTCCATGTGTTTCCCATGTTTCTCTCTCCTCAGATGCTTCTGTTAATACCCTTGTCACTGTGAAAAGCTTCAAATGTTGGCTGTGTATGTTTAGATGTGTGTGCAAATGCTAGTTCTGCTTGCATGCAGCTCTAGTTTTGTCTCTCTTTTATCTGAATATGTGAACCTTGAAATAAGGTTGTTCTGGGGAAT
The DNA here is from genome assembly GCA_019776745.2 of Taxus chinensis. NCBI lineage: Eukaryota > Viridiplantae > Streptophyta > Pinopsida > Cupressales > Taxaceae > Taxus > Taxus chinensis. Next base: position 26,890,745 of record CM034151.1, read on the forward strand.
AAATGGTAACCAGACGACTTTTCTAAGTTTACCGCTGAAAATTATTAGGGTCCTCTCAGGTGTCAGTAATGGCAAGGATTTTATAGATTTATTTACTAACTGGGTAGCCTTTGCTTGATTTTTGATCAATCCTCTGTTTGTGTTCTTCATGGTTAGATTGTATGGAAGCTTGTTTATTCTCAATGAATGCAAGTGTTGTGCTTAGAGGTACTGCAGGAATTTGATTTTATGGACTAGGTGGTCTTAATTAGTTCTCCTAAAACATTCTCACTCACTAGCCTTTGGTGGATCAGACAAAGTATTCCCTAGCAAGAGTGATATCTTTTTTGCATATCTCAATGGAGTTCTCCTTTAGGAATATTAGGGTAGGGTTAGGAGATCATAGAATTAATGTAACTTTAACTCATAAATCTGCATATATAGAGTGAATTGCAAGGGGCTATGCCTTAGAGGGACTGGAGATTCCTAGAGCGTTGGCATTTGATGAGGGATCCACACTTAGGGAGTTTGTGACCCAATTTTTGTGTCAATACACATTGGTAGATGCTAATAAGTTCTCCTTCTAGATGAGACCTGTGAATTTTGAACATCCATATGAGGGGTGTATGCTGTATAAATTGCAACTTTCTCTGTGAAGTGAAATTGATCTCATGTACACATGAATATTAAACCACTGTAGTGGATCTTCCTAGCATGGATTCTAGAAAGTAGGGATACTTCATAGAGTGGCAATATCTCAACCTTCTCCAACTTTAAACTGACTTAACAACTAGAAATAAGGTAAGCTAATCTATGTCCTACTATATTTGACAATCCACATGCTTACTGTGGATGCACCATTTCCATTTTCAAGTACATTTGGCATGGGAAGAAAAATAATCTAACTCAAAGATAGTTAAGGCTGATGAAAATGGGGAATTCTACCTCACTCCTTAAGGTGGAAGACAAAAGACCATTGGGTACTACGTTTCTGCAGTACCATTGGTTTATTGGTACTTGTATGTGGGTTGTTGTTATTTGAATATTTAATAGACCTAGATGACTTTTCCCATTGGTAACTATGTTACAACTAATTTCGGTTGAGAGTAGACCATGACAGTTTAGGTTACCCGGCACTTAGGGTCGGGCTAATTGAAACTCAATCTTTGACCCTTTCGGAATGGCTTACAATCTGTGAACATAGAGAAGTGACTCCTTTATCAAGTGCCACGTGTCCTATATCTACCAAATGTCTGGAGTCAGGTATAGAGGGATATCCAGGTTCGACAGGCCATGATGCTTCAGATGGAACGATCTCTTAGGACAGAACTATTTCCCACAAAGATATGATGATCAAGGAGACTAGAATCCTAAGGTTAAATTTGGGACAAAGAATCCTGATCTTCACTATGGAGGTCAAGATTTGGAGATCTAACCTTAGTCACAAAAGCTTTCCTTGTAGACACTAGTCGGGTTGGATGTACAGAATGATGTAGTCTAATTCATAGATATTTTATCAGTGTTTAAGGATGTGCTTCTCAAAATGACTATCATTACCTAGCTTGATACTTTTAGATCAGTGCTTGGTGTTAGCTTACAGGATGTCTGGATGTGTGGGAGTGATCTGGTGTGTGCTTGAATGCAGATATTTCTTCTTGTGACACATGGAATGATTCTTCCAACCTCTTAAAATAGGTTACCAAAGTTAATGAGATTGCAACCAACGATGACTTTAGATCTTTGACCAGTGTCAGTTAAGGTGGAGAATTGCCCCCCAGGTATCTTACTGGCTATGAGTCCCTTAGCCAAGTTTGACACACTCTTTTATGGCTAGAGGGGTGTCCATTTATCACGCGGATCAAAATGGAATGTCATGATCTCTAGATTAGTGGGCATGCAATTTGAGGAAGAATCCACATGATGATTTCCTCAGGGCCACCACACTAAGTCTTAGTTACCACTAGTAAGTAGGACTCAAATCATATTTAGTGATGGTAAATCGAGATATGTGAGTCCTAGTAAACAGAGAAACAAGGTAAGAATTGAGTCCAATGATGATGATCTCTACCCATGATGTGGTGGGGTAAGGTGTCTAGGTGAGGCGGAAATCAAGCTACATAATTAATGACCGTAACTAATGAATATTGTGATACATGTGCATTACTTTAATTATAGGTAATTAAATTGATATGCCATGTGGGGTAATAGGGAAGTGTGACCCAAATTTGCTGTCTACACATTCATCATTTAAAAGCCAACCCTCAAATTTGTCTTGACAATTTTCAGTGGGATGTATCTTCCCACCAAACATCAACCCAACCTGCAAGATTATCATCAACTAGATTAGCAAGATAGACCCCTTTACCATGTGACGATAGTGATGGGCTTCACAGTAACCGAAGTGGGGTAGCATGACATGGCAAGGATAGACCAGCACTATGGATGGGTCATGGAATGATTAGGTGATATCGTAGATCATGGTCATGCTCTTCTGAAAAAAACAACAATGAGATCCACATCCTTAAGGGGTAGGCCTTAGTAGTCTCATCAATTGTCCAAAACCAAACACATCTCCCAAACTTTCCTATGTAACCTTACCATCTATCTTTACCGCCAAGCTTCTGCTATGTGGAGAGTATGGAGGGATAATCAGATACATCATTCATAATCTTGGACCTTTGTGACCTTGCATCAGACCTATAAAAGGCCTTGCTCCATTCACTCCATAATATGATTTTTTAATAAGAAATTCTGGACACAGAAGCACCAAGAGACCAACAGAATGAGACCCTGGACTACATTCGTCCCTTTTCCTTAGCATATATGATGGTTATATTGTTTATCCTTTGGAGGAAATATAAGTCCATATTATTTTTATAGTATCATTATCAAGATTAATTATTAAAAGAAATATGGATTGATTTTTAATCCTTGTTATCCAAGTAATGTGCCATTGACTCATTTTTGTGGCTGGCGTCCTTCTAGTAAATCTGTACATATATCTTATGCCTCAGTCTCCAATTTTTATCTTGTGTAGTGTACTGTGATTGTATATTTCTTGGTAGGAAATGAGCTTACCATTTTTGTAATAGATCTCTCTCTCAACTATCCAGAAAGGGAAAGTTTTCCTGTAAATCTGCCATCATATTTTTTAAGTTATGGCTCGACGAGATTTTTTTTGGAAAAATTTTCCCCTAAAAGGCCCGTAGACCAATGAGGATGCCTGCCATGTGGAACCTAGAGTGGTGGAGCACGGGGAAAATTTTACAAACATTTTTCAAATAACCAAACAGCTGCAAAAATTCAAAGTTTTTGCCCACTAACCCAATTTTGGCCCTGTTTTTGCCCTAAAACTTCAAATGGCCATATCTTTCCATCCAGAGCTCAGATTTTTCATGTTATTTATATCAATGGAAATTTGGTGAAATTCTCTACATGATTCTGGGACAATTTTTGCATTTTGGTTGGATTTTTGGAGAGATAAAATCGAAGAAATGCCACTGGCATGTGGTCATGGACAGAAATGACGTTTCAACAACCAGTTTTAATGCAAGAATGGGTCACATTCTTCTCCCAGCATGGCCAAAAATGTCAGGGGATGGGTTTGTAAGGACGCCCATGCTTGTTTTGAATGTGTCTTCATGGTCAATGGTTGAATCCCTTCCACATTTTTACATGTTTTCTCTCTCCTGGGCTCGACCCATGCATTGTAAAAGCTAGATTTGGCTCATTTTTTGAGGGTTGAACATTTTTTTTTTAATAGAAAGTCTTCTTCTTTCACCTTAAACAAGTGATTTTGGTGCAAGTATCAGACCTTCTTCTATGAGCTGCAACTTTAGGTTTCTGCCTCTTTGATGTTGCAAATGTAAGTGATTTTGACAGATGAAAAATGATAGTGCAGCCTCTGTGATTAGTTTTCAGTCCTTTGCCTATATTGTCTTGGTTCATTTCAGACCTCTTCATTGCATCTTATCAGTTTGTGCATGAGGTTTCATGTTTCATTTTTATGAAACTGTTGTCAATTTACATGAAGTAAAAAATGTGTTCACCACTCCTTTGGTGCATCACCTATTAGCATTAGTTTTCAGCTTTTTTGCACTTCTCTATCTCTGTCTCCTTTAGAATTTAGGAGTAGGGTTAGGAATATCAAACCTCTGCAACTGTGTAAGTGATACATATCAGATCAGAGGAGTTTGAGGAGCCAGCCTCTAATCTGGAGATTCCTCTCTCATTTTGCAAGTCCCACACTTGGAGAGAGGTTTCAATGTTGTGCAATCACACTGGATGCCTAGAAACATCAAACTTAGAAATATGATTTGCATCCAGGGGGTGCTGCTGATTTGCAACAACAGTTTTGGCATGCCGGATGGGACCTTAGAGGTCTTCATATTCATTGCAGACAAAAGTTGATGTGCATCTGCTGTAATTTTCTTGCTTTAAAAGAGCTATAAATTACACATCTGGTGACTCCAACGAAGAAGAATCAGCTGGTTTTAGCAATGCATACCTGAAAACTCATGAGAAGAATCACTACAAGGTCAAGAGCTGGAGAAGAAGAGGTGATGTTTGAATATTTGCAGTTATCTCAAAGAAGAAGGCAAAGAGGAAGAAGGATTCAAAGGTCTCCATCTCCACCAAACAGAACTCTCTCAACTCCTCCACCTGGTAGGCCTTTCATTCAGTCAAAAAGGGTTCTAAGACCAATCAGAATGACACAAAACAACCCCTATGTCAAATTCACTGGCAGCAGCCCACTTTCTCTTAATGCACAAAATCCAATCCCAGTTGTAGTATTGAAGAACATTCCATACTTCACTGGAGAAAATTAAACACTCACCTGGTGATCATGTTAAGGATATTGCCAATATTTGTGCAATCCATGAGATCAATGAGATGCAAGTTGATGTCAAACTGCTGACATCTTCATTCAAAGGGAAATATTTGCAATGGTTCAGGAGTTTTGCCGCAGGTTCTATTCAAAATTGGAACTAGCTATGCATAGCCTTGCATGAGTAGTTTGGGGAAAAGGGAGACAGCTTTTCCCTTTTGGAGTAGCTGACAACTATCAAAAGAGCTCCCAATGAGCTGCTGACTGATTTTAATTTCAGATTTCAAAGGACTTGGGAGAGAATTCTAGTGGCAGTTAGGCTAATAGCAGAAGGTGCTTTTCTTTACTATCTCAAAGCTCTAAATTCTGATATTTTTATGTTGATTCAGTCCATGGGAGGCAAAACTATTCCTATGGCTTATAGCATTTCCATTAGGGCTGAAAATTGTTTGATCCAAGCTGACAAACTAGCCCCTAGACCTCCCATGCAATTGTTTTCAAGTTTAGAGAGCCCAAATGCTAATCAAACACCTAATTTGGCTCCCATCTCCCGCTCCTAGAAATCAAAAGTTCAAATGAAGCTTCTACTTCATCTTCTAAGTGCCCCAAATGAGCTTCAAGAAGTCATGAAGCAATTGAAAATTTTAGGTAATGAGCTGGTTACTCTCAAGAGGCAACAAGCTCAAAGTTTTAGACCTTCCTTCCAGCCTCAAGCTCAGCCTAAGATGTAGCCATATCAACCTCATAGACCACCCAATCTAGCTGCAAATCTAAATCAAGCAAGGCCTCCTACCAACAGACCATTTCAGCCCTATAATCCAAATGCTATATCTACCTCTAAGGCATTGGTGCTAACATAAAACAATGTTGCTCAGGAGTATGATTGGTGTTTTCCATGTAATGAACCTCATAACCAATCTATGTGCTTCAACGGTGCCTTGAATCAAGCATTGATGGTGACAACTAATGGTGTGGAGGGTGAGGGCAGTCAAAGAAATGACCAACAATAAGAAACATTCCAGCAGCAGTCAACTCCAAATGACACCACACTTGTGAACTAGCAGGCAGAATATTTTTGTGGCATAAATCAAATAGTCTCTCAAGGTGTTGTAGCCAACACAAGATCAAAAAGAAGGAATTTGGGTGAAGAACAACCATTGGCCCCAAGTAATTCATGACCTTTTATGGCTCCACAAATGGTTGGCAAGCAAAATCTAATTGTAAGCACGCACAAGGGCAGCCTAAGAACAGCCCCTAGACCAACCCAAATACCAGTTATTGCTACCCATATACAAGGGATGAATATGTAAACCAAGGGACAACAAAAGAGATACTTCATCCCCATTTAGTATCATTGATCAAATGAAGAAGACAACTGTGAATATATCAATGTGGGAATCCCTATCTATCCTAGGCCAGAGAGATTTGCTACAAGCTGCCATGAAAGACTGGCCAACTTTGAATCAGAAAGTCCAAATGCAAGAAAAGGTGCTCACAAATGTTGCCCAGCCTGAAGTAAATCATGGAGGAAAACAAGGTAAGATGTTGAAGCCCCCTCCTTTTTATGTCTCATTAATCATTGGGAACCAATTGGTGCACAATTACATGATTGATTCCAGGGTAAGTAGCTTCAGTGATGCCCAAGAAAATATCTGATCAGCTGGAACTTCAATTTGAAACCATATCCAAAGGGGTGGTACAGTTGGATGGGACAACACTAACAACAGTTCAGGGTGATTAGAAACTTGATTCTTACCTTACATGCATGTCCAAATGTTGTTGTTTTGCAAGATGTATCAGTTATAGACCTTCCACCACTCTTTGCACTATGTTTGTCAAGAGATTTCACAGCCAAGATTGGAGGATATTTGTTTGCTGATTGGTCACACATGCTGTTCAGAACAAGGTATGGAACCAAAGCTACAATCAGGTCTGAACCTATTGCAAACTTCCACATTGAGCCCTACACTCCAAGTCAGATCAATGCCAATTGTTCGGCATTCTATCAAGAAGATCACCCAAGCACTGATGAAGATGACACCAAGGTCGGAAGTATCCCAGATCTAACTCTTGATGAATGGGAAAATAAGGTGCATGCTTTTGATCCTTATCAAGAAATAGAAGAATCTGAGTTAGGAGTCTATTGCAAACCAACTTAACAATAGTAAGACTAACTTACTTCACTTGACCAAATTTATCCATGGTTAAACTTAGATTCTGATTTCTTTATAATAGACTTCATTAAGATGAAGTCTATTTCATGTATATATATTTTCATTTTCAGTTACCTTATTTTAGGATTAAGGTTTACTAATAAGGGGTATAGATTCCCTCTTTCCGAATATCCCTTGAGTATTATACCCAAAAAGGATAGTAAGGAATAGTTAATTTTGAAGACTAATTATCTTTCCCTTAACATATATTCGTTAGGGTCCATTGCCACAATTACTTATACAAAAACCATATGTAATTTACTTATCTATTATTTTTAATGAATAAACCATATTGACCTAGTTGAGTGTTCATCTATGCATGTCAACCTTAAGGTTGCAATTAAGAGTAGGATAAAGTATCAATACTCTTTTTCTCTATTTCATTTGAGTCCAACTGAAATAATCTAAAACATATATGTTTACAAGAGAATAAGAATAAGTTTACAATCCCCTTGCATTAAGCCTAAAAGATAATGGCACATCAAAGATCAATAACACTCAATCCCTTTTCCATTTATCAAACAAAATACATATTTTACAGATCTAAACATTTCAGACATCTTTCATGTCGATCGACATTGATAAGATTAAGTAAAATTTACAACTTTTTCCTTTTCCAATTACATCTCAAAAAGAATAATAATTCCTCATTAAAGATGCGGCCTTTAAGTAAACAAAGGAAGCATCATACAAGAAATTGTCTTCTTTTATCACTTACGGAATCCATCTGCAAAATTTTCTAGCATGGGTTAGTTCATCGAGCTAAGCATGATAAGCACTAAACATTAAAACAATGTTCTTTTAACTAATTGTATCATAAAAAGAACTCTGCTTTTATGAAAAATTTAAGTAATTCAGATAGATATCACATAAGAAATAGGGATAAAAAAGGGGGATCACATGAACAATCCACATTACTTCAAGTAAGGATCATGATCAATCAACATTCTTAAGTCAGCAATTTCATAAGAAAATATAGAACAGATAAGTAATATTACATCCCAATTTACTTATCTATTTCATACTTTAATGTCTATAGTTCATTCTTGATTCAAACAAAGGTTCAAGAAGAATATTAATTCTAACAGTTCTCAGAAGAGAATTATTTTAAAGAAACTATGAATCACAATACTTATCTTTTAACGTAATTCTCATTCAATATAAAAGGTCAAATTCATTTTACCTTTAAATAATGGAATTTAGAACGAACCAACAACATCTTAAAACAAGAATTCCATTCTTTCCAACACTTGAACCAAATTCAAATTCAACAATTTATCAATTTAATAGGAATAATGACTATATGTTTTTCTTTAATTACCTACTCAACTGTAACCAAGTTTAATGAAGAAGAGAGAGAAAAGTGAACAGATAAGAATTGAAACAATCTTTTATCATCCTTCAAGTTCATCGAAAACAACATTATGTTCAGCAACTCAGAGAGAGAAAACAGAATGTAATCTCCTTCATATTTTGAAGAAAAATAGAGATGCATACCTAGCTCAGAAATAGAGAAAAGATCTCAGTAATCCCTTCTATTAAAGAAAAATTAAAAATAGTCAATATTCTAAGAAGACTAAACCAATCCTTTCCTAACCGCATCCAAATTCAACAACCACCGCCACACAAATAGCACAGTTGAAATCGAATCGATATATGAATAAACAACTGAAACTAGCAAAACATAGTCAAAGAGAGGACTTCTCATCAAATAAAGAGAATAAACACTGTGGCACAAAACTGATACAATTTTTCAAGCAACAAGCTTAGTAACTAATTCCTTAGCTTCATTTTATTGAAGATAGCCTCTTCCCAGACATTCCCTTAATTCCTAAATAGAGAGAGACTTACAATATATATATTATACACCCAAAAGAATGAATACAAGTTACAACTAAGCTGACCATGCACCCAATTTAAAGGGGTTAAGGAAACAGTAAAAAGGTAAGAAGGATATAATTCCAACCCTATTTCAAACAAGATGTAGGAAAATCAAAATGAGATTCAACCCCAAGTTGGTTCCTAAAATCGAACAAAAGAGAGGAGACTAAAATAGAACGTTCCAACTCTTTCCCCTCAGATAACCAAAACAAAACTAATTCCACGTTCCACTATAGTATTCGATTTTCACATCAACATCTATAGATGTAAATCAAAAGTTTTTCCATAAAACATTTCATACATACAAGTAAGAGAACAACAAGAACTTCTACCGATTGTTTCAAACGGATACACAAGAATCCACAAAATTTATTCATACCAAGCACAATAAGACTTCCTTATTGTTATTTTCAACAAGTTTGATTCCATAAAAAAGAGGCTACCAACAACCATGACAGAAAAGGGTCAAATTGGAGTGACATAAACTGAAACTACTTCAAGAGTGCTAAGGTTATCTTCCTTCAAAGCATTCTAATAGAGATTCACAACTCAAGTGTGCAAGGTTCATAAGTAATAAACTCATTTTCTATTACATCTAACAAATATGAATCTACCCAATGTAGAATGCAAACCACTATTCCATTATAAATCAACAGGAATGACAAGATTCGAAGCAACTCAAGCTTCAACAAAAGAAACAACATTTTATGCTTTCCTTTAACAGAGGAAACAAACTGTATCAAATCTTTGCCCAAAAATTTTTCCTAATCCATTTTGCATAGGAAGTCAGAATTCCACATGACTTAAGCAACAATCCAGTTTCAAATAAGATAAACGCAATTTACTCAAACATGCATCAATAAAATACCCATATGAATTATTTTTCCAAAAAGCAAACTTAAACAGAAGATCACAACAAAAATACACCAAGGCATTCCACAAAACCACTCATTTCAATGAGATTAGAGTTATTTTAATGAAGACGTTTAATAAAAAGTAGAAATATTTAATAAGAGGAGCCTATCATGCCTAATAAAATTTCTTATTGATTGCAGAAGATCTCTAGCTGAGCTTCTCAAGAATCTCTTCTTTTCAAACAATGTCAAAATTCAAATCTCCCAGTTGCCTCCAGGTTTCCATAGGTTTAGAAACAGTTCAAGGATGCTCAAGATCACTATGGATCAAAAAATAGACTTGCTGGTTCGAAGAACCAAAACCACATGCAAAGCAAAAACTAGAAAGACCAGAATGACCAACAACTTCCACAAAACACCCTTCTCCTCTTTCCTAGGCAGTCTCTTCTCTGAAATCAATGTCATTGAATGCATTGAATGAAAATTCCCTCTCTTTTCTTGTGCCACCGCCACTTCAAATTTTGTGAAGTGGATTTCAAAATTTAACATGCATTTTAAATTTAGCAATGATGCCAGCTAGGAATCCTACCTACCTTCCTTACCTCTACCAAACTTGGAAAATTAAGATGTAAGGACTAATATTTACTTCTCATTAATACCTTAGAAACCACTGCCACCAACCTTCCATTTTCCACGTAACCCATAGTTCCTCTTTAGGCTTAGTGATAGTTTAGGTTACGTTAACATCAGTTAGGTTTCCATATTAGTTCTTAGGTCTTTAGAATTTATCTTAGGTTAGTTCAAAAATCATAACCATATAATATACCTTCTTAGGTTAGGTCATAACCCCCCCTTAGGTTAGAATCCATATAGGGTAGGGCACTGCAACATAGTTTTAGGTGTAAACCATAATATTTTAGTAATAGGTCCTAGGTAAGTATTATTACCTTAGGTCAAACATCCAATAGGGAAACATTACAGTTTAGGTCAGATTCGAATAACACCAACCATTTTTACCAAAGTTAAGGCATTTGCCTTATAATACCAATAACATGGCCTTAATCTCCTCACGTTGTCCAATGTTCCAAAACATTAATAAAGGATGTCCAGACTTATAGTTTGCAACATGATGCCAGTAAGGATACCTGAAGCTGAGTCCTTAAAATTTATATCAAAACATAGCTCGGTTCCATAATATGTTTCATTCAACATGTCTATTAACAAGATGACAATACAGAGAATTGAAGCTTACCTTGGATCAATGGAATTGATTGAAGGTGTGTTGTTAACATATGGAATATGTGAAAACAATGGTACATATTTACAACTTATATTTCACATAGTGGAATGGCTTCACTTCCAAGTAAACACAGTTACAACAAGCATGAATTTTGGACAGTAATAACTTATCCATTGCAAACATGATTTTCAATGTCAAAATAATACACCTTCCTAAGAAAAATAACATGTCAACATTTGCAATGTCAAAAGTGGAAGTCATCATAGTAACAATCATGACCAAGACATTACAATGATCATGCCATGCCTTTTGTTTTACTTTTTTAGTCCTCTGGCTCCACCTAACGAGTGATCATCTTTTGTCCAACTGCATTAACTTGTCAATTCTTTCTTCTAGTGCTTGTTAATCATCTAATCCTCATGTGCGCACTATACGCAAAGAAGGTAACATGAACTCAACTGGCAGGACAACCTCCGCGCCAAACACCAATTGAAATGGTATGGATTTATTCAACCTCTTGTAGGTTTTCCTATATTCCCAAAGAATGGTTGATACTTTTTTATCCCAATCCTTCCTACCAACATCACAGATATTAGTTAACATGTGACTAAGTATTTTGTTAAACTCTTTTGTGGTTCCATTTTCTTGTGGATGATAAGGTGTAGTCTTGTGATGAACCACCATGAATCTGCTAATATAATCCAACTGTCTCATTCAAAAAATGTGTACCCATGTCACTAGTCAAACTCAAAGGGCATCCATACCTTGTAATAATGTTTTCCTATAGGAACCTTGCTGCAGTAGCTATTGTACAATCCTTAGTGGGTGCTACTTATGTCCACGTTGTCAAGTAATCTATGTAAGTGATTATATACCATGATCCAGTCCTACGCACGGCTAGTGTAGTAGGGCCTACAAAGTCTATAGCCCACTTTTGGAATGGTTCGGTGCTGGGAATATGGTGTAAAGGAATTTCATCTCGTCACCCTGGTTTTCCAATGCACTAAAAATGGTTACACACCTTGAAATATTCCTTTCAGTCTTGATATAGGGTCTCCCATAAAAATCCAACCATTAATATCTTGCATGCAGTGGCGTCGCTTGCATAGTTTCCACCTACACTACCTCTATGTGCTTCTTCTATTATGGCTAGGCATTCATGTTCTAGCACACACCAATGTAGAATCTCATCACACCCTAGTTTTTAGAGATCCACACTAATCAACATGTAGGGCATGGAGTGTATAGCTAACCAATTTTTATCCAATGCCTTTGTCCCTTCCAGTGTTACACCTGTCTTGAGAAATACTGCAATATCTTCTAAGTTTGAGGGTGCGCGCTGCAACCTAAATAGTTGTGCATATGGCATGGTATCCTCAATTCTTTACACATCCTCCCCTCAATCGATTCTAGACAAATGATCAAGTCCAGAATCACTTTTTCTGTGTTTGACAACCACCATGAACTTGAATTCTTAGAACAATAGTACCCACCGACATATGCGCCCTTGTAGAATGGTCTTGTTCACCAAGTGTTTAAATGTCATATGGTCAGTGTAAAATATAAATGGAGTTGCTAGCAAATACTGTCTGAACTTGTGAAGCACATAGATCATTGACAATGCCTTGCACTCAGTTGTAGCATAATTCTACTCTAATGGTGTTGACTTCCTGCTTGCCAAGCACAAATTATGATCAACAATACCTTCACATGGTTGTGCAAGTACTGCTCAAATGGTGGTCCCTGAGGCATCAACATGAACATGGAATGGCTTATCCCAAGAGGGGAGTCATAGTATGGGTGAAGTGAAAAACCTATCCTTTAAAGTTTCAAATGCCTTCTGTTGTGCCTCTCCCTAATGAAAGGAAATTTTATGCTTAAGAAACTCTTCTAAAGGCATGGCAATCTTGGAATATCCCTTGATGAGCTTCGTGTAGTACCCCATATGCCCAAAAAATCTACGCACTGTGATTTGATTAGCAGGCTCCCTCAATCCCACAATTACTATAACTGTTGTGGGATCTACTAGTAGGCCCTCCTTACATATGATGTGTCCCAATAATGTTCCAAATGGGGTAGAAAAGACACATTTCTTAATATTGAGGGATATCCTCAACTGCCGACACCTTTCAAAAATTAACCTTAAGTTATCACAATGGTCCGTCACTAGCCCATATACTGACCAATCATCCAGGTAGAATTGAATAAATTTATGAATGAAGTCCTGGAAAGCTTGTACCATAATGCACGAGAACACAGCATGTTCATTCTTCAACCCAAAATGCATGACTGTATAGGAAAAACTTCCCCACTCAATGGCAAAAGTCATCTTCTTCTTATCCTCCTTCATGATCCTTACCTGGTGATAGCTCGAGATTCCATCTATGAAAGAGTAGACCTCACGTCCTACCACTCCCTCTAAAATTTATTCATTAAATGGGGTTGGGAAAGGATCATTGATACACACTATATTCAGGTCCTTGTAATCAACACAAATCCTTATCCTTTCATACTTCTTAATGTTAATTATTATTGGACTTATCCACTCTGAATCTTCAACAACTTCAATGATGTTGGACGCTATCATTTTGTTTATTTCTTCCTTTAACTTCACATACAGGTTAGGATTCATTTGGTATGGTCTCTTCCAGATCGAGCGCGTACCCTCCTTCAACTTAATTATCATTTCCCCTAAGGAATGGTGAATGCCTTTTAGTTCATGATAACCGCATGGGAATAAATCCTCAAACTCATGTAAAAGATCAACGATCTTAGAGACTTCTTTCTCTGACCAATAGTCTCTAATGATTTTCTCATTGGGTTCTACTCCTGAGTCGATGTTGACTTCTTTGTCTTTAGAGGTTCATGATAAGTGTGCACTAGTTCATCAGAACTATCTAACACCTCACGCATCCCTACTGAATGGTCAATGTCCAAGTTTTCTTCCTCTTCCCCATCAATTATATAAACCATATTTCCTTTTGCTTTCTCTATACACGCACGCTCAAACCGTATCTATTTTATTTCTTCTTCCTAAAAGTGTGCCTCTAAGCTAAGTTCACCTAGTAATTCTAGTAGCCTATCTTCTGCCATGTCACTATCCCCAATGGTAAGGCACTTGATAACCTATAACACCTTATCCACCAAGGATTTTGTACTCTGATACTCAAATGTTTGAATGAGATCAGCCACTAATTCTTACCAATTCCCTATCTGGTGACATGTCTCAGCGTGAATGTACCATGCATGTGCACAACCTTATAGGGTGGAATATAACTTGTGAACACATAATGAAGGTGGCAATGCTTCTGCGCTTCCCATCTAGGCTATCTCACATGCTTGGATATAGAAGGAAGTGACCTCTTTACCATGGTAGTATTTTATAGCCACGGCCATGTTGCTCCTACAAAACCTTATGGAGAAGGAAATTATCACCTCGCACCATTCCAAGAGGTTATCCTGATGTGTCGCCCACCAGTGCACAATAGTTCCGAGTAGGAAATATCTTAACATCCCTCTCCGTTCATTCTCCTTCTTCCACTGAGCTTCCATCTCCTACAAAAAGATCTCAGGGAAATCTCCTCCTAAATACTTAGGTAGCTTCTTTCCTCCTAGGTACCAGACCGTACGTGCCTTGTTCACCTTTGTCATTAATCCTCTCAAATGTCATCCAATTAACTCATAGGTCCCATGTGCCCAATTATCGAACACTATACTAGTGGTGTCACTTAAGGACTAAGCATCCTCAAACTAGATAACTCCTTCTGTGGGATAGATTACCTTTGGATCCCTGATTGAGCACACATAGACTCTATCTAGGACCTCTTCTCCCAAAGGTTCAGTATAGGGTGTTGATTTTACATTAGCCAGGGGTATGATGACTCTTTCCTCCTCGTTTTTAAATCTTATGTATCCTTTGTTGAACCAAAGATCCGCATTGTTCTTATAGCACCATGGGCACCTAAGTAATGTTGGGAAATTGTCTGCCTCAGAGAGCGCCAAGACTTCGAAGTCCCCTGTAAACTTATCCCCCTAAATGGTAATAGTTGTATCCTTAAAGAAATCGATGGGCATTACCTTCATTTTGTTTGCCATATACAACACATTTGAGTATGGCTGTAATGCAGGTCTTCCCATCTGATGTCATACATCCAAGGTGAGAACATTGACCTCCATCCCTATGTCAATGAGGATATTACTAAGGAGCCATCCATCCATGACCGCATTTAACGTGATCTCATTATCATATTCAATGCTATGAGGGGAAGGTTTTCATGCAATACCTACCTCTCATGCTCTTCTCCAGTGTGTGGTACCTTCTCTCTCAACCATGCTCCTAGCAAGGGAATAATATTCTCTTGCCTTAACATTTTACATACTTCCTTGACCTTATCCAGGTCATCCTTTGGTGCCTCGACCTTCATTCTTTGTTTCTCCCTCCTAGTCTACTCCTTTAGACATTGGATTTCTCCTTGTAAACTCTAAATGAAATCCATGGTTTCTTGATATACCTCCTTCTAATGCACAGGGTCTGGGTACTTCCCATGTACCACTTCTTCCCTTGAAACTAGGTTCTTCTTCTTTGGTATTTCCTTTCTATGCATGGCCTCTACTCTTTTTGTTACCATAACAGGTTCCAAGCCTACATCACGTGTCACCCGTAACATCCATTGTGTGTCATCCTTCTTAATTCTTACCACTACAACATCCTTGTATTTCCAGTGCTGCTGACTCATGTGCTCAAACAACTCAGGGCACTCCTCATATTTGTGCTTCTTCCCACACCATGAGCACTACAATAATTATGGGCACTCGCACTTGTAGTGGTATGTAGATCCACAATTAAAATAGTTTCCACATGGGAACTCACTTCTTCCTCCACGGTTACCACGACCACAGAATCCTCCACAAAATCCCCTTCCGCGTGCACCTCCATCTGTATGATCCTCATAATGGAAATCATCACCCTTAGAACTACTAGAAATTCTAGTCTAACACACACCATGGTCAATGGCCTCATGGATCCATTTAATAAGTTAAAAATCCTTGGTATTATGGGTCATAGAGATGCAGATATTACATTAGCAAGATACATTCTTCCAAATTGTGCGTTGTAGCAATGGACATCTACTCACATCATGGTCCCCATGAAAAATTTCACAGTCTATTACTATGGCACGTACTATCTTCTGGGTGAAACTATCCTTGGCATGCCCCTCCACTTCACAATCTGTACACCACATTTCACTGTGAGTCTCATGAGCCGAGTTTGCAGACAACTTTTCCAATTGCTTAGACATAACAGTGATTTAAGCTTCTAGAAATGGGCTAACACTAGTGTCAATGCTCCCAACAAATTTAGCGCATAGGGCAGCTTCCAATGCCTCACACGGGTCTGTGAAAGTCTTATGAGATAAATCTATTCTAAATGGGGTTATAAACCCTCCAATAAATCATTGAGCATGTTGTGAAGGGTGAATGTCATATGAAAATTTTTATAGGAAAGTCTTAAACTTTGCATCATACTCCTACACACTTTCTGCCATTCCCTGCTAAATCTCCTTAAGGGTGTTGATGCTCTTCTATTCAAACTCAAGGATGTGGAATTCTACTAGGAAGGTGTTTTTCAATGTGGTGTAATCTACCACCGTCTGATGTGGGTTATACTTCTTATACCAGCTATGCTCATGCCCTTGCAACGTTGTTACAAACTGATTGGTCTTCTGTTCTGAAGTTATGATCCCCTTTGCATGCCATAGTAACTCACACATTTTAACATGCTTCACAACATCTTCAATACCCCTATAGTCTGGAAAGTGCAAATACATCTCGAAAAACACTTGGGGGTGGTTGGGGTCCTTGTCCTCCCAAGCCAGAGCCTTGGTTTCCCCTAGTGTTTCCTCCACTTCCAGATCCACTAGATCTACTAGGTCATGTGCCTCCTAACCCACCAGATCCACCAGATCCACTAGGTCCTATTCCCCCAATCCCACCAGTTCCACCTCTAGATACTCCTGCAGTTAGTAATGGGCCTAAAGCGGTCATGCCTAGGGTCCCCAAAGCTCCACTTAACTGTGCATCGATGGTCTATGATAGCATCCCACTACCAATAGTGTGCCCCACACCACTCCCAGATGTGATACCGAAGAATTGGGTATCTGCACTCTGCCCAAAAATTCCTCCAAACAATGGAAAGGTATGTGCAGCCATAGAAGTTCCAAACGAGAAATTATATCTTTTGGGTGTAGATCGGTCACTTCCACTGATACCAACTGGGTTGACAATATTATTCCCTTGATCTAGAAAACCAAGCACCACGATTTGGTCACTAGGTGGGTTAAGATGCATGCCAATGACTCTTCTCTCTCCACATGATGAACTCTCATCAAAAGCCGAAGGGGTATCTTTTATGCACTTTCCAAGATGGGGTAGCACAGACTACTCAGGTTCCATGTCCTCTGCATGAATCAAATCCTTCCCATAATGTCTGCCTCCATATATCCATCACACTTGCAACCTAACGTTGTCTAGCAATCTCCCTTTCGCATGATTCAATATACTTGAGTCATCTCTCCTCCCTTTCTTTCTCAATTGTAATATTTGTCATCTTCCTCCACCCTAGATTCCTCACCCATCACTCAGAACGGTTTAGCTAGCCATCGGAAATGCCTCTAAACTCAAGGTAATAACCAATATCTTCATTGCCATAGGGATAACATGTAGAAATGATCCTCTGGGCTCCCACATAAACTCAAACTCAGCAACATTCAAATAAGAATACGTGGAAATAGCGTATTTCAGGGTGTAGCTATTCAGCACTCCTTTCCACTAATGATCCACAACACGATTCCACATTAGATATTCATCTTGCAGCCTCTGGTACTCTTCTTGGGTCCATGCATATGATCTATAATACCAGCTTGATCTAGATGCATATGCCAAGAGCCATTCATACAAATCTACTAGGAACCAATAGAAAAATGTTTCATACAAATCATGGTAGAGGTTCTCTTCTACCCATCTACCTACATCAAACTCAGGTCAGTGCTGAATCTATGAGAAAAATTTTCCTTTGTGCTCTTAAACCATGATTCAACACTTTCCAAAGTTAAACACTCTGTCATCACTCATTGCATAGATCATGATGTATTCTATTTCTCACTATAACTTCGAAAAGAGGGTCCCAACAATGGAACCAAGATGTAGTCCTTTTTATACCCACCAAAGAGTAGGGGAATCCCATGCATGCCGGCCTATCACCCAATGGGTGCTTCGCACTCACCCGAGGCACGCACAGGCACCAAGTCTCTCCTTTATGTGAGTTTAGTGGGAAACATCATCTATGATAGGAACGTAAGGATAGTGAGCGGAAATGAGACATGAAAACATTATATAGCTTAGAACGGCTTCAAGACCAATGTAATCATTCCAGACATAAAGATACTTTAACATAATATAAAACTAAACCAAAATAGAAAGGAAAATGCATAATGATTCATACTTATTTCATAAACATACATAAAATAGAACTATGAAGATATGAGGATGGACCATAATCATTAATGATCATATTCAAATAAGTTAGTAACCTCATTACATTCATTATATCCATTACAAAACACCACAATATGACAGACCGAAGGCATACATCATAACTAGATCTACATTCCTTAGCTCTTCAAAAATAAAATTTACAATCCCAAGCCCCTTGATGCATCCTTCTCCTATATTTTATCTACCCAACCCAATACAACTCCTCGTGGAATTTCTACAAAGCTCCACTCTCTATTGGTCTCTCTCTTTTATTCATCTACGGGCGCTTGTATTTATAGGTCCCTTGAACAGCCAAACCACCTTTCTAAGGTTCAGATCCATCACCAAGTGTCCAGATGTGGTCCTCCATGGGAGCATGCTCCTTTAGGCCTGAGCTCTCCACTTCTTGTCATGATGGTCTTTCAGAAGCTTCCATCGCAGGGCATATTCCTTCCTAGGCCAACTTGTCACATGGATGGCACCTTATCCACTCCACATGAGCATTTGGGTCATGCTTTTCTCGTGTTCTTCCTGATACGCCAAATACGGATAAGTCCTGAGACCTTGTTCTTTCAGCATGTAACATGGTTCCTTCTAAAACCCTCTTATAACCCTACCTTGCACGTGTTCTTCTTGTGCACCCATGCACCTTTTTGTACTTAGTCATTATTTTAGGGCCCCAACACACCTTCCCAAACTCAACCACTTTCCTTTAACCTCCAATCTCTCACTAACCGCCGCTTCACCCACACCTTCCTCCATCGATGTGCTTGGAAGGGCTTTGGCTTTGGTTTCTATGAAAAAAATTTCCATACTGTCATCCCATACACCACTCGTAAACATAAAGACCGTAGGGTTATTTGCTTTGCCAAACTGTCACCCAAGAAGGCCCGATTCGAACTCATTGAGTACAATAAACCTTCTCCACCCCATTCACCAACTTCACCACCTTCACCTACTAAGTCTATGGATCTAGAATCCATTCCTCCTAACTTTTTTTCATGAACACCATTTCCCTAGGACCTCTAACCTATCAACGAGATGGCAAGGCTCCCTCTTCCCTTCCCTTCTTGTATCCTAACATGATTGATGATGATACACATTCTATTAACATTGTTCAATGTCAGGACGATGAGTCTATCCTCACTTAATTTAGTGCGGAAGATTCTTATATTCACCAGTCATTACCTTCTAAGAGATAAACCATGTTAAATGAATCAACCATCAAAATCAATATTCACACTTAGGATGACCCACACATTCTAAAAATAGGCCAATCTTTAGATGTGGTTGAACAGGAAGCTTTTACTTCTTTCCTCCATGATCATAGCAACGTTTTTTCTTTGTCCTACATTGATATGCCTAGTATTGATCCAAACATTTTGGTCCAAAATATCGTAAATATTCCTAAAGACAGACCCGTGAAACAGAAGCTACGGAAAATGCATCCTCATATTTCCCTTCTTGTCAAAGAATAACTCGAACACCTCCTTTTAGTCTCCTTGATTCTACCCATTTATTATCCTCAATGGATCTCTAATATTGTTCATGTCACTAAAATGATAGGGGGACTCCACATTTGCATGGATTTCCACAACCTTAAGTTAGCTTTCCATAAAGACAACTTTCCTTTACCTAGTATTGACCAACTAGTTGATCTCAATGTCGGCCATGAGATGTTATAACTCATAGACTGTTTCTCAGGTTATAACCAAATATTACTTTCCGTAGAAGATCAACATAAAACTACCTTCATCACTCCTTGGGGGACCTTCTACTATCATGTCATGCCCTTTGGCCTTAAAAACGTTGGTGCTACATATCAGCGATCCATGACTTATATCTTTCATGACATTATGCATCGCATATTGGAAGATTATGTTGATGATCTTCTCCCCAAATACAAACATCAGGCCAAACACCTTAAATTCATCTTCGACTATCTCATCAAGTACTTGGTTCACCTTTAACCTAAGAAATGCATCTTCACTATTCTCTCTGGCAAGCTCCTTGGTTATTATTTCTTTGCGTGGCATAGAAGTTGATCCTGCTAAAATCAACACTATTCTTGAAATGCCTCCACCTACTAAACTTCATCAACTTCATATTTTTCAAGGCAAGTTGCAATCTATTCATCACTTTATTTCACAGCTTTCCGATCAGTGGCATCCATTTCATCATCTCCTTCAAATCGGATGATGAATGCCACAAAGCCTTTGAGGCCTTAAAAAAATACCTCCTTCAACCTCCTGTTCTCATTCCCCATAAGTATGACCAACCATTTTACCTTTATATTTATGTTGTTGATCATTCCTTGGGTGTCATGCTCACTCATCATGACGAACAACACGGGGAACACATGATTTATTATATAAGTCGTATGCTTTTAGACTACAAAACTAGATATATTTACACCAAAAAACTTAGTTTATCCTTTTTTTTTTGTCACTAAATTTCACCATTACCTACTCAACCAAAAAACCTTTTTTTTCACCAATACTGACCCTTTACATTACATGCATGTTAATCCCTACCAACATCAACGTGTTGTATGTTGGCTTATGCTCATTGCAGACCTAGATCTTGAATTCACCCATCAAAAATCTGTCAAAGGAAAAACCATCGCTGACCAACTCAAAGACGCACCTCTCTCTAGAAATCAATCCTCTAACTTTGATTTCCCTAATGAATCCATCATCACCCTCTCTTTGGATGATACCCCTTACCAGATGACCTTATTCTTCAATGGTTCCAAATGTCAGTGTGGGGGTGGTGGCAGTGTTATCCTCATTCATCTTGTGGTGAGCCTATGCCATTATCTTTCAAACTAGATTTTGATTTTACTAAAATATCACCAAATATTTTTGTAACAAGATACTTCAAAAGTATAAACATCATGTTGACATACTCTTGACTACCTTTGACCGTTATGAACTTCAAACCACACCATGTTCTACTAATAAATTTTCAGAGACCATGGTTTATCTTGCTTCTCAAATCCCCGCTTTTCCCTCCTCAAAAATATTTGTCACCGTAAAAAGGTTGCAATCACCTTCTTATCTATTTTGAGATGTCAACCTGGTCTAAACCATTGAAACTAACCCACATGATCTTTGGTATAAGAATTTTGGTGACTACCTTTCCCTTTCCATTCTTCCTCCAGACCTTACTCGCAATGGACTAAGAGCCTTTCTCAAAAGTGTTTCTCGCTATGTCATCATGGGTGGTCTTCTTTATAAACATGGTTTTGATGTTATCCTCTTACGATATCTTACGAGTTTTGAAATTCCTTACACCATCAAGGAAGTTCATGATGACATTTGTAGGGGTAATTTCAATGGTTTAACTATCACTAAATGTATTCTTTACCTAGGCTATTACTAGCTAACCCTAAACCATGATTTTTATGATTATGTCAAGTGTTGTGTGAATTGTCAACAACATGCTAATCTTCATCACACCCCCATTCATGCCTTACAAGTCACACGATACCTTTTACCTTTCTCTCAATGGGGTTTAGATATTTTTGGAGAGATCAATCCTCATTCTTCCCAACACCATCAATGGATCATAACCACTACCGAATATTAGACTAAGTGGGTGGAATTTGTACCTCTTATTTCTACAAAAGTTGAGAAAATCTGTGAATTCATCAATCATCACATCATTTTTCACTTTGGTGTTCCTCACTGCCTCATCACTAATAACGGAAAACAATTCAAAAACAAAACCTTATGGAAAATTTGTGATGCCTTCAGTATTCAACTTGGTTGTTCTTCACCTTATTATCCTCAAACAAATGGCCAAGCTGAATAAAACAACAAATCATTAAACAAAACTCTTATGAAATTGGTAGATGATACTGGAAAGGATTAGAACACGCACATTCCTTTTGTCTTATGGGATTATCACACTAGTATTCATACCTCAACTACTACCACAATTTTCTCTTTGGTCTATGGTACAGAGGTTATCTTGCCTCTCGAAGTCAAAATTTCATCTCTTCGTATCTCACTCAAAGATATGCTCAATGATGATGATTTTCTCTAGGACCATTTAACACAACTCAAGTTATTAGACGAGTGGTGCCTTAATGCTCTCAATCACCTCTAAATATACCAAAAACATATAAAATGTGCCTATGATAAATGTGTCCAAGAGATAACCTTCCAATTCGGTGACCTCTTCCTGAAAGAAAATAAACATGTAACAAAAGTGGAGAAAAGTAAACGGGGAAAAAATTTCCTAATTGGCTTGGACCCAATATCATTACTCATACTTATGGATCATGTGTTTATAGTTTGTCTTCACTCAAAGGTAAACCCAAACCTAAACCCCTTAATTCCTTACATCTTCGACCATTCTATTATTGAGTCAATTCCTAGATCACCTTATGTCTATTAAACGCTTGTCCCTTGAACACCATTCACCTTCCACTTACCTATTTTAAGGATCAACAACTAAAAAAGAATCATGTGATTACCCGTCACCTTTCAATCTTATCTTCAATATGAGTACCATGACTATACTCATGGCATGATTCTCATGGATACTTTTCTTCCTTTTCAGGATGGAATCCCATGGTCGTTCATCACTTAAAACATTTATTCCATAGCTAACCCTTGTGTGTTATGGCTTTGTCTTCATAAAAGAAGCCTATACATCTCTATAGTCTTGTCTATGACCTAAAAGTCCAAAAAACAATTCAAAAATAATATACAGGATTTTTCAAATTCAAACTCCTTGATTCAAACTTATAACAAAAATATGACTCCCTCAAAAATGAAATATATCTTTCTATCTTGCTACTATAAATAGAATGCTCCCGTGAAGGACAACTATACAAATATAGCTGTAATGTACATAGTCTATCACAAAAATAAGACTATTCCTGCAAAAATAAAATAAAAATATTCTGAAGCTTCCCGCATCGATCAAATTCACGAAGACCTAAAGGAGATATTCTATTCATCCCACATAGACTTCCCGCATCAATCATTATATAAAACAAAAGCAAAAAGAAAAAGATAACTTTTTTTTCATGGACTTGACTATTTTGACCTTGGGTCTCTTTCCAAAAGGCATGTTGTCTCACACCAGGTTACGCTAAAACCAGCCTCCTTTCACCTCATTGCCTTTTCTCTCTAATATTCTACCTACTCAAGGGACATGCCATAAAATCAACATTTCGTGATCATGTGACCTTCTTTAGTCAAAGAAAAGTCAATCATGTAATGCCTTTTATTGACTTCCATTCATAATACAATCTTTGGTATGATAAACGCATCAGGGTTCTTATCAATTAGATGATACTTTTTATCTCCTCTAACCATTAACCTTTTTTCTTACTTATTTGATTCTCATATACAGGACTAGACCTTTGACACCTACATTCTAGGAATTCCTCTTTTACCAAACTCAACCATGCTTAAATGACCTAAAGTCAACCATGCCTATGACCTAGACTCAACCATGCCTAAATGACCTAAACTCAACCATGCCTAAATGACCTAAAATCAACCATGCCTAAATGACCTAGACTTAATCATGCCTCAAAACCTACCAGCCCATTCCTCTACCTCATCATATTCTTCCCTAGCTTATGGAAGAAATACATCAGCTTGAGGCCCCTTTTCATCGGGGCTTTATAGGCATCACTCTGAGGGCATGGGCCCCTTGGAGGTTAGCTTGGCCACTCTTCCCCCTAACCAATTTCCCCCCTTTTATATTCACATTCTACCTTAGTTTGTTTCCATTTTACACAAAACTGATAAATTAAACAATCATAAAAACATACATACCTACCATTTTATAACATCACCATATCATACATCAATCATTTAACATTTCCATGATATCAAATATTTACACATTTACACCACAACATACATCTACATCATCATTTATTTTCCATAATAACAATAACTTGGAAATTAAATCAAACATAAAACCATGACAAAATCATGCCTAAATGACCTTGACTCCACCATGCCTATACTTGACTCCATCATGCCTAAATAACCTTAAATCCATCATGCCTACATGACCTCGACTGCCTAACTCACCTAAAATCCATCATGCTTACATGACCTCAACTCAATCATGCTTAATTCAACTAGTTTATATAATACACAATAACAATGGAAATTATAAACAAGTACATCATCCATCCAATAAACATCATCAACTATATAAATGGGATATTTTGTGTATTAATACATATATACACATATACAAATAAATGCCAATATCTCAAAAAAATTCATATACAATCTCACGTCTTTGGCACGTAGGCTGGTATATATATATATCTAAAATCACAATGATCATACAATGTCACATTTAGTTAATAATTGTTACCTCACCTAACATACCCATTTGAACCACCCCATGCACATTTTGGCCTACAAACAATGTTGCTCCAACAAATTTTGACCTTACCAACACCTATTACACCTTACCGGCAAGCCTACATTACCTGTACATTTCCTTAACTATGTTTAGGGACATGTTCCTTACCTATACCTCGGCCTTACTTGTGCCTTGACCTACATACCCTAACCTAAATCACCTTTTGTGACATTTGAATTTATGTACTCGTTATACCTTGTGATGATGTTATACCTTAGATACCTGAATTTGTGTACTCATTATACTTCAACCTCGTTTGGATAAACCTATCACCCTTTTGACAACATAGAGTTTACACGCTCTTCAACCTAGTATTGTATCACGATCTATATGTGTGTGTTTGTTTGATTGCTAATTACCCATTACCCAAGATGACCATTACCCAATACCCAAAATGACCATACCCTTACCTACAACCCACCTACCCTCATTTTCATCACTTACCCATTTATCAAACCACTCACCAACTCTGTTTAACATCTCATCAATTTCTAGTTTGAGGGGGGTCACCTCTACCCACACTTGGGGAAACCTAACCTTCACCGATACCTAGAGCACCAAGTTTTTGTTTATATCGACGTCACTTATCAATACAAGCTACATAGCAAAAAGGGGAAAATGTAGACAAAAAATTTGGGTCACACTCCCCTTGGTCCCCTTCAATCAATTAACGTAACGTATTCACCAAACCATGACCCCTTTACCCCACATTCATATTAATTTAATTACTTACAATTGAATTAATTTTCATATTCACATTATTAATTAAGTTAATTTACACATCACCTAGACACCTCACCCTAGACCCATTCCAGGGGCATTTAACTCACAGTGTTGAGTCACCACTCCCAGTGTTGAGTCACCACTTAACCTAACTAATTTAGACTTCTTCCAAAAACCTAATTAGAATTCTTCTATGACCTTCCTACCTTCTCTCACTTGAACTCCACTTCCTTAAGCAAAATCAATCAGAATCACGCCAAAAATAGTAAAGATCTACCTATTTTTGGTAAACCTAGACTTTCCCACCCTAACCAATGTTGGTTATCCCTCAACTGACATCAGTTAACTTAACCATCATCAGTTACCTTATATACACTTTGAAAATTCTTTACCCAGGTTGGTCATTTAGTGATTAGAGCCTTATTGCATTCAAGCGTGAATCCCCAAGACCTCCTGCATCCAGACGAAAAACACACATAACCACAGTGCCAAACAAGCATCTAGGTCATCTTTCCAAAGCATTGGAATACTCATGGGAGCACATAGGCCATATTTTCGTGGCACTGAACACAAAATATCTTCATGGATCAACTACTATCTTCTTCCACCTCCCAAGATCTAAAAAACTTCAAGTAGGTATTGTGATCCTAATCATTTTACTTATTCCTTTTGTAGATATATGGTTTCTTAGTGTAGTTTATTTCCTCTGTTGCTTGTACATCACCTTCCTCCCATCAACCCACTATCTAACCACCCATGACATTCTAGCTCTCCACGCATGACCTCTATGCATCCCTTAGTATTCTTAGCATTATTACGATCCCAAACATTCTCCCTTCATTCTCTGTGAAATCATAAATAATTCCTAAAACTACTTTTATTTAATTACCACCAAATTGCCCCTATCGACGCTAGTCATCTTAACCATCGTCGGTCTCCTCTTTTCACCAGCATCAGTCACCAGAACAACATTGGTCATTGTTTTTTCTACTAACCTTCACCAAATTTCCTCTAACATCAATCAAAGTCCACCCAGACCTTACTAGATACCTTTGTGACCTTACCTAATACCCCTGTGACCTGTCCCAACCAGAAACATACCTTGGTTGATGCTAGGTTAGTTTAGATTTAATACTTTTCTTAATCTACTTCGTTGAAAACATTTTGAGATATCTAAATCAAAGTGTTAGCAATAGGACCTTCATTTCTTGTATTTACTTTCATTAAAATGTATTAAAAAAAGAATTGACATCCATTCAAAGAAGTATCACGCTTCCCGGATCTAGCCTTGCTAGGCAGTCCTTTGACCCTTGTTATTTAATGTCAATTGGTGGTCTTGTTTTGTTTCTATAGGTATTCCTTCCTAGATAAAAAGGATTTCTCTACAAGCATCTTGGATAAAATTAGTAACGCACACACTCAACCGACTAACTACATAATCACATGTATTCCTCCTTGACCTTTACCTTATCTATTTTATCGCACAACAATTTGGTGAAACATTGTAAATTTGAGAAATGAGTATTTTTTGATGTAAAATTCAATGGAATGTAGAAAATAGTAGATATCATCAATGGATGCATGAAAAAATTCTTCCTAAATTCATTTGTGTAAGGAACCTTCAGTTCAAATCTCATAGAAAACAGAGCAAAGGTTTGTGAGATATGAGCAAAACTGTGTTTCTGAGCATGGGGTTTCCTCTTGAAATCTGAGAATGAAGAAGTTATAGTATAAATGGAGGGAGGATATATTTTTAAAATGGATGAAAAATGGCATAAGTTTGATTTAAATATTTGAAAGATAACCATGGTTAAGCAAAACTCACCCTTGACTCACTTAGAGCACATTTACACTAACCCAGGTTAAGAAAGAGTATGGGTTTGGGAGCCTCCAATAACCCTTAACACATTTAGTATGAGGGGAAAAGGTGAAATGGTGCAATAGAATGGATAAAATGGGTTATGGGTAAGTTCAACATGAGGAGGGGGCTATGAGATGAAGAGAGGGAGTGCGAACATGAACCTAGAGAGTAGGTTGTGAAGTTTCAAGTGTCGAGAGAGGGGGAGTCATAAAGGTGGTGTATTTTATTTCACCTAATGAAATTTTTCACACGGTGAAAAGGTATAACATTCCTTAAACAATGTGTCATGGGTCATGTTTATCATGGGAAGGGGTCCATTTCACTTGGTGAGTGCATAACTTGATCTTAACACCCAAAGAGGTTTTTTAAGTGACGAAAGAGGACTCCTCCCTTAGGGGTGCAATTTTTGTGCCTCATGCATTTTTACACCAGGTGAAAAGATGTATCAGACCCTACTAGGTGTGCCATGGGTCATACCCATCATGAAAAGGAGGCCATTTTAAGTTGTGAGTGCATAATACTCACCTAACCACCAAACAAGTCACTTAAGTGATGAAACTTTAAAACCATCATCCTCCTTCCTTAGTGGTGAATAATTTTTCACCCAATTCATATTTACCTGAAGTGAAAAGGTGAAAAAATTGCATCCAAGGTGTGAAAATGTGCATTGGACTGATTTAGAAACCTTTCTTTCACCAACAATTGTCAAAAATAGACATTGAAGAGGGATTTTCCACCCTAGGAGCATCCCTGAGAGTTACCTAGAAAAAACTATATCATTATGAATCCAATACTTATTCTAAGATCATTACCATAGGTGTAAAGATCGTATTCTTCTTGAAATTTAAAATTTTCTCCCTTTTAGGATTCTGCTCAAATCTGTGCATCAATGAAAGTGACTGCCAATGAAAAGAGTGATGATGAAAATGTAAAACAACACATTTTGAGTTATTAGGGCATTGAATAGGTCATATTGGGATTTAAATAAAGAATAAAATCTCTGTAGAATCTTGGAAGTCTCATTTGAATCCCCACCAGGATCAAGGATCTTCATCTGCATTGTCAGGCCAATATCTCAAAATTAGGATAGTAGAATATTCCAAAACCTTTTGCAATGTGAAGTAAGACTTCTTATCTTTCCAATGATTATTTTTTTTAGTAACAAAAATACATGAGGCTCCTACAATATTCATAATAATCTCACTATCTTTTTTACTTCTTTCATTTCCCTGCACCATACTATAAGTAGCCCGGTGTTGTGTAGTTAGTTCCTAAACCAGCTTCTCCTTGTAGAAATTCCCTAAACTGCCTTCGATGATCTCATAGATCAGTCACACACACACTAGAATAATTACCTCTTTTTCTTTTCATCTCCATAGGGTGTCCATTATGTGTCAAAGTCCTGAAAATATGCCTTTTTAGGCCTCCAGGAGCAGTTCTTTCAAAGTGGATCCAAATGAACCCTTGAATTATGTCTCAAAAAATTACCTGCATAGAAACACACTTTAAAAATCCATTTATCACATCCCTCTCTTCCATGATGGCATTTACATAATCAACAACTGGCCAAAGGGCAGGTTTACATTACCCAGTTCAAGGATATATTAGTGTGGGATTAGTTGTCATGGCATAATTTTTCAAATTTTTATGCTAGATATTTAACATGAGAAAAAAAACCTAAGTTAAAATTAGGATAATCATGACCTAAATGAAATCCAATACAAATAACTAAAAAATCATAAAACTCAAATGGTTTGTGAAGAGGGATAAATCAAATTGTAATGGAGATGGTGGACTCAAGCAGGGAAATTGATGGGGGTAAGAGTTAGCAAGATTAATGTAGGAGCTCGTGGGGAGACAAGCATGCATGGTTCGCTCATATCGAGCTCGGTCAGTGAGGAGGTAGATTTTGGGAGAGGGACGTGACTCAGAAATGTGTAGTTGGTATGGGTCTAGGTAGGGTGAGTGATTTTTGTATGGTTGGAGAGGTTTCGGTCGGGGACATGGACTATTTAGATGAGAAGTGGGAGATCTCATGGGATCTAGGATCTCACCAAGTCAAGGAAAGATTAGAACTTAGACGTACAATGGGGTGGCTCGGTGGTAGATCAAGAGTTTCTAATGATTTGGATGTAGCTCGGCATGGTGTGGGGCAGATAGCTACATCTCGATGCTGAGTCAGTGTCAAGAAATTAGGGAGGGAGTTATATTTGAGGATAATTAGGGATCAATGATGAGTCAATGTTGAGTCAGGGGGATAGGGAGATCTACGAGTGAGTTGGGGTAGGTGTAGGTGAGCTGCTCAGGTGAGGATTTAGGGGAATAGTGAGGTAGGGAGTTTGGTGAGTTAGCTCACTGAGATGAGTAAAGTAAGTATGAGTGAGTTGGATGGAGAGGGAGCCAGCTCATCTGAGCTGGGGGCCGAGCTGGCAAGTAGATAAGAATTTAGTTATGGGTTTAACAAAATTATATTTTTGATATTTTTGATTAAAAACTTCTTTTGTGCAGGATTAAGGACCTGTTAAGTTGAAAAAAATTCAGTCAAAAGCTAGAAATATGCAAACAAAAAAACTCTAAATTTAACACACGTAACTAAAATTAGCTGCAACTAAATAATCTACTAAAGTTAGAGGTAAAATTATTAAATGGAAAAACATTATTCTGATATAAATCAAATTCCTGCTCCCAGAAACTACAACAAGCATTCACAAACACAGTTAAAGAGAAAATAAATAGTTGTATAAATGTTGATTTATGCCTCTAAGTGCTCCTGAAATGCTCCTTCAAACACAACACAACAAACAACAAAAATGCACTAAATAGAAAATGCCGAGAATACAGTCATAAAATGGCCTAGAATATGACTTGGGTCCTCATAGCAACAAAAACACCAACACCCAACATAACACAGTAGTGCATAGGTGCTTGTGTCCTCCCCTAGGTGCTAATCTCCTAGGGGCACATACATTCAACTTATCATATCAGCACAGTTCACATAAGTCTTCAAATAAATTCTATAGTTACATGCACAGTCCTCTAGTCACAGAATGCATGCAATCTCCTATGATAAGTTACAACCAGTAAAATCAGGAACTAATCAAGGAAAAAAGGAACAAGTCAGGGACATACCATCTACAGTGGTGCTCATTGGGAAGATTCATAGAAGGAGAGTAACACTAGACCTATCTCCCCAACACTTTCTCATTGGCGTGAGATCACCCAAAAAACTCATTTTTGGCATGAGATTTCCCAAAAAACTCACTCTTGGCATGAGATCATGTTAAAAAATCACTCTTCACAACATTTTAGGGTACTTTCCTATCCTTTATACTCTTTTACGTCAAGTGCACACTTTCCTTTTACTACTACTTTGTCACACTTTTACATACTATACACATATTTTTTATATACACAACTTTGACTACTTTTCGCTCTTCTTTTGCATGTACAAGGATCATCTTACTTCATCAAACATAGGTTCTAGTAGCACATTTTTATCCATACACTCACCCCTAGGGTCACACTCTCCTTTCCTAGTCTCCATACTTCATTTTGTGATCACTCCACGCTTCACTTGTCCACTTAGCATGCTATTTTCCACACACTCTACATGGATCATAAGGTACACATCTTCTATCTACTTTATGTTATGGAATATTCACTCAACAACGTAAATTGGGGGAAAATTTAAACACACAATCATGCACTTGCGTATATTTCTAATTCCTAAAATAATACTTCCTAAGCAAGAAAACTAGTGGTTGACAACTATCTTTAGCCTATTTTTTTTGTCTTTTACTTTCTATTTGGTCTTGAACTCCCTACAACCCAGTCATAAATTTACTTGTTTATCTTTTATGGCTTAAGAAACTAGCGCCCATCTAGGACATCAGTTCCTAGGAGCTTCTATCCTCTTTGGGGACCCCTGACATTTTCTTATCTTACTCACTCCTTTTATATTTTGGGCATATTTTTCACTTATGGGTCATCCTTCTAGTTTTCAACTACAAAATTCAAACAAGGGAATCATATAAATACATAGTTATGTGTTCAAAATGAGGGACCAAGCTCTAAGCATTATTATCATCACCTAAGCTTGCATTCAAAGGCACCTAAATAACTTCAAAGCATCCATCTAGCATCCATTCAAGGGAAAAGGGACTACATACACATCATAGGAAGGTGAATTTCATTCTATTTCATCCACACATTCTACTACATTGTTACCTTATAGTTATATCCCTCTATCAAGTGCAACTTGCACGAGGGAATCCTAGGGCACAATTTATACATACTCACAAAAAATACATGGAGTTTGAGATGTAGTGCAATGCTCAGTTGTAAGCTCACTCTTTGGGTAGCCTTTGGGGTCAGAATGACTCCCCATTCAACATTTTCATTTTTATGTTTAATGTGAATTGTGGGATTCTGTAGGTGAAAATATATTTTTTAGGTTACAGCTACCTTCGGAAATCATAGTGAAAATATTAGGAGATCAACTGGGAACAATTGCAACACCTTTGTAACATATAAAAAATGAGATCCTAATATTTTACACAATCGTGGGCACCCAGATCGAGTCATTAGCACCTAGGTGCCCATGTCCTACTACGGGAACCCTTTTCCATAATTTTTCACGAGCTCCTGAATTTACAAAGATCAATTACAACATTTATTGCATCCTATTCAGCACTTTATATTGCATAGATCAGCTCTAGATTACTCATAAACTAGCGAAGTCTACTTATCCATCTCTCTTACTTAGGGTTTTATACTTTACTTGTTTATTCACTTGTCTCTTTAATGTATCTTAGCATTTGATCATCATACATTAAAGTAGTTACTATGAAATAGGGTTTAATAATTCAATTTTTATTAAATAATTTAGTGAACCTGACTTGATTCGAACACCATTAATTATTTCTTTGTTTCCAGCTTCGATACCTTAGAATCCTGTCACCATGACTGTCTCCATCCCTACCTTTTAGCAGGCGAATCTTGAATGTCAAACCAAAATCCAATATGTTTTTTCCAACACTTATATTCATCCTCATACTTCTCCAGAATATGTGTATCATAAATTTACTATAGCATTATCTTTTAAGGAAGAACACATTACTTTTACATTTGCAGAAATTCCTTCTCAATCTATTTTAGATAATGATCCCCCTCTTTTTATTCATGTTTGTATCAATAACATAGGAGTTAAACAATATTTGGTTGATAATGGCTTCATCCTTAACATTTATAACCTACCATTCCTTCATAAACTTAGCCTTTCTGAATCATCCTTAACACCCTAATCTATTTGTATTTGTGGCTTTAACAATATTCCTAAAAACTTCTTGGGTAAAATCACATTTCCCATTATTGTTGGTTCATTCACTTTTTTCATCACATTCCATGTAATTCCTAACAATCTTAATTATAATATTCTCCTCGAACAACCTTGGATCCATGTCATGCATGTGGCTCCTTAAACATTTCATGCACGTATTAAATGCATATACCAAGTTGTGGTCTATGAGGCCTTTGAATATCCCTCCCCATTTTCCTTTCGTAACACTATCGATCATTCACCTGAATCCCCCACTCCTAATTTAAAAAATAATGTTCTTGGGTATTGGTATATTCTTCGTTATGGTTTTAATGGCACCGGATTAGGAAAATATGAAAAAGGAGTCAAAAAACCTATTTCCATTCCCACACAATCCACTAGAATTGGCCTTGGATACCCCCTCTACTTTATCCTTTTATTCCCACCACATCTCCTCCTAATTTTTACACTATTTCACATACTCACCATCACAAAAAGTAATTTTCATCTGTTCTCCATGCTACAACTTACTTTGGAAAACGTACTCCTCCTAATACCAATACTGATACTCCTGACACATTGCCACATCCACCAACATGGCATGGTATATCTTCCACCCTCAAATAGATCTCCATCACTCTCACACTTGGGGGGCATAAAGCTCTCCCCCCATAGTCACATGTTATAATCCACATTTTTCTATCCATATTATTCACATATGTATCTATACATTACTCTTGATATGTAATTCACATCACTATTTCTAGTAGCAAGTTATCATATCTACACTATGGGAACACCTTGCTACATCTCTCTACACTCCTATAATGTTACATACATGCTTTGATACTCATTATTACTTATGGATCCTTCTATTCATGGTACACTTACTACTTTCTATACATGGTATGCATCCTTGCACACACTATACATATTCTTGCTACTCTTGTTCAAAATGATCACATATTTTTTCCAACAGCTCCCAATAAACTATCTCTAGTGTCTACTACTACATCTCACGCTCCACACTTCATGACTAATCCTTCTCAACACTATTACACCTTTGGTACACACATTATACTATTGCTACCCGATGACACACTCTAGTGATACGGTTCATACTTGATTATTGAGGGCATCACATCTTTCAAAACCCCACATTATCTACACACTTCAGGATTTTTACTTCATGATATATCTTTCTAGCATCTACTCTCATGTGCTTCACTCATTAACCAATGACACAATCTAGTTCCATGGTTCATACTCGACTGTTGAGGGTCTAAATCTGAAATTAACCTCAAAACATTCACTTTGCATGTTCTATGCTTCATGTTCTATCTTTCTACCACACATTCTCAAACCATTTCTGGATGATGCACTCTTGTTCTATGGTTCATTCTTGATTGTTTATGGGTATTTTATAAATGAACCTCATCTCATGCATTAATGTTTTGGGGCATGCTGCCCCTACCATCTCTACACATTGCATATCATTCCATCACACTCATCCACTGCATTTACATATCTTGGTTGCACTTACTCTTGTTTTCATATACTACTTACATGTTGTACTTTTCTTATTATCCTATTCTAATATTTAGTATGGAATTATCTTTCTCATATACACATGCATATTCATTTGGTCTCTAGTTGTGAATGCAGGTCTCTTACAACTTCTTACATGATGTACGATGCTCTACATTGTATCCCTTTCCACTCCTACTGAGTCTCCTGGGATCATCTACATTTACTATGCTCATACATTACAGGTGTTATTATTTCATAATATACTACTTCTTATTATTATATTACTTTCCATTGATACATACATTATTTGACATACTCTTTATCTTGTTAACATGCTAATGAGTGCTTCATGTGTAGCATTTTATTTATAGGACTATATATAACCATGGTTATCTAATACATTTTTCTTGCTATTGTTTGCCATTATATGTTATTGTTTCTAGGCTATGCCATATTCCTTGTTTGATCATTGTATGCTTTTAGCTACTTAAGCCCTGATTGTCTTGTGACATTATGAATGATGTCCCGTGTCTAAAACCCACTTTTTGTGATTTATCTTGTTTGCACATTTTATTGTTACATTTTCTTCTACTTGCATGATAGATTTTACAATAACACTTGTTACTAGCCATTTTTCTTTGCATGTTCCTTGGTTTCTACCATGCACATCCCTTCCCCCCTACAGGCATCCATTTCAACTTAGTTTTAGGTCCTCTTCCTTGGATCGCATGCTCCTACATTTTTCGCATGTACCCCAAATGAGGGGGGGCATACATTGGGTGAATAAATCACCCCTAAAAAATATCAGAGCTATAGGTAAACATAACATAGTACATAAACAAAACAACATTACACTCACAGAATGTCCTAGAATCTGACGTGGGTCCTCAGCACATCACAAACACCAGCACCTAAAATCATACAGTAATGCCTAGGCACCTATGTCCTCCAATAGGTGTTGATGTCTTGGGGGTACATATAGTCATCTTATCAGATCATCACAGTTCACAAAATTCTTTAGATCAATTCAACAGTTACAGGCACAGTCCTTCAATCATAGAATGCATGCAATCTCCTACAATCAATACAATCAAGAACTAATATGGGACAAAAGGAACAAATCAAGGATGTACCATCTATAATGGTTCTTAATAGGTAGATTCATGGAATTAGAGTAATAGTATACCTCTCTCCCCAACACTTGCTCTTGGCATGAGATTTCCCAAAAAGTCATTCTTGGTGTGAGATCACCCAAAACAATCACTCTTGGTGTGAGATTGCCGAAAAAACTAATTCTTCACAACATTTCATGACATTTTTCTATCCTTTACACTCTTTTACATCGGTTGCACACTTTCCTTTTACTACTACTTTGTCACACTTTTACATACTTTTTACATACTATACACAAATTTTTCATATACATGAATTTGACTATTTTTTCACTCTTAATTTGTAGGTCCATCCTTAATATGCAACAAGGAGCACCTTACTTCATCAAACATAGGTTCTAGCAACACATCTTTATGCATACGTTTCACCCCTAGTGTCACAATTTCCTTTCCTAGTCTCCACGCTTCGCTTGTCCACTCGGCATGATATTCTCCGTACGCTCTACATGGATCATAATGTACACATCTTCTATATACTTTATGTTAACGAGTATTCACTCAACAACATAAATTAGGGGTGTAAAATAATGAAATTCAAACAAGGGAATCATATAAATACATAGTTATGTGTTTAAAATGAGGGACCAAGCTCTAAGCATTACTATTATCACCTAAGCTTGCATTCAAAAGGCACCTAAAGCACTTCAAAGCATATATCTAGCATCCATTCAAAGAACGAGGTATTACATACTCTGCATACATAACATAGGGGAAATTTTATTCTATTCCATCCACACATTTGCATCTTTTAGCAAATATAGCCTGCTATCTAGTGCATCTTGAACAAGGGCATCCTAGGGCACAGTTTATACACACACTCAAAAGAACTACATGAAGTTTGAGATGTAGTGCAATGATCAGTTGTAAGTTCACTCTTTGAGTGACCATTGAGGAAAGTTTGACTCCCCATTCTACATTTTCATTTTTAATTTTGATGCAGTTTGTGGGATTTTGTAGGTGAAATTTTATTTTTTAGGTTATAGGTATCATCAGCGATCAAAGAGAGACTAGTAGGCGTTCAATAGAGAGCAAGTGCAGAACCCCAGGGACATAAGAAATTATATCCTAAACACTTGTACAATCATGGGCACCTAGTTCCATTTTATAGTGTCTATGTGCCCCTGTACAACTATGGGCTCCTGTGTCTGGATCTATTTGCGAGTTCCATAATTTATACTTATCATTTATGAAACTCTACATATCCTTTTCAGTACTTTTTTCTTGCCTAGATCAATTTCGAATTACGCATAAATTAGCTAAGTCTCTTTATCTATCTCTTGTGCTTAGGGTTTCATGTTTTATATGATTATTTACTTGTGTCTTACTATATGTTAGAAATTATATGTCATTATTTATAGTAGTTACTTTACAATAGGGTTTAATAATTCTATTGTTAATAAATAATTTGGTGAACCCGTCTGCTCAAATCCTTCCTTCTTATTCTCGTTACCCATAGTGGTAGATTTGATTCTTTTGAACACTTTGTGCTTCTTCCATTTACCCATAGGGTTTCTAAATCAATATTTGAATATGATAATCCTTTTTCTAACTCACAGAATGTTCCTCTTGAAAACATTGAAACCTCTAATAGTGAGCAATCATACAATGAGGACACTAATGTTGATCAAGAACAATTAGACAAGCTCACCAATTTCCGTTAATCATTGTGTACCAACCTGCTTCATATTTCACACGTTCTCAATGCTTTACTTGTTGCTAAACACTCTCAATATGTTTCTTTTGTGACTCTTGTAGGTTCCTCTTCAGCTGTCACGACCTCCACTCAACCCCTTAACATCCCTACTGTAGACACCTAAAATATGCTTACACTTAGCATTTCCTCCAATTCAACCGATTGACGACATTACGTTAATCAACCCTTCTTCGCTCCATTCTTGGTTGCCCATTCATGACACCTTCTTGGTCGTATTCTTCCCATATTTGGCTTGTTTGGCTAATATCTCTCTTATTAGCTAAACATTCCTCCTTTCAACCATTCAGAACCTCCCTAGTTCTCTCTAGACCACTTTGATTGGCTTCATAGGCTATCTATTAGTCACAATTGGTTATCCAAACCCCTCCCAACTCTCAATGATTCTCTAATCACTTGCTAATGAAGTTTAACTAGCCTAAACCTTAGTTAACTAGCCTAAACCAAGCTTAACTAAGCCTAAAGCATGTTTATCCTAATCTAATCCTAAAGTGATTTTTAGACTTTAGTCCCACATGCACCCAAAGTTCAAACTCTTCCATTTGGAAAACTATAAATAGAAGGGTCACCCCTCCCTCTCAACCTTACACCTTGTTTTCATAACAAATCTCTCTCTTATTTGGAGATATTGGCATTAGACCTCATATGCATTTGATCTTGGCTATCCTCCATCGTTGAAACTTCTCCATCTTGCATCCATAACTTCATAATAGGTTAGTAGGAGGTTATCTAGCTTGGTCTTGTAGCCATTTTAGAGAGACCTCTTCACCTCCATTGAAGAAACAAAAAATCTAATTTGATTTCTCATAGGTTTAACTAGGTTCAATTTATGTTTTGAGTAATCATAGAGTAGTTGGAGATAAAATGATAGTGTTTTAGTTTAATTCATTATTGTAGAAGTTATCTTGTTTAGCACTCATCTCATGATGCATGGATGAGTTAGCAAAGCTTTTAGGTTCTTTATCCTCATTCCATAGCTTTTGCAACTTTCCATTGCATACATTTGGCATGCCCGGTGGGACCTTATGTCCATCCTCCATTAATGGAGGTCTTTTAGGTTTTTCAAAGTTCATGCAAGCTTTTTGGTTAAATAGCTTGTTATTTTCTCATTTTTGTTTCTAATACTAGCTAAATAACCTTCATTTGCATATATTTTGTGGGTTTGGTTTAGAAATAGGTTGCTTTGACTAACAAATAACCTATTTGCTTTTGAAAAAAAATTGTTTCCGTGATTTTTGCAAGTTTTACAGGGGATGCACATATCCATCATTCTGGGCGTGTATCTATAACTATGACTATTTTTGTTACACTGGGGTGCATATCTGTCATTCTGGGCACATATCCATTGAAACAGGTGCGTATGCGTCATTCTAGGTGCATATCCGTAACTGTGACTATTTTTTTTACACTGGGGCATATATCCATCATTCTGGGCACATATCCGTTGAAACAGGTGCATATCCGTAACTATGACTGTGTTTTTTTTACACTGGGGCATGTATCCGTCATTCTGGGTGCATACCCATTGAAACAGGTGCATACCTGTCAATAGAGGGGCGTGTATGCGTCAAACTGCATTCACCACCAATCTTCCAGAGGCCATAACTTTTTCTCCCGAGCTCAAAATGACTTTGTTTTTGTTGCATTGGAAAGGTATTGAAAATAAATACACAATGGAATAATAAAATTAGGATTTTAATGTACAGAAAAATTATGGTTTTCATTATTAAGTAAATAGTCATTTTTTAACGTGTCTTAAAGTCTGAAAAATTATCTTATTGGCCATTCTAACACTTTGAAAGGTTTTGTGGCACTAATCAGTTGTTTGTAGGGTTATTTTGGTCTTATTTTTGACTAAATTAGTTAATTTTTCCATGTCTTAGTTGATAGAGGTTTTTTGAAGTGTGTATGCTCTTCCCTCGCACCTTTTAGGTGATCTTGGGAACCAAAAACACTTCAAAAACCCT
Source organism: Taxus chinensis (assembly GCA_019776745.2). NCBI lineage: Eukaryota > Viridiplantae > Streptophyta > Pinopsida > Cupressales > Taxaceae > Taxus > Taxus chinensis. The sequence continues at coordinate 26,929,965 of CM034151.1, forward strand.
CTTATTGCTTTCAAAAAAATACTTAAATTATTCTTCCTAATGGATTAACATTTCATAGTTAGTTAAAAACGAACTCTATCTTTTACAAGGCACACTTAATGTATTTTTTTCATAAAACTTATTTTAGTTGAGTTTTTGTGTTGCGTATGCTCTTCCTTCGCACCTTTTTGGTGATCTTAGGAATCAAAAGCAATAGGAAAAATCTATTTTGATATCATGATATTTTGTGGAAAAATACTAACTCCTTGCATATAGGACCTAACGATTGTCAAAGAAAGGAGGAGCTAAGACAAAACATAAACCTTCTAATACACGTGTTCTTACAGGTTGCCAAATGGTGTGCTACTTAAAACCACATTTAAGTTAAAAATATCAAAAACACACCATATTCAAAACATTATATTGCAGGTTTTGGAAAAGGGTACGTCCCTATCTACTCAACTGGAACATAACCCCTTTAGCATAATGCCTTAAGCTACAACAATGGGTGTGGTTCTAGGAACCCTAAAGTAGTCCACTGTTGTGTAACCTTGTGGATGAAACAAGAAGTGCTCCGCTTACCCACTTGATTAGTTTTCCTTGTGAGATAGAGTTACAAGTTTTCCCTATCATGACCCTATTAAAAGTACACGATGGATGCAATTACTTCCCACTATGCTTGAAGGGGGCAAAGCCGAGATACTCCCAAACTATTCATTGCGACTTTTTGGGTAAATCACCCCACTCGTGGATAACTTTGTAACACTTATTAGGAAAGCCATTTTGTCTTGGAGCCCACTTTGTTAGTCCTTTGTCAGGTCTTGGCCATCATGAAGTGATAACTTATTTGGATTGAAAACCTTGTTTTTCAAACAAGGAAAAGAATCCACTTAAGTTGGATCTAAGTGCCTTTCATCACGGAAATTAGATGACATTTCACTTATCTTAGCTTCTTTCTCACCTTCGGACAAGGAGAAGCTCTACCCAAGTGACGCTTAGTTCATTTCCATCTTTTGATCTACACATTTTCATTCTTGTTTCCCATTTGGGGTAAGAGAAGGCATCTTTCAAGAGTGTTGTCATAGATGGTGTTCACCACTTTTTTGCCCATTTACGCTCATCCATGTTTGCGGCTGAGTTGTTAAATGTCTAAAGTGTGTGGATGCATCCTTATATCTTTGATGGCCACTTGATCTTGATTTCAGGATCATCATCATAGTTTGGATTGATTCATCATTTGATCTCCCTTTGTTAATATTTATGCCTTGTTCATTTCAAGCTTGACATAAATATTGACATTGTGTTGATCATCTTTTGCATCAAACTATTACTTTGCACACACATTTGCATAGGGTGTATTTCCTTATTGATAGGCTTTGTGTTTCACACCTTTCATGATTGTTCCTTATGATCATTCATCTGAAAAAATTGTTTTCTAGGACAATCCTTTTTTATCTCGTCGAGATTGTGTCATCACAATGTCCATTTTCCTTAGACCCTCTTTGGAAAATCACACATGCATCTCCATACTTATGCAATGCCTAGTTGGTTGTCATTATGCTTCCTTGAATCGACATGGAATTTCCTTCCCTTTGAAGGTTTTCCATCACACTATCTAGATCTAGACATTTGTAATTAAAAACAATGCCAACAATGACTGACTATCACACGGTTTCTCACATTTACAACAATACAGAACCTCGATTTAGGAATTCAAATCAAAAGATTCCCGTTACAACTAAACCTTGTTTGGTTCTTCATGCTAGAGAGCCCACTCGGGTACCCTGCTCCCCACCTTCATCTCATAGTCGGTGGTATGGTGTGGATGCTTTTGATCCAAATTATTATTCAGGTTCCCCCCACTCTTCTTCTTTTGATTCAGATCCAAACTACCATTCAAACTCCCACTCTTCTTCTGAAGACTTGGATCCCAACTATTGTTCGAATACCCCTAGATCAAATCTTGAATCATGGTCCTCTCTTCCTTTGTAGGACCTTTATTTCAACTCACCTCAATGATGTATTCCTCCTTTGAAGACTCGTGTGACTCCAAGTTCCATCGAATGAACATCTAACTCAGGTCTTGAGTCACGGTCCTCCCTTTCTTCGCAGAACCTCCTTCATCAGTCATCTCAATGACCTCTTCCTCCATCAAAGAGTTCCATGACTCAGATTCCCTCTAGTCAATCATCTAATTTGACTCCTACATTGCAACTTAACAGATGGCTATGTGATCCTACTTTCCAACCTACATTACATCATCTTCTAGAAAAATGACATAGGTCTGAATCCAAATCGTCCATTTATGAGACATTTTCCACCAGTCCTACTTCCTCTCTTAAGTCATCTTCTTCTGTCAATCAATCTTCCCTCCTTATCGGACCTATTTCTTCTATTCAACCTATTATGACTAAAGAAAAACAACCTCTATTGATTGATTTCTCTCAGAATGAGGGAACAATTAGACTACACGATGATATCCCTTTAGAGGATTACAAACAAGGGTTCTTTCTTGAACTCAATATGCTCGTGTATTATGGAAAATAATTTGATTCCTTTTATCATAACGTAAAGGAAGAAAATAAGGTCATGGATCTTGATTCTTCTTCTGTTGTTCCATCTTCACCTTCTTCTAAGCATGATGAGATGTCGGGATCTAGCATTGATCCATGGCCTATCTTCTCATTACCCAATCATTCATTATCTATCATCATTCCTCAATCAAAATCTCTCCTTGGGTCACTACTGAGTAACCCATCTTCTTCTTATATCTTGGGGCCATCCCTAGGTAGCCCTCCATTTTCTACTTGTGGGTCACCTCCTGGTATCACATTACCTTTTATTCTTGGGCCACATCCTAGTAGCCCTTCATCCTCTTCTATCTATGGGATGCCTCCAAGTAGTCCCTCCTCATCTATACTTGGGCCACGCCCTAGTAGTGATTCATCATCATCTTCTATTCTTGGGCCATGTCCTTGTAGCCCCATTTCTTCCATCTTAGGGTCATATTCTAGTAGCCCTTCATCATCTTCTATCAGTGGCTCACCTCCTGGAAGCCCATCCTCTTAATTCTTAGACTGTATCCTTTTCATCCATCATATATTTCTTCTATCAATGGTTGTAGCAAGCCCGCAGTTATTTCTCACATCAGTTCTAAACATCAATGTTCTCCTTCTTCTCCTTCTTGGGGCCAGAAAAGTCACATGTCAGCTTATAAGAAACAAAAACAGGTTCATTATCAATATCAGATCAAAACTTCCAAGAGCTTGAAAGCACCCAACAACTCGAACAATATCAAAATTGTAAATCAAGTGCAATTCAAGAATGAATACCAACACAACCATCAAGTATGACATAAAGTTCAAAAACCTCTGGATAGGGAAATCAAGCTCCCACATACAAAATCCTTGTTTAAGGATAAATTGCAGTCATTTGTTGAGTACGAGCTCACCACTATCATCGAGATCGGGAATAACATGACTCTTGATAAAAAACACACCTAGTCTCCCTTATCAAGGAAGTCACAAACATTGTCGTTGGATCCTATCACATGGAGTGGTGTTTTTAGTCCCAAACCCTGAAAACTATCAAAAACCTAAAAATCAAAAACAATTCAAAAATACAAAAACATTGAGAAAACACAAGAAAAATCAAAGGTACATTTTCTCAAACATTGCAATCAGGTATTGCGTACACATAGATGTTGTTTCTTCTCTTCCTTGTCATTCCTTTGCAAGTCTTCCTACCATTTTCATCCCTTCGGTGATATTTTGGTTAACCTTTTCACACACATTTTGTGACATTTATCTCTATGGTATCTGTTTGACCCTGGTCTTTTATCACCTTGGTAAATTAAAGAATGACTGACATCTTAGAGATCCTATCACATTCAACATCTAATAAACTTGTTGTGAAGAAATTTTTGACATTTTTGTTGACACTAGCCAATGTCATCACAACAATCACTTCCACCTCCTTCCATCAAGCCATTTGTGGTTCTTAACCCCTTGTCAAACAAGAGAGCTGAAATAATTTTTCAGAAAGAAAAAGAATCAAAATCAATCAAAAATCAAAAGATAAAAGCTAAAAGCAAAAGAAAATTGATATATAACTCTCTCTTGGGGTATTTCCAATAATCTCTATCAGGGCTATGGGCACCTGACTGGCAGTAGAGAAATTTTGCGATTAGAATCAAATACATCTCTGTTGGGGCTATGGATGTCTAGATGGCAGGGGAGTAATGTACGGCTATCCTTTCACCATCCATTCACAAAATCACATTTCAAAAGCAATCATCCCTACACATTGGCTAGGGTGTCTTCAATTTTTGTCTATTAAATCTTCCCTTCAAGAGGTAATTAAATTCCATGTGCACACACCGGATCTCTATGAGTAAGCATGATTAGTATGTTACCAAGTGTCTTTTTTTTTCTGACCTCGTTCAGACTCTTACTCTAGTCCATATCTTGTCTCATGATTTGTGCCTTTGGCTAATCACTTCTTCATCGCGAGGCTTCTAAGCTACATTCATATCATTCACATCGTTCTTCTACTTCATTAAGAACATCCATGTGTATAAGATTACTTTTTTGCCATGTTTTTGGACACCTTTGTCCCCTTTCACAAAAAAAATATTCTCCTTCCTTTATATCATGTGCTTTCAGGTCAACTTACGTTAGAGGCATCCTTACTTCTTCCTATCACTTCATTGGTTTACGTTCATCATCATGTTAAACCTATCCATAATGGCCTTGGGTGCTGCTTCTACCCATGAAGAGTTTGTCTTTGAATACTCACACCTAAGTGTTAGGGAATTTTTGCATCTTCACCTTTATTATACACACATGGCCTTGTGCCCTTGTAAATCCCATCTATCTCTAGGGGCATCCACGCTTCCTTGTCTTCTTGTACATAGTTTCAGAAAACTTTAAAAATCACAAAAACATTCAAATATGTTAGAAAAAATCAAAACATTCAAATATTTTTAAGAAAACTTCTAAAAATTATAAATCATCCTACAAAACATCACTCTTTGGTTCTCACATGTTCATTTGTGTGACTTGCGGATCATCTTAATCTACAACCATCAACAAAAGCTAACCTGCTTACTTCATCTGTACTCTGGGGCACAACGCATTGCCTGGTACTATTTTGTAGTGCACATTGTTTTTTCATCGGACCGAAGTGTCCTCCGTTTTCCTCCTCGCATGCATCCTTGCTTGGGGCACCTTCATTAACCCTTTTTGTTAATTCTCATAGGTCGGAACTAAAGTTGGATAACAGAAACATGGTACTTATTTCTCTGTTAGGTTTAGCTCTTTTACTTTCTTGTATTACATTGCATTTTGTATGTTGCATGGAGTTAGGAATCTTTTACTTTCTCGTATTGCATTGCATTTTGTATGTTGCATGGAGTTGGTGTTTTTAGCAATGGAAATTTGTTCATATATGGCTTTTCATGTCATACTACACTTGTGTTCATTCTTTTTAATAAGAACTGATGATGAAGATCTCTAGCAATATGATGAAAATAAAGTTGTTTAAAAGGCACTGGATGGATGTTAGCTCATTCCCTCTTCCTCATACTCATTTTTCTTCTATATCCCCTTTCTTCTCCACACTATTCTTTCTTCTATTATCTTTATTTCATCTTTTCGATCGTCGGTCGAGTTCTTCTATCACCCCATTGACAATTGTGGGGGCATCCTCCATTCTAGTCATTTTTCTTCTATCCCTTCAAAATTTTCTACTTGTTTATGCTTGTCTACTTTCTTTGAACTAACGTCACTTACACCACCTCAAAGAGGGGAAAATGTAGACACCTAAAATATGCTTACACTTAGCATTTCCTCCAATTCAACCGATTGACGACATTTAGTTAATCAACCCTTCTTCGCTCCATTCTAAGATGCCCATTCACGACACCTTCTTGGTTGTATTCATCCCATATTTAGCTTGTTTGGCTAATATCTCTCTTATTAGCTAAACATTCCTCCTTTCCCATTCAGAACCTCCCTAGTTCTCTCTAGACCACTTCTATTAGCTTCATAGGCTATCTATCAGTCACAATTGGTTATCCAAACCCCTCCCAACTCTCAATGAGTCTCTAATCACTTGCTAATGAAGTTTAACTAGCCTAACCCTTAGTTAACTAGCCTAAACCAAGCTTAACTAAGCCTAAAGCATGTTTATCCTAATCTAATCCTAAAGTGCTTTTTAGACTTTAATCCTACATGCACCCAAAGTTCAAACTCTTCAGATTGGAAAACTATAAATAGAAGGGTCACCCCTCCCTCTCAATCTTACACCTTGTTTTCATAAAAAATCTCTCTCACATTTGGAGATATTGGCATTAGACCTCATTTGCATTAGCTAAGCTAATCGGCATTTGATCTTGGCTATCCTCCATTGTTGAAACTTCTCCATCTTGCATCCATAACTTCATAGTAGGTTAGTAGGAGGGTATCTAACTTGGTCTTGTAGCCATTTTAGAGAGACCTCTTCACCTCCATTGAAGAAACAAAAAATCTAATTTGATTTCTCATAGGTTTAACTAGGTTCAATTTATGTTTTAAGTAATCATAGAGTAGTTAGAGATAAAATGATAGTGTTTTAGTTTAATTCATTATTGTAGAAGTTATCTTGTTTAGCACTCATCTCATGATGCATGGATGAGTTAGCAAAGCTTTGAGGTTCTTTATCCTCATTCCATAGCTTTTGTAACTTTCCATTGCATACACCTACTTCCATTATGGTGTCACTCAGATTTCACCCTGAAATCTGCGACTACTCTATCCGAAAAAATTTCGTACTTTTAAAATAACAGGTCGTTTGTTGTTTTTATTGCCTGAAAGTTATTGTATTACGTCAAGATAATCCCAAAGAGCCATATTAGCCCTTTTCGCCAAATACCCAGATGCCCAAAATTGTTTTATTCTATCGTCGGGATTTGTCTGCGGGAAATTTGTATTTAATTATTTTGAGCCCCGTATGAGGCTATTTGCGCTCTGTTTTAACTCTATTATGAGTGAATATGTTATTATTCCTATGTGCCAGAAATATTTTAACTTATTTTAAGTTTTGGGCTTTATTTGTAACTTTTGGCAATTTTTCGTGTTTTTGTGGTGTCCCATTTTGTTTTCTGTGAAATTTCTCTGGAGCAATTCCCTCGCTGGGTAAGCCCGATTTTTGGCCTGGAGCAGCTGGAAAACATACACGCACATTATGCCTGGAGGAAGTCGCCATCGGAGGTCTGGATCATTGGGAAAAAGTAAAATCATGCATAGAAAAGCCCCTGCGGGGATTGGCGCATTTTTGGAAAACAAAGAATTTAAGCTGCGATGGGAAAAATATAAGCCGCAGGCAGGGTGGGAATTTTATACCTGCCTAGCAGGGTACTTTTTCCTGTGTTATAAAAGTCACTTAAGCTGCAGTGGGAAAAATAGAGGCTGCAGGCAGGTGGGAATTTATTGCCTGCCTTGCAAGGTAAAAATTCCCATGATATAATAAAAGGAAAGTGACTTAAGTGAAATCATGGGATTTTAGTGCCTACCTTGCAGGGTAAATAATCCCATTGTCAAAGTCAAATCACTTAAGTGGATCACGGGATTTTGGTCCCTGCCTGGCAGGGTAAAGAATCCCATTATGAAAAAATTCTTAAAAATAGAATTACATGTGCAAAAAAGTGCGCCCCCTTTGGTGAGAGAATAAAAAGATTAAATTTGATTATTTTAATTAATCTTTCCTCTCAAAAAGTGCGCCCAAGCTTGGAGGAGGTCAAAAAGTCAAAGATGGAATAAAAGAAAGGAATTAAATGCATTAAATTTAATTTATTTAATGGCTGCCCTCTTCCTCTCAAAAAGTGCGCCCCATTTGGGAATTGTTTAATGCTTTTTAAGGCATTAAAACATTAAATTAATTTCTATTTTCAGTGGCTATGGTCAAAGCACACTATGGAGCTTGAGTGAAGTGCTGTGTGAAGGATTAAATTGGATTAATTTAATTTATTGGATGGCTGTCCTTAAACATGCTATTTTTAAAAAGAGAAAAGCATGATTTTTAATTAATTAATTGCCTTTAATTGTTAGGGAAATTATTAATTATAGAATTGTGAAGGTTATATAAGCATGGGCAGCCATATGGGTGAATAATTTAATTCACAGGTAAAGAATTGCAGCCAGGAGGAAAAGTGCGCCCCATTAGAGGAAGGATTTTGTTCAGACAAAGTGCTAACAAGGCTAAAAGCTTCCAGATTTGGCGCATGCTTTGAAGGAGGTTGATCTTTGTCTGCATAGTTGTTTTCACAGGTGTTACAGGAGCTCAAGTATTGATTGAAAGGATTCATGCTCTCTTTATGTGTAAATTAAACACCAATTTTTGGGGCAGCAGGCTTGAAAAGTGCAGATTTTTATAATTTAAATTCACTATTCATGCTCCGGTGGCCATTTTTGTCTAAATAAATTGCAGGAACTCATTACAGGTGCTTTATAAAAGAAAAGGAGTTTTTATCAATGTCCAATACATTGCAAATATCCTCCGAATCTGAAGAATTGTCCAGATTTGCACCAGTATTAAAGAAATCCGGCCAAGTTAGAAGAAAAAGAATTATTCAGACGAAGATAGACAAAGCCATGGCGAAAGGAGATGAAAAAGAAAGCACAATGGATTCATGCATTGCTTCCAAACTTGCAGACATAGGAGACATGGATCTAGGCCCAGAACCTCTTTCTGATTTGATTGATAGATCCAGAGCGGGAAAGACTTCACTCATGCGTGTGGTCAAAAGTAGCGGAATTATCCGAGCTGCAGCTTTCCCATGTACAGCCTAATTGCCAGAGTTCGTGATGGAGTGTGCTAGATCTTATCATCCTTCATCCAGATCAGTGCGTGATGTTGCGGGAAAGACAATAATTCGTTTGGATGTGGAGTTCATCAATTATTGTCTGAAGATTCCAGTGCGAAAGGTGGTGACTTCTATTAGCATTCAGGATGCTGACAGTAGATGGAAGAAACATAGAGCTGATTGCGTGAGCATAATGGATAGCCGGTTCATGAAGAAGCCTAGATCCCCTTCAAAGTTCCCGAGAACTCTTCCACGGTCCAATTTGGTGCAAGAGGTAGATGATGTCATCAAATTGCTATGCAGGTTGAATGGCGAAGCGAATGCCTACACTTTCCGTACATGGATGTATGCTTTTATCAGGACCATTGAAATTAACAAGGTTGATTCTATAATCAATTGGTCAGAAATTATTAGCAACAACATCGGTGAGCAGCTTCGGAACGTGAAGTGTACTTTCAGCTTCAAGATGACTTCATACTTGTTGTATGCTGCAGTTTCACAGGGTTTCTTTTCCAAGCTGGATAGATGTGGTGTTCTTTCCAAGGACCCCATTTTCGAGTGTTACCCACAGCTTACTGTACCTGCATGTGAGAAGGACTTCAAAGTGATCAACGATGACTTCTTCTACGATTTCATCTGCAGGCTAGACAAAGACTTGAAGACTCACAGGGTAAGCAAGGAAGCGTGGGAAGCAGTGTCCAAGATTGGCAGTTTATTCATCCAGTTTACAGATTTCACATACCTCAGGGTTACGGGCTTTTCTGGAGAACCAATAAAGATGCCCAGGTATCCGAGTGATAGATTGATCACCATGGAGCTGAGCAGGCAACTTGTGGAGTTACACGACCTTCAGTCGAAACGGCACAAGTCTACGGGCTTCTTCCCAATCATTGTGGGATATTACAGTTGCATCAACATTCACAAAGCTCGAGGGATGGAAGTGTAAATGTTATCCAAGTATGAGCAAGAGTTCTTCCCTGCACAGATTAACTTCGATCCATTTGGAGTAGCCAAGAAGACAATCTCCCAGGAGTACGCACATGTGCCTTCGTTAGAAGATTTCTGGATGAAGTGCAGAAGTGAGTACAAGGTTAGAAAGAAATATTTCAGCAGGCTATCAGCAAAGCAAGTATTCGATTTTGGATTAGTGCGGATACCTGCGGATCTTACAGATGATGGGAACGTGGTACTTGACACTTACCATCAAATGGGAGGAGATACAGTTATACTGCAGGTTAACAATGCAGGCTGCCATTCAATTGAAGAGAGATCTAGAGCTGTGTTGGTGAATACTTCGAACTGGCTGCTGACGAAGGGATACTGCCTTGATGAAGTATTGATGAATCAAATCACGGGAAACTTCGGTGCAGGAGATTCCCTCAAGCGAAAGCATGAAGGAGAAAGTAGCAGGAGGTCCGAGAAGTTGAAAGTACACAGAAGATCTCAAGAGAAAGAGAAGACCACTTCTACGACCATAGTTTTGACTCCGACTTCACCAACTATTACACCACAACAGCAGGACGCTTCCATGCCTTCATTGAATCCAGCGATGTTCGTCTTCTCTCCTCAGCCACTTCGTTCATCACCCATTCCAGAGGAGATGTTAAAGCTGCAGATGACAGAGTTTGAAAGAGCTTTGTCCTTGGATGTTTCAGAAGATGGCAGCCATAACACTGTGGCACTTTCTGATGGAGAGGATGTAGAGCGGGAGATGGTAGTGCACTCAACGACTTCTCACTCCCCGAGAAGTAACTTCTCGGAATGGTTAGCTTTGCAGTTGGTTCCGGAAGCAAGAGTAGAGATGAACTTAGAGGAGCATGACTTGCAGCTACTTCAGGATCTGAGTAGAAGAGACAAAAGGCCTAAAGTTGCTAAAGCAACTTCTAGGTTGATCATCAAGGATTCGGGAGAGAAGTTTGCTGAGATATCAATTCCAGCGGAAGGAAAGATAGAAGAGGAGCTCACGGCAGAAGATGTGACGGTAACCAAAATACCACTCGGTCAAGCTACCACTGAAGGATTAAAGCAGGACACGCAGACATTGATGGATGCTTTGTTCCTTAGGCTTGATAGTGAAAAGGCGGAGAAAGAAGAGCTGTAGAAGCAAATATCTCAATTGTGTGAGATCATAGCCAAGGTTGCTAAACCTTCCATTCAGCCCATTTCAGAGCAGGTGAGTGATCATCTTATGCAGGAAATGGAAGATGCAAGCAATCAAGTAAAGGCTATTGACGAATGGAAGGATTTGATTATTCGTCAAGCTTCTGTACAACTTGGGGAAGTGCCAGCCCGCTTAAAGGTTATGAACGATGCAACAAATCAACTAAAGCAACTAATGGAAAGCATAGAAGGCATGAACACAGTTGTAGAGAGTAACCTGAGTATTTTGGCCGAGATCAACAAGCTGCAGGGAGATGTATTGGTTGCAGAACAAATTATACTGGATGGATCAGTCGAGAAGGGGAAGCAGCTAGAGTTTGCAGTATCTTTCCGTTTGGAGATCTGCAGAGTTTTGCTAAAAAGGATGCAGGCGCTTGGGAGTAGAACATCAGATTTACCAGACAATATCATTTCTTTCACTGAGAAAAGAGTGGATGAAGGTGTTACTTCATACGTGCGGATTGTTTCTAACGAGGTGCCTAATTCCCTGGAAGGTTCTCTTCTGATGGTGCAAAAGAGAATTGATAAAGCTACCAAGCCTTTCATGATGAATTCTATCAATAGACTGGTGGTGCTGCAGGCAAACATTGCGAGGATTGGGTCAAGTTTGGAAGAGGTGGAAGCATGCAGCAAAGTGTTGAATGAAGGGTTGTTGCAGTTCAAGACAGAGAAGGAAGCAGTGGCTAAAACAGATGGAAGGATGCTGAATTATATGTTCGACAAGTATATTAGATATCAGAACAAGAAGAAGATGTAAACATTATAGCTGGCATGACTTCTTCTATTCTTTCTTCTTCTATTTTTTATGTTCCTGGATGAAATTGTAAAAATTCTAAGTTATTGGTTTTGCAACCATTACTTGAAGTCATGTGGAACCATTCTATTAGTTAAGTGATACATGTGTCACTTAAGAAGAAGTTAGTTGAGGATGATTTCCAAATGTCATCTTTACTTGTTGTTCATACTTTAGTTCAGTTTGAGTCTTCTATTTTTACTTTCCCTCCTACATTCTATAAGTAGGAGAAGAACCTCTGGGTTAATAATCAATCAGAATTTGTAAGCAACAATCTTGTGTTTTAGACTTTGTGCTGAACCCCTGAGAGCAACTTGAAGTAGAGGAATACAAAGGAGCAGGTTTCCGGAGAACTTTGTGTCACGGTGTACTTTGTTTCTTGTTTTGAATCTTAGATCTCTTGATAAACTTTGTGTTATTTTAGATCTGGATCTGGAGCTGCCTTTGCTTTATAATTCTATGTGTTCATATCTATTAAGTTTCTTCTATGTGCATGTAATTAGCTCTGTTATCTACTAATTGGGATGCACATCTTCCCCATTTCTTCTCTACATTTCCTTTACTTCTTTCATCTATAATTCTCCTTTCTTAAACAACTGCTTACTTGCTACAAGACTTCTTAGTTATGGTTTATGAACTAAGTGGTTAAAGTAAAACCCCCTGATAGATAATAACACATTTATATTGACAAATCTGACACGGGAGCCTCACTGGTTAAATGAGGGAGATTTATCTCATGACTGCCTAGGTTTGATGCTATGCAGAAAATCTAGCCAACACATTACCACTACTTCCACTCCCCTCATTCATCCCAATGCTTTTAATTCACAACCTAATTCTTCTTAAATCACTCATGTTCTGGCTTCTCTATATCAAGATTTACAAACTCAAATTCGTAAACTTCAAAAAGCTACTTCATGCTCCTCTCCATCTTGACTCCTCATTGCTCCTTCACACCCCCTTTTCACCCATCATTTATGTTTATCCACTTCCTCACAATTTCACTCAACCTAAGCTACCCACCTTCAATGGCCATGGTGGCCCTCAAGAGCATCTCTGATCTTTTCATGTGACATGTATTGACTATGTGGCTGATCATACATTATTAGCTAAAATCTTCCCTAGAAGTTCACAAGATTACACCATGTGTTGGTTCTATGATCAAAAAAATGGAACCAATAACCAAGGACCTAAAGTTATAAATCAAAATTTTGGTGTTGCCACAGATAGTGTTACCAATCAAGAAAAGAATCCTAATGTTACAAACAATGGTAACAGTAAAAACAATAACAATAATATGGGGAACTAAAAAAATCATAATTCTATCCCCTATGTCAACATGATTGATGTCAACAATCCTCCCCTTCAGAAGTCTCAAGACCAAGTCCAAAACCAATATCAAAATATTGGCCAAGGGGTAAAAAATTAAAATTACAACAACCAATCCCAAATAAAACCTGGGTTATAACCAACAACAAAATCTTAATGAAACACTTAGGGATTACAATACCAATTTATATTATGTCTTTCATCACGTTGTTGGTCATGATTCACGCTCTTATAGAGACTATAATAATTTCATTCAAAGACTCCTATAAGATTAAAAATAACTCTTCGTAGATAAGTTTCTAATGAACCCTGGAGGATCCTCACAACCGGGTTATACAGGACCTATTGCACCTCAAAATGTAAACTTAGGAATCTGTCGAGATCCATTTCCTAAAATTCTTGAAAATAATAAATTAATTCCTTAAAACATAAAAATGGTATTCCTATTGGGAACAATGATCATGAAGCCTCAACTTCTAAAAATTATCAGGTTTCCCCTACCCTAGATCAAAGAAAAAAGACAAATATTTTGGGACTAGTCAACGCAACGACTTAGATAAGGGATTACACTTCACAATCCCTCATCACTCACTCCCTTTTGTGGGATGGCACTCCTATAGTCCCAAAACTTTTAGGAGAATATGACTTGATTATAGATTTAAACAAGACCTTCTCCCACATTTATTTCCTATATTTGTTGAAGAATTCTCCAGCACAAAATTTTGTTATGCGAGGGTGCTAGGTCTTGGTCATCTAATCCAAGTTATGCCTCCACCCAAGGATCAAAAAAATTGTATTGAATTTTACATAGACCCTCCAAGATAGAATGATAAGGATATCAGGTTTGTATTCAACATAAGTAAGATGCCCTCCAATGCCAAAATAGCCCGAAGAGGAGATCTTGCATTATACTTGTAAGTGTGGGTCTATAAAAATTGCATCAAGAGAGATATGATTGGTAATGAGGATGTTGTGAATGTAGTCTCATTTTCTTTCTTGAGGAAGTTTAGATATGGGGAGACCAATTTATCCTCTACTAGAAACACATTGCGAGAATATGACAGTCTTAAAGATACCTCAGTTGGAACCATAGTCCTTCTACTTTCCCTTGGACTGAAAACCATTTAAACTAAATTCTACATCATAGATATGTAAAAAAACTACAACATGATCTTGGGAATACCATGGATCCATAGGATTAATTCGATTCCTTCCACTTTGTTCCAAGAGGTTAGATTCCTCCATTTTATAAAGGTATTCATCACTCAAAGGGATCTTAAACCCTTCGATATACATTTGAAAAACCTTAAGAAGAAACCTAGGATTCATTCTGAAATTAAACTACCTATGAATTAATCAAACAACTCACCTCCTCCAAAGGCATTGGTTGTGACCATCAAGTCAGTTCCCAAAGGTGAGGTCGATAAGCCAAAAATAATCGAAGTGGAAAAAAAAATGAGAATAATATTGCGTCTATAGAAATAATGTCCACAAACACCATAACAGAAATCGTAAACCTCTTAGAAAACGATTCACCAATCACTCTTCCCTTTGACCCACAAGGAGTGGGAAATTTTATTAGTCTATCCTTTCTTCATGCCGATGATCATAAAGATATATTTATGGTAGAAATATCATATTAATGAGAGGAAACTTCCAAAAATAGTACACACTCTATTTTCCCCAATGACTGTTGGGCGCTCTCAATCAAGTCTCTAGAGTCTACGAAACTAGTGTGGAGTGCTTTAAATTTTATAAGGATTTTGTGTGCGAAATGAGAAATGGTTTTAGATTTATCTCCACAAAATCCATCCATATGGCTTTTTCTTCTTCAAACTTTTTTTCTAGACACAAATTTTTCAAAAAGTAATTTTTTTGTGTCCATGAGACATGAACCCTTAGTGCGAAAAATGCCAAACGTGACCATACTTACCTATGTGGAAAAGAAATTTGAATAATTTCATCAAGTTCATGTAGACATGATGTGTCATAAAGATAACAATTTTTTTTACAAATGTCTCATTCAAGTGGGAGATCTTGTGCCACTATTATGTATTAATATAGATAATATAGTGGGTAAAGGCTGTAATTTTAAACCTAAATTACTAGGACCTTGTTGGGTAAATTAAAATTTCAAGAACACTGCTTATCGTTTGTACACTTCAGAAGGTGATAATTTTGGTAAATCCATCAACTTGTGTCACCTGAAATGTTTATGTATATATTCATTGCATCTCCACATTGTCCTTTTTGCATTCTTATCATCTATGTCATTTGCATTATCATCTAGTTGAAATTGTACTATGGAAACTTACTTTTCAAATGATTTTTAAAATTTCAAACATTGGCAAATCTCTCAATCATAAACTTTCTATAGTTTCTTAACACTCTCCAATTATATAATTTGTATCATCATTTCCAATCATGAGAAAAAAAAATGATATTGACCCTATAAGGTCGTGCATGTTTTACCTCTGTAACATTTTCTCCCAATTTAGATGTTTTTCACTTATAGTATTCTCTAGAATATTCTTGATGGAAAATGCTTCCCTAAAATGTTCTCTCCATCAAAAAAAAATTCTAAACATTTCACTTAGATATTTTTTTTGCCCATCTCAGTCTTCGGTGATGAGCCATCACATCTTGCTTGTTATGTGGAGCTGAGATCACGAGGAAAATATTCCTTGCCAACAAGCACAATACAAGAATATGGCAAAATAATACAAAAAGAATACATATATTCTTATAAAAAATAAGCACATTTTCTGTCCCTCCCAGTATTTGGTGGCAAGCCCATGCTTCTTACTGGTAGTATGAGGTTGGGAAAGGAGGAACATGCCCTTACTTTCCTACAGTTTTTTCTCAGTGATGAGACCATGCTTCTTACTGGTAGTATGGGGAAAGATGTAGGGGATCATGTCAAATAATAAAGTAAAATAAAGGAAATCCTTAGAGAAACAAAAATAAATTGTTTGAATGTTTAAAATTCCCAAGGAAATGGTTTAGATGCTCATGTTAGGAGAGGAAATCATTCATTAACAAATTATTTCCAATCAGTAGGCCATCTGTAGATCTAATCCTATTCAAGGCTTAAAAGTGAAAATCATCTTGGAATTGGTTAGTTAATCTTGATTGGGGTTGAGTTATAGGTTCTTGAATAAGTCTTTATCAAAATTCTTGTCTCTTGATCATCATTCTTATCTGACACATTCTTTAAATAATTTATTTAACATCCTTCTTAGCTCTTGGTGTTGAGCCCTCGCATCTTACTATCTATGTGGTGTCAAGAATGGAGTGAGACATCTCATCATTATATCATCTAAAACAAATTTTTCTAATCGAATCGAATGTTTAGGCATTATTTGAAAAATGAGTTTCCTAAGTGTGAATTCTAGACTGTGTTTATTTCTATATCTCATTATATTTACCATACTACATTACCATTCATAGCATTCATTTGAAAATTGAAAAAAATCAAAAATTCCTATTGATTTGAAGTGCACAAATGAAGTAGAGCGTATGAAAAAATGTACAAAAAATTTTCCAGCCAAAAGGATAGGCATGTGTGTGTGTGTGTGTTTCCACCAATGTCTTAGTAAAATGTCATCACACCAAACAAGTGTGGTCAAAATGCTCAATCGTGAGCCAAAAATCCAAAAAATCGATGTACAAACAAAAATAAGACTAAGCAATAAAGGAACTTTTCCTATCCATCCCTTTGAGACCTCTTACAATCGCTTTGGCTATAAATTTTTCTAGAAATCCCTCTCAATATTATTTAAAAATAAAAAACCCGATACTAATGCAAAGAGACCAAACTTCTCGTATCTAACATTTTCTTGAGCCCTATCCACTACCATTGATTTTTTTTCCATCATTTCTAAATCCCCGTCGATTCGAACATGCTCATACATGAAATTATTATCGTAAATCTAGAGCCCTGAGAATAACAAAGACATATGTGACAAACGATTTCTAAATATAGTAAAAAAATAATATATATAGAAGTTTTGTTTTTCTAACGTCATTTTAGGAAAGATTGCATAGCATTGGCGATGGAGGAGAAAGTAGATTTCTCACCCCCCCCAAAATGGTAAGTAATTTTGTCTTTTAATTTCCAATTGTTTTACTAATTTTATCTTACTACTGCACTTGATTCTCTTCCTTCTTTGACAAATTACAGAGAGGCTCAGCTCACATCATTTCAGCAAATGATTGGATCAAGTAAATTTCTAACCCTCCCATTTTGGGAAGTGCCATTCTTGGAAATCACATTTTAGACCATTCATGGCTAAAATTCTCTTCTAAGGGGGTAATATGTACACACCCAAAAATTACATGGTGCAACACAGAAAACATGATATATCTCCTATGATGATAAAAACCTCTTCCAAGGTAAAAATGAGATATGGATCCCTCCCTCTCTCCTTTGCATCCTTCCTTTTTCTCAAATCAACCCTTCTACTTTGTCCCCAGACTTCAATTTTTCTTGCAAGACATTTTTTTTCCTTTTGGCGTTATTTTTGAGTTGCAGTTGGGGAATCACCCCGGCATTTTCTCAACTGTCACTTGAAAAAGAGTAATAGTTGTGCAACCACCCCTTTGGCAATAATAATGATTTCTTAACTTCCCCTTTGTCAACTATAGCAGTCCTATCACAGTCTAACGTGAAATTAAAACACACATTTTTAACACATGTTTTGATTTCAAAATTATTTTACCCCACATTTCTCATTTAAATTGGCTATTTTTTGGATTATTAGATTCGTATTGAATCCCTCTTCTTCATTTACTAAATTTAGAAGTTTGAATCTTTCTCCTTCAGATGATTTGTCACTTCTTCTTTCCCAACATTCTATAAAATAAATAAAAAATCCCGTATGATGGGTTGAATAATTAATATTTTAGGTGAGTTGTTATGTTGTTAAAATTTAGAGGGGAGCCACATAGATAACTAGTACATTTCTTTGTTATTTCCTTCTACTCATGATCAGTCATTTCCTTCACACCAAGACAGCCATAGTCATTGATTTATTATTTCTTTACTACCCGGATCATTTGGATTTCATCTTTGGAAGAAGATACAAATCTAAGGGGACAAAAAGCACATCTCATATTTGGGAAGCTACCACAACATAATAGTAACTAGGTTAGGGTTGTACTTAAATTCTTAGAAGATTTGAATAGTTGTAGTATGTTGTTGTTTAGAAGAAATAAGATTGCTAGAAGTAGAAGACTCCATCACTTCCCAAATGCATTATTTATTTAGTATTGTTGTCAAAACATTTCTTTCATAAATATTTTGTTGATATCCTCTTCCCTGCTTATCCATGTGGATCTGCATGGGAAAAAGGTTAGAGGAAGAATTAGTGTCAACAATCATTTTTATTCTCATGTGTGATTTAAAAGAAGCTCTGTCCATGAAGATTTCATGGTGAATAAGAAAAATACTTCTGAGAATCTTTTATTTTCCTAAAATCCTGAGGTAGAAGTTGGTAGGGAGAAACTCTATTTTATTTAAATAGGAAATATCTTCCTGGTTAAAGTAGAAGTTACACAGAAGTTAAAACGAAGAGGAAACCACACTTGGTCAACCTCTGTTTAGATTAATTCATTTCTAGAGGTAGGATAGATTTGTTTTAATTTAGAAATAATCTATATTTTATTTCCTTTCTTTAATTTCATATGTCTGTAGAATTAATAGTTTTATTTTTAATCAATTTGGGAAAATACAAAATCAATAGTTATTTTAATTAGTTTCTTTCAATTTGATTTCTTTTAAAATCTTGTTAAAATACAGAGAAATAAAATATATAGTTTATTTTTTGTTATTTAATTAATTGGGGCTAAATCTAGTTAATTAAAATATTAAACACACTCGTATTTTATTTAAACTAGTTTTATTTCCATTATTTATTTAAAACTAAGATTTAGCGTAGTTTAGGAGTCTAAATTAAAAAAATGAATCTAGTCATAGGTAATTCATGTTACCCATTCATAGCCTTTGTTTATCCCTTTGACCAACTCAGTTATTAGGAATTTATGCTACCAATTCATAGCCCCTGATTTTCCTTTATATGCATATCAAAATCCATCTAAACTTTCATATTCCAGCTATCTCGACACAACCTTGAGAAGTCGAGTGCACTGGAATTACATGTTGTTTTTCTGGTGTATAATTTCTAGTGGTTGTAGGTGGTAGAATGGTAAATTTAATTCCATATATAGGTAATTTGACTGTGTAGAATTATGCACATGTAGGAATCAGGGTGACCTAAATTTTGGTACTACACATAAATAGGGAGTTCTTAAAAATCTCCTCAAACTACTTACTCAACAAATATAAGTTATTCTAACATCTCATAACATAAAACACATGCTAATATCAATTATATTTATGGTACTTGTTAGATTAGGTATTTACCTTAGCTCATGTTCACCTAGGTACTTTATTTACCTTTATTGTATTTATCCTCACCCACTTATGTTTGTGGATATTTCTTTTATCTTATTTAGATATTAGGAGATATTATCTAGTTGTTAGGTATAGTTATTTCCTTGATCTATGGTATTGACTAGTTCTTTCCTCGATCCATGGTGTTGACTAGATCCTTGATGTCTAGTTCTCTCCTAAATCTATAGTCTTGATTAGTTCTTTCCTTGATCTATGGTATTGACTAGTTCTTTCTTTGATCTATGGTGTTGACTACATATTTGATGTCTAGTTCTCTCCTAAATCTATGGTCTTGCCTAGTTCTTTTATGACTAGTTATTTCCTTGATTTATGGTTTGATCTACGACCTTGACTGGTTCTTAGTTTTTTATTCCTTGCCTAAATAAGCAAGGCCAAGTCTCATTGTATTTTATTGAGTTCCATAATAATATATGATATTGTTGTCTTAGCCCTTGGTCATATGGTATGGTCATATGAGAGCTTAAATCTTATGAATCCTACTATTAGGTGCTTAAATCCAGCCCCCTTTCATTTATTTGGTGTGGTGAAGGAAAGAGCATTTTATTTTGTTTAAATAGTGGCAACTAAAATAAATAGCAGAGCAGAATATTGAAAAACTTGTATCTTTTTATCGGTAACTTGGTTTTAAGAGTTGTTTTTTGAAAAAGTGCTTATTTTTTGGTGCTCTTTACATTGGAAGTATTTATTTTGAGAATTGCCCTATAATTATAAAGTGTCATACTGTAACACACACTCATTATAAAGTGTCAAATATGGAGGAGTGTTGTAATCAATTGTGGATGTAATTTCGGCTGAGCCCAAATCCTAAAATTTTGGGAGTTGCATTCTTGTATCTATCATGGATTCTGAGAATGATATGTTTTTCTATGAAGTGTGTGGACTTCAAGAGGATATTGTAAAATTTGTGGAAGAAAATAGATTTCTCAAGAAGTGAATTTCTCTTCTACAATCACTCATTCACAATAAAGATACACTAATACATGCTTAGCAGCAAAAACTTGCTAGCCTACAACATCACCATCATATTGTAGAAAAAAATATCCATGCGTCTAGTCCACTTGTAGTTGTTTCTCTTGTACCCACTGACATTGATCTGTTAGTCTTTGAGCTTGTTCCTACTTTTGATGCTCCTAAGCCTATGAGGCTTGTTACTGCATGCTCTTCCACATCTGTGCCTATTACAGTAACACATGTTATGTATCCTACTTCTGCTCATAGTCATGGCTCTTTTAATAAGCATACCACTGCATTCAGTTCTCACATGCTCCATTCTATGGGTTTCACTGGCAGAGGTATTGGAAGACATTCACAGGGTATTATTTCCCCTATTCCACATGCTAAGTGGAATTCTTGCCATGACATTGATTTCCGAGCATATACTTCATTAGGATCACACATTGACAGAGCTCCTATTTTTCTTCTCTTGACTCTTTCTAAGGATCATGAGCAACACATGAGTTATGCACCTTCACTCAGGCTTGAGAAACCTGAGATTTCAGCTGTCAGACATGATCAACCTGACACACATTCTAATGTTTCTTTGCCAAGAACACAGATGCTAATCAAACACCACAATCAATAAAATGCCACAGTAGATCTCAATAAACTCAAAAAAACCATTAAATACTTTCTTGTGTTCCTTTCTAGATAGCAAAAATCTTGAGGCGAACCAGTGCGTTTCTCTACAACAACAAAAAAACCAAAAAAATGACTGTCTCAAGAAATGGTCAAGTTTACAGTCAATCTTATGATTTTACAACCTTCCAGATCCAATGGAAGCCTCTGTTTTACATAAAACCTCACACAACAAAAAAAATATGACTAAATCCCAAATATAAATATACAAAGAATTTATTTGTAAAATAAAACTTATAGACAGATATCAATAGAAATCTCCTTCTCTGATACCATAAAAGGAACAATAACTAGATCGTACTAAGCCAAGAACATAGATTCTAATCAAACACCATGATCAATAAGATGAAATAAATTCTCCATAATAACTTTACATGCTCTAGAAGTAAAGTTGCCTAGGTAGTACCCACTTACACCTGGCCATGTTTCTTCCTTTAGGAAGAGATACCAAATTTCAAGTATGATTCTTCATCAAAGAAGAATACTCAGCTGTCATCACATCATCCCACTCCTGTATCCCATGAGCCATTGAAAAAGACTGTGGATACTCAAAAATTACCTGACATAAAATTCTAGAACCTGTAGAATGTATGTGATGATGCCTATTGGGTGGAAGATCCTGTATGAAAGGTGTTTCCTTAAAAAATTTAGTATGAGCCCACATAAGCATAGTGGCAGCATCAGTGGGAATAAGATCCTCAATGGAAAAAACCTATAGAATGTGTGTGATATTGGTAGTGAAGTTCACTAGAAAATGAACTTCCCTGCCCAAAATAGATGTCTACAAATTTTCCTGAAATAGTAAATCGTGCGCAACAATCCGTGGACCCCTTCCAAAAAAGGAAAGAATACCAACATTTCTTGTACGCAATCCGAAAACGTTATACAAAAGTAGAAAAAAAACACTAAACATAATTCGATCAACTGCTACAAATAGGTGTGCCACGATCCAAGAACAATAACCAAAGCAACAAGGTAAGGACACAAACTTCAGAGTGTCATGATCCAAGAAAAGCCAAGGTAACAAGGAAAGGACATGAAACACGAAGAAGCAAGATCAACACCATACCCTCCCATATTGCTGAATGGGTGGAGTGACGTGATAAATCTGTATGAGTTGCCCAAAATCAACTACTTGAACACTGACAAAATAACACTGGACTTCACCAGAATAGATCCCCCACAAGAGATAATGTCAACATGCCAAAAGTGTTGAAAATACAGATACAAAATCTCTCAACAAACAAGAGAGATACACTACACCTGCTAAAGAAAAATGATCAAAATAAGAACCATTACAATGTAGAAGGTATATAAAGTGGAGCAAGATGCCGAATGGTGGAGGAACCACACTTGTACAGTCATCTTAATGAATGTCTATGTCACCACCATGAGTGATCAGATATTCACCCCAAATCAACATGAATGGATGAAGAAGATGCCTACATATGACTTAGTACAAAATGTACAATGGGTGCATGCAAAGGAACATCAAAATGTGTATCAGGTTGATCATGTCTGACAGCTAAAATCTTAGGTTTCTCAAGATTTAGTGAAGGTGCAGAACTCATGTGTTGCTCATGATCCTCAAAAAGAGTCGAGTGAACAAAAATAGGAGCTCTATCAATGTGTGATCCCAATGAAGTATATGCTCGAAAACCAATGTCATGGTGAGAATTCCACTTAACATATGGAATAGGGGAAATAATACCTTGTGAATTTCTATTAATACCTCCGTCAGTGAAACCCATAGAACAGAGCATGTGAAAATTGAATGTAGTCGTATACTTCTCAAAAGAGCTGTGCATATGAGCAGAAGTAGGATACACAACATGTGTTATTGTAATAGGCACCGATGTGGAAGAGCATGCAGTAACAAGCCTCACATGCTTAGGAGCATCAAGAGAAGGAACATGCTCAAAGACTGACAGATCAATGTCAGTGGGTATAAGAGCAACAGCTACAAGTGGATGAGGAGCATGGATATGGTTGTCCACAATATGATGGTGATGTTGTAGGCTAGCAACTTTTTGCTACAGGTGTCGTGTATCTCTCTTGTTTGTTGAGAGGTTTTGTATTTGTATTTTCAAAAATTTTGGCATGTTGACAATTCTCTTGTAAGAGATATATTCTAGTGAAGTCCAGTGTTGTTATGTCAGTGTTCGAGTAGTTGATTTTGGGCAACTCATACAGATTTGTAGCGTCACTCCACCCATTCAGCAGTATGGGAGGGTGTGGTGTTGATCTTGCTTCTTTTGGTAAAAACTGTTATTTCTGGACTGCCGAAAATGAAATTCCCTACCCAAAATAGATGTCTGCAGATTTCCCTGAAATAGTAAAGTGTGCGCAACAGTTCATCGACCCCTACCAAAAAAGGAAAGAATGTGAATGCTTCTTGCATGCAATCCAAAAATATTGTACGGTAGTAAAAAATAATTCCACAGTAGATCTCCATAAAATCAACAAAACCCATAAACTATTTTCCTGGGTTCCTTTCTAGTTGGCACGGATCTCGAGGTGAACCAATGCATTTCTTTGTAACAACAAAAACCCAAAAAATGACTGTCTCCAAAAATGGTTGAGTTTATAGTTGATCTTAGGGTTTTACCACCTTCCGGATCTAATGGAAGCCTCTGTTTTGCATAAAACTTCACATGACAACAAAATAAGACCAAATCCCAAAGATGAATATACAAAGAATTTATTTGTAAAATAAAACTTACGGACTGATGTCAATAACAATATCCTACTCTAATACCATAAAGAAGAGCTAAAATAACATATATGGAAATCCATCGTAATCCATAATGCTCAATACATTACAATATAATGACTTGAATTACTTAATAAGAAAGATGTACATATAGAAGGAGGGAAGTTTAACTACTACCCAAATCAGTGGTGAAGAACTCACACTAACTGATATTGGTAGTTAACTTAACTCCAGAAGACTATTAAGCTAACTCCAAATAACTGAGAAGCTAACTCAACACAACTAGTAAGTTAAGTCCATGCAACTAGTACACCTAAGTAAGCTAACCTAACAAGTGTAGGGCTAACACAAGTGTAATAAATATCCTAATAAATAAATAAAAGGATAAATAATAACCTACATTAACACCCTCCCATAATCATAACTTTGGTGGGTGAAAAAAAAGGTGGGTCCTAGCAACAAGGCTTGATGAGGTACCCACGTACAATAACTGGGAAAATTGGACACCGCAAGGTACCCAAAACTAGTAATAACAAAGTAGAGAGAGCAAAATCTCGTTGCAAGATATCCTCAGAAGCTCGGCTCCAAAAACTCGTACAATGTTGAAGAAGTGTGGTGCACACTATGGTATGAATCCACTGTTCGATCATAGAACTAAAAAAAACTAACACTGGGCTTCACCAAAATAGCTCCATGTAAGGAGACTATTAATGGAGTGATGTCTAAAGTGCAAAAAAACACCAAACATAATTTGATCAACTGCTACAAACAGGTGTGCCACGATTCAAGAACAATCAAGGCAACAAGGCAAGGACATGAGATCCAAATAAATAGGAGTGCCAAAATCCAAGAAAAGCTAAGGTAACAAGGCAAAGACACGAAACATGAAGAAGTAATATCAACACCACACCCTACCATATTGCTGAATGGGAGAGTGACACCGCAGATCTGTATGAGTTTCAAAAATCAACTACTTGAACACTAACAAACTAACACTGAGATTCACCAGAATAGTTCCCCTATAAGAGAGATTGTCAACATGCCAAAAAAAAGTGTCGAAATTACAGGTCCAAAATATCTAGACAAACAAGAGAGATATAAATATATACACCCATAGATACGAGAAGGCAACATCCAGAAGTTTAGGACGTCGGGCTCAACCGAAATTACATCCACAAGTGATTACAACACCCTCCCAAATTTGACACTTTATAATTGAGTGCATGTAAATATTATAATGAGTAACAATACCTTTTATATTTGAAATATTTGTATAAAAATATCACTAATGCGTAGATCTTGTAAAAATACACAATTTCAAAAAAAAGTCACCTTAATCCAAGCTACGGATCAAAAGTTATGAGCTCTAGAAGATTTTATTATTAAAATAATATTTTAATGTTGTTGTTTTTTAAAGGTACATGTGACACCCAATCGTCCAAAGGGTAAAAGAGTGCATCCAAAGGATAAAAGCTTGCGACCAAAGGATAAAAGCTTGTGCCCAAAACCTAAATATCCAGAGGGTAAATCATTACATTTAGAGGGTACACCTCAATATCCAATAGATAAAAGAATGCACCCAAAGGGTACAGATGTGCGTACAATGGATAAAAGGCTACATCTAAAACATAAATATCCAGAGGGTAAAAGAATGCATCTGGAAGGTATACGCTTATATCCAATGGATAAAAGAATGCACCCAAAGGGTACAGATCTACATCCAGTGGATAAAAGACTGCATCCAAAATAGAAATATCCAAAGGGTAAAAGAATGCATATGTAAGGTACACGCTTATATCTAATGGATAAAAGAATGTACCCAAAAAAATACAGTTGTTAATACAAACTTTGACTGCAAATATCTCTTTTTCTAGCACTTGTATAAAAAAATAGAGAGAACCCCAGAAAGTTTCTCGATAAACCCAGAAAGCTAATAAAATTTTTGAGTCAAAAAATATGTCTATACATAATTGTACAGATTTTTGAGAAATGTGCCAAAAACCCCTTAAAATGTCTAGATTTGACTTTCTCAAAACATGGTCAAGTTTACAGTCGATTCTAGGGTGTTAGCACCTTCCAAATCCAATGGCACACTCTGTTTTACATAAAAATATATATTGCAAAAAAGTGCTAACAAATTCTAAATACATGAAAATAAGAAATCCTTGCTTGCAAATAAAAACTTACAGATAGATGCCTACATCATCTATAGCTCTGATACCAAAAAAAAGATAAAATTCCATATATACCAAGCGACACACCCCAGAATAGTAAGTTGTGCAAACACCTAGTAACTGTCTGACACAAAAGTCTAAAACCTGTAGAATGTGTGTGATGATGCCTAGTGGGTGGAAGATCCTGTATGAAAGGTGTTGCCTCAGAAAATTTAGTATGAGCCTACTTAGACATAGTGACAACATCAGTGGGAATAGGATCCTCAACAACAAGTTTTGCAAATATGATACCAGGGAGTTAAGCGTTCCCAACCTAGAGTAGTATTGGGATGCGTGACCCCTAGGGAAGTCCTGGTGTTGTTGCCTCCTAATGTTGTTGGGCCTAATTTGGTGAATACATGGTGGGCCCAGTGCTCACGTGGTTGCATCTGCATCCATCATGTGGGGGTGTGTTGGTGTAGCAGTTGGTTAACATAATGAGATCCTTCTCCACTGAAAGTTTGAGCTTCTGGTGTGAAGGCAAGTTGTGCAGCTCTGATACCATAAAAGGAATGATAACTAGATCGTACCAAGCTAAGAACACAAATTCTAATCAAACACCACGATTAATAAGATGAAAGCGATTCACCAGAATAACTTTTCATAAAACCTTTACAAACAAATGAGCAGCAATATCATATATTATTATGGAACTCAATGAAATACAATGAGAATGAGTCTTGCTTATATAGGCAAGGAATAACAATCTAAGAACCAGTCAAGGTCGTAGATCAATCCATAAATCAAAGAAAGAACTAGTCATTAAGAACTAGTCAAGACCATATATTTATGAGAGAACTAGAAATCAAGGATCTAGTCAATACCATAGATCAAGGAAAGAACTATACCTAACTAGATAATATCCCCCTAATATATAAATAAATAAAAAGAAATATCCACACACATAAGTGGGTGAGGATAAATACAATAAAAGGTAAATAAAGTACCTATGTGAACATGATCTAAGGTAAATACCTACTCTAACACTCCCCCTCAAGTGAAGTTAGGGGCCAAAATAAAAGTGGCATGTCCACAGTATGAGTCCCGATAACTAGGCTTGATGAGGTACTCATGTACAATATATCCATGAAGAAATATTGAACTAAAAGAAGGAAATAATCATGTTATAATGAAAGAGAAAGAAGAAGAAGGATGATGTTCTCATGAACACCCCCCAAGAACAACTTCCAAAACCCCAAGCATTACACGCAACTCAAGGTAGTGAGGTGATGCAAAAGGATTCGTAAAGATGTCTGCAACCTGTTGCTAAGTCGGAATGCACTCCAAGAAAATAACTCCATCCTGAATGTGCTAACGAATGAATTAGACGTGTATCTCAATATGCTTGGTCCGCTAGTGCTCAATTGGGTTGTGAGAAATGTGAATTGTACTTTGGTTGTCATACCAAAGTACAGTCAGAGAATCTTGTGGGAATCTAAACTCTATCAATAATTGTTGAAGCCAAAGAATCTGGTGACTCATTATAATTGCTTCACTATACTTTTCCTCTGAAGATGAAAGTGCAACAGCCTGTTGCTTTTAACATGCCCAATTAAGTGGAGAAAAACTAAGACAAAAAAGATAGCTAGAAGTGGAATGCCTATCATCAATAGATCCTGCCCAATATGAATCTGTATACCCATACAACTGAGTAGAATCCCTAGTGAAGTGTAGGCCAAAGTGGGAAGTGCCATACAAATAACGAAAAATCCTTTTAGCAGCCTGCCAATGAATATTATGAGGAGAATGTGTAGACTGAGATACAATCCCTACTGCAAATGAAATATCAGGGCAAGTATGGGTCAATTACATGATACTCCCAACCAATTACATATACAATGTAGGATAACAAAGTGGTGTGGTACATGTGGAAGCAAGAGTAACTCCAAACTAAAAAGGAGATGGACTTGGCTTGTAATCAACCATATCAAAGTGTTGAAGAAGATCATGGGTGTACTTTTGCTAACTCAAATGAATCCCTGCATCTTCCTGAGAAATTTTCAAACCATGGAAATAATGAAATAGCCCAAGATATGTCATGTCAAACTGTGTAGAAAGAACTCTCTGAATACTCTGAATGTGGGAAGAAGAGCTGCCAATAAGTAATAGATCATTAATATACAATACAAGTATCAAAATAACCTCGCCAACATGATAAAGACACACTGTATGATCAAAGTGGCAATAAAAAAACCAGTAGATATAAGAAAATAATCCATCTTCTCATACCAAGCCCAAGGGGAGTTTTTTATATCGTAGAGAGACCTTTAGAGCCTACAAACAAGAGAAGAATCCTAAACAAATCTAGTCAGCTACTCCATGTATATTTCCTCTTATAGATCTCTATGTAAGAAGGCACTCTTCACATCCATTTCGTATACAATCCACCCCTGTGATGTAGCAATAGCAAGTACAAGGCGTATAGAATCCATCTTAGCAATGGGTGTAAAAGTCTCAGAGTAATCAATACCTTCAACTTGTGAAAAACCCTTTGCAACAAGATGAGCCTTATACTTGTCAATGGACCCATCAATTGTGTATTTGGTTTAGTATACACACTTACACCTAACCACCTTTCTTCCTTTAGGAAGAGATACCAAATCCCAAGTATGATTCTTCATCAAAGAAGAATGCTTAGCTACCAACACATCATCCCACTCTTGTATCCCATGAGCCTTTGAGAAAGACTGTGGATCCTCCAAAACTGCCTGACACAAAATTCTAGAACCTATAGAATGTGTGTAATGATGCCTAGTGGGTGGAATATCATGTATGAAAGGTGTTGCCTCAAAAACTATAGTACGAGCCCACTTAGGCATAGTGACAAAATTAGTGGGAATAGGATCCTCAACAAAATCTATAACCTCCTCATCAAACTCCTTAAAGAAAGGATCCTCAAGATGAGATGATGAATAAGGACACATGGAAGAAGATGAAGAATCATGAGGAGTGAAGCGCTCATCAACTTGAGCATGTGTTCAAAAAATAACGTCATATTTATTAGGATCTAAAGATGATAAGCTCTCATGTCCTCACAATATCCTACAAAGATCAAGGGTTTACACTTCTTATCGAAAGCTTCCCTTTTCTTCTTTGGCGTGAAGTCCCAAGCATGGCTCTCAAAGACTTGAAAAAATGATACATCTGGCTTAGTGTTGAACCAAGCTTCCTCTGGATTCAAATGCTCAAGTGCTATGTGTGGTGTGTGATTCTAAATGTAATTAACACAATTAACTACTTCTTCACAATAGATAGGAGGTATATCTCTAGAATGCATCATACAATTAGTCATTTCCTTCAAATTTTTATTCTTCTGTTCTACTAAGTCATTTTTTTGTTGAGTATGACGAACAAAATGTTGGTGAATAATGTCTTGAGTTTCCAAAAAGTCATAAAATGCATTGTTGAAGTACCCCCCCATTATCAGCATGAAGGTTCTTTATGCAACTAGAATATTGTTTCTCGACCAAATCCTTGAAGACTTTGAAGTGTGAAAAAACATCACTTTTTTACTTGAGAAAATAAACCCAAGTACACCTCAAGAAATTATCAATAAAGTTAAGTGCATACTTAGCTCCATTGAAAGAGGGGTTGAAAAAACCATCAAGTCACTATGCACAAGCTCAAGTGGTGAAAAAGCTCTCTTAGACAAATTCTTAGGAAATGGATCTTGGTGTTGTTTCCCTAATGCACAGCGAGAGAAAACTCCCTCAAGACAAAAAACTCTAGGAAGACCATCTACCATACCATGAGTCCTCAACTCCTTCAAATATATGTAATTAAGATTTCTAAATACTTCATACCAAAGCTTACTCTCTGAATCTGCATGAGAAACTAATCATGTCCCTATAGCAGAAGTGTCATCAAAACCCTCAAAGTGATATAGTCTAGAACTATGATCAACAATACCCTAAGGAACAAGTGAAGGCTCCAACAAAGTTCTTACTTTTTCCCCAAGTGGTGTAAAAGTCACTATTTTTCCTTAACCAGAATGACAAATTTGATATACATAAAGAAAATTTGTAGTGATGTTAGGAACATATAGTGCATCTTGGATACTGCCACCATCAAGTTGTATATCACCTTTTCCCTTAACAGAAATAAAGGAAGAATCTCCAACTTCAATTTTGGAAGTACAACTCAAACCTAGAGAAACAAAAGACTCCTTAGAAGAAGTCATGTGATGAGAAGCACTATAATCTATAGCCCAACTGTCTGCAAGTGGTGACTGAGATCTTTCAACAACATTAAATGCTTTTTCAGGTTGATTAGAAGGAGGTGCAATGGAGATAGAAATTTCATGTTTCTTTACTACATCCTCTAAATCTTGCATTCGCTTATAAAACCTATGTTCTTCTTGACCAATACCTCACAAAAATAGCATGAAAGGCTAGACTTATTCTTGGATTTAGAAGACTCCTTGGGTTTAGAGTTGTTTTCTTTGGGTTTAGGAGCACTTTAAGATGGAGAAGGAGTAGATTTTGTTTTACTTTTTGTTTTTCCCTTTCCCTTAGGGTTAGATGCAAGTAATGCCTTTTGAGAGGTGGAAGACTCAAGGTGAGACAATTTAGATTTTTTCCTAGTAAGTCTTTTACAAAATGTTTCTAAGTCAAACATATTGAATATGTCACCTAAGGCATCCATGCTAGAGAAAAAAGTAGAAAAATATTTGAAATGGTCCTCTCAGCTTAGATAGAATCAAGTAAACACACTCTTCATATTTCTTATCTCTTCCACTCCCCTTAAACTATGCCAACAAATGCTTGAACTTGATAAGATAGTCTATAATTGTTAGAAAATCTTCTAGATTAAGAGGGGGTGATCTCAATTTCAAGTTGCATGGCTCTCATATGATATACCTTACCAAATAAATCCTCCAATTTCTCCCATATTTTGAAAGGAGAGTCACACTTTTCCAAATGAAACAAAATATTGTCACTTACATAAGTTCATATCAAACCCATACACTCATCAAATCTGCACCGGTACTGAAATTTCTCATATTCTCTGGTGAACATTGGTTGTTCTGAAGAAGTTAAATACCATAATCTTTTCCGCTACTTTTATTTTCATTCTTGTTTCCATGTGTTGGTAATTACGTATTGTTATGTCTTAAAAAAAAATTATGCATGAGAAAACTAATCAGGTCTTAGCAGAAGTGTCATCAAAACCCTCAACGTGATATAGTCTAGAACTATGATAAACAATACCCTAAGGAAACAAGTGAAGGCTCCAACAAAGTTTTACTTTTTCCCCAAGTGTGTGTAAAAGTCACTATTTTTCCTTAAACCAGAATGACAAATTTATAATACTAAAGAAATTGTAGTGATGTTAGGAAAACAATGTGCATCTTGGATATGCCACATCAAGTTGTATATACCTTTTCCTTAACAGAATAAAGGAAGAATCCCAACTTCAATTTTGGAAGACAACTTCACACCTAGAGAAAAACAAAAGACTCCTTAGAAGAAGTCATGTGATGAGAAGCACTATAATCTATAGCCCAACTGTCTGCAAGTGGTGACTGAGATCTTTCAACAACATTAAATGCTTTTTCAGGTTGATTAGAAGGAGGTGCAATGGAGATAGAAATTTCATGTTTCTTTACTACATCCTCTAAATCTTGCATTCGCTTATAAAACCTATGTTCTTCTTGACCAATACCTCACAAAAATAGCATGAAAGGCTAGACTCATTCTTGGATTTAGAAGACTCCTTGGGTTTAGATTTGTTTTCTTTGGGTTTAGGAGCACTTTGAGATGGAGAAGGAGTAGATTTTGTTTTACTTTTTGTTTTTCCCTTTCCCTTAGGGTTAGATGCAAGTAATGCCTTTTGAGAGGTGGAAGACTCAAGGTGAGACAATTTAGATTCTTTCCTAGTAAGTCTTTTACAAAATGTTTCTAAGTCAAACATATTGAATATGTCACCTAAGGCATCCATGCTAGAGAAAAAAGTAGAAAATATTTGAAACGGTCCTCTCAGCTTAGATAGAATCAAGTAAACACACTCTTCATATTTCTTATCTCTTCCACTCCCCTTAAACTATGCCAACAAATTCTTGAACTTGATAAGATAGTCTATAATTGTTAGAAAATCTTTTAGATTAAGAGGGGTGATCTCAATTTCAAGTTGCATGGCTCTCATATGATATACCTTACCAAATAAATCCTCCAATTTCTCCCATATTTTGAAAGGAGAGTCACACTTTTCCAAATGAAACAAAATATTGTCACTTACATAAGTTCATATTCCAACCCATTACTCATCATAATCTGCACCGGTACTGAAATTTCTCATATTCTCTGCGTGAACAATTGGTTGTTCTGAAGAAGTTAAATACCATAATCTTTTCCGCTTAATTATTATTTTCATTCTTGGTTTCCATGTGTGGTAATTACGTATTGTTAATGTCTTAACATGATCTAATACATAAGTATATAAAGATGCCATCCTCAAAACATCACCAAAATAAATGCAAGAACCAAGTAATGCAACAAGATCCCCAAACAATTCAACAAGAGCCCCCCTAGATTTTGGCACTTTATAATGAGTGCATGTTACAATATGGAACTTTATAATTATAGTTCGATTCTCAAAATAAATATTTCCAATGTAAAGAGCATAAAAAACAAGCACTTTTGTAAAAAAGGCACTCAAAATCAAGTTACCGATCAAAAGTTACAAGCTTTTCAATATTATGTTCTACTATTTATTTTAGTTGCCACTTAAACAAAATAAAATGCTCTTGCCTTCACCACACAAATAAAATGAAAGGGGGCTGAGGTTAAGCACCTACTAGTATGAATCACAAGTTTTAAGCCCTCATATGACTAGGGCTAAGGATTTCAATTCTGGGGTGTGCCACTTGTTTTCAAGAAAATCACATCTAGTTGCTTCTTTAGGTAAAAAATACTATTTTTGGACTGTGTCGAAAATGACCTTTTCTGCCCAAAATAGTAGTTTGCGGAATTTCCTAAAATAACAAATCATGCACAGCCGCCCATGGACCCCTGCCAAAAAGGAAAGAATCGTCTTTCTGAAAAAGGCCTCCTGCGCGAAAACTGAAAAATGCTACATCACAAAAAAAATTTACCAAGTTCAAATCTCAACAAACCCAACAAAACCCAGAAAAATAATTTCTAGTTTTGTTTCTTGGTTGGCATGGATCCCAAGGTAAACCAGTGCATTTCTTTGCAACAACAATAAAACCAAAAAACTGACTATCTCTAGAAATGTCTAACTTTACTGTCAATCTTAGGTTTTTATGGCCTTCTGGATCCAATGGAAGCCTTTGTTTTGCATAAAAATGCACGCAAGAAAAAATATAAGAAAACTTAAATATATGAAGATACAAAAAAATTATTTGCAAAATAAAACTTACAGACGAATGTCAATAGCAATCTCCTACTCTGATACCATAAAAGGAACGATAACTAGATCATATCAAGCTAGGAACACAGATGCTAATCAAAAACCAAAATCAATAAGATGAAAATAATTCACCAAAATAACTTTACATGCTCTATAAATAAAGTTTTCTAGGTAGTACCCACTTACACCTAACCATCTTTCTTCCTTTAGAAAGAGATACCAAATCCCAAGTATGATTCTTCATCAAAGAAGAATACTCAACTGTCATTGCATCATCCCACTCATGTATCCCATGAGCCTTTGAAAAAGACTATGGATCCTCAAAAACTACTTGACGCTAACGTCCAGAATTTGTAGAATGTGTGTGATGATGCCTGCAACCAGTCTATGTTTTCCTTGTGTCTTTCAACACAAAGAATATTGGGTGTAACTATATATAAGAGAGATGTAACAAACATAGTAGTGTGGTTTGATGTGCTTAAAATTCTAAAAAGTAATTCCCTTTGTCCCTTAAAACCTTTGAAAATTATTGGAGTGAATTCCTCTTGCTAAGAAATAGCCATATGACCTTTGAGTGCTTAGTAAAATATGAATTTGGACTCTTTAAATTGGTTCGAGTGTTCAAAATTGTGTGTTATCTTCTCTAAAGGTTGTGCATCTAATTTAGGAAGATTTAGGAACACTTTGAGTGATTTAATGTTGAAAATTTTTAATAACTTTACATGCTCTATAAATAAAGTTATTCTAGGTAGTACCCACTTACACCTAACCATCTTTCTTCCTTTAGAAAGAGATACCAAATCCCAAGTATGATTCTTCATCAAAGAAGAATACTCAACTGTCATTGCATCATCCCACTCATGTATCCCATGAGCCTTTGAAAAAGACTATGGATCCTCAAAAACTACTTGACGCTAACGTCCAGAATTTGTAGAATGTGTGTGATGATGCCTGCAACCAGTGCGTTTCTCTGTAACAACAAAAATCAATCACAAGAAAAAAAAGACTGTCTCCAAAAATGGTTGAGTTTACAATCAATCTTAGGGTTTTACCACCTTTGGATTCAATGGAAGCTTTTGTTTTGCATAAAACTTCACACAACAACAAAATATGACCAAATCTAAAATATGAATATACAAAGAATTTATTTACAAAATAAAACTTGCACACGGATGTCAATAGCAATATCATGTTCTGATACCATAAAAGGAAGGATAAATAGATCATACCAAGCCAAGAAAACAAATGTTAATCAAATTCCATGATCTATAAGATGAATTAATTTTCCAAAATAACTTTACATGCTCCATAAGTAAAGTTTCCTAGGTAGTACCCACTTACACCAAACTTAGCAGCTTTCTTCCTTTAGGAAGAGATACCAAATCCCAAGTATGATTCTTCATCAAAGAAGAATACCCATCTACCATCACATCATCCCACTCATGTATCCCATGAGCCTTTGAAAAAGACTATGGATCCTCAGAAAATGTCTGACACAAAAGTCTAGAACCTGTAGAATGTTTGTGATGATGCCTAGTGGGTGGAAGATCTATGTTTTGTATGAGGAAAGGTGTTGCCTTGCAGAAATTTTAGTACGATCCCACTTAGGCATAGTAACAACATCAGTGGGAATATGATCCTCAACGAAAAAAACCTATAGACTGTGTGTGATATTGGTAGTGAAGTTTTCCAGAAAATGAACTTCCCTACCCAAAAAAGATGTCTGCAGATTTTCCCGAAATAGTAACTTGTGCGCAGCAGTCCATGGACCCCTGCCAAAAAAGGAATGAATACGAATGCTTCTCACACCAAGCCAAGAACACAGATGATAATCTAACACCACAATCAATAAGATGAAATTAATTCATCCGAATAACTTTACATAAACCTTTGCAAACAAATAACTAGTAATAGCATATATTATTATGGAACTCAATGAAATACAATGAGAATGGGCCTTTGCTTATATAGGCAAGAAATAACAATCTAAGAACTAGTCAATGTCGTATATCAAACCATAAATCAATTAAATAAATAGTCATCAAATAACTAGTCAAGACCATGGATTTAGAAGAGAACTAGACATCAAGGATATAGCCAACACCATAGATCAAGGAAAGAACAAGTCAATACCATGGATCAAGGAAAGAAATAATCATCAAAGAACTAGCCAAGACCATATATTTAGGAGAGAACTAGACATCAAGGATCTAGTCAACACCATAGATCAAGGAAATAACTAGTCAATACCATAGATCAAGAAAATAACTATACCTAACTAGATAATATCTCCTAATATCTAAAAAGATAAAAAATATATCCACACACATAAGTGGGTGAGGATGAATACAATAAAGGTAAATAAAGTACCCAGGTGAAAATGAGCTAAGTTAAATACCTACTCTAACACCCCCTCAAGTGAAGATAAGGGCCAAATAGAAGTGTCATGTCCACAGTATGAGTCCCGGGAACTAGATCTGATGAGGAACTCATGTACAATAACTAGGAAAAAGGGACACCGCAAGGTACCCAAAACTAGTAACAATAAAGTAAAGAGAGTAAAAAACCATTGCAAGGCATCCCAAGAAGCTCAGCTCAAAAAACTGATACAATGTTGAAGAATTTTGGTATGCATTGTGGTCTGAATCCACTACTCGATCACAAAACTAAAAAATAATTGACACTAGTATTCACTAGAGTAACTCCATACAAGGAGACTATCAATGGGGTGATGTTGAAAGTGCAAAAAAAACACCAAACATAATTTGATCAACTGCTACAAATAGGTGTGCCATGATCCAAGAACAATAACCAAAGCAACAAGGTAAGGATACAAACTCTAGAGTTTGACGATCCAAGAAAAGACACGGTAGCAAGGACACGAAACCCGAAGAAGTAGGATCAACACCACACTCTCCCATATTGTTGCATGGGTGGAGTGATGCTAAAAATCTATATGAGTTTCCTAAAATCAACTACTCGAACACTAACAACATAACACTAGACTTCACTAGAATAGATCCCCCACAAGAGATACTGTCAACATGCCAAAAGTGTTGAAAACACAGATACAAAATCTCTCAACAAACAAGAGAGATACACTACACCTGCTAAAAAAATACTCAAAACAAGAAGCATTACAATGCAAAAGGTATATAAAGTGGAACAAGAGGCTGAATGGTGGAGGAGTTGCGCCTATAGATTTCTCTCAAAAAAATACCTATGTCGCCGCCAGGAGTGATCAGATATCCACCCCGAATCAACACAAATGGATGAAGAAGATGCCTTCATATGACTTGGTGCAAAATGCACAATGGGTGCATGCAAAGGAACATCAGAATGTGTGTCATGTTGATCATGTATGATAGATGAAATCTCATGTTTATCAAGCCTAAGTGAAGGTGCATAACTCATGTATTGCTCATGATCCTCAGAAAGAGTGGAGCGAACAAAAATAGGAGCTCTATCAATGTGTGATCCCAATGAAGTATATGCTTGAACACCAATGTCATGGCGAGAATTCCACTTAACATGTGGAATAGGGGAAACAATAACCTATGAATGTCTACCAATACCTCTGCCAGTGAAACCCATAGAATGGATCATGCAAGAACTCGAAAAAATACACAATTTAAAAAAAAATATCACCTTAATCCGAGCTATAGATTTCACAGGTGGAGGTATTGGAAGACATTCACAGGGTATTGTTTCCCCTATTCCACATGTTAATTGAAATTATCGCCATGACATTGGTTTTCGAGCATATACTTCATTGGGATAACACATTAACAGAGCTCCTATTTTTGTCCGCTTGACTCTTTCTGAGGATCATGAGTAACACATAAGTTTTGCACCTTCACCCAGGCTTGAGAAACCTGAGATTTCAGTTATAACACATGATCAACCTAAAACACATTCTAATGTTCTTTTGCATGTACCCATTGTGCATTTTTGCACCAAGTCATATACAGGCATATTCTTCATTCATCCATGTTGATTTGGGGTGGATATCTGATCACTCGTGGTGGCGACATAGGCATTCGTTGAGAGGACTCTACAGGTGTGGCTCCTCCACCATTCGGCCTCTTGCTCCACTTTCTATACCTTCTACATTATAATGCTTCTTGTTTTGAGCATTTTTTTTTGCAGGTGTAGTGTATCTCTCTTGTTTGTTGAGAGATTTTGTATATATACTTTCGATACTTTTGACATGTTGATAGTATCTCTTATAGGGGATCTATTCTGGTGAAGTCTAGTGTTATTTTGTCAATGTTCGAGTAGTTGATTTTAAGCAACTAATACAGATTTCTAGTGTCACTCCACCCATTCAACATTATGGGAGGGTATAGTGTTGATCTTGTTTCTTTAGGTTTCGTATCCTTGCCTTGTTACCTTAGATTTTCTTATATCGTGACACTCTGGAGTTTGTGTTCTTGCCTTGTTACTTTGGTTATTATTATTGGATCGTGGCACGCCTATTTGCAGTAGTTGATTGAATTATGTTTGGTGTTTTTTTTCACTTTCGACATCACTCTATTGACAATATCCTTGTATGGAGCTATTCTAGTGAAGCCCAGTGTTAGGTGTTTTTGAGTTTTTTGATCGAGCATTGGATTTAGACCACAATGCACACCAAACCTCTTCAACATTGTATGATTTTTTTGAGCTGAGCTTTTTGGGATGCCTTGCAGGGGGTTTTTACTTTCTTTACTTTACTGTTACTAGTTTTGGGTACCTTGTCGTGTCCCTTTTTCCTAGTTATTGTACATGAGTACCTCATCAGGCCTAGTTGTCGGGACTCATAATGTGGGCATGTCACTTCTATTTTGGCCCCTAGCTTCACTTGAAGGGGGTGTTAGAGTAGGTATTTACCTTAGCTCATGTTCACCTAAGTACTTTATTTACCTTTATTGTATTTATCCTCACCCACTTATGTGTGTGGATATTTATTTTATCCTATTTATATATTAGGAGATATTATCTAGTTGTTAGGTATAGTTCTTTCTTTGATCTATGGTATTGACTAGTTCTTTCCTTGATATATGGTGTTGACTAAATCCTTGATGTCTAGTTCTCTCCTAAATCTATGGTCTTGACTAGTTCTTTGATTGTTATTCCTTACCTATATAATTAAGGCCCATTCTCATTGTATTTCATTGTGTTCCATAGTAATATATGATATTGTTCCTCATTTGTTTGCAAAGGTTTATGTAAAGTTATTCTGTTGAATTACTTTCATCTTATTGATTGTGGATTTGATTAGCATATGTGGTCTTGGCTTGGTATGATTTGGTTATCGTTCCTTTTAGTACTCACATATAACTAATAATGTGAGCACTAATTCCTAACATGCACTTTAATTTTTTGTTTTATGACCCCAATAGTTTTCTTCATTCATACTTTGTTGTTTGGCACAATTGGTCTAATTTCTATCAAGGATATGATCACGTATTCAATCACGTCGATTGTGTTATGGTGTAAACAAAAACATATTTATTTTTTTATGGTTTTTAGTTACCGGTGTAATTATTCCCAAATATGGTCCTTTCCAACCACTTTCATATTTGCTTTCAGCTCAAATGGAACTTCCAACAACCACACATTCACACCATGTAGTTTTATCTCAATATCACTCGTTTTCATCATGATCCCACCCTTCTCGATCCAGAGATCAATTTAATGGATAGAGTTTTCCTAAATATCCTAGAATAATTATAGTATGATAAAAGACTTTGAGAGCTTTTTTTCACCTATTTGAATGTGAAACCTAGACTTCATTTGAGCAATATACTATCCACAAAAGTTCCCATTTGGAGGAAAATAAATAGGGGAAGAAGACCAATGGGGATGTGACATGTGGTAGTGAAAAAATCATAAAACAATGGTAAAATGGTGTTTATGGTTTTTCACCTCCAGCATTTGATGCTCAAGTTTAACTAGATGGGGCCCATTATTTACTAGCTGGGGGCCCTCATCTAGGGTTGACACAGTCTTTTTTTCGTAGGGTAGCATTTTCCTCTATAACTTCATATTACCATTGTCACAATTTTGCATTTAAAGGCCAAAACATTTCATGGTAGGGTGCATGTGGGATTATTCCCAATGTTTTTTGTAAACTATTATTACCATGCATTTTTACTATGCACTGACTTGCTAATTCTAGGTGCCACCTCGTTGAGCCAAATTAACCAACTCGATCGACCATGTTTTAAATTGAGAATTCAACTCTCCATATATAGCTCGCCCACCAACTGATCCTAATCACAGCTCACCAAAAACTCAGCCACCTACCAACATGCCAACTTTAGCATATTTTCAATAGTCATGAACATTAGAACTTGACAAAATGGATGCAGGCATGGCCCAAACCATGGGATATGTGGATCATTTCGCTAAAAAAAAGTGGTAGGTGGTTGGGGTGGTTTGAACGCCCAACCACATTACTCTAAAAAATATTCTTGGCTGTTGTGCCACACAAGCAACACAAATTTAAATAAGAGGGAGTTGTATTTTATTGAAGGTTAACTAGGTGACTTTGTATTTTTTGTAAAAGAGTAGTTTTGGAAAATTAAGTTTTTGAGAAACTTAGGGGCATTTTTAGCACTTGGTGTAAACTAGAAAGTTGTCAAAAATTTCAAGATGCTCTTTGTGCATATATTACTTTCCTATTTTTGGAGTTCTTTTGATGTCATTTTTAGGCATGAAAGTCACTTGTAGACAAAGAACATGGGGAAGAGATATTGTAAGTGATTCAAGGAGGTGGAGGACGAACACTTAGCATCGTCAGAGTCTTCTGAAGTTCTAAACTCATGAATTTTTAGGTTTTGGATAGATATTATTATAAATTGTAAGTTTAATTGTACTTGCAGTATTGAAATTTGAATGAATTGGTTCATATGAACCTAGAGACATAGGCAATTGTAAAACACCATAAATAATTATGGTGTCATCATTATTATGATTTTGCATGCTCTTTTCGATTTATTTTCCACATTTAATTATTCGAATTTAATTTTAGAAAAGCATATTTTATCATTTTATGACATTTGCAAAAAAATGGTAAAAGTGAAAACTGGATTGTTTGATCGAACAAATGATTAATTTTTATATTTTTAGCTTGAAATAAGTTATGGATCAGTTATAATCATTTAAAATTCATATTTTGATCAGTTTTAGATTCATTATAAATCACGAACGCTGATAAATTTAATTAATCATGTGTAAACAAGTAAAACAATAGGGGGTCTATTGTTTACAGATCAATATTTTGGTATCAGATATGGTTAAATTCATTGGTTTGATTTCGGATTTCATTTGATATCAAATTGGTTTTCTAACATTATTATATTTGTAGTCATTGTTGGCTTGATCTTCCATTTTTAGATTTTCATTTTTTGGAAGTATAGGTTGTTTGCAGGTAGCTATGGGTAAATCCTTGAAAAGAGAGAGAATGGAAGATCTTGAAAGCATCAACAGACAAATTCAGGATGAGAATTCATTCTTCAGATGCATGTTTTACTCCCTTTAGATAAAATTGAATGCTTGAAAATTAGAGCTAGAATCCAAGGATGAGCTCTTGATCAGATTGTAGTGTGGTGAGAAAAAGAAATATTTTCCTTCGATTTCAGATGCAGAAACTATGACAAATGAGTGAACTAAAATTTTTTCACCATGTTTTTTTTTCCTCTCATTTATATTTATATTCAAGTAATGCTTTTGGTGATTTTGAAAAACATACTAAGGGCATTGGATCCAATTTAATTTAAAATGGGATTTGATGGAAGAGGTTTTGGGGAAAATGACCAAGGTATTTCTAACCCAATACAGGTCAAGGATCATCCTCTTTTTTCAAGTTTTGGATATCCTAGTTTGGGAATGGAAATTAGAGAGTGCTTTAAGAATGCTAAAGGGAGACAAGCTTCCAACAACCTAGTGATTACTCCACTAGACCTGCAGGAAGATTCTTTGCAGGAAATTGATGATTCATCATCATAGGATGATGACAAGTGTGAGAAAATTCAGAAAAGAGGTAATGAGATTCCACCTCCTCATTCTTACACACCTTTGAGCACTAAAAATGGAAAGTTTTGCAAAAAAATTTATGATCCACTCTTTCAATTTAAGTAATATGGTTTTAATACGTAGAAAATGATGTATACTTTTCCGTGCACTTTTTATGGGTTAAGTAATGATTTTGTTGCCTATTTTTGGAAGAGAAATTATCTTTTGCAGAAATGGTTTCTTGATGATCTCGATGCTAAAGACCAGTCTCATCGTTCAAAGGTGAGAAATGTAACACAAATTTCCTCTCACATGAAGAGTATTTTTTGCACTCATTGTTGTATGAGTAGACACCATGTTGAAATTTTTTTGAAACTTCATCGATCACACCATCAAAGTTATGGTAAGACAAAAATGGTTTACATTCTTGTTCAAAGGATAGGAAAAAATGAAGGTGTTAAAAAACCAACTATTCAGTTAATAACCCAAGAACAATTAAATGAGGAATTAAAATCAACTGAAAAGGAAAATCCATTAAAATGGGTTGGTAAAAAAATCTTCAATTATATGTTGCATAGTTGATTATTTTTAATGGCATGCGAATAATTCAGAGCTTTTTGGTATATGGGATTCCTATTGTATGTTGAAAGGAAATAGTTTTCCCATATTGTTTAACTGTGATTTTGGAGTTCAGATTTATGAGAGGAACTCAGAGACAAGTTTATCATGCTCATTGATCTTATTATATTTGAAAATTTGAAATGAACTCCATTTGAATCTCTTCTTTAACATTTTTAGTTCTTGGTACAGTTTAGGAATTTAAGTCATATTTTCAACTTTGGATATATTTTACAGAAGTCTATGAAGGTTGTTGGACACATTGGCAGTGTTCAGTTTTCCATGCATTTCAGAGTAATTATTTTTTTGGGAATCCATTTATTTTTGGCATATATATGTGGGATACATTTTAAGACCCATATTTTGACCAGTGTTTGTAATTATAATCACAATGTGAAATCTCGCTATTTCCATACTTTAAATAACATAATTTATGGACAATAAATGTGATTTCTAAATATGGTAACAATATTAGAGCTCATTATGTTTACACTGACAAACATATTTGCAGTTATAGTGATCTGGCAGTTTCACATGGTCATTATAAATTAGCCTAGTTTTGGCATTTTGGTTTCTATTTATTACTGATCTACATTGGGTGAGATTGTATTTACATAGATTGTCCATGTCATAGAGAATCAATTTGACAATTTCCTCTTTTGACATTTGATTGTCTTTTTTAAGCTGATCAATTTTGTGATAGCTGTTGCACTCACTTTGTTTTAAAGTTTGACAGGGGATTTAGTTAGAAATTCACCTCTCATGGGTATTTGTTTTTCTTTTCAAATTGATTTATGTTGTTTGCAGAGATTAGAAGATCGTAGGAAAATCAGTTGGACTCTAGCCTCTTTTTGGCATGTAGATTGTCAATTTTTGAACTGATCGATTTGGTGATATGATTTTCAATAATTTATAGTAATTTTTTTCCTAGAATGTTATTTCTATGGATCCTATGTGTTTATGAGATGTAGGAAGATGATTGGAAGTTTCAGTGGGTAAAACCATTTTTTTTGGAACAAAATCCTTCTCAATGGGGAGGTGTGATCTAGAGATCAATTCAATAGACATAGTTTCCCTAAATCTCCCAGAATTATTACAGTGCAATAGAATACTCTGAGATATTTTTTTTACTATTTGAACACAAAAAATGGAGCCCATTTAAGCAAGATACTATCTGCAAAATTTCCTAGTTGGAGGAGCAAAAATAGGGTCAGCAGACCAATGGGCATGTGACACGTGGCAATGTAAAAATGTTTTTAAAATGGTTAAATGGTGTTTATGGTTTTTCACCTTCGGTATTCGAAAATCATGTTCAGACAAGTAGACCTTGTTATTTTTTGGATAGGGGCCTGCATCTAAGGTTGACACACTCTTTTTGTAGAGCATTTCCTTTACCTTTATAACTTCATATTACCATTGTCACAATTTTTCATTTAAAGGCCGTAAAATGTCATGGTAGGGTGCGTGTGGGATTATTCCCAATGTGTTTTGTAAACTACAATTACCATGCATTTTTACTATGCACCGAATTGCTAAGTCTTGGTGTCACCTTGTCGATCCATATTAACCAAGTCTTCCAACCATGTTCTAAGTTGGGTGTTCAACTCTCTACGTATAGCTCACCCACTGACTGATCCTAATCATAGCTCGCTAAAAAAAACCCACCCACTAACATGCCAAAACTTGGCATATTTTGAATAGCCATGGACATTAAAAATCGAAAAAATAAATATATGTGTGGCCCAAGCCACGAGATATGTGGAGTGGGTAAGACTTATTAAAGCATTTATTAAAATGTTATCCCTCAAATGTGGGATTTCGCCCAAACAAAGTGGTGGGTGGTTTGAACCCCCAACCACATTACTTCAAACAATATTCTTGGTTGTTGCACCACACAAGAAACAAAAATCTATATAAGAGCAAGTTTCATTTTATTGAAGGTTAACTCGTTGACTATGTATTTCTTGT
Organism: Taxus chinensis; assembly: GCA_019776745.2. Classification (NCBI taxonomy): domain Eukaryota; kingdom Viridiplantae; phylum Streptophyta; class Pinopsida; order Cupressales; family Taxaceae; genus Taxus; species Taxus chinensis. Next base: position 26,974,062 of record CM034151.1, read on the forward strand.
AACAAAGCAGTATTGGAAAAACAAGATTTTGAGAAAACTAGGAGCATTTTTAGCACTTCGTGTAAACTGGAAAGTTGTCCTAAAATCCAATATGCTCCTTATGCATTTATTACCTTCCCATTTTTTAGTTCTTTTGATGTCATTTTTATGCGTGAAAGTCTCTTGTAGACAGAGAACGTGAGGAAGAGATATTGCAAGTGCTTCAGGAAGGTGGAGGACGAACACTGAGCATTGCAAGAGTCTTTTGAAGGTTTGAAGTCATCAATTTACATGTTTGAGATCTATTCTTTTAAAAAGGTAAGTTTGATTGTACTTAACATTTTGAAAATTTTAATTGATTGGTTCAAATGAACCCACAGACATAGGCAATTGTCGAACTCCATAAACAATTTTGGGTCATCTTTACTCTGATTTTGCATTCTGATTTCTGATTTATTTTATGCATTTAATAATTCAAATTTAAATTCAGACAAGCATATTTTATCAATTTATGACATTTGCAAAAAATTATTAAAAGTGAAATCTGGATTGTTTGATCGAACAGATAATTAAGTTGAATCTTGTAATTCTTAAAATCAGTTATGGATCAGTTATAATCTTGTAATAGACCCCCTATTGTTTTACTTGTTTACACACGATCAATTAAACAAGTAAAACAATAGGGGGTATATTATTGTTTATAGATCACTTCTCCACATTAAGAGGTTTTAGGGCCTCATGACATGCCTAGTTGGTAAAAAAATATGGATTGCATGGTGAACAGATCCTATTCGGTAGTCAATGTGTTTTTGGTGCACCTTACAGTGGTAACTGGACCAAATTTTTTATACTCCATCTACGAGCTGAGATTCTCCTTAGCCACTCTAGGGTAAAATCTCTTTGATTAACCTTTGCAATGACAGGAGGAAAATCTAAGTAAATGCATCCAAATTATTGATGCCTATAATTTCTGTTGAGCTCAAATAAAATTTAGATTGCATTGGCTCAAATTGGGTGATGAGGCTTCCAAGAAATTATTCCACTCTCTCAAAGACAAACATGAACACCATAAAATCAAATCCATTCGAGATGGCTCACTTCCTTTTTCTGAAGTGTTAGATATGGTACAAGATTTTTTTCACCATTACAAACAAGTTTTCAAATCACAAGATCTTTCTCCTATGCAAAAAAGTGGCTCTTGATCAGTGCATAATTGTTGTCCCTTGTAAGCTCACTCAATCAAAAATGATTTTTTTTTATATAACGTTAACTTCCACAGATCATCTTTATGAGGTAGTATCCCAAATGGTTAATGAAAAGGCCCTAGGGCATGATGGATTCCCTTATGATTTTTATAAAACCCTTTGACATGTAGCTAGTAATGACCTTTTTTAGGTCTATTTGGAAGCCTTTGATTCCAATTATTTTGTTTAGTTCATCAACCAAGTGAACATCCAATTCATTCCCAAGCTAGGGGATCTAGAGCTCATTTCTAATTGGTGGCCAATTACACTAGTCAATGTCTCATATAAAAATATTTCCAAAGCTTTGGGCTTGCACATCCCCAACTTGTTACCCATAATTTTAAGTCCAAAGCAAACAAGGTTTATCCAAAGTAGATACGTTTTGGATAATATTATTGTATTTTGAGAAGGTATGGAAAGGATCATTTGTGGAAAAAGACATTTTTGTTAAAATTGATTTTGAAAAATATTGTGACAGAATCAAGTGGAAATTCCTTTTGGCCATGCTCAAAGCACTTGGATTTGTACCCATAGTTATCATATTAGTTTCCATTCTTTTTTCAAATGCCTATACATATCTCTTCATCAATGGAATGCACTCCAAACCTTTTGGGATTTTTTGATCTATTAATCAAGGTTTCCCTCTAGCTCTTGCTCTCTATGTTATAGAGTTCAAAGGTTTTTTCCTAACTTCCTGTCAACGCCACCGAATAAGGCTTGGTAAAATTCATTGTAATTCTTGGATTACCTCCTACTCATCTTCATAATGGCCATTTTGTGGACGATTCTTTTTATCACATTAATTAAAAATGAGGCTAATGTTCAATAGGCTTTATCCTACCTGTATGTTTATTGCCTTGCCTCAGGTTTGATTATTCAATAGAAAAAGACATGGTTATACCAATTGTTTATTCTACCTACACCCCCAAGGTTGTCTCTCTTCCAATGGAAATGGATCTAGTATGGAAATATTTTCTAATTTATGGGTGTCCCTTCTACATTCCAAGAAACACCCTCTCATCTATGGTAATATGTTGTGGATCGAGTTGAAGATAAGATATCCTACTAGATGATGAATCCTCTCTCATTAGCTAATAAATTCTATATTTTCTACAAAATGCTTGCAACCATGCATGTTGATTATTGTTCATGATGGGCCCTTTCTCAAGCTTCTTATAAAAAACTTGAGAAACTTCTCATATATTTTTTATGGGCTATCTCAAAACATGGAAATGATTTTCATTTTCTTTGGAATATTATTTCTTTCCCAAAGAATATGGGGGTCTCAATTTGTTGTATGTTTGCCATCAAGTTAAAATTATTTTGTAGAACTCCATTTCTGAGGGTTCACCTCAAGGTTGAAAAACTTGGAAGGTTTTAGATTTTCTAAACCTTTTTTATTAAATCTATAGTGAAAGTGGACCTTGTCGTGTTTGTTATACAAATTATTTAGAAATTTTGGGATAAAATCAAACCATGACTGGTTTGGGATGGAGATGAGTTCATAAATGGATTCTCTATCAAATCCCACCCAATGTTGTGATTACCATTCATCACCTTCCATAATGTGCCTCTTGCATAGGCTCCATGGATTCATGCCCTCAAGCTTTTTAGGCGAGAGATTTGTACATTGTAGGATATATTTTATCGTTAGTGTCAGCGGATTCAAACCTAGTCTGAATTAAAGGTTGAATTCTCATTAACCAATAACTACCAAGACTCTTATCATGCAATTCTTGAAGCTACTCCCAATGAGATGTCACAAAAAATTGGGATTTTGTCATCTAGGCCTTGGTGGAGGACTTGAAATGGTTTCTAGATACATCATTTCTCAAATATTCAACGAAAAAATGTTATGCTTCATTGTATCCCAAGCTTCCAATGGTGGATAAACTCAACTTACGTTGGTCCCTTCATTCTTTTGCTTAGTGTTGGTAATGCAGATTTTCTACTATCTGGTCTTCCATTCTTGAGCCCAAGTTTACTCATTTTTCATGGTTTATTATTTATCAGGGTCACCCATTGGCCACAAGCTAATTCATCTTAAGGTTCCTAATCCTCATTTCCCCTTTTGTGTGTGAATTGAAACCCTAAAGCACCTTTTCTAGTTTTGTTATAAGCTAAAACCATTTAGGATTGTATTTATGAATTCTTTCATCCATTTTGGTCAAAACCACTCTTCTTCATACACATATTATTAGGATATTGGTTGGGTTATCCCATGTGCTTCACCTAATTTTGGCATGCTTCAAAGTGGAAATCCTTTCCTTCATTTGGAAAGAGTAGAATTCATCTTTTTTTCTCATTCTATTTTAGATTCCAATCTTTTGGATTTCAATAAAGTGATGATTGTGTCTAATGTTTTTTACCTATTCAAGTTCAATCTCGAAAGGTGGAATTGGAGGTGTCCCACATCCAAACTCTTCTACATCATAGGGGTAATGCCTCTTTCACTATTTCTTATTTCCCTCCACCTCCTACCATTTGGGATCCCTCTTCAAGGGGTCGAGGCTGTCAGTATAGTCATTGTGCATGCAAATATCATGGGTGAGACTCACCTCATCACCATCATTCCCCTCCTATGACTCAACGGAGGGGGTGGGCTTGCCACCTCCTCACCATCACAACTCATGATAATGTAGCCAACTTTAAACACACACTCAATATATTGTAAATATCTTGAACTCGGGGAAAATAAATCTTCGTCTTCGTTATTCAATCATGAATTACAACACTTCTTTAATAAGAAAAAACTCCCAACTCGAGTTATCAAGAAAACTTTAACTAACTTTGACTAAATCTACTCTAGGTGGCAAAATTTACTATTTTTATCAGTTTACTAAAACCTGTTATTCTTAGTAAGTTCACATGTTTATTCGTACAGACACGAAAAATTTCCACGCATCTTCTACATGCCTAAATCAAAGGAATTTCTAACTTTCTAACCTACTATGCATACAAGAGACTAAAATTAACTAATGCCTTAAAATAGGAAAAAACCGAATTGAAACTTAAATCCTAATTTTTCAGCCCCTAGATGACGGATTTCAAGCCCAAAAATGTGCCTAAAATGGCTCCAACCGACAGGGCAGGTTGACTAGTGCGTCTGTCTCATTGAAACAAGTGGTTTAAAAAAATGAACAAAAATAGACACCCGAATCAAAAGTTATGACCATTTCAAGTTTTTGCTAAAAATAGTGCATCACATTTCCACCAAACAAGTTAGCAAGTTCCCTCAGTTGGCATTGGCCATTTTGCTACTCTAAGGGAAGGAAAATCAAACAAAAGATCTAACAAAAGGCACCAATGTTACGACCACTGGTTAGGAGCCTATTCCCGATAGGAATGACCTTCCAGGCAGTGAGTGGGACACACCCGATGGCCGAGATCCTCATTCTTTGACTCCTTCTACGACATTGACCAAATGTTTTGATTTTAAAATTGGTTTCTTTTCCTTTGGGCCATGGATGTTGTTTATTATTTCTCGTTCCTTCAGACAAGTTTGAACTAGAGGCTATTGGCGTAGCATCTAGTTAACACAATGAGATCTCTCTCCACCATCAGTTCAAGTTTTTGGTGTGACAGCAAATCGTACATGGTATCAGAGCCAGACAGTTAAGCGCGTCCAACCTGAAGTAGTACTAGGATGGGTGACCTCCCGAGAAGTCCTAGTGTCGTTGTCTCGTAATGCTATTGGACCTAATTGGGTGTATACATGGTGGGCCCAGAGATCACATGGTTGCATCCAGCTCCATTATGCGGGAGTGTGTTGGTGTAGCAGCTGGTTAACACAATGAGATCCCTCTCCACCACTAGTTCGAGCTTCTGGTGTGACGATAAATCATACAGAAGCGTGCTTCCATACTTGTACAATAATTTTGTTTTTCGATAATTCATAATACATTTCTAATTCACATTGATGAATATATGTTTTATAAATAACATACCATTATTAAGAAAACAAATTAAACTTCGATCTATCATAAACATGGAGCATGGGTATATATACATGATAGCCTTGTTAACTATGTTATTGTACAAACATTTGACTTTTTTAAATGACCGTTGTTTAAGTAGGTGCATGTTTAACAATTATACACATGTTATTATATGTTAAATTTTTGATAATAATTTTTTAAAAATAATAGAACACTTATATTACCAAAAATAAAAACAGCGTAATCATTTATAAAGGAATGAGGGCATTGAAATATGCCATGAAAATATTATACTAGACCAACCACTTAGGAACAATGAATAAAAAAACACAATAATAACCAATTACAAAACAAACATAGGGGGATTAAGACCTAGGAAAACTAGGCAAATGACTAGGGCGCTAACATTTAGGGGGCGCTAATTTATTAGATTTTACTAGGTTTTTTTTTTATGAATAGTAGTTTAATTTATTAGTTCTATATATGCAAGTAGCACTTAGTGTCCAACCTTATATACCAATTCACTTCACTTCATTCAAAATAAAATTAAAATTACATAATTGTATTAAGAATTTGATATTTAGGAGGCCTCAAATATTTATGCAAGTGTATTTGTTGCAGGATTCTTAAATTTAATTCATACGTATTTTTCATGCTTTGTATTGTTTTGAAATCTTGGAAGTTTTTATGGAGAGATCAAGAAAGGTGAATATGTAAAGAACGGGGAAAAAAATGTTGGGAAATATATGAAAAATGGATAATTATAATAGACTATATGTTAGAGAATTAACTGGGCATTTTAGGTAATAGTAGCTACAAAAACAATTATTCAAAAGTTTTTCTCAGATGGTAGAGACATAACATATCAAGTAACACAATAGTTGGTCACGGTTTATTTTTTCTACTATATATTTTATTTATTTATAGAAGACATTAATTTTAGTATTGCCTAAGACACTCATAACCCTTAATTCGACAATTCCTGTTAAAATTGTAGCAATGTGCGGGTCTGATAGTGATAAATACAGTGAATGGTGTCATCCGTAAAGATGGGCAGATTACTTTATAAAGTCCCTTGCCACCACTTTAACAAACTAACTCCGAGCTGTCTTAATCCACTATCCCTCAACTGTATAAATCACCCACTTTAACATAATAATAATGTGGGCGAACATAGAATGAGCATGAGAATGAATACCAAGTTTTAAAGGCATTAAATTCGTGTATCAGGAAGCAACTTATATTCCTGTAAATGGTAGAGTATGACATCATTATTAATTAGTGGATAGTCCTTTTATCAGGAGCTCCAACAAATTCGCACATTTTTTTAACTGTGTCAAAGCTCAAGTCCAACATAAAATAGTAACTTTGAGTGTAGGTGGCCTTTTTCCAATGGTTTCACTATTTCAAACACCCGAATTCCCCATGCGTTTGTGTTATATAAGTCCTTTGTATAATGATTGGTATTGAAAATAATGTATTATTATTTATGGAGGTCAATTTGAAATAATTGCTTACTAAAATAATTAAGATACACAATATTATACTGAAAAGGAAATCCTCAATTTTAAATAATTACTTAATTAAACTTCAGGATATTATATAAGAATAAAAATCCTCAATTTATAAGGAATATCTTATTTTAATTAAGAATAAAAATAATGAAATACTTGTTTAGAATGGAAAAATTGCAACCACAAGGAAAAGTATATCTAGAATAAGAGGACAATGGTGCTTATAATTCAATACATCTAAATTGGTAAATAAATTTTGATATGTTGTTGATCTCATTACATTTTTTTTTGTTAGGCTTTTTATATAATAAAAACTAAAACAATTGTATGAGAGATGAAGGGAGATTAATATCAAAGGGGTAGAATAGTAGATAAATTTTGCTTTAAAAAAATAAAAATTGTGTTTAATAATATTACTTATATTGAAAGACATCTTATGGTTTAGTGAGGAGTGGTGGTGAACTAAATGTCTATGATTTATTTTTTCTGAATTTTTTTATTGAGCCTCAATAAAATAGTGTAGTTAGATTGAAGTTAATTGTCAATTGCTTAGTTAAGGATTAGGGGAGAGGACCCCATAACCGTGCACCCTAACTTTAGGGGCACGTAGATATATGTAGGGCTCTCGTCGACATAAAAAAATTATATCATCATATAGTGTATCATCATGCCACATCAGCATTTTCATTTCGCGTGTTTATTTGGAGGGTAAAGTAGTTTTTGAATTGATTTAAAATGAAAAAAAATAATATAAAGCATTTGAAAGAGGTACCAATGACCGAGCGCCCTATGTGTCACATTGTCATTAGCTCTTAAAAAGTGTCATTAATCAAATAGTGAACAACTATTAGTCATTTTTTCAACAACCAATGGTGAAAATCAATGTACATATTTTGGTACCTGCACAATTATGGGGTCCTCTCCCCTACTTGATTTCTTTTCGGATATGAAATCTGCAGTTTGACATTACCTAAAAAATAATAGAAAAAGACAACATACCTTTTCTAAAAACATTAAATTTTCTAATCAAGATTCACACTCGAATACTTACTGTAAAAAAAGAGTGAATATTTCATAACAATAATTAGACAAAAGAATTTTTAGCATGAAACATATTTATTACAACTTACACATTTTTAAAATCTTTCATTTGTTTCTTCATACAACCACTTCAATACAATGAAATAATTTATTAACCATACAATTATAATAAAAATAATTAAATAAAATTTCAATTTTAAGAAAAACCTCTCCTTGTACAAATAACAAACAATACAAGCTAATAAAATCTTAATTTCAACCATAAAGATTTTTTCAAAATAAAAAATACAACATTAATAAGAACCAAACCAAAAAAAGGTAATTTATCTTTAAACATTTTCTATTTTAAATCATCTTTTTCATATTATAAATTTTAGTCTATTTATATTTATGTTATGGATTATCATATTTCAAATATTAATTAATATTTAAAATCTATTTGATTATTGAATTTTGTTGAATCCTAAAACAAAATTTTAGTTGTGCTCTATGTTGATAAATATTGATTTTATATACAACGTTTACATACATACATTTTTTGATAATAATTTTATATATAATTTGATATATTGTTGAGAAACACATTAAACTTATATATATTATGAATGTTGAGTATGGATGCATTTAAATTGAGGTTTCTTAATTACAGATAAATTTGTTCATCGTGTACGTTTGTATAATTTAGAGAATAAAATATTTCTTGTTAATCATGATTAGTTATTAACTAGCAATCGCATGTATACAATGCAATGTGAAGGCCGAACGATATAAGTTATTTGATTTGGAGGGATACGTTAATTACTTTCATAGTTATTGTGTTTTGTAATTATTTGGGGTGATAATGTGTTAGTGTTGCAATGTGTTTGAGATGGTGTTTGCATCGGTTTTTGATTTACTTTCGTAGTTGATTTGTTTTGTAATCATAAAACAACAGGTTTCCATGTGGAAAAAGTGAATATCCATGCAAACTCACAAGATTCCTATGCTTGATGCTTCCAAGTGTTTCCATCTCAGTTTCAAATTCGCGCAAGCTTAGTGGGTATCCACTGTATAGTCCCTTTATATAAATTGGCTTACGATTCTTTAGAACACATTTATAAACAGTGCTTGTAACACCATAGCCAATTATATATTTCTCGTTTAGATTTTATGTAATTCTCATTTTGTCATCGTACATGTGAAGAGCCATGTCCATGTGTAGTATGACCAACCTTGGAGAACCTAAATATAACATATAGATGTGTCAATAAAAAAATTCTAATAAGATATTACTTTTTGATTTGTTGTCCTATAATCTATACAATATGAAATCATGTCTAGCCACGTTAGTTATATCACCTTGCTCCATCTTGTTTGTAGAGCCTTTTGTAAATGCCTTTGGATGATTTGAAAAGTATAGAGCTATAATTATGCACAATAGTATTACTGAACAATAAGAAAGAAAGCCATAAAGTTTTGGTTATATCTAATGACACTTCCCCTGATAAATTGTTATTTTTCAGTATCCTACATATGATCCATTTCTAATATTATTTGAACATCAACACAATCTTGTCGAAAATTTATATGTAAGGGATAGTTGTAAGGAACATACAATGAGACTAAGTTTTGTAAATGACCAAGCTCTTGAGGAATATGACTTGTTAATAGATTTCCACAAAGATCTCTACATAGAAAAAAAGCACGCAAGGTTACTGTTTCCCTTGAAATGAAAATACATAGCGTATAGATTGAAAAACATGTCCTTGTGAGTTAAATAATCAGATTTTCAATATAAAAAACTTACATATCCAGTATACTCCTTTGATTTCCAAACTCCTTTGGAAAAAACCCATTCAGTCTATTTCCGCTCAAATTCCTTGAATTTATAATTGAGATGAATCATCAAGTCAATATAATGTTCATTCATAAAAAATGGACTTCTTGTTTATGCTCTATAAAATCCTATATGGACAAGACTTACAATTTCAGAAGATGATCCAAAGCCCCCACAAATCCCGGGATGGGTCCAGAAAGTTTATTATCAGATCGGTCCCTAGGATTTCATGCCAGATCAGAGATCAACAAAACATTTGGAAGTCTTTCACAGCTGCCATGTAGATGGTGAATTTCTCTTCAAACACAATTCCTAATAGCCTATTGAAAGTATAACCAAAAAATAAAAAATAACTAACCTCACAATGTATCTAAATTTATAATATATCTCATCTCTATCGGAATTGCTCCCTTAATATTGTTTGAGGACAGATCCCTGTAAAAACAATAACATAATATTTCTATACTCATTAAACCATGGGTGTATTTTAAATGCATGCTTAATGTGCTAGACAGAGCCCTTCCATAATCATCATATACATTATCGATCAACAACACAAAACATAATCTAAAGGATCTTACAAATAAGTAAGGCTTCCAAGCTTCCAAAATTCAAGAAGCATTGTTCCATTCAGTTGATTACCATGCACATTGCTATAACCAAAGGCAACATGCAAACTTAGAAAAGCTTAGAGGACAACATATTCACTAAACATTTACTCTTTTAATCCTATGTTAGCTGGATGAAACTATAGAACAATTTCATAAAGACCCTTAAAAGTAACTCAGCTTTGTCATGTTTCCTAACTCAGGTAACATGAACGACCATCAAATTTAACACAATAAGATGAACAACCAAAAAGACCTTTTCCATAGGGGGAACGCCTTCAACGTAATAATATATTGTTATCTAAAAAGCCAACACAATACATTATTACTGTTTTTTCATTATACCATTGATTTTGTGTTAAAAAAAAAAATGTCATAACATTTCAAAATTGAATGCATATCAGAATAATAAAAATAAAAATATTCTAAAATGCACGTTACAAAGTCAATATTGAGTGACAATTGATTTACAAACAACTTTTATCAAACAATATTAAACAAAATTGTCCTCTAATAAATATTTATTATTGATTATCATCCTCAACAATCAAACTCTAACCCTTTCTATTAAATTCAACACTTTAAAAAGAGAAGCATCTAATTTTTAATATTATTTATAGAACCGTTTGGCATTGAATTGTTTATCAATTTGTACATTTGTTTAAAAGATATTTTAAAAAAAAAAATCTTTGTCTAGAAACATTCACTTAAACGTCCTCACCTAATTAATTTTCAATGGAAAGAAAAACAAACTTTGCCAGATTAACTATATCAAAAGTGGTAAACAATCACTACATTAAAATAATAATTCAGAACAGATTTTCTATTTATACTCAAGTAATCTGGAGAAAATACAATAAATAGGGTGGAATTCTACCCTCTCGAGGGTGACTGGGCAGATTACTTCGAGTCCTTTGTCAGCACTTTAACAAACAAACTCTGAGATGTCTTAATCTCTGACAAAGCAAATGGAAATCCAAAATAATCCACCAATGTCAATATCTAAGCCTTCTCTCCAATTGTATAAATCACACACTTAAACATGGATGCCCAAAAACAAACAAATATGAGCAAACATAGATTGAGAATGAGAATGAGAATGAGAATCCAAATCATCATTGGTACCGAGTTCTAAAGGCGTCTCCATGGTCCCCAACCAACTAAATTCCTGTAAATGATAGAGTATGACATCACGAGAAGACACTATTACTTAGTGGATGGTCCTTTGTCAGGAAGCTGTGTCCCATCTGAAACAAATTGACACGTTTTTTAACTGCCTCAAACCTGCAAGTCCAGCTTAAAATAGTTACTTTCATAAGTTTAGATTTTTCCAATGGCTTCAAAGCTCAAATGGATGAATTGTATGTAGAGTTTTGTTTCTTGATTGATTTATTTAAAACTAGTCTAGAGATCAATTTCAAATAATGTATTTAGTTTTGAGAGTGATTTAGGTAAAGAATAATATAATAAAATCGAATCCTCAATTTATAGGCCAAGAATTATTAAAGATAAATAAATATAATACGAAAATAAGAAATCAAAAATAAATAAATACCTTAAATTAAATAATAATGTTTGGGAATCATATCCAATGGTACTATTAGTTATATTAGTAGCAATTGTGCTGGTAACTCCAATAGTCACATCAATAAGGCTTATTTGCATAACAAAGTATGCAAACAGTTATGCTTCAACTTTTTTATTGTAACAGGGAAAAGTCTTTAACAATTTAAATATTCCTTATCCAAATTGAAATCAATGATCAGAATTTATCATTCCATACTTCAAACAAATACCAACCATCAATTTAGATGCCCATACGCATCGATGTGGACGGAAGTCTGCAGCTATGTCTGCTTCACATTATAATGCTTATCAGTTTTATAAAGGAAATTACCATGACTATACAAAAATTAATATAATTAACCAAATCGTCCAAACCATGAAAGTGGGAATCGTGTAAGCAACCTCCTCTTCCCGAACTTGGAGGTATATATGTACAGTATTTCACTCTTGACATAAGATAGACCAGAGAATAGAGAATATTTCAGTGGTTTACAGAAGAATTTTAGACTAAGAAATAACAGACTACTAGAAAGTAGTGAATACTATTGTGTTTTCCAACTTTTATAGTGGTTCCACTTTATTAGTGCAACATGACTCATCAAACAGAATGATATATGCACTTAGCAGAGTAGCATGCTTACTTTGATATGCAGCATGACTACTTTATGACCTTCCACCGTATAAATATAAGAAACTATTGGTGTGAAGAACAAATTGTATACTTGTAATCATGGAGAAATATAAGCCTCATATATTCATGATTTCTGTGCAGGTTGCTTATGCTGGTCTTATCATAATCTCTAAGGCTGCTCTTACAACTGGAATGAGTTATTTTGTTTTGGTGGTTTACAGGCATGTGATTGCTACTGTGGTTCTGGGTCCTCTTGCTTATTTCCTGGAAAGGTAAAAAACTTAATGATTTTGTAATATGATTTTTATCCATGGCTAAATATATTTTAAGAATTTATTTCACAAGTATGTACAGTTTTCTTTCAAAGGAAGCCTTGTTCATGTTTCACATTTGGATTTATACATAACGGTTCAGTGTATCTATGATTTTATTATGAAGGAAGACTCGGCCATCCATCACCCTTTACAGCTTCTTCATGATTTTTTTGCTTGCTCTATGTGGGTATGTTATTTCCCAGAAAAAAAGCTATTATTATGTTAGTAACTTTACACTTGATTCACAAGTCTAAATGATGGAATCATCGTGTGCAGAACAACTATCCAACAAAACCTTTACTTTGCAGGGTTGAAATGCACATCTACAACATTTGGGTCTGCATTGGGCAATGCCATTCCTGCCATAACGTTTTTAATGGCTGTTTGTTTGAGGTATAGTCATTGTAACAATCTCTATGAGTTCTGCAACATGTAAGTTTAATAAAAATCAGGGCACCCTTAAAAAAAAAGATATGTTAACAAGTTGAATTGTTGAAGTTAACAAATAAAAATATAGCACCTACAAAAAGTTAAATAGTTTATTGCTTTCCCAATATTTCAACCTTGCTGACTTAAATGATATCGAATCTACTTTGATATTTTGGAGTGTGATGTCTTTTCACTTATTATTTAATATGAATATATGAAGTTTTTCTTTAGAGTTGTAGAAATAAATCTAAAATGCACTAAACAGTTATATTAAATTTAATATCATGATATATATATTTAAAAGCAATTACATACATAAACATATATGATTTAGTATAGTAAGACATGTATTTAGAAACAATTGTATAGATGTGTATAGAACTTCGTATAAGTAGACATATATTTACGGACAATTGTACATTATTTTTTTGGATGTATGACTATGATTAATAGAAAATGCTTAAATTCCCTTTGCATATATTATATTAATAAGTGGACCTTTTTTTTTTATATATGGACCCTTTTTTTTTTATATAAGTTCAGATTGGAGAAAGCTAGGATTAAAACTCTGGCAGGGCAAGCAAAGGTGTTGGGTACCATGATCTGCATGATTGGAGCATTAGTTGTGACTTTATACAAGGGTCCTATCATACCCATGTTTGGGTCTTTTCATGTTCATGGGAAGCTCCATTCTCATGAAACCCATAATTTGAACAAGGACTGGATCAAAGGTGCTCTTCTAATGATGACGAGCTATACTGCATGGTGTGCATGGTTTATTTTTCAGGTTTCCAACTCCAGCCTATCTTAGCTTTGATCAAGCCAAATATTTTTTTTGGACATGTTATAATTTAAACATATTAAAATATTTGATTTGCAGGCGAAAATTACGAAGATATATCCAGCTCAAATCTCATTGATAACACTCATGTGTTTTTCTGCCTCGCTGCAATCAACTGTGATAGCCTTCATTTTTGAGAGAAATCTAGCTGTGTGGGCTTTGGGATGGAACCTTCAATTATTGACAGTTGTCTATGCCGTATGAATTTTTACAGCAACAGTGGATTATTATATAATTGTATAGATAACTTTAAAAAATGGGCATTTAATTTTTAAGTTTATTGATCTGTTATAGAGCTGATTGGCTTCTCTTTGGTTTCTTAATCTTATCATTTATGCAGGGGATAGTGATTTCAGGAGCTGGATACTGCCTGCAGATGTGGTGCATTAACAAAAAGGGGCCAGTTTTTGCAGCAATGTTCAATCCTGTAGTATTGGTAATAGTTGCCATTTTGTCCTCCATTCTTCTAGGTGAACGACTTTATTTGGGAAGGTAATGATCATATGATGAATTGAACCAGCAGAACTTTGTAAAGATTGATAATATTTTTTAAAGTTAATATATGATGTTGCTTGATGGTTGCAGTATACTAGGAGGAATATTGGTGGTTATAGGTCTTTACACAGTGCTTTGGGGGAAGAGAGAGGGTTTGAAGGATGTTGGCAAGCTTCTACCACAAACTTCTTCAACTCAAGTACAACCAAAGGCAACTTTGGATGGCAAGGAAGATGTAGACGTCATTTAAATTCTGTTTATATTTTCATGCAGGCTACAAAGGGAGATCAACCCTTTGTGCTTTGGAATAAAATAATATATATTTTGTTGACTGTGTACCAAATAATATATTAATAACTATTGGAGACGAGAGGGTTTCTGACTAAACTCAAACTCGTACCTAGAATATAAAATATACGGAAAATAAAGTAGGGCAGGGTCCACTCCGCGGGTGATTGAATAAAAAAGTTAATCAAAAAAAGGGGAGCTTGTGAATTCAAATTAAGGTTAAATTGTGTGTAAACACACAATGATGAAATATTCCTAGGCAGAAATATAAAAGGATGAATGCCTAATATGTACGCATACTTGTATGCTTTAACATATCCTAAAACATACATAGGTGCATTTAGTGCCCATATTAGCTGCTTATGGTGTTCTTTTAGTAAACTTTGAGTTTTGGTTTTTTCGTTATTTGAAAGTTAAATATAATTTACATGGTTATTTAGTAATAGGGTCTAAAAGGAGGATGTTGTTGCTTTGCTAAGGTTTGCTTTCCACCTATCATTATTTATTACTTGGCTCTTACGTTTTCTACATTATGTAAGTTGCTTGAATGATTAATATTTATTAGTCTTTTTTAAGGTAATCTCTTCTTTTGACACCTTATTTAGATGGCATCTCATAATTCAAGTTAATTTATTATAACTATGATTGAGATTTGTTATGTTGTCTAGAATGATTTCTACCTAATAAGTTATTTTATTGGGAGAATTTCCTTTGAAAATATCCTTAAAACTCGTGCTCAAATTTCCTAGACTCGACATAGTATATAAGGATTGACATAGTCTAAAATTAGATAAAAGGATTCTTCCTCTCTTGTTTTTAAGACCGAACCCATGCCTTGACAATTCTACAAAATTCCATCGCTTGGTATGTTCAAATATCTTTGCTTGTTCTTTCCAGTGGTCGTGTGACTTTGTTGTATATGAACACATTGCCCTTAAGGTCCTAGAATGGGTTGAATTTTAATGGCTCAACATACTACGTTGAGATTTATTTGACCAAATAACATCCATGATATAGTTTGTTATTTATAAAGAACCACACTCAATCCTTACTTAGCCAGTCCCTAGAAGTAGGTCTTTATTGAGGTACACCTCTTTGACGATCTTAACTATTTGATTGACATCCAAGCGTAGACACCTAATTTAGCAAATAATCATTATTACATCATGTTTTTAACAAATTATATGTGTATGAGTCTCGAAAAATGAAACTAAAGCTTAGTGGCGTAAGTCATTATTAATTCACTTTCGTATTGATTGATTTACTTTCATTGTTGACTTATGTGGATCTATTCGTATTTTCTCATGTCGTGTCACAAAGATCACTGGTTGTTGTTTGTAACTATTTGAATGTTGTTGACTTCGGTATGAGGCCATACAACTTGGTCTAAACCGTCCCACAATCTGTTCCCAAGCCAAATGGTCTTGTCCCCACTTTGTTTTGGCTCTTTCCTACTTTTTTGGCATATTCATTACTCTTTTTTATTTCGTACCCATTGTTATGGGTCAACATTGCACTCCTTTAGGTTTAAATTTCAAAGTACAGGACTAATATATATAGAAGTTTTTTTATAAGCATTTATTATCCAATAATCACATATCTATTATCCATATGATAGCTAGCAAAAAGCCATTATTGTTATAGTACATCTCATGAGCACATCACAAGGGGGAAATTTTTGGTTTCAAGTGTTCTACATCTACATATAAGGGTTTCAATTGGGAGAATTGGTTTGCCCATTATCATTGTTAAGGCACGAGGGAAAAAATAGGTCAAGGGAATTAGTTGCACACATACATGCATCACACATTAGGAGAACTACATGGACTTTGAAATGTAGTTGTTGTCCAAAATAACACCCCATGTAATTTTGAACAACTTATCAAAGATGGACTTAGCCAAAAAATAAATCTCAAGAAAAACCACTGGACACTAATTTTTAGTCTCCCACGGAGTGTGGTGGATTCTCTCAAACCACGCAACAAAGAAATGAGTGCTCAAGACTTAGGTGGATTCGGGAAACTTTAGTGTTTCGCAGATTCTGTTAGACCTTCGCGACACTAAGGAAATCAATACTCGCATGTCAAAGGCAAGTTAAAGCACCACAAGATCACATACTCGTGTGGAAATTAAAAAATTGGCTAAGGACAAAATCTGCAGAGCAAAGGAAGTGAGAAATAAGTTATCTCTTCTGATGCAAAAAACAAAAGGAAATACTTGAAAATTTGGTCTTTCACTTTATTTTGCTAGAAACATGCTTCTTGGCTTATAACCCTTCCAACTGCTAAGTCTTGTTGTTTAGGAAAAACCACAAGGAATCTCATAAAATTGGAACTTGTTTAGGATACTCTTTTCCCCAATTGTGCTTCAAACAAAATTTCAGGTCGCCACTCCCAATTTAGCCCCTCCAATTTTCTAGAGCACTTTTTGCAATTAAGTTTCCAAATGAAGTATACATGCATGTCTGAAGACTGGTAAGAACATGACAAGATAAGAGTAATTTCCACTTATAAAATCTTGAAAATCTATTGAAACATGACACTCATAAGTTGTCCTCCAAATTTCATGGTTTGAAATGAAGTTTAAGGCCTCCATCTAACCTTTCTTGCTTTAACCCTAACTAGGGTTTTGGGCATATCCAATAAGGACTAAAAACCTCCTAACAAAAAATTAAAATGAAGAATTTTCTTTCAAAATGACAAAATAGATACTAGAATAGGGAAAATTGTGAGCATGCACATTACAATCATGAGGAAATAGAAGACATCTTGCATTTTCACTTCAACATCCACAATGTAAACAATAGAATAACATTAAAACCTCCTCAAGGAAATGTATACACAAGAAACTTTCATTCTTCAAACAGAAATATGACCCTTATTAGAGTTTCTGAGATGGAAATTGTTCTCATAACAGTCTTGCCTCTCCAAACAGATCTTTTCTTCTTGTTTTCTTTATTCACATGGTCAAATTTTCTTCCCCACAAAGTTGTGTCTCTTAAAAAGTCTTCCTACCTAACTCCCATTTGAATCATTCATCCATTTCATCATATTTTCTTTTAAAACCAACTTTTATGGTTTAGAACCCCTTGTTTACAAAGATAGGAAAAGCATGATTTTAATAATTACGACCACTTGGTCCTTAAGTTCACATCTTAAAAGTTATGAAGACATGTCAAGATGTTCAAGACTCCAAAATGAACCCCCTAGACCCTCCTAACTCAATCAAACTATACAAAATTTCCCATTTCCTTGTTTGAGAAATTCAAACTTGGTTTGAGTGGGAAAACTATAAACAAGCCAAAATTCAAAATGTAAAGGACCTAGACACCTACTAATACCTCTATCACCTTATGAAAATTGTTGTAAGATGCTTCAAACCAAAAAATTGATGTTTTTCTTGTCCAAGTTGATGCTCATGCATCATCTTCATGGTATGAAAACACAATGATTTGCAGGAAAAAATTACGAAGATATATCAAACTCAAATCTCATTTATAACATTGATGTGTTTTTCTGTCTCGCTGCAATCAACTGTGATAGCCTTCATTTTTGAGAGAAATCTAGCTGTGTGGGCTTTGGGATGGAACCTTCAATTATTGACAATTGTCTATGTTGTATGAATTTTTACAGCAACAGTGGATTATTATATAATTGTATAGATAACTTTAAAAAATGGGCATTTAATTTTTAAGTTTATTGATCTGATAAAAATCTGATTGGCTTCTATTTGGTTTCTTATTTTTATCATTTATGAAATGAATAGTGATTTCAAGAGCTGCATACTGCCTACAGATGTGGTGCATTAACAAAAAGGGGTCGGTTTTTGCAGCAATGTTCAATCCTGTAGTATTGGTAATAGTTTCCATTTTGTCCTCTATTCTTCTAGGTGAATGGTTTTATTTGGCAAGGTAATGATCATATGTTGAACTAGCATGTGTAAAGTTTGATAATATTTTTAAGTTAAAATAATTTACAAATATATGATGTCAGTTGCAGTATGGTAGGAGGAATATTGGTGGTTATAGGTTATTATACAATGCTTTGGGGGAAGTGAGAGGATTTGAAGGATGTTGGCAAGTTGCTACCAAAAACTTCTTCAAATCAATTATAAGCATTTGATCGAATACAATCAAAAGAAAATTTGGATGGCAAGGGAGATGTAGACGTCATTTAAATTGTGTTTAATTTTCATACAGGCTACAAGGGAGATAAACCTTCTGTGTTTTATGATAAAATAACATATTTTTGTTGATTGTGTACAAAATAATAAATTAATAATTATTGGAGACAAGAGAGGGGTTCTGACTAGAATCAAAATCATACCTCCACTTCCAAATTTTTTTGGCAACAAAATGAACTCGAGTAAAGTTTATAGTCGACTGCAAATGTAAATGATGGAATTGAATTTCAAGTCATCCTTTGGACTTATATAGAATATGATATGTACCAAAAATAACGTAGGGTAGGGTCCCCTCTGCCATTTATTGAAATGTATGCTAGAATATAGAATAAAAGACAACAAATTATACAGAAAATAAATTCAAAACAACAATATTGTGCAGTTCTTCTATTCCCTTCTACCTTTTGGCTTTATTTCCTTACATTGCTTCATCAATCACATTGTCTAAAGTTATTACATATGCCTCATATTTATAGAGGGATTCAATATAAAAATAAATCATCCCAAAAATAAATTGTTGAACTACAAAAGCAAGGCATGCATAAAATAGAGCATACAAGATTTATTTGTTTTTCTTAAAATTAGGAACTAAACTAAAACAACTTAAAATCTTAGTGCATGCGTGAGAGAAAATTGTTGTTTTTTCTGAAAAATAGACTATTCCAATTTAATCTAAAACCAAGTAAAGCATGGATGCATGCACAAAAATAAACTACAACTTTTCCTAAAATTAGGTTGGGGTGAAATCATCAATTTCTAACACTCCCCCTTAATTTCAACCTTCTAACTTTTATCATTTTGGAGTTGAGTCTAATATTATGTCTCTTCTTGATCATAGACACCCAAACAACTTCTCAAATACTCAAATACCTCTTTTCCTAATAGATTTTTAAAGATATCAGGAAACTGATCTTAAGATCTGTAAAATTCTAAACATATATCTTTGTTGTTAACCAACTCCCTGATGAAATGATATCTTATGCCTATATGTTTAGTTCTCTTTTGAAAATCACAATTTTAAGACAATGTTATTATTGAGTTGTCACAAAAAAATTATGTATCTTCTTCTTGATTCTTCCTCAAATCCTTCAGTATCCTTCTCATCCAAATAACTTGTCATGTTGCTCATATGGTTGCTACATACTTTAGCTTCTGCTGAAGAATTACTATGTGTTGTTTTCCTTAATGCTCACGAAACTACCCATGTTCCAAAGTGAAAAACATATCTAGATGTGCTTTTCCTATCATATGTATTGCTAACAATCACTATCTTTATAGCCTATGAGTTTGAGCTCATCTAATGTTGAAAAAAAAATTCTATGATGTTTAGTTCCACATATATACCTGACAATCCTTTTTCCAGTCTTTCAATGTGAGTCTTTAGGTGACTCCATGAACTTTGAGATGAGGCTCATGTACCATACTTAATATTAGACCTCGTGGTTGTCAAATACATGAGAATTTCAACTAATCTTTTGAACAAAGTTGGATCCACAAATGAACCATTGTCTTCTTTGTTTAATTTCAGTCCTACTACAACTGGTGTTGGGGTTGGCTTGCAATTCAACATGTTAAATCTTTTCAAGATGTCATTAGCATAATTTTCTTGTGAAATAAATATTTTTATGTAAAACATATTAGGTAATTATGCATTGTATTTAGTATTTTACCTTAGTTATTGTTACTTAAGTAAATAAATATTTTACTGGGTAAATTAGTTTATATTATGGTTATATTTTTATAACCATTATGGTTGTTTTATTATTTGGTTTATGGTTGAAACCATATAATTATTTTTATCCATTCACGTATGTGAGTTGGTTTCACATGTGAAACCTTATGGTTGTCTGCATTCAATTCTCTAATGTATATAAGCATTGCAACTTAGTTATCATGTAACTTGACATTTTCCTTATCAATATAATCTCAGCAAACTCCTTCCCTATTTCTCATAGCTTTGAACCTGAGCCTGATTGGAGGTGATTGAAGTTTTTAGAAGATTTAGGGGGAATTTTTGCAAGCTTGGGCCTAGGAGAAGCCATAGATTCCCCCAACCTCTTGATAACCCTTAAGGTTATGTTTCCTCATCACCATTGTTGCATCACATAATTGTATACATTCATGTTAGCAAACACAGAGGTGTAGCATAGAAGAAAAAATATTCTAAGCATAGGGGGTAACCTAGGCACCACCCTATCCAGATATGGTGAAAATACGGAAAAATAGCCTTCTAATATGCATTGTTGCAGTTGTTATCATAGGCAAGAGGGAAGTTTTGTAAGGGAATAATTCGTGTGATTTAGTGTATATACATCTTGATGTTTAACAAGGAAAAAAAATAGTGTCTATCACCAATTACAAGGAACCCATCTGAAGATTGACAAACATACTTTGCATCAGTGGAGACTTTTATGAGGCCCTTCATCCTTCTAGTGTAACCTTAGTAGTTTTTTTTATTTTAGTGTTGAATATTCAAAGTGGAGGCATTTGAGATGTTGTGCACAGTCTAGTGTTCCTACTGACCTAACACAAAACACCAAGTGTTTACCAAATCCATCCAAATTGTGAATTTGGTACGGAGTTTGTAGCAAAGAATAGCACAATAATAATCTTATCTCATTAATATTTTTGTAGACACCAATTTTTGGTACGCCTGTACCCCATCCCACATTCGCTCCCCTTCATCGTCATCTCGCACACACATATATCTCTTCCTAGTTGAATTCCCCTTTCCCTCCTAAATCCCATTTATTTGAATTTCCCACTTTCCTACCTTATCCCATCATTTATTTTATTCCCCCTGATTTACCCTTAATTCCATTTAATTAATCCCTAATTACACTTATTATCCTAGTCCTTTTTATCCTTCCTAAGAATCATTTTTATCATCCCTAGGTTCCTTCCTACCCTCATTTAATGTTTTCTTATCCTCCAACCACCTTTTATCCTCCCTAAGAAACCCTAATCTTCCCTCTTTAGACCCTTTTACATCGAATTGGGCATCACCCCACTGCCCAAATTGGCAGTCCGTTGTAATCATTGATAACCCATATGGGTTTCTCTTGACCCTATAAATATGCCCCTACCCCCCCTCTCTTGAGAATGCAATTTTGAGATCTCGATATTTCTTATGAATTTTGTTTCATTTTCTCTTCTTTGGATTTATTATTATCTTTTTAGAGTTGGTTCGAAGACCTTGCATGTCATTTTTAAGATATTGGAGATTTTGAGCTAGCTTGGAGACCCCTTTGTGATCCCATCCCTTTTTACATCAGTCTTTCAGGTTTATCCGTCACCTTGGAGCTCAACACTTGCATCATCAATCATCAATCTCTCTCTGCAGATCATTCTTTCCATCCATTTTCATCCACAAAACCCTAGATCCCTTCTAGGTCGGCGTCGAATCCACATATTCATTGTCAACATGATCCACATATATCTCATTATCTATCTCCCATCCTACCATCCATCTATTTTCTGATCCTGCAATCCTTTAAATGTCCCAAATCTTGTCATTCTTCACACTTGTTGCTTCAAACCTTGTCTTCATCACACCCAGTTGCCTTCGATTCATCTCAGTATTCGTCAACCCAGCTTACAGTCATCATTTTTATCATCAAATCAACTAATTTTCTTGCATCCTTTTTGTTTTAATCATATCCAGATACTCTACAATAGTACAACATTATCATCAGTCCCAGATCATCTTTATACCATCTTTTTAGATCTTCCAGTCGCCATTGACTGTACCTAGTAATCTTGGATCGTCGTCGACCCAATCAAGTTTGGTTCATCTTTTTTATCATTTTTTGTTATTAGATCTGCACTCTATCTTATCTAACACATTTCAAATTTTATGTTCATATTCTGCTGCATCTTATCATTTACCCATTCTCATCTTACTTATATTTTATCAAAGTGGGTTGACATCCATCCTAGGAATTTTTCACTTATTGGGACTGACACTATCAAGAAACCCACCCTCCTATCTAGTAATCATTTTTCTTTTTGACTTTCTCTTTGTTGTGAAGGTAATCAAGCTTATTGCTAGGAGGATCTTTTTACACATGTATCCATCATCATCTTATCAAGAGGTAGCCTTAAACCCTCTCATTATTGGAGTTTATTTCTTTTCTTTGTTGCCATTTCACTAATCTAAAACAAGAACGAGAAAATTCGGTCAACATTCTGGACGCCTGATGGGACCCACCCTTATTTGGTGAGTTTTTTATTGTTTTCATTCTCATTTTCATTTTCCATTTTTCTCTTTCTACTAACCTGGCGGGTAGGAGCTTTGCTTTCTTGCATGTGTGGTGGAATGCTTGCTTGGATCAACAATGTGTGTGCTAAAAATAAAATAAAAAAGAAAATAGATTTATCCATGTATTCTTCATTTTTTCCCTATTTTATCTTTTCACTTATCTCCCTTCTTTATCTACTTGATTTCATCGAATTCCACATTTCAATTTGTGACTTAAAACTAATCTCTTCATACTTGCTTGACAACATGGTTTTATTAGGAGATTAATTCGTTACATTCACTTATTCCACACACATCCAATATGCACACATTAATTTACACATCTTAAACATATTTTACCAAGTGGAACTATTGGGATTTCATCACCTAATAGAAAAGTCTCCACGGTGTTTTGGTAGCATTATAAATTTTTTTACTATCGGTATATTGGCTAAGCACTTCACCATTGTCGTTGCAATGCATGAAGTGTAGGGGTAGGCCCCAATATCAATCCTCTTACTGATAGTCATCATAGATTGAGCCTCACATACCTTCAGGTATATCGAGGACATCATCTAAAACTACCTGAAGTCATGCATATTTTGTCCATTTCCTAGGTTCCCTTTGATCCCATTTCTTTACTTTTTCACATCTTCTAATAAGTAAGACAATTAACATTTTGTTGCATGACTTGTCTGAAATAATAAAAATAAGCATAGTTTCTTGTTTATTGTTTCATACCTGTCATCACCTGTTCTCAAGCAAAAAAATGGAACAAACAATATCGTCCAAAAACATTCCCATTTCCAACAAGGTTTCTCAACAAACTTCATCCATTTACATTATATCTTCCACCCCTTTGGTCACTTCTTCTTTTGTTACGCAACCTATAGTTTCTATTTCTCCTCTCCATGAGTCTAAATCTATCCAAATCAACCCCCATGTTGATACTAACCTATTTACTTTTGTTCTTTCTAGACTAGCTACACCCCATCTGTTGTTTCCTTGGAAACCTTTAGGCTTCCCATTATCCCTCGCGGTACTTGGAGTTCCAAGAACTCCTGATTGCTAACCCTAAGGCTCTTCATGAATAACTCCTCTGTAAATCCACCAACCTTCTCTTCGACAGAACCCCTCTTCAACAAATCTATGCTTATCACTCTCACCCCAAATCCACTCAAGTCCTCACCTCTCAACTTGATGTGTTCTTCCCTAGAGCTATGAATGAACTTGTCATGTCACAATGCGAACTTGGATCCCACAAATCTTCCTCTACAATTCCCCAAACTCATCAATCAACTCAACTGGTGGTTCCTATTCTTCTCAATCTTCCTCACATTAACACTACACTCACTTCTTCCATCCCCATCACCTCCTTAAGCATTATCATCACTAGCGTCCCTACCCAAACTTTGTAATAATCTCATCTACTTCCTCCACCACCTGAACAACATGATAGAACTTTGGTTGCTATATCTACATCCCAAATCTATGCAAATATTTTCACCTTATAACCCCATCCTTCATAATCTACCCAACTCACCAACCTCCACTCCAAGTGCTTTTTGCCACATATTTCATAATCAATCTACCCAAACATCTCAACCAACCAACACTTACATCCTCACGTGTCCCATGCAAAATCAATCTAACATCCCCATTTGTCAACAACAACATATGAAATCTTATCCATTAAATTACATCCCTATCTCCCAATAGCATCTTATCTCCCAACCAACTCAATCACAACCCTTCAATAATATTACCCCTTATCAACCACTTCCAAAAACACCTACTCATCCTCAATCATACTAATCTCATCTACAACCTCACCCATCTACTTCTTATATCCCACAACCTCATCAATCAGTCTCTCATCCCCATACATCCAATGACCATATTCACACTTTGCTAAGTAGAATGGCTAGTCTCGAAGCCACTACTTTAGGGTTTAAGACCACCTTCCATTACAAAAATATTTATAAAGATCCCATCAAACCTTTGGTTCATGTCAAACTTTATCCTCCACACTAGGAAATTTCCAAATTTTATAAGTTTAACAATAAGGAGGATCCATAACATCACCTTCATTCCTTTAGGCATGTAGGTTACCTCATTGCTCACTATCAAGATCTTAGGCTTTGTAATTTTCCTATGTTATTGGTCAGCCCCACTTTGGACTGGTATAACGACATCCCCCAAAAGTCTCTATTCTCCCTCACCTAACTCACACAACTATTCTTAGAGCACTTTTCTATTAAAATTACATGTAAAATCATCATTACATACCTCTACTCCATTAGACAATTTGGTGATGAATCTATCGTAGATTTTGTCACCAGGTGGCATGGCATAGTCAATCAGTTTTCATTCTCTCTTCCATGAACAGATCTAATCAGACTCTTCTTACGGTCATGTTTGAAGCATATTTCATCGAATCTCCAAATACAGTCCTTCAAAACTTTTGAGGATACATTCACCATGGTTGGTAAAATTAACCACACCTTTTAGAAAGGCCATGTTAAACTATGATCCAACAAACCAAAGCCCAAATTCACCAAGTCATCTAATCACAACAAAAAATATAAAAACACGACCAATGCCATCATAGTAAAATCTTCTTCCATGTCTACTTACCACAGAGATCCTCCCCAAATATCTCCTAGAACAACTCCCAACTATACACCTCTTGATGAATCCTATAGTTCTATTTTTAACAAGCTAATGGATTTACATCTCATCTAACTTCCCCCTATCCAAAAAATTAACGAATCGCAACCTAAACCCACATGGTGTTGTGAGGATCACTATTGTAAGTACCACCAAGTATGTGGTCACAACATTGAAAAGTGTCGCACCTTCAAATATCTTGGACATCGTGGTGACCTTTAATTGGTCAACCCTAATGCACCTCCTAATCAACCCCTAGATGTCTTTAAACAACCCTTCCCCAACCATCTGCAAAATAATCATACTACTCCTACATCTTAGGTACCCGATGCCCATGCGATTGACACTCTAAACCAAGAATTGACATCATCACCTACGCCCACCATTCCTCCATCTACCACATCTATGTCTATTACTACCTCTCCTTGATCCAAAAATGTTACTTATTTTTCTCTGTACTTTTAAATTTTCTCGGATACTTAATTTTTCCAGATTCATAATTAATCAAAAGTGCTTAATTGAACTAATTTGGGTGTTTTGAAACCCCAATTTTCAAAACACTTCTTTAAGAAGAATTAATCATTTTTTAAATCAACTTAACTGGATCAAATGGAAATGCTACAAATCTATACAATATATGATCACAAGATCATTTGTTTCATGCACCAAATCTAATTTTTAATCCCATAATGACATGTGCATTTGTTTTATAGGTTGTGGAAACTAGATCATCAAATTCATTTAAATCCGATTAAACCTGTTAAGTGTTTGCTCCATCAAATTAAATAATTAATCTAATAATGAATGTTTTATCTTATCAAAAGCTTCACAAACTGAAATAAAATCTACAACACAAAATTGTTAACGGAGTTCACCCAAAGGCTATGTCTCTAGATTCACGTAATCGTGGATCGATCTATTATTGCCCCAAGAAGTACAACTTAATCACCTTTAATAATGATAATAAATACATGAATACCTAAAATGAATCTTAGAAATAGGTTTGGGATCTCTAATTTCCTATCAGAAACTATTCACAAATTTACCCGTGGCTTCACAGGCACTCCACAGTGCTTTTCATGTGCGAATGCGACCAAAAAATGCCTACACTGAAAAAATATACAACACTTCATGGAAAAATAAGACCACCATTATCGTTATCTTTGAATTTTGAGCAACTTTTTGTTTTACACCAAGTCTCTATTCTACCTCTAAGTGCCTCAAAACCTAAGATGAATGCAATCTTCCCTATTCTCTGGTTACACAGTCCCTGCACTGTGTTTTATAAATACCATTGAGCTATCTTTATAAATCGACCGAGCTGCTTGGTCTAATAGTTAGGAACTTCGTTAGTTTTCGGCAGGTCATCGGGTCGAGCCCCACTCCACTTGCTTCGTCAATCCTTGAGTGGACCATTTTGTGTATTGTTCTCCGCTATGGGTATTATCCCACATGTATCTCGAGCTAGGTGGGATTGACGTTTAACTAGGCCTAGGGTGAGATTTGTCTACGTGGCACTTATCCATACCATACCTTTTGTTTGGTGTCACCCTCCTACTGAGATGTTGAATTTCTTGGTCATTGTGCATTGTGTTAGACTACCCAATATTTGGGTCGAGTCATTGATTGTAAACGTTGCGTTCTTTAAGAGCGGACTTGACCACTAAAAATGTAAACCCGAGTTGTTGGGTTGGGCTCCCTATAATGTTGAACCACCCTCGCCTTGGTTTATCCATTGAATGTCATCTGACCAATGCAATGTGAAGTATATCCGCCTTGAGACTGTGCTGAATCATGAGGACTTATTGTGGAACCACCGAATTATATGTAAATTGTGGATCATTGTAGGATATATAAAATAATCCTGAATCAATATGCATATAGACATCTCAAGTAATGTGGATGTGTATCTCAGTCTAATCAACTTGGTGGGGAGTTGATCACCCCATTGAGTAATAAAATAGCTCGTCAAGATAATACATATACCTACAATACAAACTATCAACCCTCCAAAACAATACCCTCCTACAAAAGAGTGTTTCAAACTTGGCTGAGGGCCCCTAGCCAGCAAAAAGTGGGGCCCACCAAAATTTTAACCGACTGTCAAAGACCAGAGGTCAATACAAAAAAATTTAACCTTTTTCATCTTTTTCCATTTTGCCACGTGTCACGTCCGGATTGGACTGTTGACCAAGGTTGACCATGTTTCAAACTTGAACTTCGACCTGCGATATCTTTCGCATATGAGATCTATTTTCTAACTTCCACCTGTCAACAAAAATCTTTCAAGAAACTCTACATGTTTGCAATGGTTTAGAGAGATTTAGGGAAGTGTTGTCTCCTGAAAACTACTTTGCGTTTTCATAGCCAAATTCAAATTTTTTGAGCTCATGTCCTTTGTTGGTGTTTAAGCCAAGTTAGAGATTCAAGAATTTAGCAAAAGTCATGCCCTAGTGCTGTTTAAATCTATGTTTTGCTCGTTTTGAGAAATTCTCCATCACTCGGTATGTGCACAAAATATCCTCTTTACAATCTCCTTTGTGATTAAAATTGTTCACCTATTCTATGGCATGGGTCGTCAAATCATTGTTTTGCCTCCATGCCTCTGGTTCATGAAGGAAAATCAAAAATTGGACTCAAAATGATGAAGTTCTCTTCCTCTGTGTATTTTTCCACAGTTGAGATGATGGGTGGCTTTTCCCCATCACTTTTTGGCCCTAGTGAATGCAAGTACATGGTCAGATCCTATTGGATGGGGAGGAACGGGTTTTTGGTGAACTTAACACTTTTGGTCACTTTTGGAAAAAAATGGTAAATTTTCCCCGTGGCCTCGGAAAGTTTGAAATTGCCGATTGTGGAAAAAGTGAATGTTTTTGTCCTAGGTTGCACAAGTTCAATTGGGACACTTGGGACCTGAAAAGCCAAAATTTCTGATTGCAGAAAAAGTGAAAGTTTTTTTCCCAAGCTGCACAAGTTCAATTAGGACACTTGGGACCCGAAAATCTGAATCGGTTAAAAAAGGTTAAAAAAGGATAAAGGTTCACCACTTCCCGAATCCTGCAACCAATCAAAGTGTGCCATGTTTCCTAGTCAAATCGGAGTAGCAGGCCAACGGATGAAATTGACTTTTTGAGCCTCTTTGTAAAAAGGGCAAAAAGTTAAAAAATGACCCGCATCCCTGATCAGGATTTAAAGGGAAAAAGTCAAAGTTGAAGCCTGCAAGGAGAAAGTCAAAGGTGAAGCCCAACGTTGAAAATTTAAAGCGGGAGAGTGCAGAACGGTGGAAGAAATTTGAAGTTTTTTTAGCCTTTTTCAAAAAAAGGTTAAAATGTTTAGAAAAGAGCCATGACCCCATCTCCAACCAGAACGTGCCACATGTCCTAGTCAAATCAGAGTAGCGGGTCAGTGGAGAAATTTGTGTTTTTGAGCCTTTTTCCAAAAAAGGTTAAACTGTTGAGAAAAGGGCCGCGACCCCATTTCCAATTAGAAGGTGGCATGTGTCCTAAGTTGAAAAGTCAAAGCGGGGGTGCGGGCCAATTTTTTCCAAATTTCAAAATCTCTAAAAAATCTCAAAATGTAAAGGGCTTTCCCCTGTAACCATTCCAATCCCTTCCTTCCATGTGGATGGACTGATTTCAAAGCTATAGGAGAAAATCAAATGGCCTATATTTAAATTGGCAAATTGAATGTAACAGTTGCTTTGCAAGATTTTGTTTTTAACCCGCCATGAGCATTTTCTTCACAACAAAGGAATTTGAAAAGGCGTCGAGGAATTGTAAATATTGTAACCATTTTGGCAAAGGATATAATGTCTTCTCGACGTCATTCTAAGGGCTGGCGATTGATTTTCGAAAAGCCCAGAGTGCTCTGTACTTGGAAAAGACAGAAAACGTCATTCTTCTTATATTTTCTCTTCTTTCTCGAATTTCTTCCATTCTTCAAGATATGTACAAACTCTGCTCAAGCTTCAATAATAAAAAGAAGAATTACTAGCCTCTTTGATTTAAGGAATTGGATTTGGTACTGATTGCGGGCCCCAGAGGTTCGACTCAGCTTAGTGGTTTCTCCTGCAAAATTTTGGTTTTTCTTCTATTTATAAATGCCATGTACAATGAATTTATAACTAATGTGTGTGGGAATCTGATATTATACTCACAACATTAGTTTCTCCTATCTCTATTATCACTCCTTTTCCCCTTCTCAAACAAAGTTCTTCTCTAGTGAGAAATTGTTAGCTTTGCCACAGGGTCAGTGGAGTGCCCCTGTTAGATCTTTGGTCGAAAGGTCACCATTGAAATCCAATTTTTCACGCATTCACATACGGAAGATGCACCGTTCAAGCAGAGGGACTTAGATTCCCATAATGTTGGCTTGAAACTCACCAATTTTTCCACAAGACAAATTTTCTCACCAACAGTTTTTGGCGCCCACCATGGGGTAGATTTTATAGCGTCTGCACCTAAAAACGACCTCAGGGTCATAAAATACAAAAATATTCTAGAAGAAAATTTTCTGGAGATTGAATAATCACACAGACTACATGGATGTAAATCATGGCTATTCTGGGAAATCCTCCTGTTGAAAGACGTGATTTACTCTTTCACATCCAAGAAGACAATGCTTCCGATCTGAGAGAAGCTATTTGGCATAAGAGATAAAGTTTCAATCAGTACTTCATTTCCATAAGGATTCTGGACCTGGAAGAGGAACATGTTGTCGAATTGGAAAGGTAGAGACAAATTCTAGTACCCCAGAGAAGATCATAAACTTTCAAGTTGGTTGATAAAAGGTACACCCAACAACTGAGGCTTGGAGGATAAATTGATCCCACATTTGAAGATCTTGAAAGAGGGGTAGTTTTCAAAGAGGAGATAAGGGCTCAACTTGAAGAAATAGAAAGACTCCAAATTGAAGCAGAAAAAAGAGTAGCAGTAGAAGCAGCCTTAACAAGACTGGAGGATAGAAACAGGAATAGAATGTGTGATCATGAGCATGAGGAACATAATCCTAACGTACCATGGGTAATAAATACTTGTCCACTCGCTCTTCCACAACCACTTCATGACCTCCCAAGAGGCTCAAGAAAGAACTTCCCAAAATTTAAAGGGGATGGTTCCTAGCTCCAGGAAGAACATGTTGCAGCATTCATCACTACTTGTGGAGTGTTGGGAGTTGAAGATGAAGATGTTTCAGTTAGGATCTTTGTGGAGTCACTCCAAGAAAAGGTTTCTAAATGGTTCTACATGTTTCCCCCTAGATCTATCACATGCTGGGAAGATATAAGAAGTGCATTTGAACATAGGTTCAAGAGCACAGAAGATTGTTAAGATCTATTGGTCCAATAGGTTCAGATGAAGAAGGAGACCTCTGAATTAATGAGAGATTTTGTATCAAGGTACAATAGGTTGATAAGAAGGATCCTAGAAGATGTGGTACCCCCTGAAAACAACTTGAAAAGGTTCTTCATCAATGCTTTGCCAACAGAAGTTGGTTTCTTCCTCAGAAGAGCCCAACCAAGAACATTGAGGGAGGTTCAGGACTTTGCAGTTGAGAATGATGATGATCTACTTCTTTTAGGAAAAGTGAAAGGACCAAATGGGAAGCAAAAGGGTTAGAGTTCAAATCCATACACCATTGATCCAATGTTCCAAAAAATGGCAAATGACCTAGTTGCAATGAAGAAGCAGCTGTCACAAAGCACAATGAGAAATTCTCCAAGGAGACCAAATCCTCCTGATAGATGAATAATTTCTCCACCTCCTCGTAGGATTGCTCTTGAAGCACCACCAATCGATGCCATTTGTGATACTAGGGAATCAAAAGAAGGAACAGACATTGAGGAAACTGAAGAAGAAAGTATGGATGACTATGAAAACTATCTTGAAATTGAAGACGTCGGCATGCACAATGGCCTAATTAAATACGTTGATGATGAGGAGGAAGGTGATGAAGAATCTCTAAGTTTTTCATGCGCTATTTTCAATCATGCACAATCTAAGAATGGTTTTTCAGTCTTAGAAGTCACAACTAAGAGTAGGAAGAACAAAGAAGATATCTCTTCAAAGCCTCCACTAAACAAGATCATCAGTAGGGGATCACCATTACCACCTTCCATGGAATCAGCTAGAGAGAAATCAGATTCACCAATTATCAGGGATCACACTGTTATGCCAAGTAATTTATCTGATTCTTCTCCCAACTCAAAAGTTGTTAAGAGAAATTCTCTTCTAAATGCTAGTTCCACAAGAACATATAAATTTCAATCAAAGGCTACACCCTCACCCCCTTCCAAGCTAATTGCTACATTTGAAAAAGAGAACCCAGCACCAAAAGTAACAAAACTTCTGCCATTTAAGTCCTCATCCACTACTGGAACCTCTTCCTCATCTACCATAACTCCATTTGAATTTGTGGAGCATGCAAGCAAAACCAAAGTTCAACTCTCTGAGGTTGAATACCTATAAACACATCTTGTCCAATTTGACAGATTCATCAAGGCAGTCTAGGGTGGTAACTCTACATCCCAAATCTCTAATTCTAAAGGCTTACTTTCCACACCATCCATACCACCTTATCAAAACATGCTAGCCCTCAGTGCCTCCACCACCAATAGAGTTGAGCCTTTCTACCTGTCACTTCTCATGAAAGGCTTCCAGTTAAACAATTTCATTATAGATTCCAGAGCCTCAGATAATATGATGCCGGCAAAAGTTACAAATGCTCTTGGCCTCACTTTGACCCGGGTAAATGGCACATGTTATTCAATGGAATCCAAACAAGTTCCATGGGTAGGAAGAATCAAGGATGTTCATGTTGCACTAGCTGATTACTCTGACAAGAAGATACTCTTGACCATTTTGGTGGTAGATATCCTAGCATCTTTTGGTATGCTTTTGAGTATAAGTTTTTGTAGAGATCTAGGTGGAGAAATAAAAATGGAGCAACTATCCCAGTGAAAGGAGAAATGAAGAAGCTGCTGCCAGTCAGGAAAATGAATTCATAGTAAGGAAATCTGATGATCCAAGAGCTAACATCCTCTTTCAAGATTGTGGGCTAGGAAACTACTTCCTTACATCACAAAAGGAAGAGAACTTGCCACTCCTCATGGAGGAAGAAGAAGATCAGATTTGGACAATGGAGTTTGATGGTAGTCATTCCAGAGTAGGTTCAGGAGCTGGTGTAGTATTATACTTTCCCTCTAATGAGATATATACTTTTGCTTACAAGCTACAATTTGATAATACAAACAATACTGTAGAGTATGAATCATTGATTTTAGGCATGAATGCAGTAGAGGACATGGGAATCAATAAACTGAGATGCAAAGGCAATGTAGATGTTGTGGTGAAGTAGGTCCACCAACAATATCAAGTGAAAAATTCAAGGCTCGGGCACTATAGAAACAGAGTGTGGGACTGCATTAAATCCTTTGATGCATTCTCCATTGAAGCTATCCCTAGGGAGTAGAATGAAAAGGTTGATTCTCTAGCAGTGTCAGCTTCCTTAGTGACACCTCATCCTTCTTTTGGAAAAGATAAAGTGACCATTGAGATGGTGTTCAGACCACACATACCAGATAATGCAAATAATTGGCAGGTGTTTAATGATGATAATCAAATCCTAGCATTCTTAAAACAAAGGGATAACTTCAATAATCTATTCTTTGAAGGAAGTGAAAATCCACACCATTAATCAATCCCCAAAGAAGAGAAGGAAGGAATTGAGGGAATTGATGAAGAGGGAGTATTCAAACTGAAAGGAAACAAAATCCCCAAAGGCCTAGTTTCTTTGGAAGACCTCTTTGACAAGCATGATAGGTTCATCCAAGAGAAATAAAAATAGTCTTCTCTGTGTCCATCTGATTTTGATCAAGAAAACATTGGAACTTCAGACAATCCAAGGATGGTTAACATTGGTAAATGTTGCTCACTAGAAGAGAAGAGAAAGTTTGTTGCTCTGCTAAAAAAGTACTCAGATGTCCTGACCTACTCCTATGATGAACTAAATATTTTCAGCCAAAGGAAATGCATAACTCCATTCCTTTGAAGCAAGGAGTCATGCCCTTCAGGAAAAAAAAAAAGGCCCTACAATCCAAAGATTTCTAATGTTATCAAAGAAGAGGTGACAAAGATGCTCAATGCTAGAATCATTTTCCCCATCCACCATTCAACATGGGTGGCTAAAATTGTGCCAATAAGGAAGAATAATGGGGAAATAAGGATTTGTGTAGACTTCTGAAATCTGAATCACGCATCTCTCAAGGAAAACTACCCTCTTCTAGTCAAGGATCATATTTTGCAAGCAGTCACTGGATTTGAGATGCTCTCTTTGCTTGATGGATTCTTAGGGTACAACCAAATCAAGGTGGCGGAAGAGGATTACAACAAAACAACCTTCATAACACCTTAGGGCACTTTTTCCTACATCAGAATGCCTTTTGGCTTGATCAATGTTGGAGCCAATTTCTAGAGAGCAATGGACTTGGCCTTCAAATATTTGAAACACTGCATTATCATTTACCTTGATGACCTCACGGTTTTTTCAAAGAGGAGGGGAGATCATACCAGTCATTTGAAGAAAGTCCTTGCAAGGTGTAGGAAACATGGCATTTCTCTAAATCCAAAGAAGTGAATTTTTGGAGTCACAGAAGGTAAGTTGTTGGGACACATTGTGAACGAACATGGAGCACACATTGATCCTAAGAGGGTCAGAGTTATCCAAGCACTATCCTTACCAACCAGCAAGAAGGGAGTTCATTCATTCTTTGGAAAGGTAAAATTCCTTTGTCATTTTGTGCTTGATTTTTCTGAGATGATAAAGCATATAACTTACATGATGAAACCTCAAGCAAGTTTCAAATGGAATAAGGAAGGAAAAACAACATTTAAGGAGATCAACAAAGCCATTGCCAAAGCTCCAACTCTTGTATCTCTAGATTTCAACAAGGAGTTCATCATGTATTGTTATGCATCAGAACATACACTCTCTACTGTCCTTGTTTAGAAAAATGATGAAGGTTTGGAAGCACCCATTGCTTTCATGATCTGTCCTTTGAAAAATCATGAGCTAAAGTACATCCAATTGGAGAAACATGCCTATGTAGTAGTCAAAGCTGTAAAAATTTTTAGATTCTACATTCTCAATTCCCATACAGTGGTGATGGTCCCTAGAAGTGCAATCAAGTCCATTTTGACTCAACAAGATCCTGTGGCTAAGAGAGGAAGCTGGATTGCAAAGACCCAAGAGTATGACTTGGAGATTAGACCCTCTAATCTGGTAAGAGGAAATGGTTTGTGTTAGTTGATTGCTAAAGATGAAGCTCTCAAATCTCAACAGGGATAAAAGGATGGTGTTTGCTCAACCGGTTCAGGAGACCATCCACAGGTGCTCTTTGTCACCACCACTGATAAATGGTATGCTAACATTGCTTACTATCTCACTTATGGAGAATTCCCCCCTCATCTTGATTACAAACAAAGAAGGAAACTCAAGATAAAGGAATCCAAGTTTGTGATCTAGAATCATGCACTTTACAATAGAGGCCTAGATGGTTGTTTCCTTAGGTGTATAGATAATGAGCAACAAGAAAAGTTTCTCAGGGCATATCATGATCAAGCTTGTGGTGAACATTTATCAGCAATGGTCACTGTGCATAATATTATCAAGGGGAGATATTATTGGCCCTCCATATTTGCAGACACTCAAGATTGGTTTCCAAATGTAAAGCATGTCAACAATTTGTTGGAAAGTCACAACTAGCTACATTGCCACTCAGGCTTGTGGTGATTGAAGAACCATTTCAGCAATTGGGGCTAGATTTTATTGGTGTTCTGAATCATCATTCTAGTGCAGGACATACTTATGTACTCACTACAACTGATTACTTCACTAAATGGGTGGAAGCCATAAAAACCAAGCAATCCAACTCTGAAACATTCTACAACGTCATCAAGGAAAATATCATTGTTCATTTTGGAATACCACATAAAATTGTTGTAGACAATGCCACCTATTTCTCTTCCAAGGAGCTCATAGAGTTTTGTTATGGCTTTGGAATCTCCCTATCTTACTCTTCTGATTACTACCCACATGGAAATGGGCAGGGTGAGTAAAGCAATAAGAACATTGTGACCATTATTTGTAAGCTGGTAGATGAGAATCAAAGGAACTAGCATAAGAAGTTATATGATGCGTTGTGGGATGATATGATCACTCCTAAGAAGGCAATAGGTATGTCACCTTTCTAAATTTTGTATGGAGTTGAGGAAAAGATCCCCCTCACAATTGAGATGCTAGCCCTCAAGTTACTGCAAGAAATAGAAGATGGTTAATACAAAGACTCCATTGACAAGAGGATCCTCTTCTTGGAAAAGCTGGAAGAAAGAAGATGACAAGTGGTGGATAGAATTAAAGAACACAAATTGAAAGTGAATAATATATTTGAAAAGAAGGAAAAGGCAAGAGAATTCAAGGTTGGAGATTTTGTTCTGCTATGGGACAAGAGAAGAGAACTAAAGGAAAGCCATGGAAAGTTTGATTCATTATGGCTTGACCCATTCCAAATTCATGGAACTTGTGGTGAGAATGTTTTTCTCCTCTCATACTTGGATAGAATGCCATTGTAATTGCCTTGAAGTGGGCAATACTTAAAACTGTATCATCAATGAAAGCTGGTTGTCCCCCATCTTGTACCATAGGTGATTTTCGTAGGTGTGTTTTTCCCTTTTTCTATTGTGTGGTTCTGGTTTAGTTTTGTTGGTTTGTTGTGTGTTTTCTCCTTCTTCCATTATTTCTCAGAATTGTACATGACTCTGCAAGGCCCAATGGATAAGGCACTAGTCAACGTAATATGTTTTGAAACTTGGGATTCTGGATCATCGTGTTGTGCCCTAGTCATGCCTAGTTCACGCCATGTCCCCAAGCTAGAGCCAACTGTTGTCTCCTGAAAACTGCTCTGCGTTTTCATAGCCAAATTCAAATTTTTTGAGCTCATGTCCTTTGTTGGTGTTTAAGCCAAGTTAGAGATTCAAGAATTTAGCAAAAGTCGTACCCTAGTGCTATTTAAATCTCTTTTTTGCTCATTTTGAGAAATTATCCATCTCTCGGTCTGTACATGAAATATCCTCTTTACAATCTCCTTTGTGATCGAAATTGTTCACTTATTCTATGACCTGGGTTGTTGAATCATTTTTTTTCCTCCATGCCTCTAGTTTCACAAAGGAAATTCAAAAATTGGACTCAAAATGACAAAGTTATCTTCCTCTATGTATTTTTCCACAGTCGGGATGACGAGTTTCTTTTCCCCATCAAATTTTGGCCCCAATGAATGCAGGTATGTGGTCAAATCATATTGGATAGGGAGGATTAGGTTTTTAGTGAACTTAACACTTTTTGTCACTTTTGAAAAAAATGGAAAATTTGCCCCGCGGACCCGAAAATCAAAAATTTCCAATTGCGGAAAAAAGTAGAAGTTTTTGTCCCAGGCTGCACAAGTTCAATTGGGACACTTGGGACCCGAAAAGCCAAAATTTCTGATTGTGGAAAAAGTGGAAGTTTTTGTCCCATGTTGCACAAGTTCAATTGGGACACTTGGGACCCGAAAAGTCAAAACGGCCGAAAAAGCTTTAAAAAGGATAAAGGTTCATTGCTTCCCTGAATCCCACAGCCAATCAGAGGATGAACACATGTCCTAGTCAAATTGGAGCAACGGGTCGGTGGATGAAATTGAGTTTTTGAGCCTCTTTGTAAAAAGGGCGAAAAGTTAAAAAATGACCCATAGCCTCGATCAGGCTTTAAAGGGAAAAAGTCAAAGTTGAAGCCTACAGGAAGAAAGTCAAAGGTGAAGCCTGCCGTTAAAAAGTCAAAGTAGGAGAGCGGAAGGGTAGAGTACTTTGAGATTTTTTAGCCTTTTTTCCAAAAAAGGTTAAAATTTTTAGAAAAGAGTCGTGACTCCATCTCCAACCAGAACGTGCCACGTGTCCTAGTCAAATCAAAGCAACAAGTCGGCAGTGAAATTTGTGTTTTTGAGCCTTTTTCCAAAAAAGGTTAAACTATTGAGAAAATGGTTGTGACCCCATTTCTAATCAGAAGGTGCCACGTATCTAAGTTGAAAATTCAAAGCGGGGGTGCGGGCCAATTTTTTCCAAATTTCCAAATCTCTAAAAAATCTCAAAATTCAAAGGGCTTTCCCCCGTAACCATTCCAATCCCTTCCTGCCACATGGACGGCCTGATTTCAAAGCTATATGAGAAAATCAAATGGCTATATTTAAACTGACAAATTGAATGTAACGGTTGCTTTGCAAGATCTGGTTTTTAACCTGCCATGAGCGTTTTCTTCACAACAAAGGAATTTGAAAAGGCATCGAGGATTTGTAAAGATTGTAACCATTTTGGCAAAGGATATAATGGCTTCTCGATATCATTCCAAGGGTTGGCGATTGATTTTAAAAAAGACTAGAGTGCTCTGTACCTAGAAAAGACAGAAAACACCATTCTTCTTCTATTTTCTCTTCTTTCTCGAATTTCTTCCATTCTCAAGCTATGTACAAACTCTGCTCAAGCTTCAATAATAAAAAGAAGGAATTATTACCTCTTTGATTGAGGAATTGATTGGTACTTTGTGACTAATGAGTTTTATTTGGTCTTGTAGCTTCTCCTATGGATTTGTTTTTCTGATTATAAATGCATGTAAATGAAATTTCTAACTAATGTGTGTGGGCATCTGATATTCTACTCACAACATTATTTTCTTCTATCTCCATTCTCACTCCCTTTCCCCTTCTTAGACAAAGTTATTCTCTAGTGAGAAATTGCTAGCTTTGCCACAGGGTCAGTGGAGTGCCCCTGTTGGATCTCTGGTCAAAAGGCCACCATTGAAATCCACTTTTTCACGCATGCACATGCAGAAGCTACACTGTTCAAGTAGAGGGACTTAGATTCCCATAGCATTGGCTTGAAACTCACCAATTTTTCCACAAGACAAATTTTCTCGCCAACAGGAAGATATGTACACTAAACAATCCTTCGGATCACTCCTCCCCCATCTATATTATTGTATACATCCACGCCTACCTCAACATCCATTATAGTTACATCCACTACTTCACCAAAATCTACTTCCTCATTTTTATATACACTTAATACACCGATTACATTCAGTTCCCTATCTACATCTACCCCAACATCTATCACATCATCCTCCTCACACAGTCTCCCATCTATATCCACTTCCATATCCTTACCTATAACCACATCTATAGCTATCACCACTCCCACATCGACATTTGAACCTGTCAAACAAACCTCTCCCCCTCATATAATCACAAACAATCCCCCCATCTCATCTCCTTCTTCAACAACTCCCACATCAACACCTCCAAAGTCCTTAAACTTCACAACTTATTCCAATCTTATTGAGCCTCTTATTCAAACATCACCTTCACCTTGAAACCCCATATATACAAAAAAATATACCTCTAAATCATCCAATTCCACCTCTAATTACCATTCCCCTATAGAGATCATTGTCGTTCTCGCCAAGGGTAAAACTTCATAGTAAAAATCCAAAGGCCTTGGCATCCCTACTCATAAATATCTCACTTACCCACACAAAAATTTGGAGCTACCTCATCCTAAACCTTGTCACTTTAAGCAATCTAATGTTTCATCATCAATCTTAGGAGTGCCTCCATATATTTTTGGGTTGGCCTCTACATCTAAATCCCTTATCATTACTAAATATGAATCAAATCCACCTACTCTCCCTCTTAAATCTATATCAAAACCACAGCCACCCATATCCTCCTCTCCCAAAACCAAATTAGGTTCCAAGGCGCTCACAAGTCCTCATAAAAGTAAAACACCTCTCTTACCTTCATCTATCACCCCCAAATCAAATCCATCTACAACCCACACAACCTCTTCTTAAAAAAATCCCATCGATTCTTATTCAAAAATATTCCAATGTCTTGTTCAAGCATTTTCCATCACTCTTCCTCTTATCAGGTCCTTCGACTCACATGAAAAAAAATCCACATGGTTTGACCCTAATGTCTTGTATGTTTATCATCTCACCCTTTATACATGATATTGAACATTGTAGGGATCTTCAAACCCTCATCCACAATCTTACAGAAGAGGACAATCTTCTTGTCAAAGAATATCACCATCTTCCATCTACTAGTTCACCTGTATCTAGTTGTCATACTTCAATCAAATCCTCATCCCCCAAGACTTCTAAATTCTCTTCTTCGTCTAAAACCTTCATCCCAAAACCCCCTCCAAGAACTACTTATTCCAAATAAGGTCCCCCTCTATAAATTAATGTCATTCATATCACCATGCGCTCTCGCCCTCATGATTCTCAACCACCTGCTCAACCTAAACCCAATTTTTTCGTCACCACTTCATCTAGTAATCCCACTCCTTCATCATCTCATTTAAAATCTAAGGTATCCACCTTAGCTACCTCATGTACCCAATAATCTACTGCCATTAAAAAAATTATTGTGAAGCAACTCCATTAGGCCCTTATCAAGATGTCACTCTATGAGCTCATCCAAAGCTCCCCCAATCATAGACAAGTTCTCATGAAATCTTTGCAACGTATCCCTACCACCAAATATGAGACCCAACCTTTTGTGTCCTTTGTTGGAGCGCTTACAAATTCTGTCGCCATCTTTTTTTATGACTCCGAAATTCCCGACATCACACCCGAATATCATGATATCCCTCTTTTCATCAATTTTTAAATCAACAATACATTCATCCTATGTTCAATGATAAATAATTGAGCTAGCATTAACATCATATCATCTCATACCTTTGATCAACTCAAGCTTCCCAACTTTGTTATCACTC
Source organism: Taxus chinensis (assembly GCA_019776745.2). NCBI lineage: Eukaryota > Viridiplantae > Streptophyta > Pinopsida > Cupressales > Taxaceae > Taxus > Taxus chinensis. The sequence goes on from CM034151.1 coordinate 27,014,719, forward strand.
AATCACCTACAGTCCTGCGTTCCTTTAATGATGTTGTTAACCCCAGTTTGGGCATGGTTATCCTTCCCATTCATGTAGGCAAAAGACTCCTCCATGAGCTATTTTACATCGTAGAGTGGGATTTTCAGTATAATGTATTACTTGGATGCCCATGGATTTATGTCATACATTGTGTCCCATCCACTCTCCATCCCTACATCAAATATGAGCATGAGGGGAAAATCATAACACTGCCCACAAACATTCCTCCCTTCAAAGCATGTCACATGACTTATCGACCAAAACAAATGCTTGTCTTTAAACAAGATTCATCCAAAGCATCCACTAGCTCACATATCCCTGCATCTAAGCTACCTATTTATGAATATATCGATAATGTGATGTATCCTCTTTCACTGGGAGAGTATCAAATCCTCACTCTCAATGTCCTACCTACATCTAATTGAATTGGTAGACCTGCAACACCTATGTATCAACCAAACATCGGGTATATAATTTATTTTTCCACCTCACCTCCGAATCAGTCTCATCTATGACGATATCAATCATCCTTCCTCTTACATTTACATTCAACCTCACACCAATCCATACACTAATGTTTTTTATTTCCTCTAGAATAAATCCTTTGCCTAAACCTACCTCCATCGTTACACATGGAAAGGATTTGGTATGGGGCATTATGAAAAAGGTATGGACGATCTTATCATCAAACAATCTTGTAAACCCAATGATAATTTTGGGTTGGGTTTCAAAGAACAAACCACTGACTCTCTCACGCTTTCTTCATCCCCATCTCCCATGAATATTGATCCCACATCCACCTCGTATCCATCCAATGAGATCATGGATATAGATGATATTGTGTCCATATCTTCTATTTTTTTTTTAATCTCCAAGATCACTTGGGACCGATCACTTGTCAGTGTGAGGGTAAAACTAGTTCTCCTCTTATTCAAATCCCTAACATGGTAGAAGAATATTCCCCTACCATTGACATTCTTCAATGTACCAATGATGATTCTATTATTTCCTACATGGGGGAAAAATATTCCTATATTTATAAGATCTTACCTCCTACCACATCCACTCTTCTTAACGAATCTATCATCGATATAAATATAAGGACTCTGCAAGAGCCCTGCATCTTCAAAGTCAATCAATCCCTTAATCCTCAAGTAATGAATTCTTTTACCACCTTCCTTTCTAAGTATGTTCAAGCCTTTTAATTGTCCTACACCAACATGTTAGGCCTCGATCCTTCTGTTTTCATCCATAACATTGTTACCATCCCCAATGCTAAGCTAGTTAAGCAGAAGTTTCACTATATGCATCCTCGTGTTGACCTCATTATCAAAGAGTAATTAAAATTCCTTCTCTCTCCAAAATTCATCATACCTATCAACTATCCGTGATGGATTTCCAACATTGTACCATTTTCCAAGGCCTCTAGAAAGCTTCATGTTTGTACTGACTTTCGAGACTTAAATCTTGCTTTCCCAAAAGATGACTTTCCCCTTCTTAAAATTGATCAGCTTATCAACCTTATGGTTGACCATGAGATGTTTTCTCTTATGGATGGTTTTTCTAGCTATAATCATATCCTCACCGCACCAAAAGACCACCAGAAGACTTCTTTCATCACTATTTGGGGGACCTTTTATTTTTGCATCATGCCCTTCAGTTTAAAAAATGTGGGGGCCACCTATCAACACTCCATGACTTACATCTTCCATGACCTTATCTATTAAATTATAGAGGACTATGTCAATGACCTCTTTGGTAAATCCAAAACATCGACAAGACGATTTATTTTTCCTTGAATTCCTCTTTGCATGTCTTATTTACTTCTTTCTTCATCTTAATCCTGCCAAGTGTGTGTTTAGAGTTTTAAATAGAAATCTCATTGGCTTCATTTTCTCTATTAGAGGTATTGAGGTTGACCCCGCCAAAATCAAGGCCATCCTTGAGATTCCTCCTCCTCCCAAGCTAAAGCAGTCTCATAGTATTCAAGGCCGACTTCAATCAGTTCATCGTTTCATCTCACAATTTGCTTCTTGTTGTCAACCTTTTTATCATCCTCTTCGTAAAGACATTGACATCAATTGGGATAAAAATTACCAAAGGCCTTAGCTGATCTTGAGAAATATCTTTTATCCCCACCAATGCTCACACCTCTGCATGAGGGGGAGCCTTTTTATCTTTACATCTCTACCTCTGATCATGCTCTGGGTACCATGTTGGCTCATCATGATGAGCCAGGAAGAGATAAGGCCATCTATTGTGTCAGTCACACCTTTCACGATTATGAGACTTGTTACACTAAAGCTAATTTTTTTTAATGCTCTCTTCTTCACCACCTCCGAACTACATCATTATCTTCTTAATCACAAAAAAAAATTCATCACTGGTTTTCATCCTCTCAAAACCATGCATTCTAATCCTTATCATAGTGATTACATCACTCGATGGCTCATGCTCATGACTGATTTTGACCTAGAGTTCATCTCTCAGAAATTAATCAAAGGCCAAGACATCACCGATCAGATCGTTGAAGCCCCTCATCCCAAAAATCATATTCCTCATGAGTAATTTCCATACGATTATATCTATACCATCTATCATGAATTCTCTCCCCTTTGGATGACATTTTTATTTGACGGATCTAATGTTAGAGTAGGTATTTACCTTAGCTCATGTTCACCTAGGTACTTTATTTACCTTTATTGTATTCATCCTCACCCAATTATGTTTGTGTATATTTATTTATTTTTTATTTAGTTATTAGGGGGATATTATCTAGTTTTTAGGTATAGTTCTTTCATTGATCTATAGTATTGACTAGATCCTTGATGTCTAGTTATTTCCTAAATCTATAATCTTGACTAGTTCTTTCCTTGATTCATGGCTTGATCTATGACCTTGACTGGTTATTAGATTGTTATTCCTTTCCTATATAAACAAGGACCATTCTCATTGTATTTCATTGATGATCATGGTGTTTGATTAGCATCTGATTTATTGGCTTGGTACGGTCTTTTTACCATTCCTTTTATGGTATCAGAGCAAGAGATTGATGTTGACATCCATTTGTAAGTTTCGCCCCATTAAAATCCTTACCCCTTGGTCATATGGTATGGTCATATGAGGGCTTAAATATTGTGATTCCTACTAGTAAGTGCTTAACTCCAGCACCCTTTTATTTTATTTGTGGTGAAGACAAGAGAATTTATTTTGTTTGAGTGGTAACTAAAATAAAAAGCATAGTGTAAACTTGTAAAGCTTATATCTTTTGATGGGCAACTCGGATTTGAGTTCTGTTTTTTGCAAAAGTGATTTTTTTTTCATGCTCTTTCCATTGGAAATGTTTATTTTGAGAATCAAACTATAACTATAAAGTGACATATTGTAATATGCACTCATTATAAAGTGCCAAAATCTGGGGGCACTCTTGTTGCATTGCTTGGTTCTTACATTTCTTTTGGTGATTTTTTGAGAATGTCGTCTACTTCTGTATTAGGTCATGTTGAGTCATTAATAATGCATAATTACCACACATGGAAACAATAATTAAGTAAAAAGGATTATTTACTTTAAATTATTCATAACAACCAGTGTTCACTCGAGAATCTGAGAAATTTCAGTACCATTGCAATTTTGATGAGTGTATGGGTTTGATAGGAACTTATGTATGTGATATTCTTTTGTTTCATTTGGAAAATGGTGACTCTCCTATCAAAAAATCAAAGAAATTAGAAGATTTATTTTGTAAGATGGATCATATGAGATCCATGCAACTTGAATTTGAGATCAATTCTCTTAAACTTGAATATTTTCCAAAAATTATAGACTATCTTAACAAGTTCAAGAATTTGTTGACACAATTGAAGGGGAGTGAAAGAGATAAGAAAGATGAAGAGTGTATTTATTTGATCCTATCTAAGTTGAGAGGACAATTCCAAATTTTTTATTCTGCTTTTTTATTTAGCATGGATGCCTTAGGTGACACATTCAAAATACCTGACTTAGATACATTTTTTGAAAGACTTACTAGGGAAAAATCCAAATTGTCTCACCTTGAGTCTTCCACATCTCAAAAGGCATTAGTTGCATCTAATCCTAAGGGAAAGGGAAAACCAAAAAGTAAAACCAAATCCACCCTTTCTCCATCTCAAAGTGCTCCTAAACCCAAATAAAACAATTATAAACCCAAGGATTCTTCTATATCTAAGAATAAGTCTAGCCTTTCATTCTCATTTTATGGGGGTATTGGTCATGAAGAACATAGGTTTTATAAGTGAATGCAAGCCTTAGAGGATGCAGTCAAGAAACACAATTTCTATCTCCACTCCACCTCCTTCTAATCATCATGGAAAGGAACTTAATTTTGTTGGGAGATCTCAGTCACCACTTACAGATAGTTGGATTATTGATTCTAGTATTTCTCATCACATGAATTCTTCCAAGGAGTCTTTTGTTTCTCTAGGTTTGAGTTCTACTTCCAAAATTGAGGTTGGAGATTCTTCCTTTCTTTCTGTTGAGGGAAAAGGTGATATACACCTTGATGGTGGCCGTATCCAAGATGCAATGTATGTTCCCAACATCACCAAAAAAATTCTTTCTTTATATCAAATTTTTCATTATTGTCAAGGAAAAATAGTGACTTTTACACCACATGGGGTAGAAGTACGAACATTTTTAGAGCCTCATTCACTTATTTCTCAAGGTATTGTTGATCATAGCTCTAGACTATATCACTTTGAGGATTTTGATGACACTTACTCTATAGGGACACGATTGGTTTCTCATGCAGATTCAGAGAGTAAGCTTTGGCACAAGATATTTGGACATCTCAATTAAAGATATTTGAAGGAGTTGAGCACTCATGGTATGGTAGATGGTCTTCCTAGAGTTTCTTGTCTTGAGGGAGTTTTTCATGGCTATGCATTAGGGAAACAACACCAATATCATTTTCCTAATAATTTTTCTAAGAGATCTTCTTCACCATTTGACCTTGTGCATAGTGACTTGATGGTTTTTCATACCCCTTCTTTCAATGGAGCTTAGTATGCACTTACCTTTATTGATAATTTCTTGAGGCATACTTGAGTTTATTTTATCAAGTACAAAAGTTATGTTTTTTTACACTTCAAATTCTTCAAGGATTTGGTTGAAAAAAAATCTTCTAGTTGCATAAATAACCTTCATACTGATAATGGGGGGGGGAGTACTTCAGCAATGAGTTTTCTAACTTTTTGGAAACTCAAGGCATTATTCACTAGCATTTTGTTCCTCATACTCCACAACAGAATGTCTTGGAAGAATAGAACTTTGAAGGAAATGGCTAACTATATGATGCATTCTAGATATTTACCTCCTATCTACTGGGCAAAACTAGTTAATTATGATAACTACATTCAGAATCGCACACATAACAGAGCACTTGAGCATTTGACTCCAAAGGAAGCTTGGTCCAACACTAAGCCAAATGTCTCATTTTTTTTGACTCATTGGGAGCCATGTTTTATCCTTTGTGTCAAAGAAGAAAAGAAAATATTTGGATAAGAAGAGAAAAATATTGATCTTTATAGGGTATTGTGAGGAAATGAGATTTTATCAAATTTTTAATCCTGATACTCACGACGTTCTTTTTTGAACACATGTTTAGTTTGATAAGTGCTTCACTCCTCATGATTCTTCATCCTTTTCCATTCCTCCTCCTTATTCTTCATCTCATATATAGGATCCTTTCTTTGAGGAGGTTGATGAGGAGGTTATAGATGTCGTTGAGGATCTTATTCCAACTGATGTTGTCATTATGCCTAAGTGGGATCATACTACAGTTTCTGAGGTAACACCTTTCATACAGGATCTTCCACCCACTAGGCATCATCATGCATATTCTATATGTTATGGAATTTTGTGTCGGGTATTTTTTAAGGATCCACGGTCCTTTTCAAAGGCTCATGTGATACAATAGTGGGATGATGCGATGACAACTGAGTATTCTTCTTTGATGAAGAATCATACTTGGGATTCGGTATCTATTCCTAAAGGAAGAAAGACGGTTAGGTGTAAGTGGGTATACCAAACCAAATACACAGCTAATGGGTCCATTGACAAGTCTAAGGCTCGTCTTGTTGCAAATGGTTTTTCACAAGTTGAAGGTATTTATTACTCTGAGACTTTTACACTCGTTGCCAAGATGGATTATGTATGCCTTGTACTTATTATTACTGCATCATAGGGGTGGCCAGTATACCAGATGGATGTGAAGAGTGCCTTTTTACATGGATATTTACACGAGGAAATATACATACATCAACCGGCTTGATTTTTTTAGGATTCTCCTCTTGTTTGTAGACTTCCAGGGTCTCTCTACGGTCTCAAACAAGCCCCTCAGGCTTGGTATGAGAAGATGTATTCTTTTCTTCTATCTAATAGTTTTGTTCATTGCCACTCTAATCGTACAGTGTATCTCTAGCATGTTGGTGAGGATATTGTGATCCTTATCTTGTATGTTGATGATATGTTACTCAGTGGAATCTCTTCTTCCCACATTCAAAGTATTCATAGGGATATTTATACACAGTTGGACATGACAGATCTTGGGTTATTGCATTATTTCCTAAGTTTGTAGATTATTCAAATAGATTCAGGGATTCATTTGAGTTAGCAAAATTACACTCGTGATCTTCTTCAGCACTTTGGTATGGCTGATTTTCTTTGCTTAGTACGATCTGGTTATCATTCCTTTTATCTAAGTGTTTATAAGGGAAGGTGCTAATGTCATCATAATTCCTCCTCTAGATACTCATATCCTCATCAGTTATAAGCTCAAATTTGAATGTACTAACAACATGGCTGAGTATGAATCCCTCATCTTGGGTCTCAAAACTACTATCATGTTCAACGTTCAAATCCTTGATATCTATGGTGACTTTCTTCTTATCATTAATCAATTCTAAGGAACCTATCAATGTAAAAATGAAGTCCTTCAAAAATATAAGGATATCATTGACTTTTTTCTTTAAGCCTTTGAATTCTATACCATTTAATATGTCCCTCATTCATCCAATCCTTTTTCAGACACTATGACATCCCTTGCATCCCTCATCCCATGGGAAACCAAAGAATCCAAGCTCTCTGTTTTTTTCATTGCCTAAATTAGTGGTCTCATGTCATTGAGCTTCCTTGTGCCAATCATGTTGATACTAATCAATCTGATATCTAGTACTCTTGAATCTTTAACTATCTATCTGTATCTGAAATTTCCACCGATCTATCTAAGAATGGCTGGGGATCATTTCTTCAACACGTTAACCACTATGTTATTCTTGGTGGTGTCCTCTACAAACGTGGGTTTGATGGCATTCTGTTGTAATGCCTAAAATCTCTTGAATATACCCGTGTTATCTAAGAAGTCCACGACATTATCTATGGAGGTCATTTTAGTATTTTATTTGTTACCAAATGCATTCTTCGCATGGGCTATTACCGGCCCACCCTTAACAAAGAATGTTGTGAATATGTCAATAAGTGTGTTAAATGCAACAACATTTTAATCTCATTTGCATTCCTATCCAAGCCTTGCATCCGACTCAAGATCATTGGAATTTATCATAATGGGGACTCAACCTCATTGGCCTCATCAATCCACGTTCCTCTCTTTGACATAATTATATCATCACCACAATTAAATAATTAGCCAAATGGATGGAATCCATTCCACTCGCATCCACTAAGGCTAACAAAATTATCGACTTTGTTTATCAACATTTATTTGTCACTTCGGTGTCCCTCATAAAATCATCATGGAGAATGGAAAGTCCTTTAAAAAAAATATCTTAAGAATCTTTTCCACTCTTTCAACATCAATATTAGCTTCTTCTCTCCTTATTATCCTCAATCTGAAGTCTAGGATGAATCCACTAACTATTTTATTGTTCTATGAGAATAAAATCAAAACCCCATACACATCGAGAAAGGTTGCACTTCAATGGAGTCATGAACGCTTCACATAATAAGCAAGAGATTGAATCAAAATGAGAACCAAGTACAAAAATACAATAGTGTGTTTGACATGCTCATAGATAAGAAAAGATAGGTACATATAGGAGTGTTGTGTAACTCATGTGAATTACACGTGTACACTAACACTATTGACCTATTCCGCTATGACCTATTCTCACTAAATGAGATGACTAAACATCATTGGTGGACAAGTTGTCGAATGAAAATAAAAAAAATCATGTAAACCAACACCCCCCCTTCATCAAATATGAGGTAGAGGTCATGGAAAGTTAGAACCAAGAGAAATCCCCTAGACAACTAAGAAAGATGTCTCAATGAGGCCCGACTACTAAGCCTAATAAGGTACCCATGTACAAACAACAATATTTTTGGAAAAGAGAAAGAGGAGAATAATGGGTCCCGAAAACTAGGCCTGATGAGGTACCCATGTACAATAAATATCTCAAGTAATGAAGCAAAAATCCTAAGGGAAAAAATCCACTTACAAGAAATAAAAGACACCCCTAAACAACCTACGAAAGATGCATAAAATGAGTCCCAAAAAACTAAATGCCTAATATGGTTCTCATGTACAAATGCAATCTTTCTAGAAGAAGAGAAGAGATGAAGAACATTATCTAGCCTCCCAAGATGAAGAACGTGTCAAAGACCACCCTGTATCAAATGAAGAAGAATATCCCAAAGTGACAAGGTGTGGTTCCTATCCAAGGAGTGATGTTTCATATGTGAGGTGGAAGTACCAAGTACTCCATAAAGGGATGGTGAATCTGAAGCAATGAAAAAGAAGATGGAATGTCATGTAACTATACAGAAGAGTTCCCAAAGCCCGATGAGTCTATAATCAAAGTAACTTCTCCCTAAAATTTATATACAAGACTAGAAGTAAGTAGATCAAGAAATAACTCCTCAATATGTGGTAGATGATAAGTGGATGGTGGAGGTGGGTCCCCATCACTATGGCAATCAACTAAGATAGAAGAAAAGTCATTATCATCATAAGTGGGTTCAAAAATATCATCAAGTCCAGGATAATCCAATGAAGAATCCGAATGAGGAACAAAGTGAGAAAAAGAGTATAGCCGAGTGTGATGATCAACTTTACCAATTGCAATAATATTGTCACTGTGAATCTCTTTAACATAAAAAAATCAGGAGTGAACTCAAATCACATTCCCTAACTGAGGTGAGTGATCTAATATACTGAAAGGAGATTAGTTAAAAGTGAAGGAACACTAAGCACATTGTTGAAAGTGTCACCATTCACTTCAACATACCCTTTCCTGAAAACTAGTGTAGAAGTGTCATCACAAAGACGAATAGAATACATGTCACATGGCCCTATTGAAGAAAATTTAATGTCAGATGAGGCCATATGATGAGATGTACCCGAATCAATCACCAATGTAAGAGTAGGTGACACAACTGTAACTAAAGATATTGCTTTTGTTTTCTCCTTAGTTAATTATTTTTATTTTTATTTTCACTTTCCCCTTTCCATTATATTCCTTAAAAATTAAGTGAGTTAATGATGAAGATGGCCTGAGAAAATCAAGAACTCCTATGTTGTTATTCTCAAGAATACTTGTGATGAGGTCAATCTTCTTCTTTAAACATTATTATTCTTCATGCCTACCACTACAGTACCCACATTTTAACTGTTCTCTAGAACTTTTAGAACTAGAAGAAGAAATGGAAAAGTTTGATTTGGTGGTGGATTGGTCCTTTTTAATCTCATGATCCTTTTTTTTCTTCTTCAACTCTTTGAAAACCCTAGATTTTTTATGACCAGCAATGAGAGCATGGGATTTTTTGGATGTAAGATTACCCATCTGAATTAACTTATCATGTTATCTACTCAGATCAATGACAAACTCATCAAAGGAGGGCATAGTCTAACTTGAACCAAGTGCTCTTTTTGTAGCATGGAAGGTAGAAACAAAAACTGAAGAGTCTGGACCAAGTTTTACAACGAAGGAAAGAATGAGTTTTGAATCCTTCTTGTCACTTCCACAAATTTTTAGTTATAACTTACGAGATTTGAGTTTGGTGAAAAAGTATTGGAGAGTTTCAAAATTGCTAGGGCTGAGACTAATAAACTCATTTTCTAATTCACACCCTTTCATTTCATCTTGTTTCCCAAAACATTTATCTAAGGCATCCCAAACTTCCTTGGGTGATTTGGATGTGTTAATATGAAAGCGTACTTTCAGTGATACAGAAAGACACAAAAGCCCAAAAACTGCATCAAAATTTTCAAACCATTTTTATTTCTTTGCATCTTCTTTAGGTTTAGTTTGCAATCCCATAGATATCTAAAATAGTTTTTGTTTTCTCAAGGCAAGAGAGATGACATCTTTCCATTCATGATGATTAAATGGGGTAAGAAAAGGAACGTAATTATGATCCATAACAGATAAAAATGACCGAATCAAATAGTGAAAATTAAATAACCACACAAAATGAACACCCCCCTAATTGCGGCACTTTATAAGTAATGTGTTTATTGCACCCAAATGTTCATGCGATGTGAGACAATTGGCCACTCAACTTGTAATTAGTGAAATATCACATAAATGTGGAGACTACAATATTCTCGATCATGCACAACGAAACAAGTGAACAAGCACAAAAGAAAGAAAGAAGGGAAGGAAGATCTCTTATTGCAAGGTTGTGGCAAACATGCTCACTAACCAATAAATGAAGAAGAGTGATTACAAAGCGGAAAAGGGGCTCAAAAAAGAGTCTAAGAAGCTTCTAGAATGCAATAGAGAAATGTTACACTTTAATGGAGTTGTGAACACTTCACGTAGTAAGTAAGAGATCAATCAAAATGAGAACCAAGTACAAAAAGACAACGGTGTGTCTAGCATGCTCATAGATCATAAAAGAGAGGTACATATAGGAGTGTTGTGTAACTCATGTGCATGACACGTGTACACTAACCCTATTGAATTATTCCACTGTGATCTATTCTCACTAAGTGAGATGACTAACCATCAATGGTGGATAAGTCGTTGAATGACGATGAAATAAGTCCTATACACCAACACTAACAAGACAATTCGCAACATCCTCACTGAAATTATCGATAAAGTAGGTCGAAGATGACATCTTCACACCTACTTTGATGTTTGGGCTTATCAGAATAGCATCCACACCTCTACGGGAACTACTCCTTTCTCTCTTATCTATGGCTTTAAATTCATTCTTTCTCTCGAAGTCCAAATCCAATCCTTGCACATTTCTCTTTGTGACTTCATCTCTGGCGAGGACTATTGCCAAGAGTGTCTAACACAACCTAAATTTCTAGACATGTCATTTTATTAATCTTCAACATCATCATATATATTAAGGTCCTATTAAACATTCATACAAAAATCATCTAAAATAACATGACTTTAATATCAGTAACCTAGTCCTTAAAGAAAATCACAACGTCACTACTCTAGAAAGGATCCAATGTGGAACGTTTTCTCCCAACTATATTGGACCACATATTATCACACATAAGTATGGGTCTAAGGCCTATCATTTAGCTTCCCTTGATGGTAAATTGGAAACAAAACCTATCAACACCTTACACTTTTTGTCTTTCTTACACATATACCAATGTTTTCTTAGTCATATCAAAGATCCTTCTTCCATCACAAACCTCTTCCATCCTCCATCATAATTATTTGTAATTATGTGGTCTACCACCACTTTCCTATCTATGACCTTGAATATGGGCACCACAGCTCTGCCCATAGCATATTCCTCATGGAAAAATTCCTCCATTTAGGTGGTAACCCCGCAATCATTAAATCCATCACCTTCTTATCTATCTACTAGAATCATGATAAGGATCTATAAGTGTCACTTGTACATCTTACCTCCCCTCCCCAAGTGGTCTACTTGGTTATTCCTAGCTCTATCATAAAAATTCAAAATCATGGATGCTCATATCAAATCTATCATATCTAAAAACATACTGCTCCCTCAAAAGGCAATTGTTCATATAAATAAAATTTCAAAATATATAGAATGCTCCCTCGAAGGACAACTATCATGTATCTTGCCATCTAAAATACAAAAATCCAAAAGTAAAAATTTAAATGTAGACCACTCCCTTGAAGGATGGCTATTATCGTATATAATGGCAGTAAAAAGGCTCCCCACTTTAATCAGCCTTAAAAAGCTCAAAATCAAAAGCAAATTTCAAAATCAAGCATCCTAAGAAATCTTCCCACTTCAATTAGCTTTCTCATCTATAAAAAACTTCCCACATTGATCAGTTTGCACTATAAATCTCAAATCTAGGGCATAGACCTAGGACTACCACCTAAGGAGAACATATTTCCTTTTATGAGTTACACCTAAAATACCCTTTGTCATGTTGATAGTAGGTCTATAAGCATAATTCCCATCTTTTCCCTTACAATATTAAGTAAGAATAACTATCATTGGTTATGTGTTAACACATGTCAAAGGTTGTAAGGTGCATTGTTTTTTTTGTGTTCCCTTTCACGCTTTACCTCCAATCCAGTTTAAAATCATCTATCGTGTGTGCACTCCTTCCTATGATGGATTTTCCTTCCTATATTTTAGTTTTCCTCATAAAGTCGTGTTTTATATATCACATCCAATCCAATCCAATCACACCATCTTATCCCAACTCATCCAATTTATTATCTCATTAATCTCTCATCTCATCTCATAAAATTTATCTTATCTGATCTTTTTATCTCATCTCACCCAATCTATTATTTCATCTTATATAATCACTTGTTTTATTTCATCAATATTTTATCTTATCTCATCCAATCAATTATCTCATCAATCTTCAATCCAATTTATCTCAACAATATCTTATCTCATCTCATCCAATATTTTATCTCATCTCATCCAACCCTTTTATTTCTTCAACTTTAGGCTTGTGTGTCACCTATAACACAGTGATCTCAGCCTTATGTGGCTCATCTTGTTATCCTTTCCTATAATCTTATCTAGTAGTGCATTCTTGATCACATGTCAAGCCCACTGTTTATGGCCCTCTCTATGTTCCCTTTCTAGACACCATCTCTCATCTCAGAGCCCACATCTTGTGGCCATCTTTGTGTTCCCTCCCAGGACACCATATCTCATCATTAAGCCCATTTCTAGCCATATTTTTGTTCCCTCATGGGGCACCATACATCATCACAAGTCCATAGTTGTGGCCATATTTCCATTTTCCATCCTACCAAGACACATATTTGATTGATTCCTCATGTATGTAGTATATTACATCCATTATTGCCCCCGTATTTCATCAGGCCTTTGTCCTAACAATTCTCTCATTTGTTTGTACATATTTTTTATGTCTTCCTTTGACATGTTGGTCCTATAGATTGTACATCCATTCAAGTGTATTCCCATTGGACTCCCTCCATATTAGAGTGATTTTCACTGACTCAGAAATCTATAGGAAATTTCTGTCATCTCCATTGAGGTCGTACTTTGTTCCCTACCGAAGTGACTCCAAAATCACCACCATAATTTTGTTTTTCATTTTTTATCCTTATAGCTCTCCATTTGGGGTGTTTCACACAGAAATGCTTCCGTTCCTGGAATAGAGTTGCTTCTATCCTTTCATTCCTTTGAGAAACAGATAAGGGTTAGGGCTAGGAGGAATACATGTTGAATGTTGAGAGGGTGTGCGCGTACCGTAGAGAGAGATCAGATCGATTGCAAAGAACTCCTTTTGTCTGGGAAGGACTACCTGCAAGTAAGAATACAAGACCACGAGATTCTAATTAGACAATAAATGAGGGAACTGCCTTGGGCCCAGGAAGTATTAAACTTCCTTTCGAAGGTGGTCAGTTCCCCTTCTAATATGAATTAACACAAATTCTAACAAAGAAGCTATTGCCAAATTACAATTTAATTGCCTTGTTAAAACAATAGAGGAAAGGGCTAATTTTGGTTTTGAATCACAGTGACCGATGCCAGTCACTGTCACCGGTACCGGTTTCTACTAACCGATATCGGTAGGGGCAGTGGTTTAGGGGCTTTTAGTGAAGGTTGGCAATAAGGTGGCTATGGTGTTTATAAGGCTGTTTAAATTATTAGGGATAGGTAATGGGGTGATGGAGAAGACTCAGAGAGTATGGGGGCTGTTCTTGGGGGCAATGTAGGGGTAGAGGAATGGCAGTTCGATGGAGGGTCTTACCGAGTAGTAGATCTAAGAATAGACTTGTAATTACTGTGATTCAGAAATCCAAGAAATGTTATTAAAAGAACGTGTAAGACACTACTTACTAGTTTCTGATGAAGATACAGGTTCAAGTACTGTGATAACGAAGGCGGGGCTTAGGTAGGATGATCAGACAACCAAAGATGAGCTATCTTCTCTCCCAATGCTGAGATGAGTGTCACTGGGATCCGGTTACTCAGTTGCAGTCTTGGGCTTGATGTCCTCCTCTGTAAACTCTTCTCTTTCCTTCACTTGTCTCTGCTCGGCCAAGTGAATTCCCGATCCTTCCAATCAATTCCCCGGTTCCGATCAATGAAAATCCAACCCTTTGTTTTTGGTTGGGGGAGGTCATTTATAGGGAACTGATGGCGGTTACATAACCGACGGCGGTCGAGTAGGAACCGATATTGGTTAAGTCAAAGTGGGCTATTTTTAGTAAAATAGCCAACTTTCCCTCCTTTTCTCCTGAGGAATTAGTTGTGGGCTTGGTCAAGTCATTATTAGGTTGATTTTGGTGCGGGTGAGGAGTAATTAGTCATGGGTGTGGATGTAGACCAAGTTATAGGTCTTAATTAGGTTAGTTTAGGAATAGGACTAGGTCATGATGAGGTGGTGAAATGAGGTGGCAGGTTTGGAGATGTGGATTTATTAATTATAAGGTAATTAATAAATAATTGTGTAAGGTTTAGGTGATGAGGCTAGGTTGCGAAATAAGATGCGGGGCACGGGGGGTCGTAAGACACAAATTTGGTGTCTACATTAGCCCCTTGTTGTCGTGTAGCTTGTCTTGTAAAGCTGCACTGACAATAATAAGAAGTGGTTACTCCTATTAAGGGTATAGGTAATCCCCCTCAAATCTATCACAGATTGAGGTAGCGTGAAATTAGGCATAGGGTTGATAAAGGGTAAATGGTGTCGAGATGATGGTAAAATGGTGGGGTAGGTCCAAGGAAGCAGACGCACGTTGAAATGCAGTAGTGCAACCAGGGTACATGATTTGAAGAGCAAACAAGCAATTCATAGGCAAAGGTTGATAATTTATCCAAACAAGGGTGATATAATCCTGGTATCCAAGGCATAGGAAGTAGCTCCAAGGGATATAACGGGTAAGGTACATGAATGTTTAGGCATGTTCGGCAGTACCAAATGGTTGGTTTGGTTGAGATAAACATCACGGTCTCGGTCTAGGCAAAGTTGGTCGACTGATCAAATCAAGTACCCTAATCATGCTAAAACACGAATAGGTGAGCTCGATTGAACAAAAAGCTACATGATGGGTGGATAAAATTGTAATTTTTGGGTTTTGGGTGAGGTATTTAAGTGGTGCGGCCTTAGGTCGGGCCTGATTGGTTAGTTGCGGCCTTGGGCTGGGCCAAATGGTTGGTTGCGGCCTTGGGTCGGGCCAAATGGGTGGTTGCGGCCTTGGGTTAGGCCTGATTGGTTGGTTGCGGCCTTGGGTCGGGCCTGGTGGTTGGTTACGGCCTTGGGTCAGGTCAAATGGGTGGTTGCGGCCTTGGGTCGGGCTTGATTGGTTGGTTGCGGCCTTGGGTCGGGCCAAATGGTTGGTTGTGGCCTTGGGTCGGGCCTGATTGGTTGGTTGCGGCCTTGGGTCGAGCCAAATGGTTGGTTGCAGCCTTGGGTCAGGCCAAATGGTTGGTTGCGGCCTTGGGTCGGGCCTGATTGGTTGGTTGCGGCCTTGGGTTGGACCAAATGGTTGGTTGCGGCCTTGGTTCGGGCCTGGTTGGTTGGGTGCGGCCGTGAATGTGGCCAATGAAGTCAAAATGTAGCAAAGGAGGGTCTAGGCGATGTGGTGAGAAAGGGAGAGTGGTGAATAAGGGCAGAAATTATGGTGAAAAAGGTATTAAAACCAATATCGGTTAGCTATGACTGGTATCTGTTAGATGACCGATACCGGTGGTTTAGGGCACAATATAACTGATATCGGTTATAGGTCAAAAACCTATAAAAAGAAAAATACGGCCTGTCATTGTCACATTGTCAATTTGAAAACCAAATTTAGTTGTCTGAGGTGTTTTAGTGATATTGGTGAGTTTTTCAGCTGAGGTGGCATTATTTGAGTGGAGAAGTGAGTGATTGGTAGACCCCAGTGAGTAGGAGGCAGAATTTGATTGGTGGAGAACCCTGCTGAGGAGATTTGGAGCCATGGCATAGCCAGGAGGAGCAGGAGGTGCTGGACTAGCTGGACCACCACCACCTATCCCACCACGACGATGTGTCATCATACCGGTAGGCTCTAAACCTCTAATTATGTGAATTTAATGTTTTTAAGCTAGATTTGGGTTTTGGGTAGGAATCCAAGTTTTTAAGAAAATAATGAATAAATTGAAGTTGTTTGAAAAATGGAGAGGGTAGGTGGGTTAGGCTAAAACGGTAGGGTGGGTAGGTTTGTAGGGTTTTCCAGTGGGTATAAGGGTAGAAATAGTCAAAAATGGGTTTGGGGGGGCCGCGTCAGGTTTAGCTCTGGACCTGGACAGTGACCGATGTCGGTCACTAGGTGACCGACCTCGGTCACAAATTTTTCGAGCCAAGCGAGTTGTTGGTAGACCGGTGTTGGTCGGATGTCGACTAGCACCGGTGTGTATCATGTGCTATAGGGGACCGGTGGCGGTCACGGGTGACCGGTACCAGTCATTAGTTAGGATTATTTATTTTTTTTGTTTGGTTTTGTTGTTGTTTTAGGTTTTTGGTTGTGTTTGTTTGTTGTGTTGTGTGTTGTGTTTGTTTGTTGCGTTTGGGGTGAAGAAGGAGGGGGTAGAGTTGATAGGAAGGGGGATATCGTAGATGTTTTAGGGTAAGATAGGTGTGTGTTATAGAGTCGGAGTGTGGTTGGGTGGGTAAAAAGGGGGTATAGAGGGTTAAGGTAGTTGTTGTGGTAAAGGGTAGGTCTAATGAAGTGGGTTGTTTGTGCAGGCACGTTAGCAGCTGACGATGCGGGATCAGATGCCCCTGCTATTGAGACAGATGTGGCCACATGTGTCTGCAGCACAGTGGGCCATTATGCGTGAGGTAGGGCTCGGCGGAGTCTAGCGGTATAGGGCTGTGGATAGGGACCACAGCCTTATGGTTTCCCTCATCGAGAGATGGGATCTGGCGACCAATGTTTTCCATCTCCCTACCGGAGAGATGACTATTACCTTGGAGGATGTATATTGCATCCTGAGACTGCCGATCGTAGGGGAGGCAGTATTCTAGGTAGATGCAGAGACGGCTATGGATAGTATCCTTCAGGTATTTGGGGATGCAGCCGCATTATTGACTTATCACAGCATGAGCATTGCCTATGGGGACATGTATCACACCCACAGACATGAGACATGGCTGGCCGTGTTGATGATGATAGGTATCTCCTGCTTCACCCTCCCGGACTCAGAGGGAGGCCGCTTCCCATGGGCTTTGATGGGAGTGTTGCACGAGATGGTGGAGGAGCATACATGCTATGCCTGGGCACCAGTATATCTGGTGCAGCTATACAGAGAGCTGTGGGGTTATCACAGAATGAGGCGATTTGGGATTTGCTCCACATTTTTGTTACACTGCTAGGCATATGAGCACATCATATGTATACTACCAGTAGGGCTGCCCCAGCAGCCATGGCCACAGGTTATATACAGGTATGGCTTTCAGAGGTGGTTGGGGGTCATGGGCTAGCCACGAGCGGTGCTCGCAGGATGGGATGTAGCTTACTACCGTCATATGCTAGAGGGCGTGACCACACTAGACATTGTATGGAGGCCCTATAGAGGACATCAGCCTCGAGGAGGAGCCCGAGCATAGATGCGTTGGATCCAGTATACTTTCTGGATAGCAGGACGGAGGCCTGGAGAGTATGAGTGGATACCCCTAGAGAGGGTACGGCGACAGTTGGGGCTGCGACAGGATGAGCCGCCTCAGAGGGATGATGTAGAGGCCCCACTGCTAGCTCCACAGCCCGTTGACCCAGATTGGGTAGCAGAGAGGCTGGCAGACGATACAATGCATGACGCTGGGTGCACAGGTTCATTTTTGGTTTGGTGGGCAGGTCAGAGAGCAGCTAGGATAGCACAACCCGCACAGCCAGATTTGGCAGCTGTTACAGCAGAGAGGGACTGCCTCCTAGGATAGGTGCAGTTATTATAGGGGCAGCTTGCTACTGCACAGGCACAGATCGGGGTATTACAGGGGCAGTTAGCCTAGGCACAGGCTCAAGCACAGCCCCAGGCACCAGTACAGCCACAGGCACTAGCGCAGCCATAGGTACCGGCACAGGCACCTACATAGCCACAGGCATAGGTGCAGGTACAGGTGCCACCACAGGCACATGGTGTACCGGCAGGGTAGGGGCCACTGCTATTAGGAGTCGGGGGACTAGCCCCAGCAGCCATGGTGGCATGGGCCCGTTATATGGAGGTGAGAGCAGAGGCCCGGTATTATCAGGATGTCCTTGATGGTACCGGGGCTGACTATCAGCCATATGCGGCACACTGAGCTGAGACCTCTCAGAGCCAGAGATCCCAGGGGGGCGCAGCCACAGCCGGTGGGTCGATGACAGGGAGGAGGCGAGAGCCAACACAGGGACCAACAGGGAGAGGGGCTGAGGGTGGTGGGGAGAGCTGAGATATCCCTGGAGCAGAGAGGGGTTTTTGGATTTTGGATATAGACACCGGTCTGTGAACCGGGTATGTATATAGAGGCCTGCGTGCCCACATATGATTCATTTATTCATTCTTGTTGTATATACTGGCCTGCGAGCCGAGTACAGGTTGTATAGTTGATACCGGCCTGCGAGCCGAGTATATTTTTGACATGAGAGACTGGCCTGCGAGCCGAGTCGAGATTTTGACAGTGATTACGGCCTGCATGCCAGCTTTGTATTATTTTGAGATCACAGAGGCCCCCATGCAGGGCAAGTTGTATATTTGAAATATTGATATATATAGAGATGATGATTTTGATCCATATGCTGTGTATAAAATGTTTTATGTGTTTTGTCGATGGTTTTTGAAATTTAATGTGTATAGATGATGAGTTAGATCCAAATGGTGTATATACTGATGGGTTTGATTTAGATATTGCAATGTCGTACATATTTTGTTGATGGTTGTTTTATTGTAGGTAGATGATGTTGATGAAATTGTGATGATATATTGATGTGATTTTGATGACAAATATTGATAATGGTGTCATTTTGCAGGAAAAAGAGGCGGGCGCCACAAAAATTTGCAAAAAATAAAGAAAAGGCCCAGGTTTAAGAAAAAGGAGGCATGTGACCGATATTGGTTAACTAACCGACGTCGGTATCTTGTTGACTGATATCGGTTATGTAACTGATACCGGTTATGCCAAAACGAGCTTTTCTAAAAATAGAAAAGATTGGGTGGCAACTTAAGTTCTTAAGGTCTTATTTTTAGAGTTCTTATTTTTAGAGTCATGCAACAAGTTAAATACACGAATGCGACGCTGTTTGATGACTGATACAGGTAATTACATGAAAGAATTGAGTGATAAGGAGGAAAGAGACAGGTAAAGTGAGTGTGGGCTGAGATTAAGAAGGTAGAAAGGCAAGTTATATTTGAAGAGGGTGATGAACATGGCTGGACGAGGAGAAACATCCAACAGGTAGGGACGAGAGGGAAGACAAGTTCCACCCCAAGCTGCTGCATCTCAAGAGGTAAAATGTTTGGTTGTATTTTAATTCTTGTATGGTTTGATGAATAGGCTGAGAGAAGGTAAGAGGGTAGAGATGAGAAAGAAAAGGTGATAGGAAAAGGGTTTGGGATAGAGTGAATGTTATGGGGTAGGTAAGCAGGGTGTTCATGTATGTTTATAGGTATAGAGAGGAGTAAACGAGCAAAAATATTATTGTAGGTGGTGGTTTTATGCAGGCTGTATAGGATTGACAGTGACCGATATCGTTTAGAGATGACTGGTATTGGTTATCTATAACCGATACCAGTTATTGTAGGAGTTTCTAGAATGTGAGAAAAAACACTTGGGGATTTAATTTATTGAATGGTTGTATGTCATTTTGATGTATGCAGGCAGAGGCAGGGTTGAGGATGAATGATAGTGTGCCAGCTTTGTTGTCACGAATCCGAGCGGATGTAACACCAGCTGAATGGGCATTGATAAACCGTGTGGGGTTAAGTGGGATCCGCTATTATTCACGAATCACACGCAATCATGCTATGTTGCAGGTGTTGATTGAGAGGTGGAATCCAGAAAAGAATACCTTCTATCTGCCAACAGGGGAGATGACAGTGACGTTGGAAGATGTGTTTAGAATTTTGAGGCTCCCAATTACAGGAAGACCAGTGTATCAGGCGTTGCCTAGCATGGGGCAGGGAGCGATAACAGTAGTATTTGGTTCAGCTACATGAGATTTGACACAGCGAGGTTTGACATTCACTTATGGTACAATGTATGCAACACACCCTGAGGAAACAAGGTTGGCAGTGGTATTAATGATAGCGGTGGGGTATTATGCATTACCGAGGGTGGAGGGGGGAAGATTTCCAAAAGCATTGATGAGTGTTATTTGGGAAATGATAGAAAGGAGCGTGACTTTCGCATGGGCACCCGCATATCTGGTGGAGTTATACAGGGGTTTATGGGCCTACAGGTGAAAACACAGGATGACACTGGATTGTTCATACTTATTACATTGTTGGGCCTATGAGCACATTGTTTGTGTGTGACCGATAGGCCGACCCATCCAGTCGGGAGAGACAGGAGTGCAGAGGTTGGGATTCAGACGATGGGTCCAGACAGAACAAGAGGCGAGATCCCAGGCCGTGATAGATGACATCGAGTATTATAGGTAGGTATGGGAGATGGTGACGATTGCAGATATTTTTTGGAGACCTTACGGGAACTATATGGTGACAGAGCACATAGCAGAGGAGTTGAGGGGTGTAGAGTGATTGAGGTGGATTGCAGGGCACAGGCCAGGTGAGTACGAGAGGATTCCTCTAGATCATGTGCGGTGACAATTTGGATTTGTTCAGGATATACCTATGGCTTATAGACCATACATGAGGATCGACGCCGAGGCAGCATTCTCACCTCCCTGGCCAACACCTCCAGAAGGGCCAGAGGAGATAGCAGCCGATCGCAGGGTAATGGATGCAGGAGCGACAGAGGCCTATAGATTATGGTGGGTAGCAGAGCTGTGAGGTGTACGTGATCATCCTGACATAGCTGTGATTATAGCGGAGAGAGATCATCTGCAGGGTTTAGTTCATCAGCTCCAAACACGGGTGAATGAGACAACGGGATTGTTAGCGGTTGCAGAGTCACGAGTGGAGAGACTAGAGGCAAGATTCCTCCACGCAAGAGGACGTATTCATATGTTACAGGAGATGTTGGCAGATCAGTGGGAGGAACCAATAGCAGTGGCACCTTTGAGGATGGAGAGGCCAAGTGAGTGGCATCGACGATCATGATCACCACCTGATTCGGGAGGAGGCGCAAGGGTCTAAGTGAATTTCATAAGAGTATAAGAATAAATAAGGATGCCGACCTGCGAGTTGATGATAGAGAAGATGTATTTGTTTAACATCTAAATAAAACTAAATATGTATGTTGATTTGAGTTATGATAATAATAAGAATGGTTGTGTTTTGAATGTTTTATGTTATTTTGAAGAAAAGATAAAGATGAATGTTGTCAAAATAGAAATACACAAAAATATTTATATTTACAACACATGATAGGTTATGGTAGGGGATGGTCGAGCTAACCTTGGGAGACCCCATGTCTCTGAAGTGCTACCTACATAGCCCATTGCACAAAGCAAGGAGGGGCCTCAGACCGATGTAGTTCTCCCTTAGGACCAGGGAGAGGTGAATTCAGGCAATTTGGTTATGTGGTTAGGCAATTTGTTGGCTGGTAAAAATATTGATATTGGTAGGGTAACGTTATTGGTGTTGGTAAGGGACTGGCGATGTTGGTGTAGGTATAGGTGAAACGAAAGTTAGCTTACCCAAGTAGTAGGGAATCGTGTCCTAATTAAGGTCAACACACAATCCTAGAGTCGAGTAAAAGAGGCAAAATTGTCCCGTAGTTGAGAAGAGCTAAACAAACCACATATTAACATAGGATGGGCTTGAATCCCTAGGTGCCTTGCATAGGCGAGAAGTCGATAGGTGAAAAGAGTCGTATAATCACAATATATCAGATATACGTCACGTCCCTTGAGTTTCGTTGCTTTTACGAATGGTGAGGTGAGGTGGGTGGTATAGCTGGGGTGCAGAGAACTTGTTATAAGGTGATTATTTTGACGAAAGAGAACCAAACCTAAATAGACAAGTCCATGACTCAAAAGTGCTTTGGAATACTACTTTTTACTTTTCTGGATATAGACTGATCGATGCGGGAAGTCCATAGGGGATATGTATTTTTTTGTTCTTGAGGTCTTCATGAAGCTGATCAATGCGAGAAGCTTCTGATAAAGGCTGACTTTGTATAGCTGTCCTTCAAGGGAGTAGTTCTATTTATAGTAGCAGATGTAGTTTTTGTGTATAGCTGTCCTTCAGAGGGAGCAGTCTATTTATAATAGTAGAATGGCTTTGCACATAGCTGTCCTTCGAGGGAGTAGTCTATTTATAACTTTAGAGGTCTAGATGTCCATTTGGCATGAAGCATCTAGTTTTGTAGGAAGTTTGACTCAAGAATATCCCATAAGTGTATAATTGAGAACATGTTATTTTGATACTTTTAAGTCATGGACCAGACTAAAAAGGGGAAGGCATCTTTAAGAGGAGGTAATGACCAAACCATGTGAGCTTGATTCTATTTTGAGATGCATGGAACAAAAATGTATGAGGTGGTAAATGAGCTCAAGGGATGAGCGCAAGGTAGATAAGAAGTGATGTAACACTAAATTCAACAGTAGAATGGTCGGATATGCAAGGCATTAAGGGGTTCAGGCTCAGGTTTACCATTAAGTGAAGCTAAACGGTAAGTGCCTGATCCGTAAGTATGAGTGATAATGTAGGGCCCAATCCAATTAGGAGAAAATTTTCCATGTTTGCTCTTTTCTAGTTTGGTTACATGCTGATTCTCTTTGAGGACAAGATCACCAACCTTAAAGGTACACTCATGAAGTCATTTATCATAAGCACGCTTGATGCGTTTTTGATAGATTTGAAGGTGGTCAAGAGCTGTAAGACGACGCTCATCAAGAAGCTCCAATTGGGCTAACTGCTCTTGGTGGAAATCATCATTGGTGAGAATATCCTGAAGAGATATTCTTAGGGAGGGTATTTGTATTTCGAGAGGCAAGACAGCCTTAGTACCATATACCAAAGAGAATGGGGTGGCATTAGTGGAGGTACAAATGCTAGTCCGATAAGCCCAAAGGGCAAAGGGGATGTGATTAGGCCAATTGCTTCCAGAATCGTTAACAACTTTCATGAGGATTTTGGTTAGGGTTTTATTAGAAGATTCGGCTTGACCATTTTCTTGTGGATAGTAAGGTGATGAGAAGCTAAGTTTGATACCAAAGTTGTCACAAAGGTCTTGTAACAACTTATTTTTGAAAGATTTTCCATTATCTGTTATCAGGCGATGAGGAACGCCAAAACGACAGATAATGTGATGGTTAATGAATTCGACAATTTTTTCTTTTTTGGTTGAAATGAGTGGAATGGCTTCCACCCATTTAGTGTAATATTCGGTTGCTGTGATTATCCAATGGTGACGTTGTGAAGAGGGTGGGTGAATCTCACCAATAAGGTCTAAACCCCATTGTGAGAAAGGCCAAAGATCTCGTGCGACCTGTAGCGGATGGCTAGGAGTATGTTGAAGGTTGGCATGTTTTTGACACATAACACAACGCTTAACATATTCGTAGCAGTCATTATTAAGAGTAGGCCAATAATAGCCTAGGTGAAGGATTCATTTGGCCATGGCCAGGCCACTAAAATGTCCACCACAAATACCGTCGTGGACTTGTTGGATGGTATAGGTGACCTCCGCGCCAGTTAGACATCGAAGGAGGATGCCATCAAAGCCACGTTTATAGAGGAGTCCCCCCATGATGACATAACGAGAAACACTTTTAAGAAAAGCACGTTTTCCATTACTAGTAAGGTCAGGTGGGAGAACAGAGGTTGTAAGATAGTCATGAAATTGGTGATACCAGGTATCCTGCAAATTAGCAGACACATTATTTATCATACAAACATCCGGGGCTGAGTAAGATGGGGCAAAGAGTTGTTGGACCAAGACGAATATGTCAGAGTCAGTTGGTGAGGCAGGAATTTGCGAGGCTAAGCAAGCCATAGTATCCGTAAATTTGTTAGTGGAGCGGGGAATGGTTTGGATAGAATAATGAGTAAATAAGGTCAAAAGTGAATCCACGTAATGTTTGTACTTTTGAAGTTCCTCATTTTTACATTGGTAGATGCCCATAACTTGATTGACTACTAATTGAGAGTCACCGAAAATATTGATAGATTTGACACCTAAGTGTAACGCAACCTGGAGACCCAAAACAAGGGCCTCGTATTCTGCTGTATTATTAGTGCAGGGGAAATCGAGCCAGAATGAAAGAGGCATAGGCTCAGCATCAAGAGGAATGAGAACAACGCTGGCTCCTCCGCCGCGCTGGCATTTGGATCCATCGAAGAAGAGGGTCATTGGATATGACTCCTCACTGAGTGAAAGAGTGGCGATGAGTTCGTCGGGGAAATTAAAATTGGTAAATTGCTCCCCAGGTAAAGGGGCTTCCGCGAGTTGGTCTGCGATAGTTTGTCCTTTGATTGACTTCTGGTGTACAAATTCAAGGTCGAGGTCAGCGAGGAGCATAAGCCATCGGGTGATGCATTGGTTTAGATGAGGTTTGGCATACATATACTGAATGGGGTCCGCGTTGGTGATGATAAAAGTTTTGTGATTCAGGAGGTAGTGTCGGAGTTTGGTGGCTACGAATGATAAGGCTAGGCACAACTTTTCTACATGTGTATACCTAGTCTCGTAATCCACGAGAGTACAACTTATGTAATAAACGGCTTGTTCTCGATGCTCGGAGTCACGATGTGTGAGCATGGCTCCTACAGCATGGTCGGTGGCAGAAAGGTAAAGGTAAAAAGGGCGATCGTCCTGAGGTGGGATAAGCACAGGTGGCTGCAAGAGATAGGCTTTAAGAGCTTCAAAGGCTTGGTGGCACTCTTCACTCCATTGAAAGACAATGTCTTTTTTAAGGAGGTGATGGAAAGGTTGACATCGATCCGAGAGTTGGGAGATGAAACGCCGGATAGATTAGAGTTTACCTTGCAAACTACGCAATTGTTTGAGGTTAGTAGGTGGGGGAATTTCTAGGATAGCTTTGACTTTAGCTGGATCGACCTCGATGCCACGCAAAGAGACGATAAAACCAAGAAGTTTTCCCAAAAGGACACCAAAGACACATTTCTTTGGTTGAAGACGAACACAATATTGTAACAGGTGATCGAAAATAATGGTTAAAACATCGAGATGTGTACTGCGATGTTTAGATTTGCCAAGAAGATCATCGACATAATCCTCAAGGATAGTGTGCATAATGTCATGAAAAATGTAAGTCATAGCCCACTGATAGGTTGCACCAGCATTCTTAAGGCCAAACAGCATGACACGATAACAGAAGGTTCCCCAAGGAGTTATGAAGGTAGTTTTATGTTGATCGGCCGGGGCTACCAAAATTTGATTGTATCCCGAGAAGCCATCCATGAGAGAAAGCATCTCATGGCCCGCAGTGAGATCAACAAGTTGATCAATACTTGGGAGGGGGAAGTCATCCTTCGGGCAAGTGAGGTTAAGGTCTTGGAAATCCGTGCATATCCGAAGTCCCCCAGTTGCTTTAGTAACAGGTACGATGTTAGAAATCCATTGAGGATAGTCAATAGGTAAGATGAAGGAAACAGAAAGGAGTCATTGAAGCTCTTCTTTGACCAAGAGGGCAATGTGTGGATGCATTTTTCTCAGTTTCTGTTTAACTGGTTTGGAATCAGGTTTCAGGGTAATGTTATGGACAGCAATGTCAGGATCTATTCCTGGCATGTCAGCGTAGGACCAAGCGAAAGCTTGGTTGCGGGCATGGAGAAAGGTAGTAAAGGCGGCTTGTTCTGATGTAGTAAGAGATTGTCTGATCTTCACAATGTGAGGATCATCCTTGGTGTGGATGTTGATTTCTATAGTCGAATCATTCAACATGGTTTGAGTTTCAGATGGTAAGGCGCGTTGAATATAAGAGTCATCCGCACCAAGGTAAGTGAGGATGGAGTCATCATCCTGGCACTCAACAACATTAATTGAAGGTGAATCCTCTTTGATCATGTCTGGATACAGAAGGGGAAGAGAAGATGGGTCCTCATTATCACGTTGATAAGTGAGAGGACCCAGGAAGATGGCGTTTATGAAAAAAAAAAAGTTAGGAGGGATAGATTCAGGGTCTATCGATTCTGTGGGTGACGATGGCAAAATGGGTGATGATGGTTCAGTAGGGGTGACATTGTCATCTTCCAGGATACAACTGACATGAGGTTTCTTTGGTGTAAGTGTTTCAGGAAATCCAAGACCACTACGATCTTTGTGTTTGCGTGTAGTCACGGGAATGATTGTATGTCGGCCTTGTTCATAAAGACCAAAACCAAAACCTTTCCAAGCACAGCGAGTCAAGAAGGTGAGGGTGAAACGATGATTTTTCAGGTATTGAAAATCAGATTGGAAGGGAACCACACCAAGGGGAGGTTCAGGGGTAACGGAGGATGCGTCGACACCCCCATACGTTAGGTTGGTGTGGCAATTAGGTGGTCCGTAGGAGATTACCTCCCCCACACGACGGTCGTAGGTAGGATGCGCATGTAACTGTCCGTACTCCTGTGGGGTATGGAAAGAGCTAACGTTATATAGGTGATACTCCCCCAGCGTAAGGTGTTGAAAAACATCTACTAAGGGGTCTGAGGTTGGGATGTTGTCTGTGGGAAAGGAAGTGGTATTTGCGATGGCGGTTTCATTGGTTGAAGGTGTAGGTGTGGTTGAGGTGGATGGTAGAGGTGTAGTTGAAGTGGATGGTTGGGTTGGATGAATGGGTGTCTTGACTGGTACAAGCACATCATTAGGGTGATATAACATATTGCAGGTTTTGAAGGGGGGAGGATCAACTTTTACGGTGTAGGACTTCCCCTCGTACTCAAATTTTATGCATCTATGTAAGGTAGAGGGAACGCATCCCATAGCCCGGATCCAAGGGCGGCCTAACAACATGTTGTATTGGAATTCTCCCTCAAGGACATAGAAGAGTTCAGGTAAGGTACGTGGCCCTACACGAATGTTAAGGATCACCGTGCCTAAGGTAGAAGTAATAGCATCGTTGAATGAACGCAGCATGGTGGGGTTGGCACACATGCAGCTAGAGGGGATATTCATTTGTTGAAAGGCTTTGGAAGAGATGATGTTTAGGCTAGTGCCCCCGTCAATCATAACACAACGTACCCGGATGTCCCAAACGTAAGCTGAGATGAAAAGAGCGGGGTCAGGATCTTCTGCACCAAAGTCAACAATTTCGTCTTCAGAGAAACTGACAGCAGCGGTTTGCTGTACAGGGACGGGGAAGTGGTAGATTGTTTGGTGAGAGAGGCAACGTGG
Organism: Taxus chinensis; assembly: GCA_019776745.2. NCBI lineage: Eukaryota > Viridiplantae > Streptophyta > Pinopsida > Cupressales > Taxaceae > Taxus > Taxus chinensis. The sequence continues at coordinate 27,042,593 of CM034151.1, forward strand.
TTGGGTGTTAAGATGGAGGTAACGGGAAAGGTTTCATTAGGTAAGACCTCTATCCCTTGAAGGATTTCAACAAGAGCTTGGCGATGAGATTCAGAGGTCTGAATGAGATCATATAGTGTCATTTTTATAGGTGATTGGTGAAGCTGTTTGATCATGGTTTGGTGGGCAACTCCATTAGAGACGGGGTAGGCAGGTCCATGAATAACCACTTTAGGTGGTGGGGTGATCGGGATGGTGGACGGAGAAAGAGAGGCCGCAGGTGTGCTTTCTTTAGCTTTCCCATTGTTTTTCTGCCCTCGAGTAGCAACACTAATCATGTTGATCTCGTGAACACGAGAGGAGGAAGACGGTAGGGATAAGTCATGGTCTTCGAGAGGTGGGGTTGTAATAATGATAGATCTTGGTGAGGTGGGGACAGGTGGTATAGGAGAGGGGATTGAAGCTAAAGGTTTCTCCCTTCGTAAGTTGTCTTTCTTAACCTTTTTATCCGAGAGAGGTGACTGACGAAGTATGGCTTTCAAAGCTTTGCATCCCTCTACATCATGTCCTGGTGTGCGGTGGTAAGTGCAGATTTTAGACTCATCATAACCTATAGGTCGAGGTTTAGATGGATCATAGGGTCTAAGTGGGGGTAGGGAAATGGTCACATTCTCCACCAACATAGCAAGGATTTTGGCGTAAGACCCTTTGAGCGGGTCAAAGTCAGAGGAAGATGAGGCTATTGACTGGGTAGGTTTCGGTAATGACTGGGTATGGTTGATTTGTATGGGTGGTGGCTTAGCCAAGGGGTTTTGATAATTGGATTTAACTACACGTGACTTCTTCGGCGCAGAAGTTATGTTTAGCTGGTCAGATGACGTGGTAGCAAAAAACAACCATGGAGAAAGGGGAGTGACAACAAACAAATCCTTTGATGATGGAGTTTGTTTAGGGTTGATAGGTGGGACCGGATACTTGGGGTGACGGTGTTGATATACCCTTGGATCTTTGTATGGGTGTAGAAGGTGTAGGTCGTTTTAAAGAAAACGTAGGAGGTATGATGTATTGATGCAAGGTGGAGGGATGAGGTCCCAATATAGAAGGTAGGTGTGACGGCGAGGGTTTTAGTTGTGACAGAGGCATAGATTGGACTTGGGTTTTAGGGGCTCGAGTTTGTCTCGTAGGTGGATGGATGGCTTTACTTTTGGATAAATCTAACCGTTTAGGTGGGTGTGTTAGACTGGGTATTGGTGAGGTCCCAAGTGTAGGGGAAGGTTTGGTTAGGTCAATAGAGGTGGATGAGGTATTTGGTAGAGATGAGGGGGGTGAAGATGAGGACATAGGCATTTTAAGCTTTTGTAAACACTTCGGGTATATGGTAGAGGTGTCTGGATCGGTCATCTGCATTTGAGTAGAATATGGTGTACTCAAACGTTCCCATAGGACTCGTCTATCTTCTGAGGGGTGACAATCCTCACGTGTGAATAGGAACTTTTGTATGGAAGAAAGGTGGGTTGTGATTCCGGTCCACTGTGGGTGTGATACAGGGGGTAAATGAGGCACTGTATCAATGGGCGTTAAGAGGTCAACCGGTCGCTGAAAAGATTTAGGTGATGAAGAACTAATAGGTAGGAGGGCATGTTTGAGAGGATCCGTCATGATTAAAGAATTTGGTGATGTCGGTTTGAGGGGTTTCTCGTCTAAGGATGACGAAAAAAGTGGCGAGTCTTCCTCTTGTACAGCAAGAGTGGTAGAACGAGATGTTTGGGAAATAGATCAGTTAGATAACATCCGCTCACAGTCTTGCAGAGATGTGGTGTAAGAAGGCTCCTCTGTGAGAAGAGAACTCTGGGCGGTTAATTCCTTTATGGGTAAAGGAATGGCAAGGATTTCGTCTTGTTTTGATGGTGGTGAAGGGGGTTCGGGTTCCTGCATTAGTGAAGAGGCTTGATTCAGAATTTTCTCGATAGAGGCTTTTGGCTGGGAGTCGAAGACTGCATGGATTTCATGAACACTCTCCTCGGCTAAGATATCTTGGTTTATGTTACTGTTAGATGAGTGGTTCGGGAATGGTTTGTTGAAGATTTTCAAATTTCAGTTAGCAGGGGCATTAGGATTATCGAGGGTTATATCCCCTGCATCAACCATTTCCTGCACTATGTTTTTCAACATCTTGCAGTTTTCATGACTGTGTCCCTTCACGCGGTGGAAGTTACAGAAGTCATTTTCTTTGTACCAAGAAGGTATAGCACGGGTGGAATCAAACCCGGAGTGAGGTTTAACAGGAGGTAAGGTAATAGCTCCTGCCTTGAGCAATTTTTCCAATATCACACCATAAGTTTCTCCCAAGGGAGTGTAATTGATGGGCTTGGCTTTATACTTATAGGTGGTTTTTGGCGGAGTATTAGACGGTGCTTGGGATTTGACCATCACTGCATGGACAGCTCCTTTTGATTTCGAAGCAGTCGATGCATGAGAATTGGTGGTGTTAGGTTTGTTGGTGGAGTCTTGGGTTCGGAAATTGGGGTTTTTGTTGCGCAACCACAATTTCTCTTCCTCTAAGGCTCGAATCTCTAGTTTTTGAGCCATAGTAAAGGCCTCGTCAAATGTGCAGAAAGTTTGAATTTGGAGGGTAGGAGAAATGTGCTTAGCACAGGCCCGCGTAAAGAGTTCGATAAGTTCGGCCTGAGGCAAGGCATAAGTAAGTTGGTTGATAAGGCCCCGCCATCGTCCAACAAAATCTACGATAGATTCATCTTCAAATTGTCGGATGGCATAGAGGTCGGTGATAGATACTTTCTTAGCAATGTTAATGGAGAAATGATCCAAGAAAGATTGGGCTAATTGGTTAAAAGAGAAGATTGAGTGCTGGGTTAAAGCACTGTACCACTCCAAGGCAGGTCCTGATAAGGACATGGGAAAGGTGCGGAGTAGTAAGGCATCATCATGAGTAATCAGATAGCAGGCATGTCTAAATGATCGCAAATGTTGTTGAGGATCCTCCTTACTATTAAAACGAGTGAATTTTGGTAATTCCCATTGAGGAGGATATGAATGAAGGGGGACAGAAGGATGAATAGGCTCCTGACAAACTTGCTCGTATGTCAGGGTGCTACGGCTTCCTGAAACAGAAGCCTCCAGATTTTGCATTTTGTCCATCATTTGTTTGATTAAATCAGTGGTTGGATGAGATGATGGTGTGGTTGCCGTAAACGGAGGGGGATTGGGCCAAGGGCCACCACTAGACAACGGTGGGGTTAAATGTTGATAAGGTATTGAGGACGAATATGTTGAGGCGACCGAATAGGGATGTCCTATATAAGATGTTGAAGTCACCGGATACGTGTGTGGAAATGAAAAGGTGGGTGGAGCTTGAGAAGGAAAGCTTGTGTGAATAGGTGGCAGAGAGCAAGTTATGAAAGGAGCAGTCTGCGAGAGAGACGAGGTAGGAGCAGTTGGCGGTAATGATACGTGGGGCCCCAGATTAACAAAAGGAAAGCCAATCTATGCCGTAAGAACCTCTGAAGTTACTGAGTTGGGTGACGGGGCTAAGGATGAAGAAGGCAAGGCGGAATTATCAGGTGGAGAGGGAGCTAAATGAGCAGCTATACTAATAGGCATGCCAACAAGGAGTTGACCATCGGGTGTATGGTCAGGGGCATGAGACAAATAGTATTGTACAGCGCTAGGATTAGCGTCCAAAAATTTCACAAATTCCTTATCTCCTACAGGGATTTTGGGAACCTCGCTGGTGTCCGTAGGATTCCCCATAGGATGTGAAGGGGGTGATTCAGGCAAAGGCACGGAGCAGGCATGTGAAACCATGGCTGCAGCTTGTTTCTGAGTGATAACAACCATGGACAAGGGTACACAGTAGGATGCAATCTATCAGGAACAGAAGCAACAACAAAGTGTTGGAATTGGTGGGTTGCTAGTTTTGGGAACTGTGAAAGACAGTAACCGATATCGGTCAGGTAACCGATGTCGGTTAGACTATAGCCGACGTCGGTAGGTTAACCGATGTCGGTAGAATAGGACTGGTGTAAGAATCTGTAGGAAGTTGCTGATTTGGGGTTAACAGTGCTTAGTATGCCTACCAAACTGTTGTGAAGTGATCACAGAAAACAGTGTATGACAGAGAAACAGAACCAAAAACAAGCAAGATGCACAAGCAAATTAACAGACTAACCCTAGGATTAGTTTTAATCACTTTGGGCTTATGCCTTAGACACAAGATGATGTCAATCCTAAATAGAAGACTTAGGGGAAATGTCAAGTTTGTTTTGGCTTATAAGGTTACCTCAATCGGGCGGAGGAATACCGCGGAAAAGGGGGGATGTTTGAGCTGTTGTGTTTATTATGATGTGATTCGGTATGTGGTGTGTAGTGAAAGTAAGATTAATTTCTTGTCAATACCATGGATATCACCCCCACGTGTATGACCTGTTACTTAATCTACGTTCACTAGAATTGAAAACAACAAGCAAAGAATGTGATGCAAGTGTTTTAAACCCAAATCGAAGATGATATTCGATGAAACAAAGAAGATGACTTTCACTAATGCAAAAAAAATGTGAAAGCAAGACAAATTCTTTTACCAAAAGATAACAAAATATCTTGTGAATATTTTAGAAGAAGAAAATAGGAAGTGTGCTCCCTATGTGAAAGCAAGCAAGAAACAAAGAAACCCAAAATGGGTCCCACCGGGTGTGCCAAAATGTTTCGCACAGAAATGCTTCCATTCCTGGAATAGAGTTGCTTCTATCCTTTCATTCCTTTGAGAAACAGATAAGGGTTAGGGCTAGGAGGAATACCTGTTGAATGTTGAGAGGGTGTGCGCGTACCGTAGAGAGAGATCAGATTGATTGCAAAGAACTCCTTTTTTTCTGGGAAGGACTACCTGCAAGTAAGAATACAAGACCACCAAATTCTAATTAGACAATAAATGAGGGAACTGCCTTGAGCCCAGGAAGTATTAAACTTCCTTTCGAAGGTGGTCAGTTCCCCTGCTAATATGAATTAACACAAATTCTAACAAAGAAGCTATTGCCAAATTACAATTTAATTGCCTTGTTAAAACAATAGAGGAAAGGGCTAGTTTTGGTTTTGAATCACAGTGACCGATGCCGGTCACTGTCACCGGTACCAGTTTCTGCTAACCGATATCGGTAGGGGCAGTGGTTTAGGGGCTTTTAGTGAAGGTTGGCAATAAGGTGGCTATGGTGTTTATAAGGCTGGTAAATGATTGGGGATAGGTAATGGGGTGATGGAGAAGACTCAGAGAGTATGGGGGCTGTTCTTGGGGGCAATGTAGGGGTAGAGGAATGGCAGTTAGATGGAGGGTGTTACCGGGTAGTAGATCTGAGAATAGACTTGTAATTACTGTGATTCAGAAATCCAAGAAATGTTATTAAAAGAACGTGTAAGACACTACTTACTAGTTCCTGATGAAGATACAGGTTCAAGGACTGTGATAACGAAGGCAGGGCTCAGGTAGGATGATCGAAAAATCAAAGATGAGCTATCTTCTCTCCCAATGTTGAGATGAGTGTCACTGGGCTCTGGTTACTCAGTTGCAGTCTTGGGCTTGATGTCCTCCTCTGCAAACTCTTCTCTTTCCTTCACTTGTCTCTGCTCGGCCAAGTGAATTCCCGATCCTTCCAATCAATTCCCCGGTTCCGATCAATGAAAATCCAACCCTTTGTTTTTGGTTGGGGGAGGTCATTTACAGGGAACCGATGGCGGTTACATAACCACTGGCGGTCGAGTAGGAACCGATATCGGTTAAGTCAAAGTGGGCTATTTTTAGTAAAATAGCCAACTTTCCCTCCTTTTCTCCCGAGGAATTAGTTGTGGGCTTGGTCAAGTCATTATGAGGTTGGTTTTGGGTGCGGGTGAGGAGTAATTAGTCATGGGTGTGGATGTAGACCAAGTTATAGGTCTTAATTAGGTTAGTTTAGGAATAGGACTAGGTCATGATGAGGTGGCAAAATGAGGTGGCAGGTTTGGAGATGTGGATTTATTAATTATAAGGTAATTAATAAATAATTGTGTAAGGTTTAGGTGATGAGGCTAGGTTGCGAAATAAGATGCGGGGCACGGGGGGTCGTAAGACACAAATTTGGTGTCTACAGGGGCATCTTCTCTCATCCTTTTCTTTTCTTCTCTCATCTATCTATTTCAAACTTTTTATTGATCCTTATTCATGTCATCGATCCCTACTTTGGGGGGGAGCACCTCAGTCATCATCTTTTATCACTTCTTGTTTTTGTCTCACAGTTTACTTAAAATAAACCACTCAACAAAAAGGGGAAAATGTAGACACCAATTTTTGGTATGTTTGTCCCCCATCCCACGTTCGCTTCCCTTTGTCTTCATCTCAAACATACATATATCTCTTCCTATTTGAAATCCCTTTTCCCTCCTAAATACCATTTATTCAAATTTCCCACATTCCTACCTTATCCCGTCATATATTTTATTTCCCCTAATTCAGCCTTAATTCCATTTAATTAATCCCTAATTATACTTATTATCCTAATCCTTTTTATCCTCCCTAAGCATCATTTTTTATCATCCCTAGGTTCCCACCTACCCTAATTTTAAGTTTTCTTATCTCCCAACCACCTTTTATCATCCCTAAGCAACCCTAACCCACATTAACCACCCAAAACCATAATTTATCCTCTTTAGGCACTTTTGTATCGAATTGGGCATCATCTCACCGCCTAAATAAATGGTCCACTACATTCGTCGGTGACCCATCCAGGTCATCGTAGACCCTATAAATCCACCCATACCCCTCCTCTCTTGAGGATGCAATTTTGAGATCTCAATCTTTCTTACAAATTTTGTTGTGTTTTATCTTCTTTGGAGCCATTACTATCATCTTGGAGTTGTTTTGAAGACCTTATATGCCAGTTTGAAGATCTTAGAGATTTTGAGCTAGCTTGGAGCCCCTTTTTCCATCCTATCCCTCTTGTGCATCAGCATTGTAGGTTCATCATTCACCTTGGATCTCAGCCCTTGCATCATCCATCAACAATCTCTCTCTACAAATTGTTTTTTCCATCCATTTCATCCACCAAACCCTAGATCCCTTCCTAGTCATCGTCAAATTTACACAGTCATCATTGAGCCGATCCACATTTGTCTCATTATCTATTTCCCATCCTACCAACCATTTGTTTTATAATCCCATAATCCTTCAAATCTCCCAAATCTTTCCATTCTTCATACTTGTTACTTCAAACCTCGTCTTCATCACACCCAGTCACTGGTGATTCAACTTAGTCACCATCGACCCAACTTGCATTCATCATTTTTCTCATCAAATCTACCAATTTTATTGCATCATTTTTGTTTTGATCAAATCCATATACTCTACAACAGACTATCATCATCATCAGTCCTAAATCATCTTCATACCACCTTTTCAGATCTTCCAGTCAACATCAACTGTGCCTAGCAGTCTCAGGTTGTCATTGAACCGATCAGGTTTGGTTTATTTTTTATCATTTTTGTTATCAGATTTACACTTTATCTTATCTAGCACATTTCATATTTTTTATTCAAATTATGCAACATCTTATCATTTATCTGTTCTCGTCTTACTTATCTTTTATCACAGTGGGTCGACATCCATCCTAGGAAGTTTTCACTTCTCAAGAATGACACTGTCAGGAAACCCACCCTCATATCTACAAATAATTTTTCTTGTTTAGTTTCTCTTTTTTATGTAGGTAATCAATCTCGTTGAGAGGAGGATCTTTTACGTCTATATCCATCATCATCTTATCAAGAGGTAGACTTAAACCATCTCATTGTTGGATTTTCTTATTTTATTTGTTGTCATTTCACTAATCTGAAACATGAGAGAGAATATTAGGTCAACAATTTTATTTCACATAATACATATATATAGTTCTATGTTATTCCTATAATATAGGATACCTAACATAACACAAGCTATAACAATTGTATAGGAATCTATGAGTTATTCTAACAACTCATAACACATTATTATAATTACATATGTTATTTATATTATAACACAAATTTACTAATAATGTAATATAATCACGATACTAATTATTTTACCACATGATAAAAATACCAAATAGTAAGTAATATTTCCCCTTTGGTAAATATACGAATAATGTAAATACTAATTCCCAACATTCCCCCCTTAGTGTTTACATGGGGAGGAATTACATCTCAATAACTGGAAATATAATTGTATGCCTCTACATACTTTAAGTTCTACATACTATCGTTTGGATCTTGCTACACGTGATCACCCATTTCACCATAGTGAATCCATCACCAAATGATCACACTTCCACCAATGCACCGACATACGAGAAGTCAACAGTCCCCACTTTCACTTCTAGTCAATGCTCTTTAACTAGTTGATCGATGAAGAAGTACTACAATAAGAGAATCTCAATAGTCAGATGATCACCGCAGTCAACTTTTCTCCTATACAACTGTCCTCAGCATCCACAATACACATTATACTCATTTCAAACTTTGGCAAGGAATGAATACCTTGTTTCATTTCTACACACACTACACAACTTAAAATGATGTCACCATAGCAGAATTCAGCCCCATCGTTGGTGACTAACGAGAGACATTGATCGCCCTCCATCCTTTGTTGCATCTGACCTCCAGTTAATGGTGTTTTTTACTTAGCCAATGAAGACATGATGCTCAATGATTTCCACATTTTATTTATTTTCTCTCTCCGCAATGTGAAAAATTTATTTTCTAGGACATTAGGTTACACCTTGAAAATGCATCCATAAGGCAATTTTTTTTTAATTTCCTGACACAACAACTATTTTACAATATACTTATTTATTTTGAAAACATGAAAAGGAAACAACAAATAACTACAACTATATTTACGTATTTAAACACATTATAGCCCACAAATGTTGACATGAAATCATACTCTATTTGATTTTAAATATTCTAATAATCTATAAGCTAGATTTACGAAAAAGACCGAACTCTTGACAATGTAAACAATAATCTAGAACTAACGACTATAGAATTAGGGATTTAAATTTACAACATACATATTTAATAAACTAAACAACTCTTACCTAAAACCAATTATTAGCTTAAATACCACGCGAGCTAGAGAAAAATACAAAACCACTAGTTTTGATGAGACCAAAAGTGGTTTGGAGCTTGTTGTAGGTGTCCTTCCATGGCACATCATAAAAATGCCTCCTCTCCCTCTCATGACTAGATTGGTATGTACTCTGATACTAAATAGAAATTTGATAGAAATTTTACATAAAATAATAACATAGTAATAATCTTCTCTAGTTAATATTTTATTCCACACACACACACACTATATATATATATATATATATAGTTCTATGTTATTATTATAATATAGGAGACCTAACATAAATCTTATACCAACTCTACCAATTATTATAACAACTTGCAACGCATTAGTCTAATTACATAAATTGTTTATATTATAATACTAATAATACAATATAACCATGATGCTAATTATTTTACCACATAGTAAAAACCAAATAGTAACTAATATTTACCCTTGTTGTCACCCTCAAAATCTCCCCCTCATTTTTAAAGTAAAATTTGAAAATTTTGAGCTCACGCCCTCCAGAAGTGTTCAAGTAAAGTTGGAAGTTCAAAAAGATAGATAAATTCATGCTTTGAAATTGTTTAAACTCTCTAGTCTACACATTTTGATAAATTTTATGATTTCTTGTCTAAACGCATGAAAATTTTATTGTTGTCTTCATTTGAATGAAATTTTCAATATTTCTATGGCCATGGTTCGTCAAACCTTGTATTGTTTTCAATCCCTTGGTTCTTAAAAGAAATTTGAAAATCGGGCGTGAAATGGTGGAGTTTTCTTCTTCTCTACATTTTTCCATAGTCGCACGAATGACGGATGTTTTCTTCCCCGTCAAATTTTGGCCCCATTATCCATGAGTACATGGATATTTCTGATTGGATGCAACATGGCCATGTTTCAAGCAACAGTGGAAGCCTCCACATATCTAAATAACGCAACTCCAAGGGCAGGACCAAAGGGACAATCCATAAATAAGCGAAGGCTTTCCACGTGTCCAAGGTCCAAAATGGAGACAAAACAAGACCAAATCAGCTAATTATGGAAGGTTCAGCGGACTGTGCCACGTGCCTCATCAGCACAATTTCAAGGGTTAAAGCTAGGTGTAGTTCTTAAACTTGTGCCAGTCCTCCACATGTCCCAAGTCCAAAAAAGGGGACAGAGCTGATTGCTTAAATTAACTAAGTATGAGCGGGTCGACGGAAGCCTCCACGTGCCTCAACGACGTAATTTCAGTAATGAAACCAAAGGGCCAATCTTTAAATGAGTGTCATCTTGCCATGTGGTCAAAGTCAATGGAGAGATAGAGTTGGCCGTTGAAAAGTCCAGGACTGGCAAAAGGAGCCGCGTCAGCTCAGCGCATATTCAGGAGGCGTATCCAAAGTGGAAACTCAAATGAGCGCCAATTCTCCACATGTATAGAGGTCAACATAAGTCAAGTGGGAAGTAAGCCCGAATTGGCTAAGTATAAAAGAACCGGAGGAGCTCTCCACATGTCAGCCTGGTGCAACTTAAAAGGAAAAATCTAAAGGCAGGTTCCAAATGAGCGCCATCTCTCCACATGTCCAGGGTCAGATATATGGCCCCACCAAACAAAAGGGAGAAAGTAAAATATTAATCCCGAATAGAAATTTAAGGTTGGGAAGCGGGTCGTCGGGGAGATTTGAGAATTTGAGCCTTGTTTTCATTAAAGGGGCTTAAATTTAACAAGTGACCTGCAACCCTGCCCATGCCAAGGAAAAATTCAAATATTAAGCCCGAATAGAAAGTCAAGGCGGGGAAGCGGGTCGTCGAGGATATTTGAGAATTTGAGCCTTGTTTTCATTAAAGGGGCTTAAAGTTAAAAATTGACCCACAACCCTGCCCACACCAAGAAAAAAGTCAACTATTAAGCCCACATCAAACGTCAAAGCAGGGAGGCGGGCTGGCGGAGCAATTTGTGTTTTTGAGCCTACATTAAAAAAAGGTAAAATTATAAAAGTTACCTACGACTCTGTCTCCACTCAAGTAAGGCCACATGTCAAGACCATATCAAAAGCAGGTGAGCAGACCAAAAATGTAAAAAATGCTAAATCTCTATAAAGTTACAAAATACAAAAGGCATCCTCCACGCCCGCTCGAGGAAATTTCTCCCACGTGGATGACTCTAGTTTAAAGTTTTGAAGACAAGATGAACGGTTCAAATTCTAAGTTACAAAATGAGTGTAACTGTTGTATTATGAAAAGTCTGGTTTTTCTCACCATTGGCATTTCTTTGCGAATCAAGAGTCTGAATGGACACAAATGATTAAAAATATTGTAAACCGTTTCTTGCTAACAAAGAAGAAGTTTTAACCATTTCTTGCAAGATATTTAATGGTTTCTTAACGCCATTGTAAAAGAGTTGGTGATTGATCTTGTAAACTCAAGAGTGCATTGTACCTAGAGAAATCAAAGGAGATAGCCAAATTTTCTTCTACTTTCCTCCACTTCTCAATTTCTTCCATTCTCACATTATGTACAACTTTGATTTGAGCAATAAATACAAGAAGAAGGAGTTTCTTGATACTCGGTGATTAGTGAGTTCTATTTGGTCTTATTACTATTCACATAGTTGTTTCTTCCCATAAATGCATGTGTTGAAGTTTCTAACTAGTGTGTGTGTAGGAATCTAATTTTCCACTTGCACCATTAGTTCTCCTACCTCTATTATCGTTGGTCGTCAAAAAGGACTTTGTTGAGAGCAACAGTCAAGGGACAAGAAGTCCCTTCTCTTCAATGGGAGAGGTTCCCTTATTTAAAGACCAAGCTGATTTACATATGTACAATGCATATTTTTAATGAGGAACTCAGATATCATGAAAGTGTTTCAAAATAGAATGGATTATCAATACAAAAGTATAGAGGAATGAAGTAATGGAAACGAGCAGAAAGGCATTCTCCAGAATTATAGATAACAAAATAATTCCTTATGTATGCCGGAATAAAACTATTTGGAATAACCCATTTGCATTTGAATCAATAAGATGTTATTACAATGACACAAAGTTCCATAAATAACACCCACAAGAATATAAAGTTTCTTGACATAATACAAACAAATTATTTAAAAGTATTTAGTAGATAATGATAAAAGAACAAGACCAGATAGACATAGGAGGGAAAAACTCTTGTATTGATTTATTTTTTTGCTCTTTACACTTTCAAGAATAAGCCAAGTTCCCTCCCTAAAAATGGTAGAGAGAGACCATTATATAATTTTACAAATCAGTTACACTTGGTAACTACTTCTTTTAACTAAAATGTTTAGTTAAAGGGATGCTTAACACAAAACCCCAACTAATTACAATAAGCCCGAATTTAGAAAAATAAGGAAGAGAGAAGCTAGGAGGGGAAAACTAGTGCTCATAATTGGGAAGGGCCCACTAACTTGAGGATCCATTGTCGAAACCTTTTCAAATCCTCTACTATGTCTCTGCCACGTGGAACAGATGTTTTGGTAGTATCCTGGGTCCAAGATCCCAAAGATTTATGCATCTCCTTGTCGAACTCAGTGTGTGTATGATATTCCTTATTTGCTTCCTCAATGGCAGATTGGAGAGAGCAGATTTCCTTTTTCTTTTCCTTGGTAATTAAGTCCTCTTTAAACAAGTTCTCTTTGAAAAAACCTCTAAATTGAGATTTAATTTCTTACAGGGAGAAAGGCACACCAGAGGTCTCATCGTGGAGGTGGCAGTGAATATCCTTGAAAGTAGATACCACCAAAGTCTTAAAAGCATCTCCTTTCTACTAGCTATTCCTTAATTCTCCCAAATCCTCCTCCAACACTTTGATTTTCCACTCCACACTGAATACCCATGACTTTGACAAATTATCTTTCACATCATTAAAGACCTTACTCACTATCAAAATATTTTCATCAGTCTGCCCCATCAGGCGAAGGTATATTATGCAGCTGCTCCAAAGTTTTAGTTCTTTATCCATATTTCCAATTTTGGAGGAGATCTTCTGTTGTAAATTGTTTACCTTCTCATTGAGCTTGAAGGCTTCACCAATGAAATTCAACCTTGCAAAAATAATGTCATCCACCATGGCCTCCATATCCCTCCCATAGATGGAGTACATGTGTATGTCCTTGATGCTTTGGACTTCATCTTGACTGAGGATCGTAGGTGGTGGAAGAGAAGTTAGTGGGGTAGGGTCTAAAACTTTATCTTTAGATAGTAGTGACTTGATGAAACTAGAAAGCACTTGACCCTGCTCCTCCAGCTGCTCTATAGTCTACTGCCCTTTTTCTACCCTCCCAATGACATTCGTGACTATTTCTCGAAGGTTGTGTATTTCACCTTCAGGAGTAGACTCTCCCATTGAGATCCTTGAAAGTTCTAGATTAGAGGCCTGTAAATCCTACTCTGGCTTATCAACTTTGGGCTTAGCTATCTCAAGGAATTGCTGACCTTGGGCATCAGTCACTATCCTTGAAGTGGTTCTCACTTTCTTGGCAGGAGAAAAAGGAGTAGTACCCAACAAGGCCGACACAACATCAAAACTAGGCCCTGAGATCTGAGAAGAAGACTTCCTCTTCCTACAATGCAAAAGTGGAAAAAAAAGAGAACAAAGAGTGAGAGAACTCATGAAACTGAGAGTGTTTACCACTATTGCCTCTAATAGGGATGTGAGTGGAGCAGATGAGCCTTCTTGGACAAAATAATCCATGGTGCTTGGAGGCTCGGTGCTATGAATTTCCTGCTCCTTATCCATTGTGGTTTCAGAAGCACCTGCAGGAATTGGCATTTCAATATCTTCACTCTCACTGAGAACAATGATGTTCTCTAGCCCAGAAGGTAGTTATGAATGCTTTAACAGAGGATCTTATTCAATGGGCTCCTTTTTATCTCCTTTACCTTCTTCTGATGGACCTGAGTAGAGGAGGGAGGAGTTGAGGATTCAAGTCCTTTACTTGATGAAGTAGGAGGAGTCTGTATAGGTACCTTTGAACTGGGTGTTTTTGCCTCCTTCCTTAGTGTCAAAGTGTCTTTAGAGGAGGATTCTACTGCATTCTTCCTTAGCTCACAAACCTTCTTGTCAATTCAGAATTTGGTTCTTACTAGGATAGGAGCTAGAATCTCAGCCAAATCATATTTTTCTCTCTTAAAATAGTCCAGATCCTCTAAAGTCGTATGCTTGATCACAATTTCATACTCATATGACAATAAATTTGTGTTTTCATCTTGAAGCCCTTAAGGAATTTGATACAAGTTAAGCTCTTGTATTAGCTAAAGGGGAAACATGCCATAATGCCTCCTTCTGGCCTCAAAATCATCTGTGCAATCAACCCAATAATTTTCAATGTTTGCCCTATGATGGTAGCTGATTCTGAGATTCAGTTGAATGAATTTATTCAATTCAAAATAGGTTCTGGGCCTAAAAAAGTGGACAGTGATGGGAGCAAGGGCCCACTCTATGTTTTGGGCATCTAAAGCGGTTTTGCATGTATAGTTCCCCAAATATATGGAGAAGTGTAACCCATTGATCTTCTTATCCCTACAGGTTTTGTGTAATTTTTCTAATTGTCTACACACCTCAATCAGGGCCATCTTATCATTACAAAATATGGGGAGATTAAGAGGAGTGCTCTCATAACCTGCTAGCCTGATATAAGAGAACCTTCTGAATTGAATGAAGTAGGGTCGTACTTTGCTATCAGGCTCATGGCTTCATCAGAAAACCTCCTTTCAGTGTCACTCTCTAGAAGCCTTACAATGTACATGGTTAAAGCAACATTCACCCTCCTGAAATTGTGATTACTAGTGTCCAGGGTGAACTAAGGGCAGTAAGCATATATGGGATCACCCTTTTGAGCATTAATGTATGTGAAGCCAAACCACTATCTAGATGCTGCTAGGGTATACATCAGATAAGAAGTCATGTAGAAATTCTTAGTTTTTTGTACATTGGACAACTGCTCTGTCAAATTCATACAGATGACCTCTACCCAATTTATGTTTTGGGTACCTTCACAAACTATGTTGATAAGTGGGCACATCCAGAAGTGGAACTCGCTGGTAGAGGGTAAGCCCATGACACGAGCTAATAGGATTATGAATTCAGAGATCTCCTCATTGAAATCATCCCTAAGCAGAGATTTTTATAGTTGGGATGCCCCTTTCTTAGCGTTCTTCAGCCATGAATTCACCACTCTTGCCTTGTATTTCTCACTGTCTTGGTCAAAGAGTGCTGGTGCTTGATTTTGAGAGATTACTATAGAATTATACATTTTAGGGGTTCGTAGGGTAGTGGTAATGGTGGTAGCGTCAAGCTTAGCAATTAACTCCCCATGCACATTTGTTAATTTTCTCATGTTGGGGTTGAAGTGAGCCCCACAGTTAAGTACAGTGTTACCACATTGCACCAAGATTGGGAAACCAGCAGCAAATGCTAGGCTGCTATCATTAATCATTTGTGCCATGGGAGAGGGGTTTGGGTCTGTCAACCTAGTCCAAAAATCACCAAAGTCCAGGTGATGAACTTCACTATCCCCAATATCAGGAACAGAGGACTCGAGTGGAGAAACCTACTCTTGGCCTTGAAATTTAATCTTCATGTTGACAGTACTTAGGAAAACAAACTCACCACTTGAATTCATGATTAAATTATAGAGGGAATGGGGATACAAGCAGAGATTTCAATTGTAAGGGTATAAGCAAACATAAATGAGAAAGAAGTGTGTAAAAATGTGTAGGGGTAGTCTATTAAATAGTTGTTTAGGAGAGAGAAGATTATTAAATGCGCATTAAATTCATCTTCACCAACTCAAAAAGTAAGCATCGAGAAAAGTGGGAAAAATTAGCACTGATGGCCTTTGGTACATTTGGGACATGAGGGATGTGAAAGTGTAACTCGGCTGGTGCAAGTGATGTGGGAAAAGAATGGACAAACACTTTCAGGACATGAGGGACCAAAGTACGCAAAGTGCATGATGTGGCTGCTATGGGTGATCAGGGAACAGAGAGCCCAAGTGAACTTGGGACAGTTGGAACAAAAAGTTCCGATGGGCCCGCAAGTTAATAGATTTCAGAGAAAGTGGTTGATCGGTGAATAGAGAACCCTTGTGAACTTGGGACACATGGGACAAAAATGTCTGAAAGACCCATAAATCACTCAAATGATTCAAAAAAGTAAAATTTTTCTAACTTCTCGACTTTTCTCTTTAGCAGAACATAAGAAAAAGGTGTCAACTAATTTTATTTCAATTTTTGACTTTCAAAAGAGGGGAAATTTTGAGAGGACAACAAGTAAATATACCAATAATGTAAATATTAATTACTAACACAAATAAGAGGTGTCTACACATATCATAGGGCCCAATTCACAAAACAAGTAACCACACCTATTCTATTTGTAGACCTACATCTCAAAGAAAAATACTTTTAAAAGGTGTTACAAATCATGTCTAAGGCATAAAAAATGTAACTTTAAAACAAGTATAGCATAACAAAAGTAAAGCGCTCAAATTACAAGCTAAACCCTAGCTTTTCCTACTATCACCACGCCACTCTTCTAAAGGGTATGATTGCTTATTTTATTTTAAAAGGATCTTTGCAAGTCCACTTTTCCTTAGTCATTAAATATTGCCAAGAAAATGTTAAAATATAATTCCTATTGATTATAGTCATTAAATTCAGGGAGTCCAAATAATTCATCAAAATAATCTATATCTAGCTTAACAATTATCTCCCAATCTTAGTTTCTAACTATCTTGGAGTCACTGTCATAGTGACTTGCCACTATGAGCACAAATTTAGGGCACTGTGATGATATGGGAATGGTTGTAGCTAAGGCCAATCCATTTTCATAAATACATTGCATCCAATGTGATCTAGATGCACTTCCTAAATTTTTCCAAAACTTAGCTAAGTCAATGTGGCCTAGATCTGAATGTTGATATTAGAGTCACTACTAGAAGGGGGTACCACCCCTTAGTACTTATACTTCATCTCCTTTTCCCCCTTGTATGATTTTTCCTTTTCCCTTCACTGATTCACATGTTGGAATGTGGAAAGAGATCTAAAATATTGCCAAGAAATTCTCTTCGATGCCTTGAAACCAAATCATGAACTTTCCTCTTGATTTGTAAGTATAAAATCATGAAATTCCTTTGTCGGTTTTTTTGCTTTGATTAAAACATTCAGAAACATGACACACATTTGGTCAGAGATTCAGAATTTCTCAACAACCTAAAAATCCCAAAAAAAGGAAATCATAAATCAGGACATTCTTAACACCTTCATGATTTCAAGATCCTTCTTGTCAAGGATTTAAATTTTTTTGCATCTCTAAAAGTTGGAAACAATAGGTCAAGGTTTTCACTTTGACAAACAGGATGGAAATCCTGACATGTTCGTGTCAGGGTTTTTGACATGTTTGACATGATGAAAATCCCAAAAGGTGTTGATTTAAAGAATATTATTCAAATTTTCACTTCTTCCCCCCTTGAATACAAAAGATGAAGAAAACCAAGAAAAACTTCAAACAAAGAAACCTTAGAGGGGAAGAGAAGGGAAAATAACACTCTGACAAAGATTAGGGAGTAAAAGAATCCAAAACTTTTATATAAATTCATTAAAATAGGGGAAACAATAATGATTACCAAGAATTCAAATGGGTGTGACAGATCTGTATGAAAATTTGATCAAATCATTGAAAAAATGTGATAGGAGGTTAGAATCCGAAAACAAGTCCACAAAGTGAAAATCCAAAATCATACAAGGTAAAAATGACATGGAAAGCCTCCCTTTTATAATTGGTCTGCATTAATTACACATCAGTTTACACATGCGGATTTGAATCTAACTTGACAATTAATGCATTGGCCCAAGGATCAGAAGGGTTGACTACAAATGACATTGATGCAAACATGAAATCGAGTTATGAAACCCCAATACACGTGTTGAACTTTTCCCACGCTCATTTTGGGCATCGTACACTATGCTCATATTTTCCCATGCTTCTTTGGTTGTTCTGGCATCTTGAATGTGGGGTTGCACATCATCAGACATAGCAAACAAGATTATCAACTTGGCCTTTTGATCGACCTTGTAAAATTATATTTGTTGGGATGTATCATATGTTGATATGATTATTGAACCATTTACAACTGGCCAAATTTATTCAAACTCGAGTTGAGATCAAATTTTGGTCTTCCACGCAACGTAATTATCACCATGTAGCAACTATGATTCAAACAAGAAGAATTTGGGAGCATTGTTTTCCATACTAGGTTGTTAGAGTTTTCCCAACTAGAGTGAACCTTAGCATAAAACAATACAATACTAAAATTAAATATTGCAGCTGCTTGTGTTGAAAAATTGAATGAAAGGATTTTTTTGTTTTACGGGGCCTTGGTGGCCTCCAGAGGTCAAAACGGCTCAAAATCGACAACTCCCATAAAATTAACAAAAAATGCATTTTTAGGCAAGGACCCTTTACAAAAGTTACCTAATATCACTTTTCAAAGAAATTTGATGAAATGTTTTTTTTCCCTCAGATAGGTTTTTTATCACTAAATTTAGTTAGTTGTAACTAAATTTAAAATTCCCGCTATATTTAGAAGTATCTCTAAAAATGTCCCCAAAATTAATAAAGGGGGGTTTTCGAGGGATTTGAGCCCTAGACCTCTCAATAGTGGAGAGTCTTATAAAATATTTACCTAGCCACTTGGGCGGCTTAATGAATATGTAGAAATTGACCTTGAAAAATCTCAAAATGCTTGGAATGATAACTCTTCTTATTATATCAAGTATTTGAATAAGAATTATTTTTAAAAATCCCAAGCCCGTAGTCAAACATTTTCCAAAAACATTTCCATGGAGTGACTTCATCCTAGAAGTCGACAAAATCATTAGTTTACTCAGCATGGTGGTAGGACTTCCTAGAGAAAGAGTTCCATGAATGGATGTACCAATTCCTATATGTTATAAATAAAAATCAGTAGTACATCAGATGGTGAGGATTGATCAATGATTCTCTATATAAACAAATGAAGGAATTCCACACTACCAGAAAGTATTATATGATGTCTTACCTTGTGTATGCCACCACAGGAATGAAAATATAATCTGATTTTAACATGATCAGAGCAAGGAACTCAATTAAGGTGTATAATTTCTATCCTTAGTTAAATTTGCAAGAGAGTTTGAAATATTTTAGGAGAGTCAATGATGATGTTTTCTATATCGTCATATGCAATTTAGACAAGGACTTATCTAGGTTTTGATGTAAAGACCTGGCTTAGAATGTAGTATCACATTGGGAATGTGTCTTCCTATACTTTCCAATCTTCATCTACATTCAAGTAGGAGGATTTCAGGGCTCTCAATATCTATTGCCTAGGTACCCAAGTGACAAATGGATGTTAATGGAATTGTTAAGACACTTTTTGGATCTTCACAAGTTACAACAAAGAAAGCACAAGGAGGGAATTCATTTCCCTATCTAATTGGTTGATATACCTGCTCATCCATCATTAAGGTGTATAATATTTCCATAGAGATGTAGGGAGTAACTCTTAAATCCTTCCATTCAAGGCTTAGCTATGATTATAGGGGAGTGCTGAAAAGTCTTGGAACTCTACATTTTCATGTGCCCGAATTTGAAGACTTGTGAATTGATTGTAGAGATGAGGTGTCCATAAGGAATAATGATTATAACTAAATGAATCTATAAGAAAAGGGAAGGTACAACATTATAGATATTCTAGAAGTCACAGTTGATGACATGGATTTCTTGGATCTTATCTATGATCAAATGAAAGTAGAAATTTTGGTTTTTCCCCTAATTGATTGGTTGGTCAAAGAAATAACATATATCAATGAGCATGTTGCACATATTCTGATTCAAACCAACCACTAGATTTACTCATTAAAAATCCAACATAAATATGGAGAATTTCCAAGGATAAAGACAAGTACTTCATCAAAATTGGGTCCCTCTCAAGACCCCGAGGATAAATTCAAGGCACCTTTAAAGCCAGTTAAGATCAAGTTTTTCAATAGTGGAGGGAAATCTACTACCTCTTCCATTTCTTCAACTACATTTGTGAATGTGGATTCTCCTTCACCTAAGAAGGATTAAGGGATATCAAAAAGCACCATGGTTTCACAAACCTCACCCGTTTCCATTTCTCTCATCATCTATGTTGTACCACTTGTTACCCTAGCTCCACATATTTCACCTCCTCCCTCTTCTCCCCCTCACATTCCTTCTCCTCCTCCTCCTTCCCCTCCTCATGTTTCTCCTCCATCCTCTTCATTGATGTAGTCCTCTAAATTCCCTACATCATCCTTTCACATTTCCTCTCCACCATCTTCATCCCCACATGTGTCACTCATGGCACAAGTCTTTTCATACCTTTCCCCTCTTTCCATAGGAGTCAACATCTTCTTAGGATCTCCTCAAGTATCTTATCCCTCTCCATCTTCCAATCCCATTCCTTCTATGAAAATTGCTCTCATTTATTATGTTGTTCCTCCATCCACTCTTCACTAAACTATTTTCTACAAATATGCGGAAACAATTCCTCAAACCACAGTAGTAGGAAACTATATAGTAGAATTATACTTGCAGAAATATAACAACATAAATAAATAATGCACAAAAGAAGACAAGACAAGATTTAACGTGGTTCACCCAATGTGGACTATGTCCACCAAGAACTTGCTCAGATTTTATTATCAACAAGAATAAAACAACTCTCAGTTATGAACTCACAACAGAATTCCAAAGATGCTAAACCACATCTAAACCACAATTGATACCCAATTGCTTAGCCTTGATCACTCTTGATGACCTCTTGATCACTAAGACTCAAGACCTCTTGAACACTCAAGATATCTTCAAGATACCCTAACACCTCTATTTATAGGATTAAAATACTTTTAAGAAGTCCTAAAGCTGACCCTAGAAGTTTGAAAGTTGTGATCTTTGAACTTACCATGGCTGGAAAAATAGTCACGACGTTAACAGCCAATTAATAGCATATTAACAACGACGACACAACAACATCACAATAGACGACTGCAAAATGCTCTTGAAGTCTCCAAACTTAACCGTTTGAGCTCCAACACTTCAACACTGATTCAAGAAGACCAAAAAATAGGATCCACACCCCAACAATCTCCCACTTGGAGACTGTTTCCACTGAGCAAAGTTCTTAACCCTTCATTATCAACCATGAAGGCCAATCAAAGTTGAACACAACTTCAACTTCTCCCTTGTGACCACCTTGGTCATCATATCTGTAGGATTTTGACTGGTATGAATCTTTTCCAACTTCAACTTATCTTCTTCCAAAGTTTCCCTGATGAAATGATATCTCAACTGAATGTGCTTCATCCTAGAGTGGAAAGCGAAGTTCTTTACCAAATGAATAGCACTCTGACTATCACTGTGTATTCTCCTAACTTCCTACTAATGACCCAACTCATCAAGCAACTATTGTAGCAAAATCCTCTCCTTTCTTGCTGCTATGGCAGCAACATACTCAGCCTCTGTGGTTGACAAAGCCACAACCTTTTGTAACTGTGAAATCCAACTCACCGTTGTACCACCAATCGTAAATACATAATTTTTCATGCTCCTCCTAATGTCCAAATCTCTTGCCATGTTTGAATCTAGTAGGCCACTTAATGTAGTGTATGATCCACCAAAACACAATGTTACTCCCATGGTCCCTCTCAAATACCAAAGGATCCACTTTACTTCCTGCCATTGCTCTCTACCTAGATCACTCATAAACCTCCTCACTACTCCCACGACATGGGAAATGTCAGGCCTAGTGCATACCATAGCATACATAAAGCTACCAACTGTTGATGAGTACAGTACCTTGAACATCTAGATTCTATCCTCATCAGTCTTGGGCCTCTACTCCTTTGATAATTTAAAGTGACCTGCCAAAGGATTACCAACCAGTTCAGCATCCTGCATACTAAACCTCTCCAAGACCTTCTTTACATACTCTTCTTGAGATAATACCAGCTTCCTCTCCTTCCTATTCTGATTTATTCTCATACCAAGGATTTGTTTTGATGCCCCCAAATACTTCATAGCAAAGGAGTCACCTAGTTGTTTCTTGAGTACCTTTATTTCCTGCATGTTCTTCCCTATAACAAGCATATCATCGACATACATGCACAAAATAATATAACTACCTTCAAGAAACTTCTTAATGTACACGCAATGGTCTGAGTGACACCTGGAATAACCCTGATCCTACATAAGACTATCAAACTTCATGTACAACTGCCGGGGAGCTTGTTTCAGGCCATACAAGCTCTTCTTAAATTTGCTCACTAACCTCTTCTTCCCTTTGACCTCATAACCCTATGGCTATTGTATGTACAATTCCTCCTCCAACTCACCATGAAGGATTGTAGTCTTCACATCCAACTATTCTAAGTGCAGGTCTTCTACTGCAACTAAACCGAGAATAGTCCTAATAGAAGTTATTTTAACAACCGGAGAAAAAATTTCATCAAAGTCTATACCTTTCTTCTATGTAAATCCTTTGACCACTATTCAGACCTTGTATCGTTTCCTGCCTCCATCTTCATCTTTGATTCTATACACCCACTTGTTCTGCAATGCTCTCCTACCCTCAAGTAGCTCCACCAGATCCCAATTATGGTTTTCCATAAGATATCTATGCTCTTCATCCATGGCCTGCTCCCACTTCTTCCTGGCATCCACCTGCACTGCTTCCTCAAAGCACTCTGGCTCTCCACTATCAGTGAGCAATAAATAATTCAAATATGGAGTAAATCGTTCAGGTTCCCTTCTTACCCTAGAAGACCTTCTCACCTCAGGAGTTTGGGGTTCCTGATGAGTAGGTTCCTAAACTCTCTATGCCGAAACATGTTGTACCTGAATCGGCCCCTTGGACACCTTTCCATCCGCAATTTCCTCTAACACTGTGTATTATTTCTTTTATTCCTCTTTTTGTTCCTACAACTGATTTTTATACATGAATTTTTCATTAAAGACAATATCTCTAGACCAAAATATTTACTTGTCTTTAAGACTCCAAACATGGACACGACAGTCATCTTCACCATATCCAACAAAGGTGCATTTCTCAGACTTAGCCTCTAACTTGGTCCTATCATCTTTATTAATGTGAACAAATACCTCACATCTAAATACTCTACGAAATGAGTAATCAATTTTCTTACCATACCAAGCCTCCTTAGGTATACCTCCATCCAAGGCTATAGAGGGTCCTCTATTAATCAAATAAACAATTGTGCTTACCACTTTTTCCCAAAACATGAGTGGCAGCCCCACATGTAACCTCATGCACCTAGCATGCTCCATGATTGTCCTATTCATTCTCTCTGACACTCCATTTTCCTGTGGAATATTTGGAACCATTCTTTGCCTACGGATCCCATTTACCGAATAGTAATCAAGAAATTCATTGCTGCAATATTCCCCTCCATTATCTGACCTGAGACATTTCAGCTTGAGACCTGTTTCATTCTCAACCAAGGCTTTCCATCTTTTGAAAGTTTCAAACACATCAGATTTCTTTATAATGCAATATACCCAAACTTTTCTAGTTGCATCATCAATGAAAGTGACATAATAACATGAACCACCAATAGAGTTTACCTTAGTTGGTCTCTCCATACATCTGTATGCACCAAATCTAACTTACCCCCTCCGTTAAACCTTGAGGAATCTCACCCACTTCTATTTCCCATAAACACAATCCTCACAGAAGTCCAAATCTAACTCCTTTAATCCAGGAAGTCTATATTTTATAATCTGCATGCCCTTATGACTCATATGACTAAGTCTCTAGTGCCACAAAGTTACATATCCATCTACAGAAACTAAATTGAATTAATCATCACCACTGGTTAAATACAAAGTACCATTTTCTTACATCTTGCAACCACAAGAGCTCCCTTGGCAACCTTCCAAGAATCCACTATAAAACTAACCATACAACCATCACTACCCAGTTGTGCCACATATATTAAATTCCACCTCAAATTAGGCACATGCTTGACGTCCTTAAGTAGACATGTATTCTCATTCTACATTTTCACCTGAACACAACCTTTCCCTACTATGTTGTGTGGTTCATTATCACCAAGATATACATGTCCAAAATCACCTTGAACAAAATCAGTAAAGTAATGTTTATGTGGGGTTGCATGGAAAGAAGCCCTTGAATCTAACACCCAAGATTCAACAATATTATCTAAAGAAAGAATTAAGGAACCTTGACAAACATCACCTGCTGCCAAATTTATCTCTTTAGTTTCCTCCTTGTTCTTCTTATCCCAAAGAGCCCAACAATCTTTCTTAGCATGACCAACCTTCCCACAGTGCCAACATTCTAACTTACTCTTGGACTTTGACCTTCCACGATCATTCAACTTCCCACAATTACCTTTCCCTCTATTCTTTTGTTTCCCTCTTCTCTCCACCATCAAAGCGTTTCTAGAAGTAGAAGAATCTCCGGTGCTCTTCCTTCACATTTCCTCAATTAGGATCACACCTATTACATCCTCAAACTTCAGCTTTGAGTTATTAGAGACTGAATTACTTACAGCCATAACCAAGCTGCCCCAGCTATCTGGCAAGGAACACAAAATCAACAAAGCCCTAACCTCATCATCAAAGTCAATTTTTACTGATTTTAACATACTCACAACTGTATTAAATTCATTCAAATGATCAGCAACAGAACCATTCTCAGACATCTTCATATTAAATAACTTTTTCGATCAAAAATATTTTATTAGAGGCAAAGGGTTTTTCATATAACTTCCCCAACACACTCATGAGACCTTCCCGTGGTCTTCTCCTACGATATGTTGAAAGCAACTAAATATGTAAGGCATAAACGAATTGGCCCAAGCGTGCCTTTCTATCCTGCAACTCCCAATCCTAATCTAAAATGGCTATAAGTTTCTTTTCTTTTCTAGCCAAAAGAACATGGAGCTCTTTCTGATACAATTAATCCTCCATTTGCATCTTCTACAAACCAAAGTTCTGCCCATTGAACTTCTTAACCCTCGAATCTGCCCTCATCTGCCATAGCTCCCACTCAAGCTAAACTTTCCCTGTGATTTACAACTTCAGTAAAAAACAACCAAAGATTTGATACCAATTGTTAGGAATTTGAGAACAAATATGTGGAAACAATTCCTCAAACTACAGCAGTAGGAAACTATATAGCAGAATTATACTTGCAGAAATATAACAACATAAATGAATAATGCACAAAAAAAGACAAGACAAGATTTAACGTGGTTCACCCAATGTGGTCTACGTCCACCAAGAACTTGCTCAAATTTTATTATCAACAAGAGTAAAACAACTCTCACAGTCTTCTCTCATTTATGAACTCACAACAAAATTCCAAAGATGTTAAACCACATCTAAACCACAATTGACACCCAATTGCTTAACCTTGATCACTCTTGATCACCTCTTGGTCATTAAGACTCAAGACCTCTTGAACACTCAAGATATCTTTAAGATACCCTAACACCTCTACATATAGGATTAAAATCCTCTTAAGAAGTCCCAAAGCCGACCCTAGAAGTTTAAAAGTCACGATCTTTCAACTTCCCACGGCTGGAAAAATAGTCCCGACGTTAACATCCAATTAAGAGCATGTTAGTAGCAACATCACAGCAACGACACATCGACTGCACAACAACATCACAGCAAACGACTGCAGAATGCTCCTAAAGTCTCCAAACTTAACCGTTCGAGCTCCAGCACTTCAACACTGATTCAAGAAGACCAAAAAACATGATCCACACCCCAACATCTCCTCCATCCTCTTCATTGATGTAGTCCTCTAAATTCCCTACATTATCCTTTCACATTTCCTCTCCACCATCTTCATTCCCACATGTTTGACTCATGGCACGAGTCTTTTTCATATTTTTTCCCCTTTTTCCATAGGAGTCAACATCTTCTTAGGATCTCACCAAGTGTCTTATCCCTCTCCATCTTCCAATCTCATTTCTTCTATGAAAATTTCTCTCATTTATTATGTTGTTCCTCCATCCACTCTTCCCTAAACTATTTTCTACACCTCTCCTCTCTTAATTTATGCATTCATTGCTTCTTCTAGAGCTATCCCTATGAGAAAATATCCACAACAACAATTTATTCCCTCTACCATTACATTTTGGCTTGTGAGCCAAACGTCTAAGAAGAGGAAAAAGATAGTGCCCCTAGAGGATTTTGATTTCAGCTCATTAAATCTAACTCCCTCTTGTACAACAAAGAATCCCAAGATGCTTTCTCATATCACGATTGATCAAGATGGAGAAATATTTTCTAAGATATTCATGCTTGTTGTGGACAAGAACAAAGAGGATATAATAATTGTTTACTATTAGATAACTAGGGTAGCACTGGGTAAATCTACTACAGAATGAGTGAAATAAGATCTGTAAGTGGCCTTGGATAATCTATTTAGCAAGCTTAAAAAGAAAAATGCTATAAAGGATGATCTTGAGGAGAAATTTGAATAGTTGACTACTTTGTTTCTCAAAATCACTTAGCCAACCCTGGTAGTGGGCACCAAACTTGCAGAAACTAGCTTCGATGCATCACTTGTCACTGCTACTAAGAAGATAGGGCAACAAGGATGGGAAGTTAAGTACTAGATCGCAAAACTTCTTAATGATGGTAAAAATCTCGTTGACGAAGTAGTCAAAATCCACAATTTTATTGAGAATGAGAAGATAACCATTGGAAAAATGAGTGAAGAAATGAAGGAGGGATGCAACAATTGGGATCTCACTCTTAAATCCCTAAATGAGCTCAAGAAAATGGATGTCAACACCTTGGTACAAGAAAAGGTAATTGAGAAAATGGGTAGTCATTATGAGTATTGCGAGGCTATTGAGTTCAGAGTAAGAATTTTACAAGAAGCTCATGAGATAATGCATAAGGCAAGAGGAGAGGGGATTGATGCTACCAAATATATTGGTGATGAATTTTCTAACATCCCTTCTCAATTCTTAAATTATGATCTATATATGTCACCAAATGATGACATCTTCACCGATTTTAAGGATTTGGTGGAAAGGGATTTAAAATCGGATCAAACCTTTAGCCTATAATCAATTGACAAGATGTTGTTATACCATAATGTGTTGAATAACTTCTCAAGAATACTCAAGAAGATTTGAATCCTCCCAATAAAATTGAGTAGCATAATTAACACATGCACTATACTCAATAGATACTCATGTGGACCAGATGATAAGGAAGTTCAAGGAATGATCAAGAAATTTGTGAGTATTAGAATAGAGAAGTTGGTCAAGAAATAAAGAAAGAAAAATATGAAGAAGAAGTTATTTGAAGACTCACGTGTTATTCCCTTTTTGTCTCGAACATATTATTTTTTGAAATGTCTCAACATTTTTTGAATTGACATTCAAATTGACTTGGTCATTTTGTATGATACCTAGTTAATTGGCTTCATTATGGAAATTTAGTACTTGCTATTTTTATGATGTAACTGCTCTTATTTTATCTCCTAGTTTTCTCTATAAATGTAAGGATACTCTAAGCATTTTCTATAGATGGATATTTGTTGAATAGGAGTAAGGGATTTAAATTTTGCAAGCCTTGAAATTATTCAGTAAAGAATAAAAGCTTTGTATTTTCTCTTTTCTTTTCTTGTCAAAAGGAATAAAGAGACACATTTCAGAATTTGTGTTGAATGTTTTCTTTTTAAAACTTTTGTTGTTCTTAAGTTCAATGCATTACATTACCCTTTGATTCTAGTTTACTTCTATTTAATACAAATTCAGTTTATTGCTATCTTATTTCACTTGTGTAAGTAAATTCGGATTTGTGTTTGCCAAGTAGAAAGTAGAATTATTCATCCCAATTCTTCCCACCCTATCATTTCAATATTCATTCCTCAAACTATATTCCTTCATTTCCAAATTCTTTTCTGAAGTAAACACACAAATCAACTGGGATGAGATCTCACCCCCAAAGGTTAGATTAGTGTGAATATTGTAAATATTTATGTTTTTTCTTGGAATACCAATAAACAAGGAATCTCCCCTTATTTGAGGGGGGAATTTGTCCCGCATGTTGTGGTTGTACCTCATATTCTGCCTTTTACAAAATATCAAACCATCAAAATTCATGCACTTCATCATATTGTGCTTCCTATGAGATGACCGTTCTTCTCTTCCTCTAATTAAATTCATCTTCTTCTATTGGGTCTATATAAATGACATTTTCTTGTACTCAAATAGGGGAATGCTAGGATTCATTACCAAGATTTGATTTCAAGGCTTCATAGTGAGATCAAACCTTTCCCTTTTTGATCCTAATACCTAAATATATGTATAGGTGAAAATAAAAAACTTGGAATTTAGACCCCTAATCCTGTAATTGTTGGTCAGGAAGAAAAACATATCTACCAAATCAAATGGTATGGGAAATCATACCCTCTAATATTTTTATTACACATGATAGCCACACCCTACATTATTTTTTGATAAACCTCAATCACTTCAAGATGGTCAAAATTATATACTGGGAATAGGATATACCTAAATATATCTATATGTGGAAATTAAAAGCTTGGCATTTTCCCACTAATCTTATAAATGGTTTCCTGGTAGTAAAATGGATAGCTTACAAATGAAATGGTATGGAAAACCATACCCTCTACTAGTTTTGCTTAGACATGACATCCACACCTTGCATTAGTTATCAACAAGCCTCAATGAATGCAATTCGATCATGCACATAAAGTTTTATTAGTACACAATGAATCCAAAAACCCTCAACTCTAGTTACATTATAACCATCATAGTAGCAATAACATACCAGCTCCAGTATTGATTTCTTCTTTTTTTGGAAGAGCTTTGGCATATATTGGCCATGAATGAACTTATAAGCCATGGGATAAAAATGATTGCATATGTCCACAATAAAACTCTAGTACTTGTGAGCATACAAAACATAATATAACACATTCAAATAGGATCTTTGTGAGGCCATGAGTGGATTATAAGAGAAGCAAACCTCATATACATATAACATGCATCCACAACATATAATGATAAGTAGAAATTCCCGGGAGGAAGGTATTTTTCATAACTCCATCTATCATTCAAATTACATGCAAGGATACTTCGCCAATTGGGCACCCAATCATCCAAGTTGATTCCAATTAAGAGAGGAACCCATGCATGGTTCACATGTTGTGTGGTTCTCGCTCCCCACACTCTGTTAAGTAATTTCATATCTATCCTTATCTCCATTATGAAATTGGAAATAGGAAGTATTAAACCATATTTCCTTTTGGTCATTCAGGGATTATTAGCCCAATCCTTTAATCCATCTTCCCAAACATCATGTGTCTTCATCAAGGTATTTTCCTCTTTCTAGGTGTAGATTACTTTTGGGTCGGGGAGCTTGTAAAATTCTTTGAACAAAAACTCACCCACTTACACCAATGTTTTTGTAGAGAAATAAGAATTGCATGCTTCAAAGTAAGCACAACTAAAGCATATCTAAATAGATCCTTGCATGGAAATACTTATGGATTTTTAGCCAACTCGTAGATCCCAAAATCCTTAATACTCTTCAAATTAGATACATAATCCTTTTCAAGGTGTGGCATCTTCCTCTTGGTTGAGTTCTCTGCATTCTCCACTCCATAGTATAAATCATTATAATTTGTAAAGGGCTTTAACATGGAAGTGAAAAATAATGTGTTGGTAAATTCAAGGTCTACAAGGGTGGGAGGATAAGGAATTGCACTTGAAAAATACATTAAAATAGGGAAACAACCACTCTTATGAAATTTGTGCCTATGCTAAAAGAAAACCCAATTCACTCTACTGAAACCTTGAATTCTCAATGCAATATTTTGGTAAATGATTTCTTCTTCACCGTTACTCTTGTCTATTCATTTTGGTAAGCATTCAAGCTATCTACTTTCTAAATTAATGGTGATATAAAATTTTGTTGATTCAGATCAAGTGGCATTAATATTGAGTTCATGTGTATTGTTAGTTCAGCTCCGCTTTCTAACTTAATGTTTATTTGTTCTCCTCTGTCCACGTGTTTAAATACCTGAAAATCATGTTTCATGGACACAACTTGTGTGATTTTGTTTTTTAAGTCTCTAGAATCGTGATTGTACTGTGGTCAAATTCCTTATTGTGTAGATCTTTAAACTTCTTGGGACTTTTATCTCTGAGTTACGACACCCTAGGATCTAAAATATCATGGTTTAGTAGTGGTACACATGGAGCTTTATCAAGCTCTCTAATTCTCAGGGTTCTTGGAATATTTAATTTTCTTCTTTATTTGGGAACATATGAACCTGCCAAGTTGTGGTTGGACCATGTGTTCAAATATCTCATTCTTTAGTCCCACATGATTTTGAATTTTCAACCTATCAATGCTTCAATCTTGAAAACTAGATCTTCAAACCTTGTGACAAGTGTACAAAACCCTGAAACGCATTCTCTCTTAACTCACAGGGTTTTATATTTAGAAATTTATTAAAAGACCCAAGTCTCATATTTTCACCACGTGTCCTACTTGTTAGGTGTACTCAACCAAACAAAAATACACCATGAAAAGAATTTTCCTGAACTGGAAGAGCTCCTTGCAAATCGAGGAAATAAAACTGAGATAAGCACCATAAATGATAAATGTTGGCTGTCATGGGCTCCAAACCTTCATTGGTATTTAAATCAAATTAGCACATAAACAGGAAAGGAACAACCCCAAAAATACATGATTGGTCAATGCTTTAAACAATTTTGTTTGTTTTCATGGTGTATAAATGGCTTGTTAAAATCAACCGCAGACTAAAGTGTTAGTGGCATTTCAATTTCAGGTTTGGGGTTGAATTAAAAGAAAAAGGGACCCAATTTTCATGAGTGTTTTATCTTAGGTTTCTTTGGTATTCCTTCAAACATGACCAACAAAGAACATTGCATAAATATGAAAATAATCTAAAGAAGAAATCTAAATCGTAGATAATCAACATTTTAAAGTTTTTTTTTTTCAATTTTATTTATTTTTTTGTTTTTTTCTTGTGTTTTTTGTTTTATTTGGTTTAACATTCATTTCTCCATAAGAAAACACTTTTCAAAATTTCGAGAGGGTCCCCACTTTTTATGAAGAAGGTGAGGGTGTTTTGAGCACACAATAATGTACTTGATAATGTGGAGAGAATTGTTGTTGACCTATATCCTCTTGGATCATTTATCTACACCGCAATACATTTCACCATTTCATTATATGAAAGGAGACAAAAGACAATGCCTAATGTACTTTGTTCTATCTAATTGCAAGATGTAAATTAGATTTAGATGTACCTTGGTCTCATCACAATCAAATGAATACGCAATGATTCATGTTCAAACACATACTCTAAGACAAACTCATAGAGGTATCATTGCCGATTTTAGTATAATAAGTTTAATTCATCCATATCTTATCTTTTCTCAATTTGATTGTTTTCCTATATATATATATATATATATATATATATATATATATATATATATATATATATATATATATCCACTCATTCACTTACATATGTTTCTATTTATTTGTAGGAGCGTAGGTTTCTAGCCAAAGAAGTACAAATGTAAGTCACATGATCTTATCAACCCTCCACTAGAGATATGAGATTATCTCTCTTTCCTTTGACTTTTAGATTGCATTTACATTCTCATGATTACTTTGAGAATTCATTAGATGGAGGGGGAATATTTCACAATAAATCATTCTCAGATAAGAGATTATTTGTTCTACTTTGATATGTATGCATACACATCAAATTCGAGATTTATGCAAACACCTAATATTTGTACAAGATTGGTTAATTATTTCGGTGCTAGTGTAATATTTATGTGTTTATCAAATATTGGTCCCAGGTAAGCTTTTGTTGGTGCATGTTCGTTGTGGTGTTAAACCTTCAACTTATTTATCTTATGTCCCATGTGAATAACAACATCTTTGGTCTTGTTTCCCCTTTCACCTTTGTCTTATCTGTTTTCTATCCTCGTTTCACACTCTTCCCTGGTTTTTTTGTTATCCTCCCCTATTTTTACCGTGCTCCTTGGTAGTGCCCATTTCCGTACAGTATAAAAATAGTCATGTCATTTCTATACTCTATATGCAAATGGTCACAATCCTTTTGGGTCCCCTTGTATCCTAATTTTGAATTCCCCAAATTTTGTGGATTTCCTTGTCAGATTTCTTACGTGTTTTGTGTCAGATTTTACACCAATTGGGTCCTCATTTTTGTTTGAGAAGTCTTTAAATATATGAGTGCATTAGTGAATTTAGTCCACAATAAAAATACATAAGACATTGAATGCAAAAATGATATTGAAGTTGTAAGAGAAGAATTTTTGTTTCCATTAGCATTACCATGCAAAAAGTAGAATTCAATCATTCAGAGAGCTTCCTAGCATTTATTAGGTGTTTTCCACTCATTGAAAGATAAAGTTTGGGATACTTACATACATGAGTTTGTTTTGTGTCTTGAATAGAATGTTTACCTGTTTAATAAATGATACATTTGATAATAATCAAGGGATAAATAGCCCCCCTTTAAAATGCCCTATTTTCATGGGTCTTCCAAGGCGTTGAAACTAAATAAGGGTTTTGACAGATAACTCCAATCCATGTGTATCCCAAAAGAATATAGTTCCTCTGGGATACATGATGCAAATAGTATAACGTGAAAGGATAGAAGGAAAATATACCTTTACTAGAAAATGTGAGTCGTGGCTTTGACGAATAAAATTAGGGGTCACACTCATAGACTTAGTTTTCTATCTGTCAAAGAAGACCATTCCCAAACTCATTTAGAATCCAATTGACCATTTTCATAAACATTTTGAAAATGGTTGTTATTGTCGCATTATATTTATCTTTTAAGGTTGATTTACCTCAAGATTGTTTCCACCATTATCTTGTTGTCTATCCCTCACAACTATCTTCAAATTCATGCTTAATAAAAAATTATTCTCAAAACCCTAAAACACTAATCTTTTTACCCATTTCAAATATGTTTGTGCTCTAATTAACACCTTATATATAAATTGCACTTAGATATAAGTAATGTAATGTATTACTAGCAGAGAACTATTTTTGTTATTTATAATAACAAATAAAATACAGAAATAAGAAAGCACGTAGAAAAAGAATCAATACCAACAATGTTTGAATTTAATAATTCACTAGAATATTTAAATTTATGTAAATTTAAAGTTTCCCCCAATCCATAGTACACACAAATGTCTTGAATCGACATTTCCCCACAATTTAGTACATCATCAATATACGCAGGGAAGATACAACATCAAACACGGGAAACAGGAATAAATTGACCCATTATGCCCCTAAAATAAAGAAATACAAGATTTTTTTAATACAATTTTAATTATACCCAGATATTCGATTCAAACATTCCAAAAACCATGCAAACCAGCCTATAAATACTTCCGTTTTTGGCTTGTAAGAACACCCATCTGTGCACAAGAACGACGAAAATGGCAGGAGGAGAAAAGGGAATTGGTGACAGCAAAGTAAGAGATGATTCCAGGTCGTCAGGGGAGGAGGAGGAGATCCAAGATTACAAGGATGGAGGGTACCACCCTGTTCATATTGGAGATCTCTTTAAACAAGGGCGCTATGCGGTGCAATCCAAGTTGGGTTGGGGCGCTTACTCCACAGTCTGGCTCGTCAGGGACACCCACCTGGATAAATATGTGGCCCTCAAGGTAAACAAGAGTGCAAGAAGTTTTACTGTAACAGCCCTGAATGAGATTGCCATCCTCAAACAAATAGCCCAAGTTAACACAGATAACAAGAAATGTGTGGTTGGATTGCTGGATCATTTCAAGCACAATGGCCCAAATGGGCACCATGTTTGCCTGGTTTTCGAGCTTTTGGGAGACAATTTGTTGAGCCTTATCAGGCATTATGACAACAAGGGCATTCCGTTGAACATGGTAAAGAAAATTTGCTTTAATGTTTTGGTAGGGCTCGATTATTTGCACGGCCGGCTTTCAATTATTCACACAGATCTCAAACCAGAAAACATTCTTCTGCCATCTACCATTGATCCCAAAAAAGATCCCAGGAAGTCTCGTGTTGCAGCCCTGCTTCCCCACAGCTCTGTCATCCCCATGAATTCTTCCTCTGGATTAAATCATGATGAGAATAGCAACGATGTGTTACCAAGAAATCAGAAGAAAACAGAGGCCCAATCAGGAGGGCAAGAAGATTGTGGGGGTGCAGCAGAGGATGAACCTGAGAAAGATGCAAAAAAGCAAGCTGAGATGTGTGGCAGCAAAAGGAGATTGGATAATGCCATTGATCACATTACAAAACGCAAAAAGAACAACCCATCTGAGGCAGAAACAGAGCTTGATCTTGAGTGCAGGATAGCTGATTTCGGTAATGCTTGCTGGACTTACAAACCATTTAAAAGAAACATTCAAACAAGGTTTTACAAATGTCCAGAGGCTCTTCTGCAGTCTGGATACTCTACCTCGGCAGACATATGGTCCTTTGCATGCATTGCATTCGAACTTGCCACAGGTGAAGCGCTGTTTGATCCTCAAGAGAGTGAAGGCAAGTTTGACATTGACCAAGATCACCTGGGCTTAATGATAGAGATCCTCGGTTTGATGCCCAAGAAAATTGCTCTAGGAGGACAGCATTCTAGTCACTTTTTTGACAGCCTTGGTGACCTGAGACACATTCGGCACACAGAGTTTTGGCCCTTGAACAAACTTCTTCAGCAGAAATATGATTTTCCTGAACAAGAAGCAAATGGGTTAGCTGATTTTCTTCTTCCCTTATTAGACTTTGTACCAGAGAAGCGACCCACTGCAGAAAAAGCCCTTGTTCACCCATGGCTCAATCCTGGACCTCATCTTCTTCAACCATTGTTGTCAGCTGGAGAAACCCAGAAAGAAATGTGAATCATGAGGTTATCCCAGAAAGAAGGCAAAAAATAGTCTAATGGATGTGGAGCATGGTGAGGCATCTAGAGAAAATATTGTTGTTGAATGAAACTTGTAACAGTAATATGTCAAGTTTCTTGTATTATCATATGCCCTTTCTACCATACATTGTAAATTTCTTGGAAACAACTTCAATAAATAAATTCTGTTAGAAATAATTGCAGTTATTCAATTAAGTGTTTTATTTTAGTATTCATATGAACTGTTTTTCTGTATTGCCCTGTTTCTTTAAGAATGTATTCAATCCGAGCGTGAACGCTGATGAACTTGATGCAAATTGATGGATAAATGATAAATGAATTAATAAAGATCTTACAATCCGTCCGATTGCTCAGGATCAAATACAGCAAAATACTTAATTCCTTTATTGATACCGTGGTCAATGCTATTGTGGACTGTTGAAACCGTGGGTGCGCCAGGTGAAAGACATATATGGACCAGATTTGTATGCATAGATCACGTAGCATGGACGAATAGAGGAGGAAGATTAATTTGAAATTACAATGACAAAATTACCTTGCAGACCATTCAATGAAGATCCAAACCAATATGAATTCTGTTTGCAGCAACAATGTCTCCGATCTCTGATCTCTACGTAGTTCAAAATGCACTCCAAAATAAATAAATCTACAAAACAGTATCTGCATAAAATCTAAGCAACAAGGAGGATAAATCTAATATTCTAAACTAATTTCCCATGCATAAAATCAGATTCTCATTTTCAACGCAATCAAGCAATTTGAATTTCCCCTTGACAATCAAAACATCATGCTCTTATACCAAATGTTGGTGATGATATTTTATTATTTTATTATTTTATTCATATATAGAGAGAGAGTGTGTTTATGTTATATCCTATAGTCTAACATAGCTCCTCTAGCTACTTATCAAATATAGATGATATATTCTAACAACTTGTTCAAGTACGTGGGTTGTAACTCTGAAAAAAACTCACTCACACATGTAATATTATATTATCCAAGATAATATAATACACTCATTAACACACGTGAATATTATAATTCCTAACATCAAAATCAACCCTAAAAGGGAATAAGTGAAACCCTAATAGATAAGGAAACCATAGGGTTGGTGTTAATTCAATTAGTGTGTTCAAATAAATGTTTTTGAATAAAGACAATAATCTAAACCTAAATTATGAAACATGTAATTAAGTTAGGGAGAGAAATTAAAGAGATAATGCTAAAAAGTACATAATAGAAAGACCTAATGTGATTTTACCTAAAGGATGAGTGTACATTGAGCACGACATCTTACATATGACTTAAGAATGTTTCATCAATATCTCTAGTAAATGAGACATTCTAAAATCATTCCTAGAAACAATTATATTACAAGTAGACAATATCATTAAATAGTCGTAATTGAGAAGTGTTTGTTATTTTATAAGACCTATAATTTTCTAGACATGTTCACATGTGTCTACATTTTAGGATTAGGGTATTGGAGAATTATGATCTAATCTGACAAATCTTGTGTAATCTCCAATGTGTCCAAACCCTAACAATGTACTTGAACAACAACGCATGGTAAAAATCCCTAGGAGTTTTGGGATGGATTGAACTTAACATACCCTAATGGATGTGAATGTTGCACTAAGTACTAATTCTCTAAGGAGGAATAAATGTGCATATAGTTCTCCCTTTTATATTTGAATGTGTAACTATGGAATCAATGTGTAATCTAGAATGATCCTTATTTTGATCCTTGACACTTGGTACCATAGAAATTTGAACCATTGTACTTTAGATTTAGTTTTTGGTCGACTCTAGGGTCGCTCTTAGAAAAATTGAGATGTGTATAGGTTTTGTGTGTCTATTTTCACCAACTTTCAATACTACTAAGGGTGAGAATCTTTATCAACATGGTGTGTATAAAGTGAAAATGTCACCCTTTGATGGCATATCAAACTAAGGTGGAAACCTTAGTTTGCTCACCATAGGTGTGTGATAATTCCAATCCCATCATGTTCAAAATTGATATGAAATGTTTGCACAACAAATATAATATAAGAAAAAAATATTAGAATACAAAAGTAGAAATATTCATAACACATAAATACTTACATGCTAGAATAACATAGAATCTCCATAAGACTTTGTTCGTCATTCATACTAAAACCCTTTCTCATACATGTGTTCTCTCATAAGTCTACCTCATAGTGATATCTAGAATCTCTTAGATGATCTCTAAGATTTATTACATAATATTATGGGTGATTTACATTAATCCTCAAAGGGTTATATACTTACATGGATGGGCCCTTCATTAGTTGAATAAGAGTTAGTAATAGCACTTGAGTTCAATTTACATCAGTTAGCTATATCATTGAGGAGGCATACATGCTACATGTCACTATATTATCCTTTTAAGTATTATATATAATCCTCTTATGTGTTGCATGGAATTATATATGCTCTACATGAAAATTATTTACTCCTTTGAGGAGGTCAAACTAGAAGTTACTCGAGCAAGTATATTCTTGTTGTTTGCACCACTAGAATGTTTTGCACACACTTTGTACTACAGTTAACTATAGTTGACTTCTAGTTCTCTTTGCATCATTGATTTTATTCTCCATGTAGATCCTTTGTAGTTCCAACCCTTTGCATGTGATTTCCAAAATCTTGTGTAGCCTAATACTTATCATTATCCTCTATCCTTCCACACATGGGATAATCTTCATGTTTCTTCATAGGGGAACTATGTCCACCAAAATTGTATCTTTGACGACTTAGTCAAAATGTTATGTATAAAGCCTTATAAAAGAAAATGT
Organism: Taxus chinensis; assembly: GCA_019776745.2. Taxonomy (NCBI): domain Eukaryota; kingdom Viridiplantae; phylum Streptophyta; class Pinopsida; order Cupressales; family Taxaceae; genus Taxus; species Taxus chinensis. The sequence continues at coordinate 27,080,562 of CM034151.1, forward strand.
CTCAACATTATCCCATACTAAAATGGTTTCCCACTGTTGTTAACCTTTTATCTTCTTCAAAAAAAATGATGGAACCTCTTTCCTTAACAAATATTCATGCACCTTTTATTGATCTAAGGCTTTTTGTAGGAGGGGCTCCAACCTATCAACACACACGGAAAGGTCCTTCAAGGATTTGACATTATTTTGAGGGTTTTGCACCTTAATTTGTAAAGTTTGCAAGGTTTTTCCTAACTATGTAGTTGCACTATTAAGTTTTCTTTCTTCTTTATTAGTTAATTTCCTCACTTCAACTAGGCAGTAATTTATTTTATCTTTCTTCGCAATAATCTCCTCCTCTTGTAGCATTTTATCCCTTCTAACCTTATCTATGTCAGTGGTATAAAATTGCATTCCAAATACATTTTGTTGATGTACCTCAAAAATTACAAATGATTCAATTAACGTGGGTTGTTTGACAAACCCTTTTAAAACCTTGGCTGCATATGCAACCTTCTCAATTATCTTGGTGGAAAGATCCATACAAGTATTCAACTTCTCAGCTCAAAGAGATTTTTATTTATCTCTATCATCCTTGCTCTAATGTGTGGATATCTCATTTTTCTTCCCTTTTCTTAAGGAGTATGTTTACCAATCCTTTTAAGTCATCCACACCTCTCCCTTGACTAAATGGAAATCCTTTGGTTAGATTGCGTTCATTAGTGATGATCCATTTTCACAAGTTCAAAACCTTCATATCATCACATGTATTATTTTCTAGAAATTATTTATGTTCCTTTAACAATTAGACTAGATTTTGTTTGGTTTCATGGAGTTCTTTGGTTAACTCCTATACCTTCACTCTTTGTAAGTGACTATCTATGTTGTTTGAGAGAATTTTTTGCACTACCTCACCTAATTTTTTTAATGGTGCATCCCCTACCTATGTTGTTATCATTTGGAAAGTGATCATGAAGGCCACTCCCAATCCTTCATGACTTATTTGGAAACCTTGTGTATGCTCAATATGTGGATTTCAAACTACGGCTCATCGGTACATGCATTGAGAGTGAAGGAGAGATATTTCATCATATTTGTGGTAGTAACTATATCCTTTATATAATTCCAAAATATTATTTCTCCATCCCTCTTCTACTTATGAAATATCCAACATAGATTCTTCATTGAATTCTTTTCATCTAACTCCATGTCATCGTCTTTATTTGTATCTTCTTCTTCTCCTCCTTCCACTTCTTATTCTTTAAGCACTCATTTTCCTTTGTCCCTGTTACATTGTCAGTTATCTTCTTCTTCTCTACCTAAAAATATGCCTTATGGATCTCCTTCCTCCTCATATTCACCCTTTTCCTCCTCTTCCTCCCTAGACTTATTTTCATCACCCTATTTCAACATTGATTATCTAGGGGGGTTTCTTTGGAGGTGAAATCATTCTTGCACTAAATTCCTTTGGGTCTTGGCCACTTCTTGGATAAAAATTTAGATGTGCGGAACTTTATGTTGGAGAAGGTGTGTTTGGAGGTGTTACAATTTTATGCACATCCCCTCCCTCTTTTTATCCTTTTTCAAATGTGTGTACATATTTTCCATCACCACTCTCTATCTCCATTTATTCTAGCATGGTGGTTTCTTCGAATCCTTAATTTGGATCCACCTTTGTTGGTTTTTTTGGGTATATCATCTTCATCTCACCTATAGTGATAGAGGGAACATAGGTTCCCATTAGTTCAGCCATGGTAGTAGGTTACATTTTCTTTCTTACCAAAGGAACATTATCAGGAACTTGTTCCTCTTCACCTCCAATGACATGCTCATGTATCGTAGGAGGAACATCCCAATGGTTTTCCCTCTTTAGCTTCTTAAAAAAAAAATCTTATTTGTCTTACACATTTCTTTATCAGCCTCTTCATCATCCTATGTCCTACGCATTTTTCTCTTCTTCTCCTTCAAGTAATAAAACAACCACACTACTTGATTGTTTACAAATTTTATTTGCATGGGGTTAATATGACACAAATCTATTTGTATGCTTAGATTTGGATAACAAAATATATGTTCTAGTTAATATAAACAATTACTAAATGAATGCCACTTAAATTAGTGGGATTACACCACCATTAAAAATGAGAAGGACGATCATGGGTTCTTTCAATGAATAAAGTGGGTAAACTTCTAAATTTGAATCTAAAACATGCATGCAAACACTTAAAGATGATTAGTTATTTTTGGTGGTTAAGGTACCTAACTCAATCATATCCCTAACTATTTAAGGAGATAAAATACATTTTATATTCAAAAAAATGACAAAATAAAATATAAAGACAACAAAGTTCCATAAATAACCTTTTATATTCAAAAAAATGACAAAACAATGCATAAAAATGAATGATATACATGACTTAGTCACAAACTGGCCATGGCTGCAATTCACCAAAAATCACAAGAAGGTTTTAAACAGTCACGGGTATGACTAGAACATGTGTTGAAATATCATCAAAATAGTTATTTTGCAAGTTGCACTAGTCCTGCGTGATCCACCTTCACCTCTCCAAAACCCGCAATACCAAAATATGCGAGTAAAGAAGAAGGACGCGGTTCGGGTGTTTCGGCCGAAATTGGAACAGCGGGCCCGTTTGGACTTGGGACATTTGGGACAAAATGTTCCGAAGTACGCGACTCGATCGGCTCGGCCGAAATAGGGAAAGCTCGCACTTTTATAAAAACTAAGGAATGAGCTCAAGTTTACCAAGAGTCAAGGGGTTGAACTGAGGTGGGTGGATGTTATTGTATAGTTTTTGAGTGCTTATAAGGTTGTGAAACATATGGGAGAAATGTTCATAAATGGGTTAGAAGATAAGGGTCCATTGTGCACTAGGGATGCAAATGGTTAAGTGAGATGGATAAAGTTAAGTATGAGTGGGTGAGGGTTAGTAATGAGTAATGAGGTGTCTTTTATCATCTTTTTTGGGGTTTTGTATTATTTTATTTTTTGTGGGAATATTTGAATCATTTGGGATTATTATGTTTTTATAATGTTTGTGGTATTTTTATCTTATGCGCAAGGTGCATTTTCTAGTATCTACAATATCTCTTGAGTTTCAACATACTTTTATTTGGATAAATATATTTTATGTGTAGGATGTGTGTGTGTGTGTGTGTGCGCGTGTGCGTGCGTGTGCGTGCGTGCGTGCATGTGTTTGTGTGTGTGTGTGTGTGTGTGTGTGCATGTGTGTGTGTGTGTTTGCATACTTCTTTTCATCCTCGATCTGATTAATGAATCACAAAAAAATTATGACAGTGAAAGTAAAGGGAAATTTAGCCTAAGGAATAACTCTTCATTCTACATCTTTAAGTGTTCTAGAGAGTAATTATACATTCTAAAACTTTTCTCCTTCAACCAACTCTTTTGGTAATTATTGGGGCACATGTTATTCTACCTCACATGAATTTTTGAAGTTCCTTAGCTAATTATTAATCTATTTTTCTATGCATTATACACAATGGTGGAGCCCAAATATTCCTTGTATCATTTTCTGGGTGAATTATTTGTCATTGTATACACCCGTATGGGCCACCCATCCCCTTATAGCACACCTATTTCTTTAAAAACAAAGCGAAGGAGAATCCTTTCCTAGATGAATTTTCCTTCATTTATATATGCAATATTTATATCTTTTTCAACACTCTTAGCGATTTTTTACACTACCTTATAGTCCATTCCTTTTTCCATCTTATAGAAAATGTGTAAAAACTTCTGATTAACTAAAAATGGACTAAGTAAGTAGTGTGGGGATAGTTAATCTAAGTTATGAACAACTATACTAAAGTAAATAAATGTAGTGAATAGGAATGTAAATAATCTAAAACACTGTGCAAAATGATGCTAACCCTAATATGCAAGAAGGAAAAGGAAATAACTCAGCTAAATAATAGATGCTTGTTGGAGGGTGTTGCAGAGGTGACTGGAAAATTCAGGAGCAGGCTTGACTATGCAGGAGTCCCAAAAAGGTTGGATCTAGAGGATCTAGCTAGACTGGGGCACTTGGAAGAGGACTAGGGCACCCACGGGCACTTTGGTATGAATACAAGGTGCCATGTTCTGTGCAGAAGCTCATAAATTTATTTTTTACAGGGTCAGAAGGTGGTTCATAACCCTCATTGTGTGTCACATCAACTTCGTTGTCCTACACCAAATGTCACAAATACTCCAATATGAATAAAAGACCTACAAGACCCCAAAAAAGATTCAAACCCTAAAAAACAATAATGCAAATGAAGGGTTCAGAGTTTCCTCAGTGGTCACAATGGTGGAGTTACGAACTAAGGGTTACACTACATCTCATACTCTATGTAGTTCTATGTGAAAGTGTGTGTAAACATGCCCTAGGTTACTCTTGTGTCAGTCGCACTTTGTGAAGTAGCAAGCAATAACTATGTGTAGAAAATGTAATAGAATGTGTGTATGGAATAGAATAGAATCCCACCCCATATGAAGTGTGATGCAGATGTCCTAGCCTTGTGCCTTGATGATGGAGCTATGTGGATGCAATTGATCTCCAATGTAGTAGATGGATGGAACTCTAGATGGATTAATAGTAGTAAGTGATGCTAGATCCCTCATTATGGTCTAATAACTTTATATTTATATGCTTCTTTTTCTCTAATTTTGTAATTAACTCTGAAAAGGCCGACCACAAGAAAGATAAAGATTCCAAACAGCTAGAAAGATCCCAAAAAGTGGTGAGAAAGTTCAAGAACAATCGAGGTGCCCCAGGTGGGACCAGGGCACCCCAGTACTGGCCCGGGCACCCTAGTCGAGGTTAAAATAGAAGGAAATGAATGAAACAAATTGGGCATGTGGACGAAAATAGGTGGTAATGATGAAATAAAATAAAATAAGATGGCCAAAAAAAGGGGTTAATTAGTACTTTCTTCACTCAAGAACCTTCCAAATAGTAGTATGCGACTTGGATAAATAAATGTCTAAAGTGCATGATCTTGTGACTACATTTTGGCCCCACTTTATGTTGGTGAGTTGAAAGCTAGGTAACATAAAGTAGATAGAGATGTGTACCTGATGTCGATGAAGAGTGTAGTAGAAACATGCAGAAGGACTAAACAGAAGCATGGAATGACAAAAAAATATGGAAGAGCATGGAAACTAAAGATGAAAAATATGAAAGGAAATAGTGATGAGAGTGAACCTAGGGAGGAATGCATGTGTAGCTGCTGCGGTGTGTAATGTATGTGTATGGTTAGTAAAGTGTGTGTTGTCGCAGAGTGTTGTTTTTAACGCTACTATTGTTGTTGCCCCTAATTTGACTACTTGTTTCTCATACAATCGTATTTACAAGGAGAAAATGATCAAGTAGTCAAATATATATGTATGTAAGTGTAAAAATGCTATGTAAAAGACACATGTGTAAAAACAAATTTAAATGTAAAGTGCACAAAATAAAAAGTGTAAATGGAACATGTGCACCTGATCCATGGTGAGAGAAAGGGTGTAAGCAGATATTCTGTACTGCCAAGGTTTTTTGGGCAGTTCGACGTTGTTGTCCCCTCAAAATTCCCCTCTTTTGAAAGTTGAAAATTTTGAAAATTTTGAGTTGGCACCCTTCAGTAATGTTTTAGTGAAGAGGAAATTTGAAGAGATAGTGAAAATGTCATTTCTTGGGGTCATTTTAGTAACTTGCGAGTCTGTCAGGACATTTTTTCCCTCATGTCCCAAGTTCCTCCAGGTTTCCTATTCACCTTAATTCCCCACATCGCCCGCATTAGCCAAATCAGGTTCTTCATGTCCCATATGTCCCAAGTTCTGGTGGACCTTTTGTTCGCCAATTGGCCGATTTTCCCACAAGTTCTTGTTTGTTGGCTTCTTCATGTTTTTTCAGCCCATCTGTCCCAAGTTCGCCTGGGATTCCTGTTCCCTGATTCCCCGCTTTTCCCACATTATCCGAATCAGGTCTTCACCTCCTTCACATTTCTATGTCGCTCGACTGTCCATGCTCTTTTTGCCTGCATTCCATCATCGCCCGCATGGTAAGAATTGGCTTTTCGCATCCCACATGTCCCAATGTCCCATGGACCATCCGGGCCAGTTTTCTTCTAGTTTTCCTACATAACACCTTTTTGAGTTGGTATAAGGGGGTATTTAATGCGCATTTATGATCTTCTCTCTCCTGAACGGCTATTCAAAGGGACCACTGTCTATGCTTTTGTCACATTGCTTTCTTTTTATTTCTTTCCTACATTCTTGCAATTGAGTCATTTGTTCATCTTCATGTATCCCTTTGAATTTTTATCACAAATCTGTTCTTTGAAGGTTGTTCCTCTGTGCACTATAAAAATGAAGATCAAGTTTCAAGGGCACGAGCATCTGTCACCTCTAGAGACCTCTGTACCTAATATTGGGGATAGTGAGGTTCGACACTTGGATTTTGATGATTTCTGGGGTAGGTTAACATGTGACAACCCTACTCCCATGGCCCAAATGATCAATGACAGTGGAATCACATATGCTGCTAGTTTTCCCATCTCTGTGCAGTGTGCCGACACCGTGCTCGCCTGTGGAGCTCATTTTAATCCAGATACCAAGGAGGTTGTTAATGTACATGGAGAATTGATTGCAAAACTGGATGTTGTCGCCATCGCCACTGCCCTACACATTCCTGAGATAGAAGAATCTATTGTTCTCACTCTCACTCAAGCTCAAGCTCTATTTGATAAGGATAATGAGAAATACAAGGCATGAGTGGCTAAGTCATGGCTGAAGTGTCCTAAGAAGGGAGCGTCCCGACTCTCCAAAGCATTGTTCAGGGTTGATTTCAATGAAGAATTATCATATTTCATCATCTTTCTCGCCCATATTATGGGGATGCCCTCTACCAATGACTTCCATTTTTGGATGTGTGCTTTCATAAGCATCATCTGCGAGGGTAAACAAAAACATAAATTGGGCTGAGATTATCTGTATGAACCTGACTGAACAATTGACAAATGTCCAACAAACTAAGAAGTTCTACATGAATTCTTATCTCATGTACACCTTGGCAGCATCTCGGGAGTGGTTCGGCTTCACTTACATTGAGGGCAAGAAGGATGAGCCCATATACACATATTGCCCTCAATTTACCCTCAAGGAAAATAATCATAATTTTAGAAGGGTAAATGATTCCTTCACCATGTACATTGTGAGACTCTTGGAGGGTGACACTGCCAGAAGATTTTTTGATGAGGCTATGGCTCTGATAGCCAAGTATGGGGCTTTCTTCATCCAGTTCAGAAAGTTCTCATACATCAGATTGGCTTGTTTTGAAAGTAAACCTCTCAAGCTTCCCATGTTCTGCAATGATAAAATGGCTCTAGTTGAGGTGTGAAGACAGCTGGATAAGCTTCATAGAACCTGTAGAGACAAGAATATTACAGGTATTCATTTCCCTATCACTTTGGGGAATTATACATGTGAAATGGCTCTAGAAGCCCAAAATATAGAAAGGGCTATTACTCCTCTTACTGTTCATTTCTTCAGGTCCATGACTTGTTTTCATCTGAATAAATTCATTGATCAGAATCTCAAAATAACCTATCATCATCATCCTAACACTGAGGATTACTGGGCTGACTGTGTTGATGATTTTGAAGCCAGGAGGAGGCATTTTGGTAGATTGTCCCTGTAACAGATCTTAGATCTCAATCTCTACCAGGTGCCTGAAGGGCTTGTGGATGATGATGAGGGCTTGTAATCCTTTGAGTATGAAAGATCCATCAAGCACACACCTCTAGAAACCCTAGATTGGTATGTGAAGGAGAAAGATGATTTTAGTGAGATAATTGCTCCAGTCATCATCAGAACCAAGATTTGGTTTGGTAGAAAAGTTCATGAATTCAAGAGGAGCCAGGAGGAGACAGGGTAGATCTTCTTTAAGAGAAACTTCCACACCTGGGAAGGAATTACATACGTCCCGTAGTGAGGTACGTGAGAAAACTCCTCCTTCTTCCTCATTGAAAGAGCCTGAAATGTCTACTCCTTCTTCCACTCAAGTGTATCAGAAGAAGGTCAAAGAGGTTAAGCAAGAACCAATCGAGGAAGAGACTCTTCTGGAGCACTCAGAATTGCCTGTTGGGCCAGAGAACATTATTGTTCTAAGTGAGAATGAGGATTATGAGATGATAGAACCAGAAGAAACCCTTGCAACCACTGTTGAGATGGAGAAGGAAGAATCAAGAACTGAACCTCCAAGTTTAACATACTCCTCTGTAAAGGAAATTCTTGAGGTTCCATGCCCTTCCCCACTGGAAGACAATAATAGTTCAGACTCTGAGTGCCATGAGTACTCTTGCACTTGGACCCCTTGACTCCTCCGTTTCTTCTTCTTCCTTTGCCTAGGGTGCAGACCCTAGTAGACAGCAGGAAAAGAAAATATTCTTCCCGATTAACAGGGCCTGATTTTGATGTTGTGGCAGCTCTACTTGGTACTACCCCTCCTCCTCCAGTGAAAGAAAGCAAATACTACTTCAAGGTTGGTATCTGATGCTCAAGTTCAACAGTTCCTGGAGGTTGCAAATCCCAAGGTGGATAAAGAGGAGAAGGATATTTTGATCTTTGACTTGGAGCTTTCCATAGTTCCACTGGGAGAATCTACACCTGAGAGTGAGGTTCATAACCTTCGGGAAACTGTCACTAAGGTTATTGAATGGGTTGAGAAAGGCAAGAAAACCATGGAGCAGTTGGAAGAATATAACCAAGTTATTTCCAACTTTATCATATCATTATTAACAAAATATAAAGTTTTGGATCCAGCTCCATTGGCTACTTCTCCCACCTCCCATGGTTCTCAGTCAAGATGAGGTTCAGAGCATCAAAGACATACATAAGTATTCTACTTATGGGAAGGATGTTAAGGCCATGGTGGATGACATGACTATATTAGGTTTGAATTTCATTGAGGAAGCCTTCAAAACCAATGAGAAGGTGATCAATTTGCAGCAGAAACTCACTTCCTCAATCAAAGCCATGGACAAGGAGCTGAAGGTCTAGAGTGGATGTATTACATACCATCTGTCTAATGTGCCAAACCGATGAGAATATCCTATTGGCCAATAATGTGTTTGATGATGCAAAGAATAACTTGTCAAGGACATGGATCTTCAACATTAAGTGGAAGATAAAGGTTATGGAGGAAGCATTGGGAGAATTGAGGAATGTGTGGCAAAAGGGGAGTCCTTTAAAACTTGTGTTTTATCTACCTTCAAAGATATCCACTGCCATCTTCAGGATGAAACTACATGTGTTTCATTTTCTCTTTAAGAAATCAAGGCTCAGTTTAGAACCTTTGTCAAGGGTGTATCTATTCAAATAAGAGTCATTTACTAAGGAGAAGATGAAAGACATTTGTTCTCTTCATTCAGCTATTTGCCAAGGCTAATAAAGAATATACTGGAGCATACCGAGTTTGATAAAGATATGGAGAAATGTCTAGGCATGTGGACACATGCTACTTCCAACACAAAAATTCCAAGAGGCATGGAAATAGAAGAAGAATTGAAAATATTCAGGTATCGAATCCTCAAATCAGTGGGCCCTCCTCAGCTATAATCAGATGTCTCTACTTCTGGCTCTTCGTTCTCTTCTTCTATTTTTAGTGCCAATCTCCTTGTAATTTAATTAAGGACTTTGTATTGTGCATTTCCTTAATTAATATTTTGGTTAAAATAAATAGTTACCAAATGTAACCACTTTGTAAGCTATATATTGAGCTCTCCTCACCATTCCAAGGGGTTGGAACTCTGATAATTTTTGAAAGTGTAAAAGGACTTAAAGCTATCAATACAGAAGATTTCCCTTCCTATTTCTATTTTTGTTTATTTATTCCATCTTACCTATCTAAAGTTGTTAAATCATTAATCTATTTTCACTAAGAAGTTTTGTATTCTTGTGGATGTCATCTCTGGAACTTTGTGTCTTTGAAATAACATCTAGTGGTTTTAATATGTGAATGATTCTTTTCTATATATTGTCCTTTCTCAACATTTATAAGGAAATATTTTGCTATCTATACTTCCTGGGAAAGTGTTATTCTACCTTTTCCCTCCCTTAGTTCTTTTGTTCTTTTGTATTGATAATCTATCTTGGCATTAAAACACTTTCATGATATCAAAATTCCTCATCAAAGTTGAAAGTTTGTACATTTGTAAATAGTTATGTCGTTTGCTTTCAATAAGGGAACCTCTCCCATTAAAGAGGAGGGACTTTCTATCCCCTGACTGTTGCTTTCATTAAAGACCTAATTTGAAAACCAACAGATGTCATAGGCCGAAGAAGTGTAAGGAGGAAATGCTCTGTGTCCTCCAAGCTCTAATTGCTTCCCTGAATTATGAAGAGATATCTATATCATCCTAGTTTTTTGGGTGATCTAACGCCAATGGTAGAAGAAGTATAGAGAGGAAATGCTTTGTGTCCTCCAACCTTTAACTACTCTTCTGAATGCCAAGGACACCATGTGCTATAAAATTCATTGTGTATGAAGTTCGTAAAATTTTCTGAGCTCACTCATTGTATGTAAACCCACAATGCCAAGGGTGAAAAGTGAACTAAACTAAACCAATGTAAATGTGTTTTATAGACTGTAAAACCACAAATGATGCCCCCCTCTTTGGGGGCGCATGTGACATCATTGATAGGAGAATGTGGCCCCAAAAGAGGACCAACTACATGAAATGTGTGCCCTACATGGGAAAGGGAATGTGCTTGGTAGAAACCAAGGTGTGCACAAACAAGGATGGCTAGCCAACATAAGTGTTCATACAAAAACATATATGCATGTAAGAAGACAAATGTAAAGTACGCAAACAATGTAAAAACTACCAAGCATAACAATGTAAACATATAAGAAAGTAGGTAAACCACATAAAGTAGATTGCAAACATGGGGCATCACTCATGATGTTGTAAGACACGCAAGGCCATCATGGCTACAAACAACAAGAAATTTTTCCCAAAAATCATAGGGCAAAGCCCGCATATAAGAAGCAAACAAGTACAGACAAGTAAAGAAAAAAAAACAAAGAATTAGTCATGGGAGCATGTAATCCTACAAAATAAGTGTTGCACATGAAACACCCATTAGTATGTTAGAGAAATAACCAATATGTCAAAGCATGAATAACCAATTAATGTAAAGTGATAAGAACAAAATGAAACAATAACACCTGAAAGAGATGAATGTGGATGCCCCCAACAACCAGTATCAGAAGGGTAGAAGGCAAGCATCCATTTTGGGTCTAAGAGACATGTATTTGTGATCACAACTAAACAAAGATGTGAACACGCATGTGTTTATGGTATAGATAATGAAATATAAGAAATCAATCTAACATGTGTAGTAAAGTGAACATGTAAAACACTAGTAAAAAAAAGTAAAGCCCCCGAGATAATGTAGTATGTTGTGGATGGATGGAATGGAATGCAAGATGGAATGATAGGATCCATGTGCCCCTTGAGTGAATGGAAGTGTATGCAATGAGGTTCATATATTTCCCCCCTCAATAGTCAAGAATGAACTGTAAACAAGAGTGCTTCATCGGGAACTGGTCGAAGTGTAGGTTGGGTCTAATGTGCGTTGATGAGTATGTATGTAGTGTTGATGAAATATGACATATAGAATAAATGTGTGTGACCCTTATAGCCTAATTGTATATCAAAACTTGATGAATGAATGAGTTATTATTCATCTCTATGCGTATATCACTATAAGATTAAGGGATGAGTGATGTTTTAGCCCTAAACATATATCACTATAAGAGGAATGAGTGAGTGATGATTTATCCCTAAGCAGATATCACTATAATATGAATGGATAAGTGATGATTTATCCATAAGCATATATCACTACAAGATGTAAGGAGGGAGTGGTGATGTAACATAAGGTGTATACCACTACAAAATGATAGAATAGGTGACAATTTATCCTAAAGCGTATGTCACTAGGTTGGAAATGTTGCATGATGAAAGGTCAAATAGTAAATTTATGATGAGTGTAGGTTCCATTTGATTAGTAAACCCTCGGCAGTTGAGTATGGAACGAGGAACTAAAGTGTGTCATAGGGTAATGAGTATTGCACGTAGAAGACAATGTAGTATATGTAATGATAAAATTAGACCATGTGATGATTAGAATGTGTAAGTGTGCAACATGTAGAATACAATGCCACACATGTAGAATGTGTAAAATGTAATGTATATAATGTGTGTAGATAAACTAATAATGTATGATGTCAGATGAGGTAATGCAAGATTCATATGTAATGAATACTATGATGATATATGATGTGTAAATGCACAAATGTCAAAGTGATGTAGAGAAAATGTAGAATGCATGGTGTATGATGCATGACATGTGATAAAACGTAATGTATAATGCCTATAGTGCAATATGTTGGGTTCATGTGTAGTAAGCCCTTAACAGTCAAGTGTGAACTAAAACACAAGAGTGTGTCATTGGGTAGTAATGCTAAAATGTATGATGAGTATGCCTAATGTGAGGATATTGAATGTATGATAATGCAAAGATGAGAGATGCACCTATACTAAGATGATAAAGGGGGGAGATTGTGTGAGTGTTATGCCCCCCAAGTGTGTTAGTGATGAAGGTCTAGTCAAAGAATACAGTAAGTGAATCAATGTAGGAGTAGTTTCCTTAACAAAAAGTGATGGACCCCCGAAGTGATAGGAGGAGATTGTTGATCACGTGGTTCATCACCATCACGATTTGTATCCAGGTCCTAGTCATTAATATATGTGGAATCAATAGCATGTGTTGACATTACAAGGTTAACGTATTGGAGTTAAGGATGGAAATTTTACATGCCGGTGGTTTGTTTGTAATTTGAATGTGCATGACACTCGTGGGAGAATTAGTGTGGCCGAAAATTAATTGGTTGTGCTTATATTTGAGAGGAGGCCAAGTTGCATTGAGTCTCAAAGGAGACTTCTTAGGTTTACTTAGTACTATAGTAGATGACTTAATAGGAGGGGTTTGTGGACTAATTTCGATAGGTGGTTGACTTTGTTGACTTGGGGATACCGTAGGTGATTGGTTAGGTCATGATTGTCTATTCAAATAAGGCACGCAAGAAATGGTGGCGTGATGCTCATTGAGTAGAGAAGAAGAAATGTATAAAATAGGAGAATCATGTGATGGGACTATGTATTATCTTCCTAGGAGAAGGAATATTATGCACATGTGGTGATTGTCCATATCAAACATGTAATGAATAAGAGAAGCATCTATAACTTCTGTAGAAAGATTAGAGGAATGATCACTAGTAGCCACATAACATGGTATAACAGTTGTAGATGGGTATGCCATAGGTGATTACTTAGACGGATCTTGAATAATCAAAGGAGGAATACTTGGGAGCCCATGTGGGTGTGACCCTCGTAATATGATGTTGTACATTAAATGAAATAATACCTTGATGCTTCAGGAATTTGGCTTATTTTATGCCGATGAAAAATTGGCAATCCTTGTCATATGTCCATTATCCACTGATAATGAATGATGGCTGACACTTAATATTTCACTAACGAAGGAGGAATAGTACTGACGTAGGCAGTAGGGTGGTATAACGTGATGACTGGAGTGAATAAGGAATGTATGTGGCCAGAGTATTAGCTCAATATGAGAGGTCGGGCAAAGCATGTCTTGATGAGGTTCAGAAGATGACATGTCGTGGACATCATGGCATTATAGGATGTAGAGGGAGCAAAAAACATGTGTGATTAAGAAGCATCCTTAAACCTGTTGAATTATATCTAAGGGAGGTTATGGTTGCTTCCATAGCCGTAAAGTGATCTGGAAGGAAAGCATTGTAGAGATTGAATTGAATCTAATCCGGGTTGAGTAGATGGGAGGATCTCGGATAAAAATCTAATTAGATAATGTCGATAAGAATGATTTGGGTGTGGCAGGTAATTGTCCATCAATATATGCAGTTTAGTTATTTTTGCAAAATACCGACAATGCGGATAGTTCTTAAGTGACGTAGATAAGATAATTGAGTCGCTGAGGAGCCATGATCATGATATAAAAGTAATAAAAATCCTAGAATGAAGTGTGGATTCGAAGGTCAGGTTCACTCAACTTGATAACTAAAATGAACTACTTAGTGCAAGATAGTTAATCTATAAGTTATGAACAATTGAATAAAGTAAATTAAAGTGCAAGTGAGAGTAAATACGGATGTAAATAATCTAAAGCACTATGCAAAAGGAAATGATAACCCTAATATGTAAGAAGGATAAGGAAAAAAATCAGCTCAATAACAGATGCCTGTCAGAGGGTGTCACAAAGGTGTCTCAAAAAATTAGGAGCAAAAACGAGTGTGCAGGAGTCCTGAAAAGGATGGATCTGGAGGATCTAGCTAGACTAGGGTGCATAGAAGAGGGTTGGGGTGCACATGGGAACTTTGGTATGAATTATGGGTGCCCTGGTATGTGCAGAAGATTAGGAAAATTGCTTTTTTCTAGGTTCGAAAGGGGTTGGACACCCTCATTGTGTAGTATCAACTTCTATGGTCCTACGCCAAATCATTAAATTACTCCAAGCTGAAGAAAAGCCCTCACAAGACCCCAAAAAAACATAACCCTACAAAAAAAAAAATCAAACCCTAAAAAAAAAAATGCAACAAAGGGGGGTAGAATTTCCTCAATGGCCACAAGTTGGACTTTGAAACTGAGCATTGCACTACATCCAGACCGATGTAGTTCTATGTGAAGTGTGTGTGAGCATGACCTAGGGACTCTTGTGTCAAGTCACACTTTGTGAACGTCCACGAGAACTATCTTTGTGTCAAAAAAATTGAATGAGAATGTGCCCATGGAATAGAAGAGAATACCTTCCCCCTATGAGTGTGATGCAAATGTCAACATTGTGTTCTCTTTTCTTGAGATGGAGCTATGGGATGAAAGTAATCTCCAATTGCACTAGATGGCTGCAAATCTAGTGGGACTGATAGTAGTAAGTGAGCTTTCGGGGTCCCTCATTTTATGTGGTCTCATAAATTTATATTTTAGGGTTATTTTCTCTACATTTGTAATTACCCATGAAAGGTGGACCACAAGAAAGATTGAAAAGATTTCCAAACAGATAGAAAAAAGGTAAAAATGGTGGGAAAGTTTAAAAGGATAGGGGTGCCCAATGGGGAACAGGGTGACCATGGGTTGCCTCGAGTACGTAGCCAGGTGCCCTGTCAAGGTTAAAATATTGGAAATGATTAAAATCGACAGGGATGGTGGATGGTGAAATAGGCGGGTAATGCTTTGAACAATAAATAATAAGTGGCCAAAAAGGGGGTTAATTAGTACTTTCTTCTATTCAAGGAACCTTCTAAATAGTAGTATAAGACCAGGATTTAAATAAATGTCTAAAGTGCATGATTTTGTGACTACAACGTTTTATTTATTTTAAGAGAACTTCCACCACCGGGGAAGGAATTCCATAAGTCCTAGTGAGGTAAAGTGAAGGACAACTCCCCTTCTTCCTCGATGAAAGAGCTGAAAATGTCTATTCCTCTTCTTCAATTCAAGTGTATCAGAAGAGTCAAAGAGGGTTAAGCAAGAACCAATCGAGGGGAGGTGGGGGGGGGGGAGAGACTCTTATAGAGCAATCACGCAATTGCCTTGTTGGGCCAGAGGAATTATGTTGCTAAGTTAGAATGGGATGATGAGATGACAGGAACCAGAAGAAACCATTGCAACCCACTCTGAGATGGAGAAGGAAGAATCAAGAACTGAACCTCCAGTTTACCATTACTCCTCTGTAAAGGAATCTTGAGGTTCCATGCCCTTCCCCAACTGAGAAACAATAGTAATCTCGACTCTAGTTGCATGAGTACTCTTGCCCAATCAGACCCCTTGACTCAATGTTTTCTTCTTCTTCCTTGCCTAGGTGCAGCCATAGTAAACAACAGGAAAAGAAAGTCTTCTTCTGATTAACGAGCTTGATTTGCTGATGTGGTAGCTCTGCTTGTACTATTCCTCCCTCCGCAAAAATATAAAGACAAAGACTACTTCAAGGTTGGTTCTGATGTCAAGTTCAACAGTTCCTGGAGGTTGCAAATCCCAAGTGGATAAAGAGGAGAAGGATATTTGATCTTGACTGGATCTTTACCATTAGTCCACTGGGAGAATATACACTGAGAGTGAGGTTCATAACCTTCAGGAAATATCCTAAGGTTATTGAATGGGTTGATAAAGGAAATAAAACCATGAGTAGTTGGAATAACAGAACCAAGTTTTCCACTTTATCAGAAAATTATTAACAAAATATCAAAGTTCTGGATCAGTCATGGCTACTTATCCCACCTCCAATGGTTCTCAGTCAGGATGAGGTTCAGGCATTAAAAGACATACATACGTATTTACTTTGGGAAGGTTGTGAGGCCATGGAGATGAACATGACATAGCAGGTTGAATTCATTGAGGAAAGCCTTCAAACCATGAGAAGGTTGATCAATTTGTAGTAGAAACTCACTTCCTAAATTAAAGCCATGGACAATCAGCCAAAGGTCTAGAGTGGATGTTTTACAGACCTCCGTATAATGGGCCAAACTGATGAGAAGATCTTGTTGGCCAATAATGTGTTTGATGATGAAAAGAATAACTTGTCAAGGACACGGATCTGCAGAATTGAGGTGGAAGACAAAGGTTCTGGAGGAGCATTGGGAGAATTGAGGAGGCATGTGTGGCAAAAGGGGAGTCCTTTAAAACTTGTGTTTTGTCTGCCTTCAAATATATCCACTACCATCTTCAAGATGAAACTACAAGTGTTTATTTTTTCTTCAAGAAATAAAGGCTCAATTTAGAACCTTTTTCAAGGGAAATCTGTTCAAAGAAGAGTCATTTACTAAGGAGAAGATGAAAGACATTTTTTCTCTACATTCAGCTTTACTGACGCGGCTAAATAAATTAATATCGGAGCATACCGATTTCAATAAATATTTGGAGAATGTCTAGGAATGTGACACATGATACTTCCAACAAAAACAATTATAAGGGCATGGAAATAACAGAAGATTGAAAAGATTCAGGCATTCAAATCCTCAATCAGTAGGGCACTCCTCATAATCGGATTGTCTTCTCTTCTGGCTCTTCTTTCTCTTTTTCTGTTTTTAGGGCCGATTCATTGAAATTTAATTAAGGACTTGTATTGTGCATTTCCTTAATAATTATTTTGGGTTAAAAAAGTGGTACCAAATGTAACCACTTGTAAGCTATATATTGAGCTCCCTCACCATTCCTAAGGGGTAGAACTCTATAATTTGTGTGAAATGTTATAAAGGACTGAAAGCCCAATCAATATAGAAGATTCCCTTCCTATTCTTTTTTGTTTATTATTCAATCTACCTTATCTAAGTGTTAATAAATCATTAAAATCTATTGTTCACTAAGAAGTTTTGTATTCTTGTGGACGCATATATGGAACTTTGTGTCTTTGAAATAACATCTAGTGGTGTTAATATTTAATGATTATGTTCTATATATTGTCCTTGCTCAACATTTATAAGGAACTATTTTTCTATCTTTACTTCTGAAAGTCAGATTTCTACCTTTTCCCGCCCATTAGTTCTTCTGTTTTTTCTTTTGTATTGATAATCTATTCTTAACATTAAAAAACTTTAATGCTATACGAATTCTCATAAAATTTGGAAATTTAAATTTGGAAAATAGTTATGTCGTTTTTTGCTTTCATAGGGAACATCTACCCATTAAAGAGGAGGGATTTACTCCCCGACTGTTGCTTTCATTAAGGACCTAATTTGAAAAACAACAGATGTCATAGGCGAGAAGTGTAAGGAGGAATGCTCTGTGTCCTCCAGCTCTAATTGCTTCCCTGAATTTTGGACAAGAGATATCTGTTAATTCATTCTAGTTTTTGGGGTATCTGACGCCAATGGTAGAAGAAGTATTAGAGAGGAAATGCTTTGTGTCCTCCAACTTTAAACTACTCTTATGAATGCCAAGGACACCATGTGACTATAAAATTAAGTTGGATGAGTTCGTAAAATTTTCTGAGGCTCACTCATTGGATGTAAAACCCACAATGCAAGGGTTTGAAAAGGTTAAACTAAACTAAACCAATTGTAAATGTGTTTTATAGACTGTAAAACCACAAATGAGCCCCCCCTCTTTGGGGGCGCAGTGACATCATTGATAGGAGTGAATGGGCCCCAAAAGAGCGACAAATTATCTCAAAAGTTCTTGTTAATTATATACAGTGTATGTTGTCTAGAATTGAGTGATCAGGATCAGACATGGTTTCTTTGTTGAGTGTAAGGATTTTTATTATGTGTATCAAATGTGGTGTTACAGTATGAGGTCATGTCAAGGGCTTTGAATTCATCATGGAAAGGTATTTATAGTATGACCTGAGTTAAGAAAGCTTCATAATCCTAAAGTGATACTCTTCAAGTATATAGAGTCCTCTAGATGGTTGGCAAGTGTATTCAAAATTTGAAAAGCCTATTCATTTTAACATTGGGTTATAGTATGTTTCATAAATGTGCATGGTATGTCAAGTGTATGTATGATATCTAAGGGGATTGAATTCTGTGAAGAAAGTTGTTTTTTCAAGAGCCAATAAAATGAAGGATTTCAAATAAAGTAGTGCAAAATTGATTGTAAGGGTGCAATGATAATGTATTGATGTCATTCTGTATATTTACTATGGATCATGGATGAGGAATGATGAGTCATCTTCTGAAAGTTATTTTGGTTGATATTGGAGCTACAATAGAGGCCTAATTAAATCCCATGGAAATCATATGTTATGTATTTAGTGTTGTTCGTATGATCTACACCATTTCTATATGTTATCATCTCAGGATTATTGTGAGGAGTTAAGGTTACTATCAAAGTAAAATTCGAAATTTCTAAAGAGATGAAGTCAATATGAGAAAAATGTTCCAATATGCTAAACTGGTTTCATAGTAGGTGGAAACCATGTTCATAGAGAGTGTCAAACCTTGAAATGTTTTATACTATAGAAAGGTGGTGAACTCGTAACCATCTAAAATCCATGAACCTCAAATAGTGACCTATAGGTCAATATATAGGTTGAAAAGCTAATAGTATTGATGCAATTTTGGTTACATCTTTAGCATGTTCCATTCAGGACTTGAGTGAATGGAAGTTATGCAATTCCTCAAAGACTATAAATTTCCAAACTTAGTCAAGAACTTGAAAATGTGTAAACCCTAAAGTGCTTCATCGGGAACTTGAAGATTATGGTTAGGTAAAACCTGCGTTAATCATCTAGGATATGTATGTACCTGTTGAAGCAAAATATGACAGATAGATGATAAAGTGTTTGACCCTAGTGGTATGAACCTGGAATCTTGTAGATCAAAATTTGATGCAATGCAAAGGTCTATTAACTCATTCTCTATGCAAGGATATCACTATAAATTCTTAAGCTTCATGAGTGATGTAATAGCCCTAAAATATACCCCTATAAACCCAATGTTGTGACCTGATGATTTATCCCTAAGAAGATCGTGACCCATAATAAGGAAAACTAAAAGTAGTAAATTTTATCCATAAGCATATATCATCTACAAGGATGGAAAAGTGGAACCCCTTATGAAACATGAAAGTGGTGTATAATCTACAAAATGATAAATAAGGTGAAACAATTTAGCTAAAGAGTATTACCACATCAAGGTTGGCAAATGATTGCATTACTGAAAGGCATCCAAACCAAGATAAGACCTAGTGCACTCAAAATTATGTGTTCCATTAAAGTATGATGGTAAAAGCTCGGGAGAGTTGAGTACTTAAATCATGATGAATCCTTTATTGGAGTTATAGGTCTAATCCAAATTTTGCAAAAAGGCACTGATGGTTGAAGTAATATCTTAATCGATAAAATTAAACCATGTGATGATTAGAACTATGCTAAGATGTGCAACATTTGTGATATAAAACTGACCATCATTATGACCTAGAATGTGATAAGAAGCATAATGTACCCAGAATCTATGTAGATAAACTAATTGTATGATGTCATGGGGATAATGCAAGATTCATATTTAAAACCATCAAGTACAAATGAAGATCTTGAATTTGTAAATGCACAAATGTCAAAGTGATGTAGAGAAAATGTACAATCCCATGGTGTATGATGCATTGAGCATGTGAGTACCCAAATTTTTAATGTTTGAATTGTGTGTTACCATTTTGCAATATTTTGGAAAACTTCATCAGTCATAGTAACCCCTTAACATTATAGTGTGAACTAAAACCCAAGAAACATCCCAAGAAACATGGTAACTATAATGTCATGATGAGTATGCCTAATTGAGGATATTGAATGTATGAAAATCAAAGTTCTGAAGATGGAACCTCATACTAAGATGATAAAGGGGGGAGAACATGAAAACCCTAAAAACCGTAAAAATGTTAGAAACTTAAGGTCTAGTCAAAAGCCATGCAAACCTGGATAAATTTGAAGGAGTATGGAAACCTTCAATCCTAAAGCTCATGGGACCTCAAACTTGATAGAGGATTGTTATAAGTACAAAAAATATCATTTACCATCAAAATGTGTATCCAGGTCCTCTTCATTAATACCTATGTGGAACCCAATAGCATGTGTTGACATTACAATGAGTTAACCCTACGGCCTGAAAAACCAAATTGAAAAAATTACATGACGGTGGTGAAATTTTTAAAAATAAAAGCCAAAATGATCAATCTAGTGGAAAAATCTAAATGTTGAAAACCCTAAAAAACTAACAAATTTGAAACCCATAGCCTAGCTTAAACTAAAGTTTGAAACATGAAACACAAAAGATGCATTGAATATCAAAACAGACTTCTTAAAATTGACTTAGCACTGAAAATAAAAAACTTAAAACCAGGGGTCTTGTGAACTTGCAAACCCCATAGGTGGTTGAAACTTTGTTGACTTGGGGAAAGCTCGTAGGTGATTGGAAAACCCATGAAAACCATAATCCCAAAATCTATAATGCACACAAGAAATGGTGAACGTAGAAACCCCAAACCTTTAAAATATTAGAACTCAGAAACCCAAAAAATAGGAGAATCATGTGATTGGACTATAGTATTTAACTTACCCCAGGAGAACCCAATAGATGGAATGCCCAAATCAGTGAAAGATCCAAACTTAAAGCCTTGTAATGAATAAGAGAAAAATAAATTAACTATCTGTAGATTCCATTAGAGGAATGATCACTAGTAACCACATAACATTGCATAACAATTGTAAATGGGTATGAACCTATAGGTGATTCAAAAATGCCAACGGAAATAGAATAATCTAGAGGACCCAAAACTTAAAAGCTCCAAATCTAAAAATGTGACCATCGTAATTTGACTAAAGTATTGTATCGGGTTCACAATGAAATAAAAATACAAAGATGCTCCAGAATTTCCACCATGCGATGAATCAAGATAATGGCAATTTTTTTGATTAATTTCTTCAAACTAAAAAAAATACTTCTAATGACAATCAAGTAATATGGATCAAATTTCATATCTTAAATCAACACTTTTCGATATTATTAAGAATATTAATGAGTAAACAGTAGGGTCATTATTTTATTACTATTTAGCTAGAACAAGAAAGTAATAATGGCATAGTATTATGCTCAAATATGATAGGCACGGGAATATCAACATATTGGTTTATGAACTCCATATAAATTATTATGTAGAAAACAACTTGCATTGAAACTATTATCTAAACTAACACCCCATGTTATTTTGAACAACTCATTCAAGTTTTAATCTTAGGTGGATTAGGTTTGAAGATCCATGGAATGAAAAAGTTAAAACTTAGCCTTTTATAGCATTGGAAAAGTGAAGTGCTTCACGATTCAGAAGATAGAGTATTCTACGGACTTGGTAAATATAATATTCTGCGTTGCAAAAAACCATGTAGTCTGCACTAGAAGATAGCCACAATGCAAATAGAAAAATGTTGCGAATATAGACACTGATTGTGGCGAAGGCAAGCAAGTATTGTCATGCGGCATATAGGATGGAAGTCGTGGAACAAAGTTACTTGGTGTTTCAAAATAGACTTCAAAAACATGGATATTTCTTATGTGAAATAGATAAAGATACTTGCGGGGCTTTCAAAAACCATACATGGAAAAATCCATGAAGGAAAGATATGTATTTCTGTGGCATGTATGAGAAGATGGGTTATGCATAATATATATGATGTTGCAGAACAATTGATTAACTAAAATTGACTATTTTAGGCTAGTGCAAAGATAGTTAATCTAAGTCTAGGAGGACATATTAAACGCAAGTAAATAAATGCACCCTAAGATAGGACATGTAAATGAATCTAAAGCTACTATGAAACTAATTAAATGACTAAACCCTAGTATGTAAGAAGGGATAAAGAAAGAACTCAGCTCAATAACTAGATGACTGTCGGACTGTGTCATAGTGGTGTCACAGAAAATCAGAAAGCAAGAACGACTATGCTGCAGGATGTCCTGAAAATGATAGATCTAGATGATCGTGGCTAGATTGGGATGCTTGGAGCAGGATTGGGGCACCCATGGGTGCTCCGGTATGAGATCTAGGTACCCTAGTGTAGGAGAAAATACCTAGAACTAGATCTTTACATGGTCGGAAGGTGATCTGGCAACCCTCATGTCTACCTGTGTCGCATCAATTTCATCTATACTATGCCGAATGCTCATAAATATTCTAAGGAGAAGAAATAGACATGCAAGAGACCAAAAGGAACATCAAACCCTACAAAAAAACATCAAACCCTAAAAAAAGAAAGATGTATAATGAATGGGTCAGACTGACCTCAACTTCCACAAAAATGGATTTACTAACTGAGCGTTGCACTACATTTCGTACATGAATGTAGTTCTGGTGTGTGTGTGTGTGTGTGTGTGTGTCTACCCTGGGTGGTCTTGTGCCAGTCACACTTTGTAAAGTAGAGAGCAATAGATAAATGTAGTAGAATTTGTGCATGGAATAGACTAGAATCCATCCCCCTATGAAGTGTGATGCAGATGTCTTAACATTGTGCCTTGACGATGGAGCTATGTGGATGCAAGTAATCTCCAATGCAATAGATGGATGCAAATCTA
Organism: Taxus chinensis; assembly: GCA_019776745.2. Lineage (NCBI taxonomy): Eukaryota > Viridiplantae > Streptophyta > Pinopsida > Cupressales > Taxaceae > Taxus > Taxus chinensis. The sequence continues at coordinate 27,103,706 of CM034151.1, forward strand.
GATGGACTGATAGTAGTAAGTGATGCTAGGTCCCTCATTATGGTCTCATAAATTTATATTTATAGGGTTATTTTTCTCTAATTTTGTAATTAACCATGAAAAGGTTGACCACAAGAAAGATAAAGATTCCAAACAGATAGAAAAAGCGTAAAAAGTGGTGGGAAAGTTTAATAAGGATAGGGGTGCCCCAAGTGGGAACAGGGTGACCATGGGTGCCCTAGTACTAGCCCAGGTGCCCTGGTCAAGGTTAAAATAATTGGAAATGATTAAAATAGACAGGGCATGTGGATGAAAATAGGGGGTAATGATGAAATTAAATAAAATAAGATGGCCAAAAAATGGGGGTTAATTAGTACTTTCTTCATTCAAGAACCTTCTAAATAGTAGTATAAGACCAGGATAAATAAATGTCTAAAGTGCATGATTTTGTGACTACAACTTTTTATTTATTTCTACTCATCTCTCCACACTTACATGTTTGGAAGTGATAAGGAACATCGTGACCCTTGTCCTTGGATTTTCAATATTATTTATGGTAAAAGTGCACTCTTCTTTCTTATACTTTAAGAGATTTCCTATATTCTTTATCTCACCATCATCATGAAAATCTATTTTCATGTTATTTCTAATGCCAACAAGTCCAGTGGCATAGTTGATGAACATGACAATTATCTTCATTGACTACCCAAAAAGTAGAATTAACCCTAATGCATGGATGATACTAGAAATTATATCAACTGTCTATACATTCCAAAGTAAGGAAACTCATAAAACTATAAAACTCAAACCTTCTCAAGTGTCTATTTTGCATGAACATAAAAAATAATGCCTCTTTCACTTCCTATCTATTTTTTACATATAGTCTTGTGAGTAGGTGCCTTCCAAACCTAACATGTGGTGGTTGAATTTTGTGATCCTACACATGTGCACAATATTTCCAATATTCACCATGAGTAATGGTTTGTGGATGTTACATTTCTATGTTTATTGGTGGTAGAGGCACAAGATTATTTTCATGAGTCTTTACCCTCCTACTGAAAGCCATCATGAGCATGTTATGGTTCCTTGACGGCATAGAGGTGTTTTCTATAACTTTTTATTATTAATTTTCTAACATCTTAGTTATTATTCTATCTAATTACTCATCCTATGATATGGATTATTATGAACCACTAGAGCTAGACCCTCTAGGAGAACTTATTTGTTGTGCACCTCCCTCGACTAGTTCTTCTCACGTGTCTATTTTAGAACCCTTTCTGGTTTACCCTATGGTGGTTTAGTACCCCAAATATCTTCATTTATATTGAGGGAGCTTGACTTGAACCATACAAATGTTGGTCAAGGTTTACTAAATAAACTCATGTATATCTAAAATCTACACCTCTTTCCCTATTTTCACACTAATATTTATCCTTAATCAAGCTATAAAACTTTACTAATGGTGGAACAAAATCTTTTTTATGATTTGAATTGATTTTAAACATAGTTCTTATTTCCTCTTCAGGATTTGTTTCATTTAAGGAATTCAATTTCATGTTAAAATGAGTCCTTTTCTTCCTTTTATACTCCTACAAAATGGTATTTAATTCTATATCATTTACTCCACTCACATGCATGAGGTATCACTTCTTTACCCACTCTATTTAATACCAAGTGGCTTCCAACTATTATCCACTAATAATTTTCATGCCTTTTTCTAAATTTTAACTTGTGATCTTTATAACTATACATGTGTGCACAGCGTATTTTGTTTCCATTCATATTATTTCTCTCATAATTTAACAACATTAAAACTTATGAGAGCAATAATATGAATGGAAACAAGATTTAAATAAATACACAAGCTAATGCATACTTATTACAACAATCACATGGAAAGAAACCATATGCAAAAATAAATAACATATAAAATAAATGGAATCTTCCTTATTCAATTACAAACTAGGAGCTTAACTGATAGTATGGTTTTAGCCTCTCACCATTTAAGTGTCTTGGAAAATTTATCTACTTAAGTGTTTTTTCATGTATGTCACTATGGGTAAATTTTCATGCACTTCATATGTACCCTGTAGACACCCAAAATTGGGTTGCACCCCTCTTAACTCCCTTTGGTTAATTACCTACCTAACCTAACCACCTCACCTAAGCCACCTCACCTCTCCACCTCACCCTAGACCCATTCCAACTCCATTTATTACCTTAGACTAAGTCCCCACTTATCCTAACCAACTAGGAATTAGTCTAACCTTAATCTTAATGACCCATTATCCCTCTAACAAATTTCTAACTCCATTTACTGCCATTCCACACTTGTGACCCAAAACCAAAATCTCAATCACGCTGAATTTAGGAAGAATCAGACTATTTTTAGCAAATATGACCTATTCTCCTTAACCGGTGTTGGGTATTCCTCGGTCGGCGCCGGTCACCTAACCATCTTCGGTTACCTTAGATTGGGATTTCTAATCTTTTACCTAGGTTCCTGAACTTTTGATTCTCACATTCTTGCATTCTAAACTCTCAGGCATCCAAGCAATCAAACAGTGAACCAAAGCACCTACACCCTCTTTAGCATCCAATCTACAATAACCATTTACACGAGAATCTCTGGATCCATACTGCCACAGCACTAGAGCATAGTCTGACTCTCTACACACATCAAACCATCTACTCAACTCTCACTAGTATTCGGATCTTGGTAAGTACTTGTATAACATTTTATTTTTATTCATTTAATTAGTTATAGATCTACGGTAGTTAGTTCTCTTTATTTCCTCTCTTCCTAGAATACTTCTCGGGTCCCATTTACCCAGTATTCTACCAACCCACCATTTTTCTCACTTAATCACCTCTAACACCTTTTTTTATTCTTCATAAAATTCCCACAACCTCACCCAATTCTCCCACACTCTTTATGTAATCACAAAGAGCTCCCAAACCTATCATTTTAATAGTTTTAACCAAATTTTCCCTACCAACATTGGTCACCCAACCGGCGTCGGTCCATTACCTGTAGCCAACATCGGTCACCTAAGCGATATCGATCACTATGACTAGTAAAACATTCAAAACTAGCCAACTCATAAATTCTCCCAAAAATCCCACAACCTTACCAAACTTGGCCCAAATCTCACCTATAACCTCTATTAGACCTACAAACCCAGACTCACCTACCATCCCTTTGGATCTAATCGTAACATTGCATGTTAGATTAGATTTACTTATTGTATTAGCACGAGACACCTAAATTATAAAAGTACAGTAGGATTTCCTTCTTTTATGTTATTTACTGCATTAAAATTGTATTTGAAAGTGGATTGTAAACCTTTTAGGAAGCATCTCACTTCCTAGATCTAGCTCTCGCTAGATAGTCCACTAACCTATATTGGTAATGATATTTTGTGGTCTTGTTGTGTTTCTTACAGGTTATTATTCCTAGCCAAAAGGAATATCTTACAATTGTCTTGGTTAACATTCTACGCGCGCACACTTCTATTATCAATAGGCATTCCTCCTCGAACTTACCTATTATTTATTTTATCTCTACTTTGTAGTGAAAATTTTTGGCACTCCTAGTGGGATCCATATTTCAGGTTATTTACATTGTTCATATAGGGTTTATTTGTGTGTTTCTTTATTTCCTGAAAAGTTACACTAAATATCTCCCTAGAAATCCTATTTTCCTTCTATTTTTCTAAAAGAAATTTGTCCTTTGGTGCTTAAAAATAACATTTCTTCTTTTCTTCTGTATTACATTTAGTGAAATAACATTCCTCTTCCTATTCTCCTTTTTTCACATCGAATATCATGTTCGATTTGGGTTTAAAATATGTACATTTCATCCTTTGAGTGATGCATTAGATCACATATATTTAATTAGTAATCACACGGTGGATGTCATGACCACTTGGTGATTGGATTTGAATTAACTGTAGTTTACATTTGTGCACACACTCCCCTAGCCAAACCACTTAAATAATTTACACATTTTTTGAACATTCCCTTTCTAAGAAGAAACCGTTAGGCTTTAACAACCCATTGACGGTGGGCCCCAATTGGTGTCCTGGTTGGGTTGTCATATCATAGCATGGACCACACATATTGAAAGGTATATCAGGCCTCTTTAACCAAAACTGACCTAAAACCAACCATAGCTTTCTTATAGGGCATCTTTGTTATCCAAAAACTCAATTCTATTTACAATCAATTTTAAAAGGCATAAGTAACTAAACATTAAAATCAGATACCTAGGATTTGCGTGTTTTGCTAGTTTTTTCTTTAGTGAATTTTGTTTTGAGTTGTGAGAATGATTCGGCATTTTTCTTCTCTTTCACACTCCACCATCATAACTAGTGTATTCTGGTTTTTATGAGTGTGATAGGACATCAGTTTTTCCATACTCAACTTCAAGGTTGGCTTTTATTTGACTTAAATCACTCCAAATTTCAAAATTTCTTCAGTTTCTCAAATTTCTCAGTGATTGACATCAGTCCAGGGACCGAAGGTCGGTTCATTATCATACTGACACTGGTTACCTGACTGACGTCAGTCTCTGTGTGTTTTTGATTATTCTGTAAAAAACTTTCTGATATTTATTCACTTTATGTCACACTTCCTGTGTTCTAGTCTCTTCTGATACACTCGTTTATGAGTCTCTATCACCACTTACAAAACCATGTTTCACCTGTTTGACACCTTTCTTTTGCAAATTTTCAAAATTCTTAATTATCCACAGTAACCAACATCAGTCTAGTGACCGACATCGGTTCATCTGCTTAACCAACACCTGTTACCCAAATGATGTTAGTTTCTATGTTTTGATTTTCCTGTCAAAACAACAACTTATCATCATCTTCCAAATTTTTCCTATCTTATGTTTATGTGTTTCTGTAGAATTTTCAAATCTCAGACCACCTATTTTTCTATCATTCACATGGTTTTGACTCACATACAAGCCATATCCCTTATGTTTTACACTAGTCGTCAACCACTACCACCTAATCCTTTACCACCTTTGATTTCTTCACCCATGGACTCCACTGATTCTACCACTATATGTGCAGGTGAAGAGGAATTCATGAAATTCCTTGATCACAATCCAGCGGAATTGCAGTATTACCTTACCCATTCTTCTACCCATGACTCGTTAGGACAACTCATATATGGTATACATGTCTCCATTCCTCCCACTCTCACCCCCACTTCTATATCAGACCAACACTAGTGTAGCATTACCTGCTTCTACCTTACCACCTATCATTTCTCAGATCACCCCTACATCTTCGATATTTGTCGCACCTATGATATATATCGCACCTTCGATGTATGTCTCCCCTTCAACGTCTACCTCGCCATCATCTATAAATCTTAGTGTAGGGATACCTATATCATCATCACCTCATGTACCCATTGCTTCTTAGCCATTAGTCACTTCGACATCTCATACCCCCTTCTAGAACCTTGTTCTTTCCATACCCCAGACTCTTCCACCTATTGCTACGAGGGTCTCCACATAAGCTCCTCCCACCTATACCCTACCTCAACAACCACTCGTTTCCTCTACTTCGTATTCAGGGTATATTCCTTCTTACATACCCCCATCACATTTTTCTTATTCAACACCACCATACACTAGTGTGCCATCTACAACTTATCTACCATATCCACCCCCTTATACCGTAGGGGTGTCCCTCAATCGAATCCTAAAAATGATCTTATAAATATGATGATGGATAAGATGCAGACCCTCAAAGCATCTGTTTCTAGCTCTCACAATTCCTTGACTTATGATGAAATCTTGTAATGAGCCTATTCATCCATTTATACCCATTCATCCTAATCCCGCACATTAGGAGATGCCTAAGTTGAATCGATTCAATAGCAATGAATATCCATAACAACACTTGTGATCATTCAAATACATTTGTTATCTGATCACCCATGATGATGCCTTGCTTCTTAGGACTTTTCCCATGTCCTTGATAGGACCTGCTTTAGATTGGTACAGTTCTTTACCTAAGCACTCAATCTTCTCCTTAAATCAGTTTGCCCCGATCTTCCTGGATCACTTCTTCATCAATATCTCCATGAAGGTCTCCATGACTGATTTATACTATGTTTTTCAGTACGAGGATTAGTCTATCATTGACTTTGTCACAGACTGGCAGGGTCTCATTAATCATCTTGTCTTTCAAATTCCACAAACCGATCTGATAGAGTTGTTCACTAGGGCTTGTGTCAGGCACATTTCCCCAACTCTTCAGGTATAAACATTCCAAATGTTTGATGAGGCATTCACCATGGCTCGGAAGCTAGAGATGCATGCCCTAGAAGAGAAGAAACCTTATCTACGCAACAAGAGTGCTCCATTTAAATCAAATGACTCCTCTTCCTCTTCTAAACCAAAAAAAAAATTCTCTAAGGAAAAAGGATCCACCAACGTGGTGGTTCTAAAATCTGGCCTTTTCCATCTGTAAAACCAACTTAAACCTCCTTCTAATTTGTCCGTTGTTCAAAATTTTCAATATAAGTACAAACAAAGATGTTATACCCCCATAGGAGAACCTTACTCCTCTGTATTGGAAAAGCTATTAAAAGCAGGCTCTATCACCCTTCTACCGATCAAGCCACATACTAGTTTTGACCCTTCCCATCCTGTACCTATATGGTATAAAGAGAATGACTACTACAACTATCATCGTGTTAGGGGCCATAATGATGGCAACTATAAACCTTTTAAGAACATCATCCAGGAAATGCTAGATAATGGAGATCTTGTCCTAGACAACCCCAACGTGTCGACAAATCAAAACCTTCAGGTATCTTTAAGAAACCTTTTCCAAACCATACCCATTCATCGAATCTAGGTGGGTGAGACCTAGCAATGACACCAATGTTCACGAGGTCCATGTCGTCTTTGACACAATACCTTGCCCCTTCTGCTCAGTTGCCTTCCATCCCGTCTATTGATGAGATTCTTGTGCAAAGTCATCTACCCACGAAGGAGCCTATTTTATCTACTCCTCTACCCATGGAGGAGCATACCTTTCCTACTCCTTCATCTACCCAAAGGCGCTTACCCCAATTATTTTTTCACCTATCAAGGAGCCTGTATTACTCACACTTCTACCCAAAGAAGAGTCTGTTTTATCATCTTCTCTACCTAAGGAAGAGTCTACACCACCTACCTTTCCCCCTCCTTGACCCATAGAGGAGAGAATTTTATACTCTCTTCCTATCAGTGATGCATCTCCCAGGGTCTACAAGGATCCTGTTAATCTTCTTGCATCACTTCTACCTATAGAGTCAGAAGCTAAAAACTTCCATGTCTCACAGATATTAGAATTTTTCACAGGGATTACCACCAAGGCAGCTTCATCTTCCTCTACCTCTATGACATTCTCTCATTTAGTTGATCACTTAGAGTATGTTGACCACACCACACTCTCTGGGGGCACCTGCATCTCCCAGTACCTACACAAATGAAGATGCTGACCCCGAATACTTCAACCATTTACCAAAAGATATTCCAAACAATTAAGACCATAACACCTGAACCAATCATATTAGCATCTTCTTCATCAACCTCACCTTCACCTAAACCTTCACTTGCACCCAAACTCTCATCAACACCTAAACCTCCACCTACAACTAAACTTAATGCTACATTGGGGGTCCATCCTATGCCTAGTCTACTACATACCACAGCCAAATTAGGCATGACTACTAAACAACCACCCATCATGAAGTCAACTCCCGTGCCTAAGAAGAAGACATAATCTCCTAAGCCTTATTCACCCTCACCCCTTCCATCGATCTTAGGCACACATCCATCGACCTTGGTCCAGTTACCACTTCACAAAGGAATTTCTAAGGTACGACAACCCACATCCGTACCTTCACTACCTCGTTTTGCCCACCCCTCTTCAATGAAACAAATCCAAAGTGTGGTAGCCTGCACCCACACCTCCACCTTCATCACCTCATTTTCCCACACCTTCACCTTCACCACCTCTTCAACCTGCACCCATGCCTATACCTTCATCATCTCCCTTGCTGACATCTTCTCCATTACCTACCATGATATCACAGCCAAAACCACCACTTTCACCCTAAATTTTTAGATTTCCCTCATCTTTTGTGTCTCCTTCTACCTCACATATCCCACCTACACCTTTACCTAAGAAGGTGCAACCTAAATAAAAAAACAAAAACAAAACCTTCGTTACCTACCAAAAAGGTAGCCCCACCTATGCCACCTCCAACAACATCCCTTACACAAAAATCACTTGTGCCTTCACCAAAACCCACTCTGACTTCACATTGTGATCCATTGGCAGGATCCTATTCTAATTTCCTTCCTAGGTTGCTAGAAACCTCTGCTATCACATTACCACCCATTAAACCTTACAACCCACTCAAACCTAAACCAACAAGGTTTGACGATACTAATATTTGTGCATATCATCACTCTCCAGGGCATGATATCGAGGATTTTAAGGACCTTAGAAACGTTCTCCTTTAGCTTTGTAATTCAGAAATCCCCTTGGAAGAAGATGACCAATTGGAGGAGAATTTCATTCCCCCTTCACCCACTACATGACCTAATCCTATATCTATTTAGTGGTCATTACCTCCATCTCCACAACCATCTTTTCCACCTTCGGTATTCTAAATCAATATGGTTCAAGTAGCCACTCGATCAAAAAAGGACAAAGCAAAAGAGAAAGACAACAACCCATCTAGTGCACCTGCACCTACCATTCCATCTACACCTTCCCCTAAGGTAACCATATATGGGCCAACCTATCTAATTTCTGATGGTGTCACACATTGTACTATGATCAAACAACTGCATCAATCTCCTCTAAAAATGTCTTTGTATGACCTCATCCAAACCTCTGAGTCTCATCATCAGGCCCTCCTTGAGATCCTGCAAACTATTGAGGTTCTACTAAATGACCCTACCCCTGTTGCAGCTATATTCACCCCTCATCATGTGGCCTCTCTCACTGCTTCACCTAAAACTTCTATTCTCGACTACCACTCACCAAGTTTTTGCAATCATTTTCTATGAATCAGATATTTCCCCTCACCATTTAGAGGATCCTGATCCCACCCTCTTCATCTCCGTCTACATCTAGGATACTCATATCCGATGCGTTATGATTGATGGAGGTGAGAGCATTAATATTATATCTTCCTGTCTATACGAACAAATGTGCATACCCACCAATCGCATGCATAATAACCTAGTTATGTTGCATTCTTTCAATGATGATCTCTTACTTCTACTCTCGGCACTGTCATCCTCCACATCCGTGTGGGTCCCCGCACCATTGTTGAACTATTCTATGTTCTCAAAGGGGAATTCCAATACAACATGTTTCTTGGATGACCTTGGATTTGTGCCATGGGGTGTGTACCTTTGATCCTTCACCATTGCATCAAGTTCGAATATGAAGGACACCCTTACATTATTAGGCAGATCCTTCACCTTTCAAAACATGTAACATGTTGTATCAACCCAATGATGTCCTTATTCCAGTTAAGGCATCTACTACCACCTCATCTACTACCATTGCCACCTCATCTACTACCACTGTCGCTTCATCTTCTTCCGTTGTTTTATCTACTACTTATGCCACTACATATTCCTCAACCAGCCCATCTATCCCCACTGCTGCCACAACTTCCAAACTTATCCCATCTACTAACCCTTCTTCTCAAACTTTGAATAGCTCATCCATTCCCGCCACCCAAGTTCCAACTTCTGACCCTTTTACAGGTGTTTTTCAATGCCTTACCCTAGGGGAGTATCACTTGTACAACATCAACACTTTCCAAACTCCTCAGGAGTATGGAAACCTTCATCAACACCCACATTATGATCATCATATAGGAGAAGTTTTTCCATACGGTCCTCCCCACCTTCACACCAACTTGACATTTGGGGGACTTGATACTTCTTCTTATTCTCTCGAACCACCTACTCAAACATGACCTTTTTCCTCTGACTTCCATTACCTCACCAACCACCACTTCGCCTACACCTTTCTTCATCACTGTGCTTGGAAATGCTTTGGCTTTGGTCTTTATGAACAAGGTTGTCACACAGTTATTCCTTGCACTACCCACAAACATAAGGACCACCATGGTATTGGATTTGATGAACCACCTAGTCCTAAGAGGGAAAGAATCGACCTTGTTGAGGAAGATCAACCTTCTTCACCTTCTTCGCCTATCGCACTGCCTTCACCCACGGAGTCCATGGATCCAAAATCCATTCCTCCTAACTTTATTTTTTCATGAACACCATTTTTTTGGGACCTCTGACCTATCATCATGATGGCAAGGCACCCTCTTCCCTTCCTCTTTTTTATCTTCACATGTTGGAGGAAGACACACCTTCTATCAATGTCATTCAATGTTATGATAATGATTCCATTCTCACCTATTTAGGTGCAGATGATTCTTATATTCACCAGTCATTACCTTCTGAGACACAAACCATGTTAAATGAATCGACCATAGAGATCAACATTCACACTCAGGATGACCCTCACATTCTAAAGATAGGCCAATCTTTATATTCTACTAAATTGGAAGCCTTCACCTCTTTCCTCCAAGATCCAACACTTTTGCTTGGTATTATGCCGATATCCCGAGTATTGACCCAAATATCATGGTGCACAATATCATTACTATTCCTTATGCCAAACTTGTGAAACAAAAGCTACGAAAAAATCATCCATGCATTTCCCTTCTTGTCAAAGAGGAACTCCAGTGCCTTCTTTCTGTTTCTTTCATTCTACCTATCGATTATCCACAATTGATTTCTAACATTGTTCCTGTCACCAAGGTGACAGGGGACTCCGCATCTGCATGGAATTTCATGACCTTAACCTTTCCTTCCCTAAGGATGACTTTCCTCTACCTAGCATTGACCAACTTTTTGATCTTACAGTTGGCCATGAGATGTTATCTCTTATGGACGATGGTTCTCGTGTTATAACCAAATATTACTCATGCTGGAGGATCAACACAAAACCACCTTCATCACCCCTTGGGTGACCTTATGTTATCGAGTCATGCCCTTTAGCTTGAAAAATGTTGGTGCCACTTATCAGTGTGTTATGACCTATATCTTCCACGACATCATGCATGACATACTGGAAGACTATGTCGATGACCTTCTCGGTAAGTCCAAAAGTCGTGCCGAACACCTCCCAGTTCTCAAAATCATCTTTGACTATCTCATCAAATATTGTGTTTTCCTTCAACCAAAGAAGTGTGTCTTTGCAGTTCTCTCTAGAAAACTCCTTGGTTTCATTATTTCTTTGTGGGGCATCAAAGTCGATCCCACCAAAATCAAGGCTATTCTTGAGATGCCTCCACCTACTAACCTTCGACAACTTCATAGTTTGCAAGGAAAAGTAAAATCCATTCGACGCTTTATTTCCCAACTTTCTGACTGATGTCACCCTTTTCATCATCTTCTTAAAAAGGATGTCTCCTTCAATTGGAACGATGAGTGCCATAAAGCCTTTGAAGCGTTGAAGAAATACCTTCTTCAACCACTTGTGCTCATCCCACCTAAAGATGAAAAACCTTTCTACCTATACATTTCTTCCACTGACCATTCCTTGGGTGTCATGCTCACTCATCGCAATGAGCAACATAGGGAGCAAGTGGTTTATTACATAAGCCATACGTTTTTAGACTATGAGACTAGATATACCCATGCTGAAAAAGCTTTGCTTAGCCTTAGTCTTCATAGCCACCAAACTTTTCCACTACCTACTTAACCATAAAACCTTCATCTTCACTAACACCAACCCTTTGCATTACATGTATGCAAAACCTTACCAACATCAATGCACCTCGCATTGGCTTATGCTCCTCACAGACCTAGACCTGGAATTCATTCATCAAATTTTTGTCAAGGGCCAAACCATTGTAGATCAACTTGCAGATGCTCCTCTTCCTGGAAATCAATCTTCTAACTTCAATTTTCTGGATGAATCTATAACCACCCTTTCCCTCGATGATTTACCTGATGAATTTACAATTTACCAAATGACCTTATTCTTTGACGGTTCTAAATGTCAACGTGGGGGTGGTGCAGGGGTCATCCTCATTCCTCTTGACGGTGAGCCTATGCCTTTATCCTTCAAATTAGACTTTGACTGCACCAATAACATCACCAAGTATGAAGCACTTGTCTTGGGTCTTCAAACTGCCATAGCCTTAGATGTTAAAACCATTAATATCTTTGGTGATTCTCAACTGGTTGTGAACCAAGTCAATGGTTTATACCAGTGTCGTAATGAGGTCCTTAAAAAGTATAAGTTCCATGTTAACTTACTTTTGACCACCTTTGACCATTACCTCATTCAAACTACTCCGCGATCCACCAAAAAATTTGTGGATACCATGGCTTGTCTCACCTCACAAATACCTGCCTCACCTTCCAACTCAAAAATATTTTCACTGTACAATGGTTGCAGTCACATTCTTACATCATCCCCGGAATTAATTTTGTGGGATGTATCAAAACCAACCCACGAGACATTTGGTATAAGAAATTCATTGATTACCTCTCCCTTTCAATTCTACCTCTAGACCTCACTCGCAATGGTCAACGAGCCTTCCTCCACAAGGTATCTTGTTACGTCATCATGGGTGGTCTTCTCTACAAATGTGGATTTGACGGTATCCTACTCAGGTGCCTCACTAATTCTGAAATTCCATACACCATTAAAGAAATCCATGATGGGATTTGTGGTGGACATTTCAGTGGCCACGTTGTTACCAAACACATCCTTCGTCTTGGCTATTATTGGCCAACCCTTAACCAAGATTGTTGTGAATACGTCAAACGATGTGTGAAATGTCAGCAACATGTTAATCTTCACCATACTCCTAGTCACGCCTTACAAGTTGCTAAGGAATTTTGGCCCTTCTCTCAATGGGGTTTGGATCTCTTCAGAGAAATTAACCCTCATTCTTCTCAACGTCATCAATGGATCATCACAACAACCGAATATTACACTAAATGGGTAGAATCCATCCCTCTCATTTCAACTAAAGCTGAGAAAATATGTGAATTCATCAACCACCACATCATTTGTCACTTTGGTGTTCCTCATCGCCTCATCACTGACAATGGAAAACAATTCAAAAACAAAACCCTCCATAAATTGTGTGATAACTTTGGCATTCAACTAAGTTTCTCATCACCCTATTACCCACAAACCAATGGCCAATCCGAATCTTCCAACAAAACCCTAAATAAAATTCTTATGAAATTCGCCAATGATACTAGAAATGATTGGCACATGCACATTCCTTTTACCTTATGGGCTTATCATACTAGCATTCGTACCTCTACCAATGCTACACCTTTTTCTTTGGTCTACGACATAGAGGCCATCCTGCCTCTTGAAGTCCAAATTCCGTCTCTTCGTATCTCACTAAAAGATATGTTATCTGACAATGATTTTTTCCAAGAATTTGGCACAACTTGAGCTATTAGATGAACGTCATTTAAATGCTCTAGACCATCTTCAAATCTACCAAAAACACATCAAGTGTGCCTATGAAAAACATGTTCATGAGTGAACTTTCAAGATTTGTGATCTTGTCCTAAAGGAAAATCAACACATAACCAAAGCAGAGAAAATCAAACGGGGAAAGTTTTCTCCTAATTGGCTTAGACCCTACATTGTCACCCATACCTATGGATCAGGTGCTTATCATTTATCTTCTCTTGAAGGTAAACCCGAACCTGAGCCCCTTAATGCCTTACATCTTCAACCATTCTACTATTGAATAAAGTACTACATCACTTTATGTCACCTATATGCTCATCCCTTGAGCAAACCTTTTTCCATCTACCTATTTTAAGGACCAATGACTAAACTAGAATTGTGTGATTATTTGTCACCATTCAACCTTGTCTTAAATATGAGTACCACGACTCTACTCATGGATACTTTTCATATTTTTTAGGATGGAATCCCATGGTTGTTCATCACTTAAAACCCCTCTTTCATAGCTAACCTTTTCATGTTATGGTCTTGCCTTCATAAAAGAGGCCTATACTCCTTTATAGTCTTGTCCATGACTTCAAGTTCAAAAATAAAAAGAAAAAATATACATGGGATAACCAAAAACTCAACTCCTTGAGTCAAACTTCTCACAAATAGATGAATCCCTCAAAAGGACATCTACCTCTCTTTCTTGATGCTATAAGTAGACTGCTCCCTCGAAGGACAACTATAAAAATCCAACCACTTATTGTAATTAGTCTATCCAAAAAGAAGACTAAACTGTATCTCTCAAATAAAATAATTCTGGAGCTTCCCACATCGATCAGCTTCAAGAAGACCTCAAGGAGAACCTATTTATCCCATTATAGACTTCCTGCATTGATCAGTCTATATAAACAAAAAAAAAAGAAAAAATCAAGAAAAATACAAACTTTTGGTCATGGACTTGCCTATTCTGGTTTTGGGTATCTTGTAGAAGGGGCATGTTGTCCCATAACAAGGTTACGCTAAACAAACTCTTCCACCTTACCCTTTGATTAATATCTCCTAACTCAAATTCAAGGGATGATGCATGTATTTCACACATTGTGATCATACACCTTCTTTCACCTATAGACTTGTCGCATTATGCAATGTATCTAGGGACTTGCGTTCAATAACTCTAAGGGTATGACATTTCTGATATTTACCATCTTGGGGCATTCTTCTTCTTTTCAGTTCACCTCTGCCTACCTTGTTGTTTGTTCAATAGGACAAGATCATCAAAATCAATTCATGACACCTTCATTTATGCCTATGCCTAATTCACCTTACTTATTACCTATTCAACATTCGACCTTGCCTATTTTTTCAAACATGCCTTACCCAACCAACCTACTAATCCAACCTACCTATTCATCTGACCTAACCCAATCTCATTCTTCCCTGGTTTATGGGATAACTACATCGGCCTGAGGCCCCTTTCAAAAGGGCTATGTAGGCAACACTCTTAGGGCATGGGGCCCTTTGAGGTTAGCTTGGCCACTCTTTTCTAAATCATCATTTCCCCCATCAAACAAATACTTAGTTAGTTAATTTCCATAAATAAAACAAGTTGGAATTTGACTCAACACAAAACCATACATCATTCATTATACATCATCATTTATTTTCCTTAAAATCAGTAACCTAGAAATTAAACCAAACCATGCCTAACTATCTAGTTTCTATAAAATCAGTAACTTGGAAATTTAACCCAACCATGCCTAACTATAAAGTTTTCATAACATCAATACATTGGAAATTAAACCATTCAATCAAATAACCATAAAAAAACCATGCCTGGCTATCAAGTTTCCATAATATCAGTACATTAGAAATTAAAATATTCAGCACAACATCATTTCATTTCACAAATAACATCAACTAAACCATGTCTAAACATTTAGTTTCCATAATATCAATAACTTGGAAATTAAAATGAAACAAATCAAACTCAACCATGCCTATTACCTAATCATCTAGTTTCCATAACATCAATACATTGGAAATTAAACCATTCAATCACATAACCATAACTCAATCATGCCTACACATCTAGTTTCCATAAAATAATTAACTTGGAAATCAAATAAAACCATGATTATATCTAATTTCCATGATAACAATACAATGGAAATGAAAACCAAACACACCATATAAATATCATCATCCATCTATATAATGGAATGTCAGTATATCAAATACACTGAATATTCCAATATAAATACAAGTATCTCAAAACCTCTGATATACATCTCTTATCTTCGGCACACAAGCCGATATATATATATATATATATATATATATATATATATATATATATATCAAAAATCAAACTACAACATCCACATAACCATACCCCCGTATCATCATCGGGAGGTCCCAACACTGCTATTGCTCTATCCTTCACCCTCATCTAGCCTATGTCATCGTGTGCTGGTCACCTCATGCTCACCCTACCTATAAGAATGGTGGATCTTTGAGCTATTGGAACTACGAGTCTGTGAACTTGTCCTCGCACTAGCCTCCTGTTCTTTGTACTTGGAATATAACAAAACATGTATACCAACATCTAAAATTCGATCTTGATAGTACATGGCCTCATTCACAATATCCATATATCTGTCCATGGATATAAATTGTGGAGGTGTCATAGCTCTCTGTGGACCCTATCCCAACAAAAGGGGCCCCTGTCCTGGTGCTTGTGGAGGTGGGCCCTCTACCTGCACCTGTTCATGTGCCTATGCTAACTGGCCCTGTAAAGCAGCAACATATGCATGTAAAGTAGCAACCTAAGCTGAAAAGACTACCACTTGCCCTCCGTCCCCTACCAGTGCATGTGCCTGCACCTGGGCCTGTGCTAGTTGTCTTTGAAGCATGGCCACCTGCACCTATGTCTATGCTACTTGTTCCTAAAGTGTGTCTACCTGTGTCTGTGACTGAGCTAGCTGTAACCATAAAGATGTCACCTGCCCCTGTAATTGATCCCTCTACACTATCACAATGGCCAAGTCTAGCTGGCCTGGCCTCAGTGGTGTTTCATGTAGCTGGGCTATTCACCAGCACCTGTATCCATCAATAATACTAGCATCATCAATCCACATATTGGCCACCTTCTCCTCCTACCATGTAGGATCTACTGGATGTGGTGGAGAAAATGGTCTCTCCACATCATCTCGATGTGGTACTATGGAAATGATGGAGGCACATCTTGCCGAAGCCCAAACTGTCATCTAACCTGGTTCACCGGTATCATCTCGTGCTCTCTAAGCCTCCATCCTTCTATCCACCTAACCAGTTGTAACCCAACCAACTCCTCTGCCATGCCTCCATAGGAAGGGAAATCAACATATGGCTGCCATAAAATATCCAGTCCATATAGGCCCTCTAACATTTTCCTATAGTAGGTTACATCTCGCGATGCCTCAACCCCCCTCAGATGTGCTCCTACCAACACCAACCTCCTCAAACCTGCTATGTATACACATATAAACCAATCCTATCATGGTAGGCCTGTAGGACACAAACACACTATGTGCTCATAGGTCCAACGATGAAGTAGATATGTGCAACACACACCAAATCTCTAAATCCTTCGATGCACCCATAACTCCCTGTATAGCTATACTAAAAAAGTTGGTGCCCAAGAAAAGCAAACTCACTCCTCAATCATATCTAGCAAAACCCATATCAATTCCCGTGGGTATCTCCCACCCTCTGAATCAAGAAGCACATAACACCCAACTACTACTATCATTAACACTGATAATCATATCTCTTATGAATGTGTAATATACATACCTTCGTAGCTAATTCTCATACTATGCTAGGATAGATCTCTCATAGCCTCTTTAAAAACCAAAACCATAGGCTCAAATGCCTCATTTGAAGAAATATTATAAATCAGCTCTCCAACAATTGGTAGCCTCAAAATCCAGTAGACATCCTCCAGCATAATTGTCATCTCCCTAGTCGGTAGATGGAAATTATTGGTCACTGAATCCCATCAATCGATGAGAGTGACCATCATACTGTGATCCCTCATAATACACCTATATTACCTAATAGCACCCATCCCAACAGCTCTCATATGCTCCCACTCATCCTTTGTCACATGTGGTCTCATCTACACCAACAGTGGCAACAACCTATCCCTCATGGTCAATTTCTTCCTAGCCTGCAACATCACCGATCACACTTGTTAATCAATTTCCCCTTTTACTCATCTATTTAACCTTACCAATCTCAATACCTATTTGTGCCTTTCCTAGCCTTCCCACCTTTTACCTAACCTATTTTCTTATGTATATTCTATCTATCCTACTCATCTACACTTCAAATTTCATTTTAAGATACCTCTAGGAAATCGAAGGTGGAAAATACCTAGAGAATATCCCTAGAACCACTTTTGCAAGATAGGTGAATTTTCTGGGGTTTTTGTGCAACATTTTTTCTTGATAGAAGATTTCATTTTCAATTCATGTGATAAAAAGTCTGCTATCATATGACATCAATTTTTTTGTCGTACAATAACATGTTTACTATCATTCGACAACAACCTTGTTGTCAGCTGAAAATAACCTTGTTGTCACGTGACAACAACCTTGTTATCGTGCGTCAGCAAGGGTGTTGTGAATCTAAAATGAAAATCTTTCGGCATGCATCTGTGGCCTTTTTGCGGCCTCTTGTCGTACGTCAAAAACCTCTTTTTGTCCATCAACAACCTTCCCTGTAAGTTCATGATACTTGATATGATGGTACCTCAGTAAGCTAGTAGTAAGTTAGTAGTATACTACACTTTGAATCACCTAGGTTTATATAGGAGATGTTTTCAAGGGTGTTAATCAAAGAATACTTGGTAAAGATCGCAAAAGGAGTCCGCATGTGGGATTACAGACTAAGAACAAAGGTATGGAAGGACAGGAAGGACCCACACGTGGAAGGCAAGTTCAGATTTCAAGACTTAGCCGATTTTGAACATGAGGATCTATTTTTGGAAGATGGCATGTGGAACACATCAACGATGTAGAGAAGTGTGTGCCAAACATTATCTATATCTAGAAGAGCGGTTCAAACGTCTATGCATGGAGGCAAGCTAAGAATAGAGTAAACACTTCAGTTATCTATAAGAGGACTATAGATAGCGCACTTGCATGTGTGGCTATAATTGTAAATGGCGTATGGCTATTAATATCATGCAACCTATTTCTGGAATGGTTAAGTGGTGAAGGGAAAGTCCCCACCCTATATATATGATGTTAGGTGCATAGTAGAGAGAGAGAGTGTATTACAAAGAGAGGTGTATGTGTGTAACAGATCTATATGTGCCTTGAGATAAATTGACAGTACTGTAAGGAGCTTCTATACTTATTAATAGATGGAGGATATTAGTTGAATCTAAGTGTTATTCTATGTAATTGAGTAGTGCATGTTAGTATTCAATCATGATTACTATCTAAGTTTGTTCCTTAATGGATTTATGGGTAGCATACACTATAGAATGATGGATTAGTTATGAGTATTTGTATATCTTCCTTCATCATGTTATCATCCTGTTATAGCAAACCTAAAGAGGGACCTGGTACCTTTGCATGCTTCGGGTGAGCGTTCAGTCTAGGCTGAGTGATGTGCCAGTGCGACTAGGATGTTATCTTGTAAATTCTAGGCTACATCATTGGTTCCACTGCCCGGACATCTTTTTAAGTTGTTTTCAGGATGGTTCACGATGAAGACATACTGGTTAACTCTAGCGAGTATTGAGGAATGGATACATGATCTGGAGGAAGAATGTGCATGATGGTTTAGCAGTGGATCTGAGTTTAATGCACATACTTGGGTAGAATAGAACCTGTATGACAATTTATATGAGAGCTTCTCCACTATCTTTCTAGTAGAACTATACGAGTGGCTTACTACTTATGCATCCCAATGGAATTATAGGTATCACACACTTGTCTAGAAATAAGAAGAATTTTAGGCTCTTTATGATGCTGATCTGATTTGGACTCGCGGTGGATACATGGTTTTGTGGTGTTCTAAACAGTTATATTATGTAATACTCAATTTGACGTACTCTTGCCCAGAGGTCACTAAATTTCAATTTTTGAGGTATCCAAGAGGAACATATTTGTATGGTATTCCACTCGCGATCAAGATCTTGATGGTAAATTTGAACCTGGAGAGTAAACCGATGGCTAACTAAACTTCACCACGCGCGAAGGTAGGAACAGGTTTGGTATTAAGATGGCAGACCTAGTGGTGGAAAAGTAGAGGGAGGAAAGGTGACTTAAGTATAATGAGGCGTGTGGGAGGGAAATAGAGAAGCATAGCATTCTATTGCAAAAAGTATGGCATTAAGGAGAGAGATGGCTCATGAAGGATTCACGGCTCACATAGAAGACATGGAGCTAGAGCATCAAGAACTACCCCATCTTGGAAAGCATGATAGAGATCCCTTCTCAGCCTTGCATGGAATTAAACCAACAAAGACTACTTGGGCCATAGGTGTGCCTCTTAATCCACCTGGTGACCTAGCCTTTATGCTTGGTCTTTCAGTGTCTAGTATGACAAGTAAGCAGCAAGCTAACTTGGGAAGTAGGAGAGCAGGATTAAGTCAAGGATCAAGTACATCAATAACAGGATAGGCAACTTCAATGTTATATGGAGGAGAATTCTTGGGTGCATCATACACACAGAATGTGAGTGCGCAAAATGTTGGATTCACCTCTAGAAGTGGAGCTACCTCACAGATTGTAGGGGTTAAGTATAGTACTACTGTTGGAGCATAGCAGAGTACATCTACAGGTCCTACTCTAGCAACATGTTGAGGATTAGGAAGTATAGGTGGTTCTAGTTCTAGTGGATCTAGTGGTTCTAGAGGCAGAGGGAACCCAGGGGGTTCTAGATCAGGTGGTTAAGGTACGCAATAACCATAGAATATCTACATGGAGATGTACCTTCATCTCTTGGAATATAGAGGTATAGAGGACGCTACCGAACATGTGCATATGTGTGAAATCTTATGGCATGCTAAAGGGATTACACCTGTTGAGTGAAAGGAAAGTCAATTCACTACTACATTACAGGGGCATGTGCACAGCTGGTATAGGAAATTTAACCCTGATCAAAATTGCGTGGATTATGCAACACTAAGGGATGCTTTCTTAAAAGAGTTCCATATTCCTGAGTTTGAGCAGAAGAGTATAAGTGCACTCAAAGATATCAAGCAAGGAACTATTGAAAGTGTACGTGAGTATGATGCTCATTTTAAGACACTTCTATCTAAGTTGTCTTATGATATACACGCTAGCCAACATACACAGTGGTTCATTGGAGGATTGATTACACCTTTTAGGAGGGCACTATTACATAAGACATACACGGATCCATGTAAAGCACTGGAAGCAACTTTACATGCTGAGGCATTCAGGAGCATTGACACTGGAGTCAGTCCATTCCTAGAGGCACATATCGTAGCTATGGCTAAGTAGTTTGAGAAACTGTCAGCAAATTCAGCCCATGAAATGCGCTTAGAAATTTGGCGTATAGATTGTGAAGTGGAAGGTCACACCAAGGATTGTTGTCCTCACAGATCTGTACATTCATTATTACTGGACTGTGAAATTTTCCATTTGAATCACGATGCTAGTCACTGTCCTTTGTTACAGCGCGTGATAAGAAAGAATATAGCTTGCTTTTGTAAGATTTGCAGGTCCACGACCCATGACACTGGGGGTTATCGGTTGATTGGTCAGATCCATGATGCTATAGACATTGGAGTATGACAGACAGATATAAAAGATAATTCTAAGGGCAGGAATGAGCACCAGGATCAGGATCATAATCAAATTTGCTATGATAAGAATGAGGGGCGTTTTGAAGGAGGTCGTGGAAGAGGACGTGGATATTGTGGTGGATATAGAGGACAAGGCTGTGGTGGAGGAAGAGGAGATTTTCCCCGTGGAACATGTTATACGCATGGATCCCCTGATCACTATAGGCGTGAATGTCCTCAAAACAATGCATGTTCTTTTTGCTAGAATAACCATAGCTATAAAGAGTGCTCGGACTTATATGCGCATTTGAGTAAACAACATAAGCAAGAAAACAAAGGCACCAAAATGGTTAGAATCTAGTGCACGGTAGAAAACCAATGGATGCCCAGGATAATAGAGGGACCTAAGGAATTGACAGTGAAGATCACTACACGTACTGAAGCCACGCGTGCATGAGTGGTATTGCACTAGAAGCCTATGATTACCAAGGAGGATGTTTTGCATGCGAGGTACCCAGATCCTACTCATCAGAAGGAAGTCTACCAGGATACCATGGAGGTGCTAAGGAATCTTCAGGGTGAGATACAGTACCTAAAGGAGCAAAAGAAAGCCTCAGAGACAATTCCAACTAATATTGATGATCTGCGGGAGGTGTACAAGATGTTGTGCTAGGAGAATATTATTCCATTGTTGGGAATTTGATTAAAGGGGAACACTCCACGCGCAAGTCTTGAGACTAGACGATAGATTCTGCATGCAAATTTCCCCCCTGATAGCATTGACTATGAAAAATAAATTACTTTGAATGTTGTTGTGGATGGGTGGCTATTGAGCAACATATTGATTGATACAGGCACAGAAGTAAATGTGCTGACATTAAATGCTTGGGTACAAATGGGGAGGCCTCCATTACATCCATCATCTAATGTGTTGTTCATGGAAAACTAGAATAAGGTCACCCCCATAGGAGTGTTGAAGGATGCATCTATAACTATAAAAGGGGCCAAGTTTACTGGGGATTTTGAGGCGTTAGCACTGCAGAAGTAGACAATTTTCCATCCTTGCTTGGATGCCCTTGGTATTATGAAAATAATGCTGACTTGAGATTCAATAAGAGATATATCATCTTTGAAAATAATGAGGAGAGGATTGTGATACCGTTAATAGATGGGAAATCCACACCATATGTTGAGCCCCAAAGTGAGGAGGACTTAAACAGAGTCTATGTACGCGCTATTTAGGACCCAGAGGTCAATGAGCCATCAAAAGAAGGAATTTTACAGTGGGAGGATTCTCATTCTTATCAGTGATACTACGAGTATTGCTTGTGACTATTGGGCTCATGGTACATATGAAACTAGGCAGGCACGAGGTGAAGAAAACGTGGTTGTGTGCACGAATAGATTTCACTCAATTCAACAGATAAGAAGCACAGTACCTTGGTATATATGGACAAAAGATCTTTCTACCTTTCTGAGGGCCATGGAGATGCAAGGGGTAGATCCAGTTGTAAGGAGAGATATGTTAGTATATGCACTACGTAGGACAACATCACACTGGTGGGTAGTCCACAGAGATAATATTATAAAATGGGAAGAGATTGGCATAGGTTTGTCTACCAGGTTTATAAGGAACAATGCACCCACGCAAACATGTACTTATAATGGTAATCAGCCTATTCAGCATCACATTAAAAAGTGTGAGAGACTCTGGATAGCAGGATAGGAAGCATTATCACCTTCACTCTAGGTGCATAGATTGTATTCCACTCTCCAAGGATGTGCACATGCACTTGGTATGTATATGCAAAACTACATAAAGAAACTAAGAACTAGAAAGAGTTGACTACAGGTATGATCTAGACATTTGACTACTTCTCGACTCAGCCTCCCTATAGCAGAGGAATTAAAATTTATCAGATGCTTAACTATGGGAGATAGTGCAAAAGTAGAAGAACATATTCAGGAATTATTCGGTGAGACAAATTTTGGTGCATGTTTTGAAAAGGAAGAAGAAATTGACTCCAAACTACTTGAGCACACTTTCCTTGAGAAAGAGAAAGCAAAGATGGTTTACATCGTGGATGATGAGGAAGTTGAGAACCTGGATATTGAACATTTACACACGGGGTGCACGAGGGTATTGGATAGTGTAGATAAGGATAAGCTGCGCCTACCATGAACCCATGAAGGACAAAGAAGGTGAATATAGGTTCAAAGGCTGAGCCTAAGGAGGCCATCATTGGAGACTACTGGTCAGACTCATAGGTAGCAAAGATCATTGAATTACTCAAACATTATCAGGACTTATTCCCTAGAGGATATCATGAACTTAAAAGCATACATGAATCACTTGGGGAAATGAAGATCAAACTTAAGGATGGTGCAACGGCCAATTAGAAAGAGACCTTATAGGATGAATCCTAATTTGTGTGGAAAGGTAAAGGAAGAAAATTGACAAAATGTTGAAATCTGGAATTATCAAGCCCTTTGATGAGTTAGAATGGGTTAGCCCAATGGTGATCAATATCAAGAAGGATGAATGGATTAGGATATGTGTGGAACTACAGGGAGCTGAATGTTGCATGCATCACAGATCCTTTCCCTACGCTATTCACTAAGGAAATATTAGAAGAAGTTATAGCAGGAGTGCAAAATATATTCTTTCACAAACATGGATTTTCTAGGTATCATCAGGTTCGAATCGCTCAGGAGGATCAAGAAAAGAAAACAGTTTACTACTGAATGGGGTAGCTTTGCATATACTGTGATGCCCTTTGGATTGAAAAATGTGCCTGCTATATTTTTGTGCATAGTTGTTCAGGCATTCAGAGATTTTATTCACAACTTCTTACGGGTTTATCTAGATAATTGGATAGTATACGGGATTTTGAAAGATGATTATGACAATCTGTACTTAATGTTTGAACGATGCAAACATTTAAGTATCTCTTTGAATATCAAGAAGTTTATATTTGCTATGCCATTTGGGATAATGTTAGGATATATCATCTGTAAGGAAGGTTTGTTAGTTGATCCAACCAAGGTTGCATTCATTTTAGGCCTAGAAGCACCTATCAGTCAAAGTGAGGTGCACATATTTTTAGGTCATACAGGATATTATAGAAAAATTATAAAAGGATATTGCAAAATTGTTGCACCCTTGGAAGAATTGTTGAAGGGAAAAGGTACATATTAGTGGGGAGAACCGCAACAGTGTACGTTTAAGGTATTAAAAGAAAAATTGACTACCATGTCCATTTTGCACTTCCCCTCATGGGATAAACCATTTTCATGTACATGTGGATGCTTCTGGTATGGCCATTGGTGTTGTGTTAGCTCAACTTGCTGAAGGTATTATTTATCATCCAATATGTTTTGCTAGTAGGAAGCTGACTCCTGCTGAAAGGAATTATACAACTACAGAGCGTGAAGCTTTGTCCTTGCTTTATGCATTGTACAAGTTTCAATAGTACTTGTTAGCAACAACTTTTCATGTTTTACACAGATCATATGGCATTGAAGTACTTGGTAAAAAAGCCCGTCTTACAGGGGCACATATGCATATGGGTGCTTCTGTTTCAAGAGTTTGACTTCACAGTGGTGGTGAAGCTAGGGAAAAGTAATTCTGGACTAGACCATCTATCTAGAATCAATTCAGGAGAGGATGCACAGACAATTGAAGAAATATATGGCCGATGCATAGTTATACAGGTTACAATGCATGTGGCCATGGAATTAGAGGAACAAGTGTTTTCTTTCTATGAATAGGTATGGCACCAGAGGGAATGAAAGCATTAGAAAAGAAGTAGATTGTTATATGCGTGACACCATTTTATGTTAATCAGTAGTGACCTATACAAGTTAGGCAGAGATGGCGTGTTTACGTCGATGTGTGTTTAGAGCGTGAGCACAAGGATATCATGGAAGAAGCTCATGGTGGTATTGCAGGAGGACATTATGTAGGTGATGCAACTGCCTGAAAGATCTTTATTATTGGATTATGGTGGGAGACATTGTATAAATACTATAAAGATTATTGTAAGGCGTGTGATCATTTTCAGCACCTAAGAAAATTAGGGCAAAGAGATGAGATGCCTTTAAGACTAATCACTAGTGCTAAACCATTTGAGAATTGGGCCATTGAATTTGTGGGACCTATTTCACCAGCTGTGCGTAGGACTAGATCACGCTATATCATTACTTACATAGATTATCTTACACGATGGACAGAAGCAACACCTACCAAAGACTTTACGGTAGCTACAGCAGCTATATTTCTATGGGAGAATGTTCTTACATGATATGGATGTCCTTTGACCTTGACAAGTGATAGAGGTACACATTTTTGAAATGAAAGAATCAAGATCCTGTTAGATGATTTTATGGTTGGCCCACCATAAAAACTACACCTTATCATCCTCAAGAAAATGGAACTGTTGAGGATTTCAACAAAATTTTGGGCCATAATTTGACAAAAATATGTGATGTTGGAAGAAAGGATTAGGATGAAAAAGTGTCAACTATGTTTTGGGCATATAGAACAACTTACAAGAGATTGAACAAAGCCACACCATTTCAATTGGTGTGTTTGGCATGGAAGGTGTTCTCCCTATAGAATTAATGTTACCTTCTTTACGTATTGCGTGCACTGGAGGTGTAGCTGATGAACATGATTTAGAAGAATGGATTAAAAATATGATTCAACTGGATGAGCACCAACCCATAGCACGGTGGAGTCAGAAGTAGGAAAAATCTAGGAAAAAAGCATGGCATGAAAAAAACATAAGAGATAAAAAGTTTGAGATTGGACAAATGGTTCTTCTTTATGACTCAAATTTCTTGCACCATCCAGACAAGCTCAAATTACATTAGTTGGGGCCATATGTTATAACCTCTATACTTGAATCAGGTGCATTCCATTTAGAAGCACTTGATGGATCACGGCTACCCGGTTACTTTAATGGGAGTAGGCTGAAGCCCTACTATAAATAACTATTCTTGGTGTTTGTAATAAGGTAGTGTTGCCATTTATTCTAGGTTTTCAATTCAGAATTTCCTTAATGTATTTCCTTTATTGTTGCTATGCTTTTTCAATTTAAATGTTGTTTGTGTAATAAGCGTGCTTGCGCACATGAAGCTAATTACCGTATGAAGAATGTTTATGTGCAGAGGACTGCACATACCTTTAGTGTGGGGTGGTTTTTGTTATCCGAAAAAGGACTAAGGGAATTGAAAGGTGAAAGAAATAAGCTGCTATATGTGTTCTTTAAAGAGGATTTCTTCTCAAAAGGTGACCAAGGATGAATATGGATGAAGGAATAGTATAACGCGGAGGTAAGTAGAGGCCATGATTGCTACCAAGAGAAAGTGCAGGGACAAGGTACTCAGGCGACAGGATGTGCGCGCTGAAGAGAATTTTATCACCAAAAGGTAGGAGGGTGTCCTAGAAGGTTATAGTTGGGCATGGAGATGTTACCACGTGGAACGAATGAATTTGGTCAATGAATTAGAAGGGATATTTGGTAGATGAGGAGCAATAAATGCATCAAAATGTGAAAAATTTACATAAGGAAGGGATGCGGATTCATTTTTTACCATTGCAACTAATAGTATTTGAGAGAAGAGCCAAGTGCGAAGAGCTAAGTGATCAATTTAAGGTGCGATGGGGTGTGAAATCAAGCATGACAACCAAATCTATTCTTTAAGAAGCTTGCATCCCCAGATGATGAAGGGTTTGAGCAAAGTAGGGAGATAGAAAAGAGTAAGGTTATATGGTTTCCACCTAGGGCAGAGTTGGATTGATCTAGGGTTTGATTCGCAAAGTTACAGGAGGTGAACAGGGAGACATTGGCAAGGTAGAAATGGCACCAAAGAAGGCATATGAAGTAGCATCAAAAGAAAATAAGAAGGTGGTCAATTGAAAAAAGAAGAGATGGCACCTCGAAAGTCATTTTTCGGAGATGCAATACCCAGAAGGGGTTATTGTTGCCCAAGAATGGGATTCACCCATTAGAAAAAGTAAGGTGATTGAATATAATCACAGGACATCGAAGAACAAAAAGAAGCTTGACTCCTTGCTCATGTTTAGAACCAACAAACACATGGCAGATGACATGCCAGTATATGATGATGTGGGTGAAATGCTCTTGAAGAAAATTGGGGTATATCAGTTGTATGAGCTGCCATATTATGGGAAGTATGAGCCCTTGTACCAGTAGCTCATGAGCAGGGTTCACGAAGACTGCTTCTACTTTGCAGGACATAGAGTTATACTTTTGGTCTGTGCTTGTTTCAAAAGTGACAAGTCTGAAGGCCATAGGGGAAGACATAAAAAGTGACCTTACAGATAAATCCGTGATTTTGAATACCAAGTAGGAGATGGGATACATGAAGGGTCCGTGTGGAATGGACATAGACAAATTTAAGAACTGTTCAGTTGTACAAGCTGTAACACACTTGGTTTCCAAGTTGAATGATTAGGAGCGGTGGTCGCAGGTAAACACCATGTGGTTGCATGTGGGTGCACTGAAGATGTCAGAGGGGGATAGTATACAACATTGTTAGCTATATTGCAAAGAAAATAGTTGAGGAAGCATGCACATGAGGGAAGATCAGCTTTGGATCTATTCTCCTATCACTGGTCTTCATGTAAATCAGAGTACCAGACCGACCAAATGAGAAAATATGGGAATACCCCATGGAGAGCAATCCCCCACCTAAAAGACTCATCAAATACCTATGTAGGGGGACTATGACAGATGAAGTGAAACAAAGGGCAGTGAAGTGATATGATAGGCTCTGCGCGGCATTTAGGGAGAAATGGAGCATTCCAAAAGACCTACCAGCAGTGGCAGGAAAGTAAGTTTAGTTTGATGTATACCAGCATTTCTGCATTACACACTTTCCAATGAAGGATGGGACTTGGAGCCCTTGGTGCAAGTTACCCTACACCTTCACTGCAAGGTATTTACAGGAGTCTATTCATAGGTTTACCAAAACATGTAGATTAAACTTCAATGCAGACAAGGTAGATTATGACTACCCTACACTACAGAAGAAGTATGTATACCATGAAAAGAATGCCTACACAGAGAGAATCATTTCTGAAGTGTTGAACATCAAGCCAATAAGCTTAGTTGTAGCAGATTTGGGGGCAACGTTGATGTATCTCTAGTTGAAGATGAAGATGGAGAACACCAAATATGTGGAAGGATATTTTTTCACTCCTAGCACTACCAAAAGGGAAAGCATACAATGGAGAATATCCCAGTGCCTAAGCCCACAAAGAAAATCAAAGTACATGATGAGGAGGAAGAGCACAAAGATAGTGGTGGCTTGGAGCATAGGGGTAGGAAACACCCTACAAGTTTGAGAGAAGATGAGCGTGCCATTACATCACCTTAGCCATAAGAGGGGGATGAAGAGGACTTGAATGCAGTCCAAGGGGAGAACAAGTTTAAAAGATTATTCAAGAGAACAAGGACCCATGGTGTTACCCCAACCCCTGTGCGTAAATCACCCCAACTCTCCCCCCAAAAGGAAGTGAATGCGCAGAGAAGGAGGACACTGAAGTTGAGCGAGGAGGGTGGAAGAGTCTAAGGAGAGTACGCCTACATCTCCTACACCCCCACACCCTCAGAGCACACAAAAGAAAAGGGTGAGACATCAAAGGAGAAGGAAAAAGAAGGGGAAAGACCAAAGGAAATGGCTGTAGAAAATGTACAAGACATGGAGACGCAAGCTCCAAATTTGGAAGCTAGAGTTCCTAAGCAGTAGAGGTCTAGAAGGGTGAGTGGAGAGCACATTCCACCAGCTATGGGGTATGCAACGGACATAGGAAATATTTTCCATGCCCCACTTCCAAAGCACAATAGTGCAGAAGGATCTATTTGGCTAGGAGTTGATGGATGAAGATATGGCGAATTTGTGAACACGAAAGAAAACTATCCTGGTCGATTCACACCCACATGGATGAGCCTAATTTTGATGTATGCTGAAGAGTCAGGAGTTTTTAGATGATTAAAGAAGGGTGCCTTAGGCTAGACACATGACAGTAAAGCCTACTATCAAGTCAAATGAGCAGGGCAGTAATGCGCTGGTGAAATTTTTTACGGAGGTGGCTACAAGGAAACATGGATAAATCTGTCACAATCAAAGTACTGCGCAAGGAGCTGAAGATGAAGGACTTAGAGATAGTGTGCATAACTAATGAAAGGTACTTTTTCCCAGAAGAATAATGAAGTGTTCATAAGCATTGCAAAGGATATTGGGGACAATGTAATCAAAGCAAGGCCACACTTGGAACACACGGTACCACAAACATTTCTGTCGGCAATACACTATGTGGGGAAGTTGGTGGACTTGATGCTCAAAGATGAAACTCTACGTGTGCAAGCACCAGAAATATCAGAATGAGATGTCCGAATGGGAGAATACCTTAATGATGAGAAAAAGTCACATCTTGTGAAGGGCTATTGTAGGCATTACAATAAGTCTTGAAGAAGGCAGATCAAGTTTTAAATATATGCACAACTCCAGACATGCTCATCCACATTAAGAACTTGGAAGAGAATTATGAGGTCCAAAAGGCCATGAAAGATGAGACCTTGGGCTGCATAGAGAGGTTGGCCATAGTTAAACAAAATCATGAGGCCCTGGAAGCAACACAAGAGCCACATAAGACTAGGCTAGAAGAGCTTGGAAAACTAATTACATAGAAGATGGACCTTTTGGAAAGGAGGATGACATCTATGTCTAGTGTTGTGTTGGTTCTAAAAAATTAGAAAGGGAAAATTGTGTGGGATGAGTTGGAATCCATTGTTGTGGGCATCCCAGAGAAAGTAAAACAAGCCCTCACTGAATGGAAAATTTTGGAGGCCAAAATAAAAGAAGAGTATCCAAAGCGATGATGCTATAAACTGATACACAAGGAGGTTGTTTAAATAACCTCATATAAATTATGTTATTTATCAGACATTATTCATTCTTAATTCTTTCATTCAAAATTTAGAGATAACCATTATCGGGGACGACAATGAGATTAATGTGGGGTAATGTTGATCAAACAATACCTCGTAAGGATCACACAAGGAGTCTGCGTGGGGTAGAAGGCCAGGATTGAAGGCATGGAAGGATAGGAAGGACCCGCGCGTGGAAGGAAAGTTCAAATTTCAAGACTTAGCTGATTTTGAACATGAGGATCTATTTTTGGAAGATGGCATGTGGAACACATCAACGATGCAGAGAAGTGCGCGCTAAGCATTATCTATATCTAGAAGAGCGATTCAAACGTCTATGCATGGAGGCAAGGTAAGAATAGAGTAAACACTTCAGTAATCTGTAAGAGGACTATAGATAATGCACTTGCATGTGTGGCTATAATTGTAAATGGTGTATGGCTATTAATAGCATACGACCTATTTCTAGAATGGTTAAGCAGTGAACGGTAAGTCCCCAGTGCACGTTAGTATTCAATCATGATTACTGTCAAATTTTGTTCCTTAATGGATTTAAGGGTAGCATACACTGTAGAATGATGGATTAGTTACGAGTCTTTGTATATCTTCCTTCATCATGATATCATCTTGTTACAGCAACCCTAAAGAGGGACCTGGTACATTTGCGCGCTTCAGGTGAGCACTCAGTCTAGGTTGAGTGATGTGCCAACACGACTAGGGTGTTATCTTGCAAAGTCTAGGATGCATCAAAGGGGTTATCGAAGCCGACCCCTAAAAATAATATACTGTAAATTATAGGAAAACAGGAAACTGACCTACTACGAAAAATTCACCTTTTCAAATTTTCCTAAATTGGAATATTCACCAAATTACGAATATTCGCCACTAAAAAAATCCTTTCTACACTTTCTTTGTTCCATTTATACCCCACCCATACCTACCTCATTTAATCTTAATCAATTCATTTCTACCTAACTTAACCCTAACCCACCCATTTATACCTACCTTTCCTCAAGTTCTACCCTAATTAACCCCTAACCCACTCATTTTACTTTACTTACACCTAACTCACCTACTCCTACTTCACTACACCATCACCCATCCTTCCCTTCAAATTTTAACCATTTTTACCAACTTTTTTTTAATCCTAATTCATTTTTAACAGTGATCGGCATCGGTCACCTTGAATAATATGGGTCCTCTTTTCACCCCACTGACACTGACCAACGCCTGACCGGAGTTAGTTACTGGTTCAGCCCTAGGGTCGATTCCCCCTAGCCCCATTTTCAAAAATTTAACAAAACTACCTAAACTACCTACCCAACCAACCCCAAATCACTTCCCAATTCATTTTCCCACCTAATTAAACTAGTTTTCGCCCTCCCCATACTCCATTTCACCCACATTTAAACAAAATTTCAAATCAATTTCAAAACTCAAATTTTTCATTTTTCTACCTTCATTTCAACCACAACACTAGTGGAGCTCAAACCCTACCTCTACTCGGCTCCATCTCTGCGGTGCGATGTCTAGTCTTTGACCTGGCGGTCCTCCAGCTCCCTCTCCTACCTCAGCCATGATGGAATCAAACCCTCACCTATCAACCAATCAAATCACTCATATTGATCTCACGAGCCCATCAAACTCTCCTCCTATCACCCACCAACAGCTCGCCAACTCATCCTCGTATTCCTCTCTGTCATATTTCTCATCAAAACCACTCTCACATGTCATTTTCCACATATTGCAATGCATAAATGAATCCATTTCATGTGGATTTTTACCCTTTTTACCTCCAAATTGACTCGAATGACATCGGTCAAGTCTTTCTTTAGCCAACTGGCATCAGTTACTCATACCGGCATCGGTTCCCCTGTAACCAGTATTGGTTACATTGCAATACCCATTTAAGCTAATTTGTCCAAATTTTTATTTCACGATGCCATTATCTTGCCACCAAAGCCTTATCATCACCTAGCAGGATCACGTAGTATCCTTCCCTACCTGTTTATTTTCCTAATGTTACTTAGGGGCATGTTTTTTGCATACACCTAGGTCTTACCCATAGCCTCACCTATAAACTCAAACCCGAACCCGCCCATTTGACACTTGAATTTTCTTACTTGTTGTACCTTGTGATGAACTTACTTGTGTTGTTTAGCCTACCAACCTTTCCTTTCTTAATTTCATGATGTTTATCTTGACCATCCCAAACCTTTTGGTACTTTGGAACCCACCTAACGCTTGTTCATGCACCTAGTCTCGTTGTGTTTCAAGACCGTATCCTATACCTTGGATACCTGAGCCACATTAACCTTGTTTGGATAAACTATCAACATTTGATGATATAAAGTGTGTAAGCTCTTCAACCTAGTGCCTTTTCACATTCTACACATATGTGTGCATTTGCATGCCCCCGCCTATTACCTACACCAAAAATCACCATTTCTTGTACCCGTACCCTACCTTATTTTTCATCACCTACCTTTTTATCAAACCCATCAAAAACTAAGCCTACTCCTTCATCAGTTTTGGATTTTAGGGGGATCACCTCCACCCATACCTGGGATAACCACTCCTGACATCAACCCATACCTAGGACAACCAATCTTGTTTTCGTCATCATCGTTTATCAATACAACCTATGTGACAAAAAAGGGAAAATGTAGACACCCAAAATTGGATCACAAACCTCTAAAATCCCTTTGGTTAATTACCTACATCAACTAGCCACCTCACCAAAGCCACCTCATCTCTCTACCTCACCCTAGACCCATTCCAACTCCATTTATTACCTTATACTAAGTCACCACTTATCCTAACCAACTAGGACTTAGTCTAACCTTAATCTTAATGGCCTATTATCCCTCTAACTAATTTCCAACTCCATTTACTGTCATTCCAAACTTGTGACCCAGAACCAAAATCTCAATCACACCAAATTTTGGAAGAATTGGGCTATTTTTAGCATATATGACCTATTCTCATTAACGGGCGCTGGTTATTCCTTAGCTGACACCAGTCACCTAACCACCGTCGGTTACCTTAAATAAGGATTTCCAATCTTTTACTAGGTTCCTTAACTTTGGATTCTCACATTATTGCATTCTAAACTCTCAAGCATCCAAGCAATCAAACAACAAACCAGAGCACCTGTACCCTCTTCAGCATCCAATCTCCAACATCCATTTGCATGAGAAGCTCTGGATCCACACTGCCATGGAAATAGAGCATGGTTTGACTCTCTTCACACATCCAACCATCTACTCAACTCTCACCATCATTTGGATCTCGGTAAGTACTTGTATAACTTGTTATTTGTCTTAATTTACTTGGTTATAGATCTACTATGGTTAGTTCTCTTTATTTCCTCTCTGCCCAAAATACTTCTCGGGTTCCATTTACCCAGTATTATACCAACCCATCATTCTTCTCACTTAATCACCTCCAACACCTTTACTAAGTCTTCATAAAAGTCCCACAACCTCACCCAAGTCTCCCACACTCTCTGTGTAATCACAGAGAGCTCCCAAACCTCTCATTTTAATATTTTTTACCAAATTTCCCCTACTGACACCAGTCACCCAACCGACATTGGTCCATTGCCAGTAGCATACATTGGTCACCTAACAAATATCCTTCTCTGTGACTGGTAAAACATTCAAAACCAATGAGCTCATAACTTCTCCGAACCAACCCAATACTTTACCAAACTTGGCCCAAACATCACCTACAACCTCTATCAAACTTGCAAACCCAGACTCACCAACCATCCCTCTGGATCTAATCATAACATTGTGTGTTAGATTAAATTTACTTATTATATTAGCACAAGACACTTAAATCATACAAGTATAGTAGGATTTCCTTATTTATGTTATTTTTTGCATTAAATTGTATCTAAAAGTGGTTTGACAGCCTTCTAGGAAGCGTCTCGCTTCATGGATCTAGCTCTTGCTAGGCAGACCACTAACCTATATTGTTAATGCTATTTTGTGGTCTTGTTGTGTTTTTTATAGGTCGTTCCTCGTAGCCAAAAGTAAGCTCTTATAATAAGCTTGGCCAACATTCTACGCACACACACCATCTTCTATTATTAACAGGTATTCCTCCTCGACCTTGCCTATTATCTGTTTTATCTCTACTTTGCAATGAAACATACTCAACCAATGTATTTTTAACTTTCCAATGTATCGCATGAATTTTAAATCATACAATAACACTTTTACACCCTTTGATAAATTTGTCTTCTTCATGTTCATATCATGTCAAGCCTTTTTTCATGCTTTTTCAACTCCCTAGCTCCATCTTGCATGCAATATTTGTTAGTTGATCTAAATAATTTTTGCAAGGAATTTTATAACAAATGCATCATCATCAAATTTTGAAATATTCACTATTATCAATTATAGTTCCATATATTCAATTAGAAACACCTCTTTACTAAAGACTATTTGAAAAGATGTTGCTTTATTCAACCATTTATATGTAGTTCTATAAACCTTTAGAACTGCTCAAACCATGTCATCCAAATCCTTTCATCTAACATCGTAGATCTTTCTGAGTGTGTTTTTGATAATATTATTAAAATCCTTGACTATCCCATTCACCTAATAATGATATGGGGTTATTTTATGGTGAGAAACCATAAATTCATACATTAATATGTTCATTGTCTCATTAAGGAAATGAGTTCCTCTGTCACCGGAGAGGCTAAGAGGGAATCCATCATTAATAATGATCTTTTCCAAAAGGATCCATGCCATTGTTTTTGTAGTATAATACCTTGTAGGCACATATTCATCCCACCTTTTCAAATAGTCAATTGTAATTATAATATATCACACACATGTTCTTCTCCTAGCAAGAATAATTATCCCAACAAAATAAATCTCCCACTTGTCAAATGCTTCTCGAGTAATAATAGGAAGTAAAGGAATTTCATCTAATTTACCTGGTATACCAGCTCATTAATAATGGTCCTATATTCTTGTGTATTATTTTACATCCTGAAACAAGGATTGCCACCAAATTCCTACAGTCAAAATATTCCTCTTGGTTGCATCTCCAACATAGCGTCCTCCAAAAATTCCTTTGTTTCTTTATGAAGAATATTTTTCCACTCATGCTCCAAGACATGTCATCATAATACTTCATCATGTACCATCTTATGTAATTGACCACCGATGAGTTCGTAATTTGTTTCTTTTACCACCAACAAATTTTTCTAATATGCACTCCAATCTTTCAATGCCCACCCTTTCTGCAAAATCAATGTTATATCACCAAGTTATCCCTTAATTTTTAGAGTTTATGTGTCATGTTTTTCATCCGCAATAGCATTAGATTACTCTCCCAAATTTACCCAATAGATATGGTCTAGACTTGCATTACACTTTCCCATCTTTACCATAATCGAGAAATGGAATTTTTAAAATAGTATCACCGATCTACATATTCGCCCATACATGACCACTTTGTTCACCAAATGTTTTTAGGAAATGTCATCGATGTAGAAAATAAATGGATTTTCTAACACATACTAATGAAATTTTGTAGCACACATACCATGGATATACCTTATATTATAGTATTTATATAGTTTTTTTATACCTTCATCAATTTCCTACTCATGAAAAATATCGGGTGATCTATATTGTCTTCTCTAGGTTGGATAAGAATTGTTCCAACTTCTGCTCTTGATGATTCCATATGAACATGAAATGGATTATTCTAGTCTAGTATTTTAATATGGGCGCACTCGGAAATTTTCAATTAATTCATCAAATTATCTTTGTTTTTCTTCTTCCCATACAAACTCTCCTTGTTTCCTTAACAATTTTTTTTAGGGAAGAATTTTTTTAGATATCCCTTAACATAATTTTAGTAATACCCAAAATGTCCATGAAACAAACGTACCTATTTTTTATGGTGCCTCCAATTGCAAAATTACGTATACTTTTTACAAATCCACTAACAAACCTTCTTTACAAATAATAATTCCCAATAGAATTTTGAAAGGCTTTACAAAAACATGCTTATTCAAGTTTAATTAAATTTATAATTTCCTACAATGCTCAAATATAAGATTTAAATTGTCGCAATAATCCCTAACAAACATGTATACTATCCAGAAATTCAAGTATACATGTAATAATTTGAGGATGAAATCTTAAAAGGTAGCTACTACAATATGCAAGAAAACTATCGGCATGTTTGTGATCCCAAACGATATTACTATGTATGAAAATGATCCTGATTTTATTACAATGATTATTTTTGCATGATCCTCCTCTGTGATTTGAACTTGATGATATCTAGAAAATCAATTAATGAATGTGTATATTTCCCACCTTGCAACTCCTTCCAAAATATCTTCTGTAAAGGGTGTTGGAAAAGAATCTACTACACATACTAAGTTTAACTATCTATAGCTCATGCACATTTTGAAATGCCCATCCTTTTTAATTTTCATAACCATTAAATTGGTTCACTCTAAGTCCTTCATTGGTATAATAACTCATGTGTCAAACTATTATCAATATCTTCTTTCACCTTGGCACATAAGTTTGGGTTCATCCTATATGTTCTCTTTTACATGGTTTTTCACCTTCTACTAACTTGATTTACATTTTTCCCAATGACGGATGTAATCATTTTTTTTCTTGATATCTCCATGGGAAAAAATATTCATAGTTTCAAAAACGATTAGTAGACTTGGTGACCTCTACTTGAGACTAGTAATCTTTGATAGTCACAATTTTTGGTGCCTCATATATTCCTTTGTTCACCTTGATATATTTCAATGGTTCATGACAGCACGTTGTACCTGGATCCTTCTCATTAATAAATTTCCTTGAAATTTAAGAAATGTCTATATTCAAATGATTTTAATTGGTCCCTTCATCAACCTATCACACCATGTTTTCTTTTCCCTTGCATTGTATTTCTAGCCACATTGTTTTGTCTTCTTCACTTGAATCACTATTTTTTTGTTAATTCTTCAAAGGTATTGGGAAAATCCAACTGATTTCAAATAATTAGTTTTACCTTACACTCTTTTACTATATAATCATCTCCTAAAATATCTCACTTTATGCATTGCAGTGAGTGATCCACTTTAGGTGAGGCTAAGTTGAAGGAGAAACTTTGTACAAAATTAACTTTTAAGACCTCCCACTGAGAAGTATCTTTATGTGCTTCACTACCTATATACCAAGCTCAATCCAAAATATAAAAATGTGAGATTAAATACATGGGTCCATAGATATGACTTGATTCAATGTGTTCCTTCTTCCTAAAATTCCTCACACTTCCTTAAATAATCTCATGTCTTTGTAACTCCAATATAACTAGGCACTCTATGCATAAGGTTGTTCTTTTCAAATATGGCATGTATGGCTTCACTTACTTGTTTGCATGTTTTGATAAATATTTTATGAGTCACCCAGCATCATGTTACAATCTGCCTAACTGTCTACACTATACAATTTTGACACTTGCTTTCTCGAGTGACATTTAATTTTCTAAATTTTCTAGAAATATTTGGACATATTATGCACCATGAATTTATGGTATAGGATTATTATTCTCCTTACCTGTAGTCATTTTTACCCCCATCACAAAGGAAATAAATCCCATGTGCACCGGCCTATCACCCAACGGGCGTTGGGCGCTCACCCGAGGCATGTGTGGGTACCGAGTCTCTCTTTTATGTGAGTTTAGTGGGAAACATCATCTATGATCCGTGTTTAAGAGATTTGGAAGGAAGTAAGACATGCAAGCACCATAGAGCTCAGAATGGATTCTAGATCCTTCTAGTCATTCTAGACAGAAAGTGCTTAACATATTATAGGACTTACACCAAAACAGAAAGGAAGTCTTACAAGCATTCATACTTAGTTCATAAACATAAATAAAAAATAACTATGAAGAAGGATGTATGCATGAGAACCATTGATGCTCATATTCATATAAACTGGTAACCTCATTACAGTCATTAGGCCCATTACAAAATGTCACAGAAAGGTAGACCGTAGTCATGCATTATAACTGGATTCATATAACTAAGCCCTCAAAATAAAATTTCTAACTCCCAACCCTTGATACATCCTTTCCTACCCTTATTTTACCCAAGCTAACAGAGTCCTTGCAGTATTTCTGCAGACCTCCGCCCTCTATCTATCTCCTTTTTTTACTTTTGCAGGTGCTTATATATATAGCCTTTTTGAACTGCCAACTCATTCTTTTGCAGCCTCAGATCTGATGCCAAGTGTCTGAATGTGGTCCTCCATGAGAGCATGCTCCTCCAGGCCTGAGCTCACCACTCCTTGTCATGATGTCCTTCTAGAAGCTTCTAGCATAGGGCATATTCCTTCCTGGGCCAACCTATCACTAGGCTGGCACCTTATCCACTCCGCATGCACAGTCAGGTCATGCTTTTCACATGTCCTGCCCAAAATATCCAATATGGCTAACTCCTGAGACCTTGGCTCTATCCACACACAGACCACGGGTTTCCTTAAACCATGTCCTGCGCACTTTATCCTTGTGTGCCTTTCTTCAACTAGGCCTTCTGTGCCTATGCGCCTTTTTATACTTATCCAATATTTCAGGGGCCCAAGATCACCCCACACTACGCCTATTATTCACCCATGGGACACTTCTTAATACAATAAGCTAGGAAAATATTTTTGCAATTCAGCCTTCAACTTGTTCTATGCATCGACTTCGTTCTGCGCGTTTTGGAAAATATCACCCATTAAGGCACTCACCTGATCAAAACTCAGCCTATCCCCTTGTGCACTTAGGGTGTCAACAATATTTTGTAACTCCTTTCCTATATCCTCCAGCACATCCATCCTTCGTGTAATATGTGGGTACAGTTCCTTTAACACATTTTTGATTGAACCCCTTAAGGTTTCAATGGCCTCAGATTTTTTTTCTACCTCGGAAAGGATCTTTTCTCGCTCCACTCTGTTCCCCTTGTTCTTCTCTTAGAACTCTTTAAGTTCTACTTCATCATTGGTGACCAGCATGCTCGCCACTTTGTCTCTGTCCACGCAGTTGTCGTACGCAGCCTCAACATTCCGGGAGGCAATCTTTACATCAGAAAGGACCTTGTTGTATTCAGCTATGAGTGCCATGTCTTTCAATTTATCCTCCTTTTCTAAGTGTGTGGCCACTTCTTCTACAAATTCCAAGGCTAGCGGCTGCCTCTCCATGGTGAGGATTCTTGTTAAGTCCTCCAGGCATCCCAGGGCAGATCCATATTTCTGCGTGGGAGGTGCTAGGTCTGGATGCTTCAACACTATGGAATCTGTAATGGACTCCACCTTTTTGTATACTTCGCGCACTCTAGTATTCTCATCCCTTAACTCATGCTACATCTGGGTGTTGATCAATTTTTCTTGACTTAGCTCCTTTTTCCACGCAGCTAGCTCTTTCTCTTTCTTCTTCAGTTCATCCTCCAAATATTTGATTCTATCATTCCACCCAAAGAGTCTAGCTTCAACCTCAATGGAGACCTTGTTGAGTGCGTTACACAGTTTTTTATCTGAAAGCTACTGAGCATTCACCAATGGGTTGTGTCCTTTTGATTTTGGAAATGTTATTATTTCCCCGTGGCTTACCTCAAATTCTAGCTCATCAATATGGGACTCAAATGCCCATGAGAGCATCTTCCTTTTCCGTGGGTATGCAGCATCCTTATCAAAAGATGACATTTCCACGAGCTCCTCTACTAGATCCATGCTTTAGAACAGTGCGCACAACACCTTGTTGGGGTCATCAATATAACCCATCCCTGGCCTCTCCTCCTTTGTATGACTTTCCTCCCATGCGCGTGCCTTTAGTAATAACTATAGTTAAAGTGGGGCCTCTAGTGCTGTCGTGGTCCTTTTTTGCGCTCTCTTCCTTATCCTTATTCATTACCAGCTCAGCGTTGCATTGCAACTTTTCTTCTACCAAGGTCCCAATGACCTTCATTGCTTCTCTTTCTACCACCTTGTTTATTTGTTCCTACATAAGGCTTGAATCCTTCTTCTTCTGCACGCCAACCTCCTCACTTCTTCCCATGTCCTCGATGCCTTCCCCCTCCTGGCTATCCTTGCACCTCACAAAAAGGAACCCCTATTCCTCTTCTCCTCCTTATAAATCATGCACGTTGAAGACATGTGGCTCTTGATCTCTCTTAGGATCATCTTCTACATTGTCACCTTCTTCATCGTCATCATCCTTTCCACCTATGTATCTCTCCAAACTCCCAGTTTCTTCTGAGGCGGTCTCCTCTTCTATCCTATGCTTCTTCCTAACAGGGGATTCCAGTGTAGGTGACTCTGTCTCTTCTTCTTCCAATGACTCCTTATCTAACAGATTTTCTAGCTCTGAAGTCTTCTCTTTGAGTATGGAACTTTTCTTGTGTGAATACATACTTGTTCTGGCACTTGTCCCAGGGGTACCTATTGCCTATGTATCCACTACACTAGGTACTTTCTTCTTTTGTTATTTTTCCTCCCATTTGGGTGCAGGTCTCTTCCTGCCAGTTGGGTCCTTAGGTATGGACATCTCATCCTCCAGATACATGCCCTTCTCAAATTTGGGTCTTATGTGGAGGTATACTAATGCTGCCGCGGATCCTCCTATAATGGGAAAAGTCATGGGTCTCACCATTTGGACCTCATGCGAACATACTTCTCCACGTATCACGCTTGTTAGGGTAGACCAACCCTTTGTGCATTTCTCTGTGGTCCCAGTCTAGATTACCAAGGTCCAACTTCAACTTCTTAGATTCTTTGAACCTGTTCACTCCCACTTGGAAGTGTTGAGCTGTGAAGGAAAAAGGGAGCTTGCACCAAGGGCTCCATGTCTCATCTATCAGTTTAAATCTACCTAGGAAGAAATGTTGGTACATAGCAAACTCGGCTTCTCCCTTCGTGGTCATTGGTAGTTGTTTAGGGATCCTCCATTCTGCCCCAAACGTGTTCCTTAGGCACGTATACCATTTCTCTAGGTGCGCCTTGTGTATGGCCGTCATACTATCACAAGTGTACTTCTCAAATCTCTTTGCGGGTGAAGGGTCTTCAGCAGGGTACTCCCACATGAATTTGTCCACTGCATCTGGTACTCCAATCTCTGAGAACACAATTGTTAATAGGACATTACCAAAAAGGATTTTATCACCTTCCTTCATGTAGCTGACAATCTCATCCGCGATGAATGCAGACAAGTTGTAGATGGTGCCCTCTAAAATTCTCCTATAAACATTCAACCATGCCTTGTTTACCTGGGTCCATCTCTCCTAGCCATTTAACTTTGTCACAAGGTGTGCAACCATCTTCATCACTGGGTCCTTGATGTCCGTGATATCAAAGTACCTCAACCCCTTTTTGTATGCATAAGCAGTGACGGTTTCCTTAATTTCCTCCTTGTCGCATAGGTCGTCCTCCAAACTTTCTCCTTCACAGATGAGGCCTGTGAAATGTGAAACAAGCTGAGGGGTAATGCGCATCTTGCGCCCTGTGAAGTGGAAGTAATCTTCATGCATGTGTGACATCAACCATTGATATAGGTGCTCAGCCTTCCCGAAGTAGGGCAACTCAAAGAGTTGCAATAATCCTGACTTCTCCAACTTGACTTTTACATCATCATTATAGATGGGAAAACCCTCTGGTGTCCTTTTATTTTTCAAACGCACTAACTCCAACACCATTTCCTTCTCGATTATGCTCGAGTGATGATTGTAATCATTTATTGACATAGTTCTTAAATGGGACTCCCACTCCTTCCCCAACAACACTCCATCTAGGTACTACATTTCTGCATACCACTCTTCATTTGTACACGGCAGTTTCTTGTTGCTTGCTCTTTCCTTTTCCCTTTCCCTTCTTAGGTGTGCCAACTAGTTTCTTGGGTGCCATTGTCTAGGTCCTCTTATCACTTCAATCACTTCTTGTTACTCTGTTCTTCCACTCTCTCCAACCTTAGATCTCGAACTTGTGAAGAAAATTCCTTAAACCCATGCCCTAGTTCTTCAAACCCTAACTGGGATAATTCCTTCACAAGATGGCACCTTCTCACAACTTCTCTTACACCCGTGAAATCCCTTCCTTCTGGTTTGTAAATCCAAACTAGTTACTCATGCTCAAACTCTTCAAATTTTTCTTCACACGGATCAGTTCTGGAAGCCCTAGTTTGCAAAGATGCAAAAGTGCTTCTTTCTCCTTATACGCAAAGTGAATAATGAAATGCCTCGACCCTTTATTTATATTTTTTTCTCATTTTTAAGCATTAAATGCTACTTCACCTACCACCATAACTTTAACGTTTAATGCAGATTTTTCAAACAAATCCTGACTTCTGCACCCTAACTTATCCACCCAAACCTACATGGACAATCTTCCAACCTTCTGGCGCACAACCAATCCATCTTGATAGGAGACTCTTGCACGCATGTCATCGGCACTGAAGGAACTTCTGTCATAATTTTTTCTCTCACCTACCTCATGTTTCTTATGCACTTCTTCCTCTATACGTGGGATCTGAAAGTAGCCTTATCTTGACACCAAACAACCTTTTCCATCTTTTCTTTCATGAATCTCTTTCAATAGGGTCATTCAATTGGGCTT
The DNA here is from genome assembly GCA_019776745.2 of Taxus chinensis. Classification (NCBI taxonomy): domain Eukaryota; kingdom Viridiplantae; phylum Streptophyta; class Pinopsida; order Cupressales; family Taxaceae; genus Taxus; species Taxus chinensis. Next base: position 27,146,640 of record CM034151.1, read on the forward strand.
TCCAACACAATCCTCCTTGGCACTTTACCCATGCTTTCCTTCACATCACTCCACCCCACACTTAAATGATGTGCGGCCCTCTGTGCATTCAAAACCCTAAAAAAGTAACAAGGTTACCAGTGCCCAAGGTGTAAAACAAAACAACAACGTGAAAGGGAAACACAAGAAAGGAAATGCATAAAGGAAATTCTAAACTATCTGGAAAAACTACCTTATTTACAAACACCAAGAAGCCTTATTTATAGTAGGGCTTCAACCTACTCCCATTGAAGTGTCCAAGAAATTTTGTTCCATCCAACGCTTGTAACTGGCACATGCCTGAATCAAGGATGTACGAGATTATATAGGGACCTAACCAATGGACTTTTAACTTCCTAGGATGGCAAAAACAGAAACTAAGAATCATACCAGTTCATTTTAAGACCATCTACCTGGTGAATATCCTCGGAACCTCAAAATTTTCTTGTTCCTAATGTGGTGGGACAGATCATGCCATGCTTCTATCGTTGTTTGTAGCCTTGCAACAAAAATAATCCTCGTGTGCATCAAAAAAATCTTTTCTACTTCCTCCGCACTCCTATCGTGCGTCAAAAAACTCTCCCTGTCACGTGTCAACAAACTCTCGCTGTCACGGGTTGTACAGCTTCCACCCTTGGCATGTTTACTGTACCATATGCCCCCAGGTGGTATGAGTGAGCTAATAGTGTTCTATCTGGCGAATAATATAGGATTATATAGGGGATAGTTTCAAGGGTAGGTAAAAAATATTAAACTGTAATAGGCGAACAGGTCATGACCCACACTAGAATCATCAGTAAGACCATCTATTCGCCACTAAAATTATCCCTGTGCCCAACCTCAAACTTCTTGTTCCTAATGTGGTGATCATGCCATGCTTTTTGCTTTGCTTTTTCTATTGTTTGGCTCCACCTAGCAAGTGATCATCTTTCATCCAGCTTCATCAATTCATCAATTCTATCTTCCACACTTGCTCATGCCATCCCTCATGCACGCTATTCGCAGAGAAGGTGACATGAATTCAACCGGCAAAAACAGCTTCCATGCCAAACACCAATTGAAACAATGTGGCTTTGTTCAGACTTTTATAAGTTGTCCTATAAGCCCATAATATGGCTGATACCTTGTCATCCCAATCTTGTCTTCCGACATCACAAATTTTTGTCAGGGTATGACTCAGTATTTTGTTAAATGCTTCCATGGTTCCATTTGCTTGTGGGTGATAAGGTGTAGTCTTGTGATGAGCCACCATGAACTCTACTAACAGGATCCTCACGGTCTCATTCAAGAAATGTGTACCCCTATCACTGGTTAAACTTAAAGGGCATCCATACCTTGTGATAATGTTCTCCCACAAAAATCTTGTTGTTGTGGCTGTTGTGCAGTCTTTAGTTGGGGCTACCTCTACCCACCTTGTCAAATAGTCTATGCAAGTGATTACATAGCGTGATCTAGTCCTATGCGCTGCTAGTGTAATAGGGCCTACAAAGTCTATTGCCCATTTCTCAAAAGGTTCAGTGCTAGGGATAGGGTGCAAAGGCATTTCATCTCTCCTTCCTAGTTTGCCAACATGCACTGACAATGGTCACATGCTTTACAATAGTCCTTATAATCCTTATATAGAGTTTCCCACCACAATCCTGCCATTAATATTTTATGTGTGGTGGCGTTCACCTTACATAATGTCCACCTGCACTTCCTCCGTGTGCTTCCTCTATGATGGTGAGGTGCTCATGCTCTAGTACACACCTACGCAAAACTTCATCATGCCCTAATTTGTATAAGTCCCCACTGATCAACATGTAGGGTGCAACTGCATATGGCTAGTTTCTTTTTCTCTAATGTCTTCATCCCTTCCGGTGCCACACCTTCCTTTAGAAATACTGTAATTTCCTCCAAATTTTAGGGTGCGTCCCACAACCTAAACATTTACGCGTGTGGCATAGTCTCTTCAATGCTCTGCACATCCTCCCCTGAATCAATTCTTGACAAATGATCAGGTCCACAATTACTCTTTCCAAGCTTCACAACTACCATGAACTCAAACTCTTGAAATAATAGCACCCACCGACATATGTGCCCTTGTAGAATGGGCTTGTTCACCAAGTACTTTAACGCCATGTGGTCGGTGTAGAATACAAAGGGAGTTGCCATCAGATACTATCTGAACTTGTGAAGCACGTAGATCATTGACAATGCTTCGTGCTCAGTCGTAGTGTAATTTTGCTCTACTGGTGTCAACTTCCTACTTGCAAAACATAAAGGATGATCAACAATTCCTTCACCTAGTTGTGCAAGCACTACTCCAATGGTGGTTCCTAAGGCATCTACATGAACATGGAAGGGCTTATCCCAAGAGGGAAAACGTAATATAGGTGCGGTGACAAGCCTATCCTTCAATGTGTCAAACACCTTCTGTTGTGCCTCTCCCCAATGGAAGGCACTTTTATGTCTGAGAAATTCTTCTAAAGGCACGGTGATCTTGGCATACCCCTTGATGAATTTCCTGTAATAACTTGTATTCCCAAGAAATCTGCGCACTGTGCTTTGGCTAGTTGGCTCCCCCAATCCCACAATAACTGCAACCTTGGCAGGATCTACTAGCAAGCCCTCCTTACATATGATATGCCCCAATAATGTTCCAAAGGGTGTAGCAAAGACACACTTCTTAATGTTGAGGGATATCCTCAACTACCGACACCTCTCAAACATCAACCTCAAATTATCACAATGGTCTTTTACTAGCCCATACACCATCCAATCATCCAGATAGACCTGAAGAAATTTATGGATGAATTCCTGGAATGCCTGTACCACTATGTGCACGAGAAAACAATAGGTGCATTCTTCAACCCAAAGGGCATGACCATGTATGCAAAACTTCCCCATTCAGTGGTGAAATTTGTCTTTTCCTGGTCTTCCTTTGCAATCTGGACTTGGTGGTACCCTGAAAATCCATCCGTAAAGGAATAGATTTCACGCCCAGCAACTCCCTCCAAAATTTCTTCAGTGAAGGGGGTTGGAAAAGGATCGATGACACAAACTGCATTCAGCTCCCTATAATCCACGTAGATCCTAATCCGCCCATCCTTCTTGATGTTGATTACCATTGGACTTATCCATTTGATTCTTCAACAACTTTAATGATCCCAGATGCTATCATTTTGTCTATCTCTTCCTTTACCTTCACGCGCAAATTGGGATTCATCTGGTAGGGTCTCTTCCTGACTGGGTGCGCACCATCCTTCAGCTTTATCCTCATCTCCCCCAAGGAATGGTGGATGCCTTTGAGCTCATGGTACCCATGCACGGGAATAAATCCTCAAATTCACGCAAAAGATCAATGATCTTAGAGACTTCCTTCTCCGACCAGTAATCTCCAATGATAGCTTCCTTAGGTTCTTCTCCTGAGATGATGTTAACCTTAATTTAGTCTTTAAGGGCTCATGGTAGGCACGTGCACGAGTATCAGCACTATCCACTACCTCACGCATCCCTATAGAATGGTTAACATCCAAGCTTTCTGCTTCCTCCCCATCAATAACATACACCAACTTCCCTTTTTCTTTTTCCAAACACATGCGCTCAAGTTGTATCTCTTATGTTTCTTCTACCTCTTCTTCAAAGCGCACCTCTAAACCTGGTCCACCTAGCAACTCCAACATCCTATCTTCTACCATGGCACTATCCCCCATGGTAAGGCACTTGACAACCTACAATGCCTTATCAACTGATGGCTTGGTACTTTGATACTCAAATGTTTGAAAAAGGTCAGCCGCTAGCTCTTGCCAATTCCCTATCTGGTGGCGTGTCTCTGAATGTATGTACCATGTACACATGCGCAACCCTGCAGTGTAGAATATAGTTTGTTTACCCAGAGGGATAGTGGCAAAGCTTCCGTGCCTTCCCTCCAGGTTCTCTCACATGCTTGGATGTGGAAAGAGGTGGGTTCCTTGCCATGGTAGTCCTTAATGGTAGTGGGCGCATTGGTTCTAGAGAAATGAACGGAGAAAGCAATTCTCACTTCACGCCATTCCAAAAGGCTCCCCTAATGTGTAGCCCACCACTGTGCCACTGTGCTAAGTAGGACATAACTTAACATCCCCCTTCATTCCTTCTCCTCCTTCCACTGAGCTTCCATCTCCCACAAAAAGATCTCAGGGAAGGCTCCTCCTGAATACTTAGGTAGCTCCTTTCCTCCTAGGTGCCAGACTATATGCGCCTTTGTTACCTTTGTCACTGATCCTCTCAACTTTCATCTGATCAATTCATAAGTTCCATGCACCCAATTATCACATGCTAGACTGGTGGTGTCACTTACCGACTGAGCATCCTCAAACTGGATAACTCCATTGGTAGGATGGATTATCTCTAGATCCCTGATTGAGTGCACATATATTCTATCCAGGACCTCTTCTCCCAAAGGTTCAGTATAGGGTGTTGACTTCCCATCAGCCAGGGGTATGATGACCCATTCCTCCTTATTTTCAAAGCTGATGTACCCTTTGTTGAACTGAAGATGTACATTGTTCTTGTAACACCATGGGCACCCAAGTAGTGCTAGGAAATTTTCTGCCTCAGCGAGTGCCAAGACTTCAAAGTCCCTAGTAAACTTAGCTCCCTGGATAGTGATAGTTGCATCCTTTAAGACACCGATGGGCATTGCCTTCATTTTTTTTCCATATACAACACATTCAAAGATGGTTGTAATGTAGGTCTCCCCATCTGATGCCATGCATCCAAAGTGAGAACATTGACCTCCATGCCTATGTCAATGAGGATATTACTAAGGATCCATCCATCCACGACTGCATCCAATGTGATCTCCTTATCATAGTCAAGGCTGTGAGGGGGAAGGTTTGCATGTAAGACCTTCCTCTTGCACTCTCTTCTAGCGCATGGTACCTTCTCTCTCAACCATGATCCTAGCAAGGGAATAATATTCTCTTGCCTTAGCATTTTACATACTTCCTTGACCTCATCCAGGTCATCCTTTGGTGCCTCGACCTTCCTTCTTTGCTCCTCCCTCCTAGACTGCTCCTTTAGACACTGGATTTCTCCTTGTAAACTACGAATGACATCCATGGTATCTTGATATACCTCCTTTTGATGTGCAGGGTCTGGGTACTTCCCTTGAACCACTTCTTTTCTTGAAACCAGAGTCCTCTGCCTTGGTATTTCCTTTGCGTGTGGCCTCTGCTCTTGTTGTTACCAAAATAGGTTCCAAGCCTACATCATGTGTTACCCATGGCATCCATTGTGTGTCTACTTTCTTAATGCTTACCATTGCAGCACCCTTTTCTTTCTAGTGCTGCTGATTCATGTGCTCAAATAACTCTGGGAACTCCTCATACTTGTGCTTCTTTCCACACCATGAGCACTACAACAAGTCTAGGCATTCTCATTTGTAATGCTCTTTAGACCCACAATTAAAATAGGTTCCATGTGGGAACTCACTTCTTCCTCCCCCACAGTTACCATGACCATGAATCCTCCACAAAATCCCCTTCCGTGACGCACCTCCATCTGCGTGCTCTTCATAACGGCGATCATCACTTTTAGAACTGTTGGCAATGTTGGTTTGGCGCACCCCATGATCAATGGCCTCATGGATCTGGTCAATGAGCCTACAATCCTTAGTATCATGGGTTGTAGAGGTGTAGATCTTATATTAGCAAGACACATTCTTCTAAATCATGTGTTGTAATAAGGGGCATCTACTTGCATCATGGTCCCCATGAAAAATTTCATAGTCTACTGTCACGGCACGTACTGTCCTCCAGGGGAAACTATCCTTGACATGCCCTTCTCCTTCACAATTTGTACACCATAAACCACTGCGAGTCTCATGGGCTGAATTCAGACAAATTTTCCAACTGCTTAGACATAGTAGCAATCTGAGCCTCCAAAAATGGGCTAATACCAGTATCAACACTTCCAACAACCTCAGTGCACAGAGTAGCTTCTAACACCTCACACGGGTCTGTGAAAGTTTTATGAGATAAGGCCCTTCTAAAAGGTGTGATCAACCCTCCAACAAACCACTGAGCATGCTGTGAAGGGTGAATATCATATGATAACTTAGACAAGAGAGTTTTAAAGTATGCATCATACTCCCACACACTCTTTCCATTCCTTGTTGAATCTCCTTCAGGGCACTGATGCTCTTCTGTTCAAACTCAGGGATGTGGAATTCTACCAAGAAGGCATTCTTTAAAGCAGTATAATCCACCACCATTTGATGAGGGTCATATTTCCTATACCAGCTATGTGCGCGCCCTTGCAATGTCATTACAAACTGACTAGCCTTCTGCTCTGGGGTTGTGATCCCCTTTGTGCGCCATAGTAGTTCACACTTGTGAACATGTTCTGTAACATCTTCAATACCTCTGTAATCAAGAAAATGTAAAGACATTTCAAAGAAGACTTGAGGGGGTGGCTGGGGCCCTTTTCCTCCTGAGCCAGAGCCTTGGTTCCCTCTGGTGTTTCCTCCACCACTGAATCCACCAGATCCACCAGGTCCTGTGCCTCCTGACCCACCAGATCCACCAGTTCACTATTCCTCTTCCTCCTGATCCACCATGTCTACCAGGTCCCATTCTTCCTGACCCCCCCCAGATCCACCAGATCCTGTAGTGGTCATGCCAAGGGTCCCCATAGTTCCATTGAACTGCACGTCGATGGTCTATGATAATTCCCCACTACCAATAGTGTACCCCGCGCCACTCCCAGATGCAAGACCAAAATCTTGCGTGTCTATACCTTGCCCAAAAATTCCTCCTAACACTAGAATAGTGTTTGTAGCCATTGAAGTCCCAAACGAGAAATTATATCTCTTGGGTGTAGATCGATCACTTCCACCGATACCAACTGGACTAACAATATTCTCTCCTTGATCTAGAAAACCAAGCGCCAGGGTTTGGTCACTAGGTGGGTCTCAGATGCACACCAATACTCTTCTCTCTCCATGTGACGAACTCTCATCAGAAGCCAAAGGGGTCTCTCTTATGTGCTTGCCAAGATGGGGTCACACAGACTACTTAGGTTCCATGTCCTTTGCGTGAACCTCAAATCCTTCCCACAACATCTACCTCCATATATCCATCACACTTGCAACCTCACATTGTCTAGAAATCTCCCTTTCATGCTTCACTATACTTGAGTCGTCTCTCCTCCCTTTCTTTCTCCATCGCAACATCTTCCATCTTCCTCCACCCTAGCTTCCTTGTTAACCGCTCAGAATGGTTTAGCTGACCATTAGAAATGCTTCTAAACTCATGGTAACCATCAAGATCTTCATTACCAGAGGGATAACACCTAGAAATGATCCTTTGGGATCCTTCATAAATTCAAACTCAGCAACCTCTGGATAAGAATATGTGGAAATGGCATACTCCAAAGTGTAGCTAGCCAGTACTCCTTTCCACCAATGATCCACAACACGAGTCCATGTTAGATCTACATCCTACAGCCTCTAGTATTCTTCTTGGGTCCACACATGTGATCTATAATACCAGCTTGATCTAGATGCATATGCTGAGATCCATTCATACAGTTCTACTGGGAAGCAACAGAAAAAAGTTTCATACAAATCATGGTAGAGGTTCTCTTCTACCCATCTACGTGCATCAAACTCAGGTCCAGTGCTGAATCTCTGAGAAAATTCATCCTATGTGCTCTTGAACCATGATTCAACACTTTCCAAAGTTAACTGCTCTATCATTACTCATTACACAGATCATGATGTATGCCATTTCCCACTACAACTTCAAAAAGAGGTCCCGGTAATGGAACCAAGATGTAGTCATTTTTACCCCCATCACAAAGGAAAGAAATCCCATGCGCACTGGCCTATCACCCAGCGGGTGTTGGGCACTCACCTGAGGCACGCATGGGTGCCGAGTCTCTCTTTTATGTGAGTTTAGTGGGAAACATCATCTATGATCCATGTTTAAGAGATTTGAAAGGAAGTAAGACATGCAAGCACCATAGAGCTCAGAACAGCTTCTAGATCCTTGCAGTCATTCCAGACAGAAAGTGCTTAATAGATTATAGAACTTACACCAAAATAGAAAGGAATTTGTACAAGCATTCATACTTAGTTCATAAACATAAATGAAAAAGAACTATGAAGAAGGATGTATGCATTAGAACCATTAATGCTCATATTCATATAAACTGGTAACCTCATTATATTCATTGGCCCATTACAGAATGTCACAGAAAGGCAGACCGTAGTCATGCATTATAACTGGATTCATACAACTAGGCCCTCAAAAGAAAATTTATAACCCCCAACCCTTGATACATCCTTTCCTACCCTTATTTACCGAAGCTAATAAAGTCCTTTCAGTATTTCTGCAGACCTTCTCCCTCTATGTATCTCTTTCCAACTTACTTCTACAGGTGCTTGTATATATAGCCTTTTAGAACTGCCAACTCATTCTTTTGTGGCCTCAGATCTGATGCCAAGTGTCTAAATGTGGTCCTCCATGAGAGCATGCTCCTCCAGGCCTAAGCTCACCACTCCTTGCCATGATGTCCTTCTAGAAGCTTCTAGCGTAGGGCATATTCCTTCCTGGGCCAACCTGTCACCAGACTGGCACCTTATCCACTCCACATGCATAGTTGGGTCATGCTTTTCACGTGTCTTGCCCAAAATGTATAATATGGATAAGTCCTAAAACCTTGGCTCTATCCACATGTGTGCCATGGGTTTCCTTAAACCATGTCCTGCGTGCTTTATCCTTGCGTGCCTTTCTTCAACTAGGCCTTGCACGCCTACGTGCCTTTTTGTACTTAGCCAATATTTCAGGGGCCCAACATTACCCAAACATCTAATACAATTTTCTTTAACCTTTTGTGTCATTCTCAATGTATGTTTATTTTTAGACCTTACCCTACAAAATATCTTCTAGTTAACTCATAGGATTCATGTGCCCAATTATCACATGTCACGCCGAATGTGTCTTATATGTATTTTTCTTCATTATAATGTTATTTTACTTATTGGTTTGGGTCAAAATTCCCCATATTTAATAATTTCATCCTATAAATATGCTCCAAATCCTCATGTTCTTAAAAATATTATGAAGGGACCCCTTTGCTAGAATCCATGAGTATAGTTATGTGTCGTATTCCATTCTTAAAACTAATACAACACTTCTTAAAGTACATATCCACTTTATTCAAATAACACCATGACTAACCAAGTAGTGCTATAAATTTATCTATATCCACCAATCTGATGAGTTCAATGTGGTTGTGAAACTTGACTTCCATATTGCTGATGATAACATTTTTTAGTACTCCATTAAGAATGGCACACTTCTTGATAGCAACGAAGAAAATGTGTGGAGATGGATTGAGCACATGTCACCCCATTTTATGGCATGCATAATTTATCAAGATATTAAACTCCATCGATGTGTTAACTAATATATCATTAAATTTTTGACCATTTATGTATGCATCAATAATTATTTTGTATTTGAATTTCTCAAGCTTAATTGCATTAATATTTTTTATGTGCGTGACCCAAATTTTTTCAATGTGAAATTTTTTGAATCTAATGAGATATCCATTGAGAAAGTAATGGAGTAAATCCTTCATTTCATATAAGGTTGGCATACTTTCTTGAATTCGTCCCTATTTTTTTTAAGATTTGGAATCCCTAGTGTTTCATTTTTTGGTCTCATGTCTTCCCTTAAAAATTCAATTTTGTCTTGGATTTCATGAACCAAATCCTTAGTTTCTTGAAGCACTTTTTTTTCATATTCCATTAGAGTATCCTTTTCCTGCATGAATTTGTATAAGTATTATATTTTATTTAATAAAATTAAATTTAAGATAAGGACAATGTTGATCAGATAGATATATAAAAGTATTCATGAAAAATCAAGAAAAGGAAATGCAAGAAAGAGTGATAGATAGGGTTTCGAGAATGACTCGGGTTATATCTATATGTTTGAACTGATTATGGAATGGAGACCAATATGGAAAGCAAAATTCTAGGATGTGCAAGATCTATCTAAAATTAGACTACAACAATCTCAGGGATAAGAGTTCCTGGACTGGGATAGGGCCACTTGGGCATTAGTGTTTGATCTAGGTGATGGTGTATGTAGATTTGCTTAGGATATGGTTCTTTTCATGTCACTTAGTGTCACTCCTTATTCACTATATGTTGAATCAGATTTGTTATGTCACACTTGTACCTACAAAATAAACCCTAGATACCTGCACAATACTCAAACACACATTAGATGAATACCAATATGTATATTCTTGAGTCAGACTAACCTTGGTGGTCACCCTAGTTTGATTGTCACTAAACTTTGTACTACATTTCAGAATTTATGTAGTTCTTGTGTGTGTGTGATTAGAATAGTGTCCCTTGATCTAGTTTTCCCTAGTGTCAGTCACATAAATATATAGTGGGCTACAACTACTTTGTCCCAATGTAAATGTGTGGTATGGAATTCTGAATAAACCCTCCTATGCAGTGAATTGTGTAGTCCCAAAATGTAGTACTTGGTGAGTAGATAGACAATACGAGCTCCTTGTAATAGTATGTGCCTCTTTAATGCTTGCCCCCTAATGAGGTTTAATAAGACATGTATACATATATGATTCCTTTTGATGAACCCCATTTTTTGATGTTTAAGCCATGTATAGCCTTATACCATTTTGATATCATAGGGCACAATAAACAATGTTAACTTCTCAAATTTAATACTTTACTATAATTTTGAAGGAATTATTGTGCGTATGCTTATGATTTTTACTTTGTTAATTCTTCTTCATAAATCTCTTAAATAAATTTGGTGTAAAATATTAAATGCACTTTTGGGATAGTATGTGTTGAGTTATCATAGGGAGCACAGGACTTAATTCATGTACTGGTATAGGACTCTTTTGATGTGTTGGCACAGGAATTTTCTTCGCATTAATAGGGAACTCAGAGAACCACATCAAGATCATCCAAGTCACCAACCATGATTCTACAAGGAAGTAAATTCGCATATACATGTAGATAATTCTAATTATAAGAATCATATCTGGCAGCACCATAACTTGGACATTACGCAACACCATTAGCTCAACAAACATTCCACCCAACTTTGAGGATGAAGTGCTCCAAACTAGAGATCGTTCATCACCAAAATTCTCTTCAATCAGAAATGAGTTGAAGAATATTTGGCAGTGATTGACTCCTTTAGAGCCAATCACGGATTTCCTCTTCAGTGGTCATGAATGATTCTAGTTCAAACACTTTAAGGACTACCCCTTTCATTAATGTATTTCCTAAAATAGATAGTCATCGCTTCAGTTAGCATTTATTTAAGTAGACTTAGTCATTTGGAATAAATAGTTCTCTCCTAACAGAACTAGAACGTCTTTTGTATAAAAGAGATCGTGTGCTTAGATTTACTGGTTCAATTATTAGTCATTTGATTCATTGTAAAAGTGCATTTTCAATTCAATAAAGATAAAAGGTTCACAGGAAATTTTTATTGTTTGAGTTCAAGTGTTAAACCTGATCAAAGGAAAGGGGCAAGGGCCACTCATAACCAATGAAAAGGGAGTTTACATTTATTTCCTTTTGGTCTTTGTGAATGCATTTATTGTTCCAACATTTATTTCATTACTTTGATGCACTTATGTTTTCATGGTCAATGATTTTTCCAATTCTGTATTTGGTTTTAGTTTTCCTTTCAAGGATTTTATTTTGTAATCATGATCAGTTCAACAATTTCTTAGTTTTTGTTACTAAATTACGTACTGAAATGTCGTTCCTATTGCTCCCTTTGTTACAAACAACCATGGACACCTCCCTGGATTGAAATAATAATATGATTAAAGTACTAGCATCAACGAAACTCATCACTTTTTGACAGTGTTTCCAGGGAATTCAAGTTGCTATCAAAGGTTAAGGTGTTATCTAGAGGTACTGCTTGTTGTCTGGTAAGTTTCCATTCATAAATCTCATTTCCATAACTATTTCTTTTTAAATTATCAAAAGACCTTGTAGTGACAGCAAGAATCCTCTGAGTTGGAGTATGTGTAACACACACAATTAAATTCAACACTAATAATTAGGGAACCATTTTCAGTATGATATGATTGTATGTTTAGACCCAGAGACCATAGAGTTAGATTTGTTATATTGAGTCCTTAAAACCCCCAACAAAACTAGCATGTGGAACAACTTGTTGGATAAGGAAGAATGGTTGAAAAAGTACATAACCCCAATGGTGCAAATAATGAAAATCCTCCAATTGGCAGGACGTTTACCTACCCTATTGAATTAGATCTTAATGAAGATTCTCTTATGAAAAATATATCCCCATCAATTCTACCAACTTTCCAAGGATTAGTTTCAGAGGACCCTAACCAATTCCTTTTTGAGTTTAAGGTTTTATGCCAAACATATGACTACACTTATGATACCCGAAATCTTAAACTATTTCCCTAATCTAAAATATTTAGCTATGAGATGGTTTATGGGTTTAAGCCTGAATTCCATTCATAACTGGAAATAAATGGAATACGCCTTCCTGGATAAGTATCAGGATTACTTTAGAGTGAGGGATAGGAAATAATAGCTCTTTTGAATTAAAAAAAAAAGGAAGATGAAAGTGTAGAAGATTACCTAGATCATTTCCTTTTCCTTCACAAAAGGTGTGGTACTGGCTTGGATATTAACCTAATTAAAAATTTATTTCTTAAAGGGTTGGATGAAGACACACAAGAAGCATTCAATTTGATGGGAAAGGGAGACATGAACAAGTTAGAGTTCACAGACATTACCGACTTTTGTAGGAATTACTCTCGAACTCACCCCAATTAAAGAAGACAAAAAGGAAAAATGGCCAATGAGGACATATCCAAATTAAGGAAGAAATTACAAATTTGAGAATAGGCCTCCTTATTCAACTCAATACAACTATGGATAGAGAAAAGGCTAGGAATACAAAGCCTTTTTTCATTTACTACCCAAGATGTAGCGCTAAACATGGACTTAAGGATTGTCCTTTAGATAAGACATAAACTTGTATTCTCTATGAACTTAAGCATGCCACAGATCAATGTGGACTACTTCCCTTGCTAAAGAATCACCTAAAACAAAGAAACCAAGAGGGTTCTTAGCTAAACTATATGGCTCAGAGGTAAGGAAGACAATTTTAGACCAATCAAAATCAGCCCTATATCCCAAAATCACAATGGACTCTAAATCAATGGAATGCACCAAGGCCATATCCACAACCTTAGTTTCAACAAGCCCCACAAGAATGGATCCCACAGTGGAATGCCCCACCAAATTATTATCAACAAACTTGGGATCCACATCCAAACATTCCACCATATCAACAACAGTACTAACAACAGTGGAATCTACCTCAAGGATCTGAGCAGCAGTACTATAATCAAATCAGACCTCAAGGCCAGTAATCCCTGTTGACTAGACCCACTAATGGTGCCCAATCTGATCATTCTACCCAACCATAGATACTTACACAAACTGTGGCCAATCCCGAAAACGTGAGGCATGGAAATCCAACATATACTATGGAATCCAATAGAAATCCCACAGTAAAATCAGTGGATTGAAAGAATATTTTACCGCGTTTAGGGAAGGTTGCCTCAAAACGTTCCTCTCCCGTGATAGATGAAATTCATGAATAAGAAGAAAAAACAGAAGAAACACAACCTAGTTCTGTTGAAGAAACTCATCAGCTAAATAAAGACACTCCTTTTTCATCTAGGCTCTCCGAGAGACCAAATATTACAATCCCTAATAAATCAGAGTCAGAATTGATACAAGGATTGAGGAAGTTAAGTATGGGTGTTCCCCTATTGCAAGCTCTTAAGGAAATCCCTGAATTAAACAAAGCAGTAAAAGATCTTTGTTTCAAGGCTCTAGGTAGAAGGAAGAAACAACCTAAAACCAAACACGTTGATGGAAATCTATCTAGTACTTGGGAATGGAATATTCCACCTCCTAAATAAGAAGATCCTTGAAGCCCTTTTGTAACAGTCTGCATAGGAGAGGTCTAGATTCCTAACGTTCTTATTGATCTCAAAGTTTCCATCAATGTTATGACAATAGATACTCTGTCCACTTTAACACGTCCTGAACCACAGTCCACATCTATATTTTTACATATGGCATACCAATCTATGAACAAACCCACGAGGAATAATAGAAGATGTTACCATTACCATTGAAACCTTGGGACTATGCGGTTAGACTTCATGATCATAAAAAACAAAGAATAGAAAAAATGGATACCCCATCATCCTAGGACACCCTTGGTTAGATACAGTTGTCCACCCTTATTGATTGCTAGGATGGGGAATATGGTGATCACGAATGGGTGGAGATTTCAAAAAAATTTTCATTATGCCTTGCTGCTAAACCATTTGCCACTGACAACCAGACAAGGGTTCTAAATATGATTCTAGACAATTTATATGATATCATATCCTCTCTTTCCATGGTCGTAATTCAAGAGCACTCAGATCAAATTCAATGTGATTATCATGAACCTTGTGCTGGACATAGTTTGATTCCTATGCTTGATTCCTGCACTAAATTCAATTGGAGTCCTATGTTCAACTCCTGTGCTGATCTTTTTTCTAGTCCTGCGCTACAGGTAACAGAAATAGAACATGATTTCATGGATGGAAATAACAAGCCCATCATCTATCCTTTTTTGAAACATATAGATCTGACAAAATATGTTTTCCAAAACATAACTTTTTTTTCACAGGTTGTTACCACACATGTTTCCATTAACGCACACTATCAAGAGAATACCCTGTTATAGATTCGCTTCACCCTGATACCAAACAATTACCATATTTCTTCCTAGAATAAACATTGAACAATTAATAGATGGTTGACCGATCAAGAAGAAAATACCTTGTTCAAACTCCTCTACCCTCATCCCCAAGCTTTTTATTGGGAGTATAGTGACACGAAGGGTATTCAACCCTGGTATTTTTATACATCACATCTATACCACTGACTCCAGACCAGTTAATACAACCTCAAAGAAGAAGAAACCCTGCTCTAAGAGATATTTTGAAAATTGAGATTGAGAAACTTTTAAATATAGGCTTTATCTATCCAATCTCATATAGTCACTGGGTTTCTCCTTTGATTATAGTGCCTAAAAATAACGGGAAATGGACAGTTTTTGTGGACTATAGGGAATTGAACAAAGCCACTCATCGAGATTATTTTCCATTACCTTTTATTGACCAGGTTTTAAATAATCTCTCTGGTAAGAGGTACTTTTCATTCCTTGATGCATTTAGTGGATACAACCATATAACAGTTTCCCCTAAAGATCAAGTTAAAAAAACCTTCACCTATCCTTGGGGGACATTTTCTTACATAGTGCTACCTTTTGGGTTATGTAATGCCCCTTCTACTTTTCAAAGAGTCATGCTGGCAATATTTTCTGATCTCACCCATGATTGTGTAGAAATTTACATGGATGATTTCACGGTTTATAGAGCAACATTACAAGAGTTGGTCAACAATCTGGATAAAGTCCTTGGTCGATGTGAAAATCATTAGTTATCTTTGAATCATGAGAAATGCTTATTCATTATGGAACAAGGTATTGTTTTGGGACGTCATGTCTCAATTGAGGGAATTAAGGTGGACCTAGACAAAATTAATATCATTGTAAAACTGCCATCACCCACAAACCAAACTTAAGTAAGAAGCTTTCTTGGTCATGTCGATTACTATCGAAGGTTCATTTCATATTTTAGTAAAATTGCTTCTCCATTATTTTCTCTTCTAACTAGGGATTTTGAATTTCAATGGACAAAATCATGTCAACAAGATTTTGAGGCAATCAAAGACAATTTGATACATACACCAGTGTTGAGAGGTCCTAATTGGAATCTACCCTTCCATATTTTAAAAAATGCCTCAAATGAAGCAGTAGGTGTTGTCTTGGGAAAACAAGAGGAAGGAGAAACTATGCACACCATTTACTAAATTAGCAAAAATATTTCCCTTGCTGAAAGGAACTACACAACAAGAGAAATAATTTATGGTAGTAGTTTATGAAATCAACAAGTTTAGACATTATATCATAGGATATGAAGTGATTATTCATACTGAACACTCTGCTATCAAATATATAATGAATAAACCTTTAGTGCATGGTAAGATTGTAAGGTGGTTCTCACTACTGTAGGAGTTTTAACATTAAAATAATTGACAAACCAAGGAAATCAAATGTGGTAGCTGATTTTATTTCCAAACTTTCCACTTCAGAAGAAGAAGAGAAGGTCATGATGACTTTCTATATGAGCATTTGTTTGCACTTTCCACTACCTTTCCTTGGTATGCAAATATGGCTAATTACTTACCTATAGGCAAGCTTCTAAACTTTTTCACACTCAATAAAAGAAAGCAACTAATTAAACAAAGTGTAATGTATACTTGGTTAAATAGAATTCTTTTCAAATGTGGTTTTGATCATGTCTTACGTAGGTATGTAGCTAAAAACTAAGTATTTGACATACTTAGAACATGTCATGATGAACCATTAGGAGGGCATTATTCAGTTCAAAGAACCATTCACAAAGTTCTTGAAGCTGGTTACTTTTGGCCTTCCTTGTTTAAGTATGTAAAAAATGTATGTGTGGAGGTGTGATCAATGCCAAAGAATGGGAAAACCAATGTTTACATTAGAGATGCCACTCCATAAACATGTTGTCTTGGAACCCTTTGAAAAATGGGGGCTAGATTTCATTGGACCCATGGACCCAACTTCCCAAGGTAAAGAATACATCCTCGTTTGTACTAATTATGTTAATAAGTGGGCTCAAGCACTGCCACATGCAAGGGGATGAGAAATTTGTAGATTTTCTTTATGAGCACATGTTTCAAAGGTTTGGAGCACCAAGATCCATTGTGTCAGATCAAGGACCAAAATTCATGTCAGGGGTAATCGGTTCTTTTGTAGAATCATATTAGCTGAAGCCTAAGAAGTCATCTCCCTATCATCCATAGTCTAATGGCCAAGTGGAAGTTACTAACAAAGAGCTGGATAACATACTAACTAAGACAGTGGACATATAAAGGAAGAATTGGGCTAAAAAACTACCAGAAGTAGTATGGACTTATAACACTACATGGAAAACAACAATGGGATTTATTCCCTATGAATTAGTTTATGTTAAGAATCAAATTCTACCTATAGAATTTGAGATTCAAACCTTGAAGACAACAACTGAAGTGAGCGTTGATTTGATAGAAGCACACCATGCCAAAATTATTGAATTAAATGAACTAGATGAAATTAAACTTCAGGCATTACATCATATTGAGATCATCCAATAACTGAAGGCAATTTTGGCATGATAAGAAAATAAAGCCAAGGAAATTTCAGGTAGGGGACTAGGATTTGTTATTTGATTCAAAGTATAAGGACTTTAAAAGGAAATTGTAGATGAGATGAATGGGCCCATATCAAATTGTGGAAGTATTTGACGATAGGAATGTCTGTAATATCCCCTTTTGGGGATATTATTAAAATTTACAAATTAATTAACCAAATCGATCCTAGGAAGATTAGATCTTTTTAGTTCGACCTCAAATAACCCAATGTAGGCGATAATACAACCCAAAATGGGGTTGGAGTATGCCAAAGTGGTGGGTTAGATGGGAAGACTAATTAGAATGCTAATATCATCCATATCTGATTTTTAACAGCTGAAAAATAATTAGTAATTCAAACCCCAACTACTGCAATCTTCCAAAATTATTTCCTACCTTAACCATCTATGAAAAAATTCTCAAACTTCATATTTTGGGCCGCAAAAATATGAAGAATAATTTTTCAAAACCATATTTCCAATAACAAACACGAAAACCCTAATTTTGGCCTAAAAATTAGGTCGCCCAACACATTTAAGGCATCAAATCCACTCCAAAAATTATGCAATTACCCTCTCCTTATTATCCTAATTTCTACAACCACATTCAATATTAAATTGATCCCAAACTATAGATCTGAATTTTATAACAACAGTTAATCAATGAAAATGCACCCAGAACAACTAAAACTTCAAAAAGTAATATCTTACTCAATACTTGGAGTTTTTGCATGAAACAAATTACATAATAAAGTATAAATAAAGATCTTTCCAATGAACTAACAAACTAAATTTTTTATCTCACTAAAACTCATTTAAATATGCCCCTGAAATCTAAAAAACCAGTCACTAGGGTCTAGGGAAAATTAATTAAATAATTTCCAGCTCATAAAACCCTTCCAAAACCCTCAAACAATCAACCCTTGATCTAAAATAATTGATTAGACACAACAAAAAATGGATCTAGCATAAATAACCTTAAAACATGATAGATCAAACCCCAATACAAGTCGTTATGGATAAAAAATTACATTAGCAATAATAGTCATAAAATTACTTCAAACCCTCCACATACAATGCATATATACTCTCAAATGAATGCACCAAAACTCTAAACCAAGTCGCCAATACTTAGAATGAAGAAACAATGATTGCAAGAAGGCTTCAAAGCTAGGGAATACATCATATTACTCTAAGCATGGAGTGTTATCAAAAGTTCAATCAAAATAACCCATAAAGGAAATGTGACCTCCTTTATAGAACTAAGGGGTGCAAATGTCCAATGACCGACCTTTTCCCTTTTCGAGGGAAAACATAAACTCTCATTAAAATATTTAATGCTAAGACTATGTGCACTATTTATTTTTTCATTAAATAAATAAAACGAACTAACCTATGTGCACATTAACTAAAGAGACTCCCACTTGTAGCGTTAGGCATGCCAAGGGGTTACACTACAAATGAAAAATAGATATTAATAATGTCCTTGAAAAGGGTACATTGCATTCCCCCCCTCTTGTAAATTTATTTCCCTCAAGCAATAATAAGATCATAGATCCATGCATCATGCCCCAAAGAGAAGATGTGGGATGGTGTATCCAAAGCCTCGATATGGTGCATGTCAAGTGGAAAAGTGCAGGAAAGAACAAGTTTATTTCCCTCATGTCAACCCAAAAATTTGCATCATCAACTCCATAACATGTGCTCCAAGAGATGGTGTCCTCAACATGGTATAGAGAGTCATCAAAGGGATGAGCTTTGCTAAGGCTTCAAGGCTGCCCACTCAAAAATGTCATGATGAAATGAATAGGACAGTTGTCTTCCATCACATGTCTTCAATCCTTTACAAAAATAAAACTCATTAGAAAATCAGGTGTTAACAAATACTTTTCCAGTTTTTTTTGGGAATATAGTACTCCGGAAATGTAATCAATTCCCCAAAATCTATACTATTGGAAGTGTAAACAAGATAAATCTAAATCAAAACAATGTACGCACACAAAACACATCATGTATTGTGGTTCACCCAATGCAATATATGTCCACCAAAGATAAAGATTTCATATATATAATATTGAACAAGAGTATTTTTTCATGCTCTTTCCATTGGAGTTATTTATTTTGAGACTTGCACTATAATTATAAAGTGTCAAATATGGAGGAGTGTTGTAATCAATTGTGGATGCAATTTCAGCTGAGCTCGTAACGTCCTAAATTTTTGGGAGTTGCAGTTTGTACCTATCATGGATTCTGAGAATGATATGCTTTTCTCTGAAGTATGTGGACTTCAAGAGGATATTATAAAATTTTTGGAAGAAAATAGATCACCAAGAAGTGAAATTCTCTTCTACAATCACTCATTCACGATAAGGATACAATAATACACTTCCTGCAGAACAAACTTGCTAGCCTACAACATCGCCATCATATTGTGGACAACCATATCCATGCTCCTAGTCCACTTGCAGTTGTTGCTCTTGTACCCACTGACATTGATTTATCAGTCTTTGAACCTGAACCTGAACCTACTTTTGATGCTTCTAATACCTCATGAGGCTTGATTACTACATGCTCTTTCACATCTGTGCCTATTACAGTATCACATGTTGTGTATCCTACTTCTACTCAGTTACATGGCTTTTTTGGGAAGTATACCACTGCATTCAGTTCTCGCATGCTCCATTTTATGGGTCTCACTAGCGGAGTCATTGACAGACATTCACATGGTATTGTTTCCTTGATTGCACATGTTAAGTGGAATTCTCGTCGTGACATTGGTTTTCGAGCAGATACTTCATTGGGATTACACATTGACATAGCTCATTTTTTTGTTTGCTTGACTCTTTCTCAATCTAGGAGGATCATGAGCAACACATGAGTTCTGCACCTTCACTCAGGCTTGAGAAACCTAAGATTTCAACTGTCAGACATGATCAACCTGACACACATTTTGATTTTCGTTTGCATGCACCCATTGTGCATTTTACACCAAGTCATATGCAGGCATCTTCTTCATCCATCCGTGTTAATTTGGGGTGGATATTTGATCACTCGTGGCGGCGACATAGGCATTCGTTGAGAGGACTCTACAGGCATGGCTCCTCCACCATTCGGCCTCGCTCCACTTTCTATACCTTTTGCATTGTGATGCTTCTTGTTTTGAGCATTTATCTTTAGCAGGTGTAGTGTATCTCTCTTGTTTGTTGAGAGATTTTGTATCTGTATTTTCGACACTTTTGGCATGTTGACAATATCTCTTATGGGGGATCTATTCTGGTACATTCCAGTGTTATTTTATCAGTTTTCAAGTAGTTGTTTTGGGCAACTCATACAGATTTGTAGCATCACTCCACCCATTCAGCAGTATGGGAGGGTGTGGTGTTGATCCTACTTCTTCGGGTTTTGTGTTCTTGCCTTGTTACCTTGGCTTTTCTTGGATCATGACACTCTGGATTTTGTGTCCTTGCCTTGTTGCTTTGGTTTTTGTTCTTGGATCATGGCACACCTATTTACAGAAGTTGATCAAAAATTATGTTTGGTGTTTTTTTGCACTTTCGACATCACTTCGTTGACAGTATCCTTGGATGGAGCTATTCTGGTGAAACCCAGTGTCAGTTGTTTTTTAGTTTTGTGATCGAACAATGGATTCAGACCAAAGTGCACACCAAATTTCTTCAGCATTGTTAGAATTTTTTGAGCCAAGCTTCTTGGGATGCCTTGGAGCAGGTTTTTACTCTCTTTACTTTGTTGTTATTGGTTTTGGGTACCTTGCGGTGTCCCTTTTTCCCAGTTATTGTACATGAGTACCTCATTAGGCCTAGTTGTCAGGATTCATACTGTGGTCATGCCACATCTATTTTGGCCCCTAGCTTCACTTGAGGGGGGGTGTTAGAGTAGGTATTTACCTTATCTCATGTTCACCTAGGTACATTATTTACCTTTATTGTATTTATCCTCACCCACTTATGTGTGTGGATATTTTTATTTATTTATTTAGATATTAGGAGATATTATCTAGTTGTTAGGTATAGTTCTTTCCTTGATCTATGGTATTGACTAGTTCGTTTCCTAAATCTATGGTATTGACCTAAATCCTTGATGTTTAGTTCTGCTCATAAATCTATGGACTTGACTAGTTCTTTGATGACTAATTCTTTCCATGATTTATGGCTTGATCATACGACCTTGACTGGTTCTTAGATTGTTATTCCTTGCCTATATAAGCAAGGCCCATTCTCATTGTATTTCATTGAGTTCCATAATAATATATGATATTGCTTCTCATTTGATTTGCAAAGGATTTATGTAAAGTTATTTTGGTGAATTACTTTCATCTTATTGATCATGGTGTTTGATTAGCATCTGTGTTCTTGGCTTGGTACGATCTAGTTATCGTTCCTTTCAGGTATTGTCTTTGAAACCATCCAGATCATGAATAGTGCTACGCAGCGACATGTTGCAGTACAAGGCAGGTTTTTACCCATGTTCGCACTAAGGAGGAATGTTAGGAAATTAATCTGGATGCTCACGTAATTAAAATTTTTTCGTAGTAATTAGTCCCAACATTATTGGGTATTATATTTTTATGTAGTTATGGAACAATATAATTTGTTGTATTTGTTTGGTCTTCTATCCAAAGCCCAATTTTGTTCCTATTTACAAGCCTTCATAGTTGTTTGGCTGCTTCCATGGCTATATAATAGGTGCCAAAGCTAAATTGTATGTTGAAGATACTGGGTGAATATTGAATATCTTTCTTGGTTATTTGGTTACCCTAAATCCTATGATCTCATTGTAGAACAATCTGCCATATACCTCTGTGAGACCTATGAGGTGAACATAGGTTGAACTTCAAACCTATGTACCCTGACTATGAGACACCAATTGATAAGCACCTATGTGAATGAATAGTGGTCCTATGAGGTGAAAGAGGTGATTAAAACCTATGTTAAACCCCAGTGGAGTCTATTTATCAATGACAGTGTCATGAAGGAGGACATAGTGTGAATAGGAGAGTATGTGGAATTTTCCATAGATTTGAGGGACCCCTATAGCCTAGATACTATAGCTGGTGGGAGGCATCTATCAAAGGAGGTGAAGGTAATGGTTACATCCCCTGGAATTCTGATAATAATGCCCCAATTCCTTCCTTATTATGAATGAATTCAAGACAAAAATGATAGCTCATGAAGGGAATAACTTTAGTGATGTGGAGCTTTTGGAGACCTAAGAACATGTCACATCCTTTGATTGAAGATCCACAACAAATGACACAAGCACGATCAAGAGGCCCAACTGTAATAGGAAACCTAATAGCCAAAAAAATTAGGAAGCCATACGAAATAACAAAAATTGGACATTTAGAGGAGCCAAAATAAGTGATAAATCCCTTCACAGCTACAAATAAGAGCTTTGATGGATCATGGTGTTATTAAAGAAATGAACCAATATAAGCATTGATGTGTAATAATCAAAAGAAATTATAGCATGATTTTCCTAAAAAATGAATTATTTTAAGTGGATATGGTTAAGTAGATGGAAGAAGCTACAAGAACATCTAGGGGCCCCGAGGAGAAAAAAAATTTGAACAACGCGATATGTATGATTTGTAGAAGAATAAAGCTTGTGACAGTATAAATGCTACAGAAAAGGTTCATTGAATGTGTCGACCCCCTTCAAAATTGTTATGCATTTATTTTTTACAAGAAGAAGTTCCTCAAATGGAGGAGAGAGCTCCAGTGAAATTATGGTCATAAGATTTGTATGAGATGATGAATTTGAAGCTAGTGATCTAGAATGGTAAATGGTGTTGATGATAGTCAAATTTAGTATTTTATATCAGAAGTTGCAGCTCCCAGAGAAAATTGAGATAGATAAAGGTTGAGAGCTGGTGGAAAAGTAATTAAGATTACTTTCTAGAAGTTCCAGGGACTTAGAAATCAAGGCGTATATGGAGAGATTTAGAGCAATCTTTTGCAGTTAGAGGTTGCCATTAAAGATTTTTTAGGAAGCATAGATTGACCATTGACCAGTTGCCTTTTTCAGTAGATTTCATTCAGAAGGTTTACTGTTCTATTCTAATTGGAATCTACAGAAGACAACTGAAGAAATTGATTCTTGAATTTCATAGAGGTGATCCCCCATTCAGATAGTAATTTGACTTGTTTCGCTATTTTGAGCATATGACATCATAGAGTCATATGAAGGAGAGGTCTCAAAGAGGTAACACCTCAAACCTGTAGTAGTGGTCATTGAGGCTTAGAAAAAATAGATCTTTCAAGATAATTCTAGAAATCAACTAGAACATTAGTCAGGTATTAGCTAGGATTGTTCTTATAACTTACTACATTGTGCAACTAGATGGAAATTCAATAAATGACTCAACTTGAAGGTAGCCCCTTTTTTGTCATTCTTCACATACATATGTTGTTCCCATTTCGAATTTCCCCTTTCACCTCTTTGGATGAAATCTATGGCAAATTTCCCACTTTCCTATCTGAATATAATTTATTCTATATTGTCCCCTAATTCACCATGTTATCTCATAGGAGGACCCTACTAATTACCCCTTTTTTATCCTGGGGGGAGTGATGAACCCTATTTATCATCCCTAGTTTCTCAGCCTAACTTCAGCCTTAATACTTTCTGATATCATAGTGCACAATGAATAATTTAACTCCTTCCATTTAAGCACTTAACCCGTATTAATCACTTGAAACCGGAATCTTGTGCATATGGGATTATTTGTCTCTAGCTAATCACTTCTTCCACTGGCCCAAATCAACGGACTGCCACAAACATTCACTGACACTTTCCGAATAGTATGTGTTGACCTTATAAATATGAACCTACCCTTAATCTCATGCACTGATGCGATCTAATTGAGACTGTCAAACATTGCCTTGCGACCTTGGCTTCCTTCACGTCTTCTTTGCAACTTTTAGTACCATCTTGGAGCTATTTCCATGTTATCAACCATGATTTCCAAAGATTTGAAATTTCACACATACTTGGTAGATAATTTAAATTGTTGGAATCCCCATTGGTCAGCACCTATCTAATCATTGTGCATCAGTGTCATGTGACTTCAATCTTCAGCCAAAATTTAGAGGATGAAGTCTTCCACTAGGCATCTCCAACTTATTTCCAAAATTCATCATTTCCATTCATTTGAAGAATCATTAAACCCTGATATGAATCCTTCAAAGGTCACTGTCAATCACATACCCTCACCATTTGTCACAAATGATCTACCAGTTATTTATTTTCTAATGACCCACAACCTTTCAAATTACCATGTATTTCCATTCTAGATAACCTGTTTCAGTTAGATCTTGTTACATCAGACTTAATCACTGTTGATCTGCCATAGTTCTCGTCTAACCTGATCTAGTTGTCATTCTCTCGTAAAAGATTTATCAATTTACTTGCAGATTTAGTTTCAATCAGATCTAGGCTCTCTGTTCATCTCAATATCATCTTCAATTTCATATAAAGATCAGACCATTTCTTCAGAGCTGAAATTTTCTACATTGTTTAAATTCAATGTACTAAACCTCACCATCAAATATGCCCTGCAGGTCTTGGGCCACTCCGACCCGCTTAGGGGTTTACATTTATTTGCTTTATGTACAATCAGAATACATTTTTATCTTATCTAGTTCATTTTAAATTCATTACGTTTCAGTTCATTTATTTTACATGCATTAATATTATTTATCCATGTATTTCATTTTAGTCATTTCCTATCAAGCATTTTATTTTTAACACCCATCTAGGAAGTTCATCAATTCTCAAGACCGGCATTATTAGGCTAACCCACCATCCTATTCTACTAATCTTTCCTAGTGTTGAGTTTCTATTTGTTGTGTAGGTAACCAAGCTCACCATGAGGAGGATATTTTACACCTATATCCATCATCATCTCATCCAAAGGTAGCCTTAAACCCTCTCATTATTGGAGTTACTTGTTTTATTTGTTACCATTTCACTAATCTGAAACAAGAGTGAGAAAATCAGTTCAACAATTAGATATTTGTTTAATTTGTACCAGTTGTGAATAGGATATATTAGTGCTAATATTGATTGAAAAATGAGCAAGAAAATCTTCGACTAGATGCATGAAAGAACTGGTGCTCTATATAGATCTTAGACTCCTCTAGAAAAATACCAAATGCACAAGTAGATCATAAAACCAACACATGGCATAATATTGAAGGCTCTGAGGAAATAAATTTGCTAATAACTTATGATCATCCGCATAATCTATATATGCCACATGAAAATCTTGAAGATGCTCTTGAGGGTCACCACGTCCATTGAAAATGGGTAGCTTAGGGGTGAAGAATTTTAAAGGAACTGGATAAGTAGAAATGGCGGGTGCAAAAGGAGTGTGAAGAAGAAAGGAGGAGTCAAGAGATTGAGATGAATGTGAAGTAGCTAGCTGAATTTGACGGATTTGAACTTAGAGATCATGATATAAAGAAGCTAAGTCATGAGTGGTGGAAGAGGAACCGAGTTGTGCCTTAGAAGCATTGGTATGGAGAAGTGGAGCAGTAGATATAGGAATGGAAGCAGGAATGTTGAGAGGTTGGGTGGAGGCCATGACAGTAAAAGAAGAACCTACAAGAGGTATTGAACATTTCAAGAGCATTAGGAAACAAGAAAATCATTGAGAATATGTGGAATATGTGAGGGATTGACATTTTCCGGAGTGTGTGAGAAAGATATTTTCACATGGATGCTTATGTGATTTTCCTTCATTGGGATTGACAAAAATGTAGTGACACTTGTAACTTGTAATTATTCTTGATTGACATTGGTATCCTCATCATAAGATTTTCACTATCAGATGTTTCAATGTCTTTAAGAGGATCATTATGTGAGTTAGTAAAGGGTTTAGCAGATTTAACCATTGTCCTAAAGGAGTTATGAATAGACGGAGGAAGCTCAATGTACTCAAAAGAACCAAAATGACCACTATGAGTGATGGACATAAGAAGAAAACCCTAGAAAGAAGGTGGGATTCAAGCGATGGGTTAACCAAATTATTTAATTTAATTTGAATTAATTAAATCTAATATTGCAGAGTTACGTATGCTGATAAATGTTAAAATACATATTTGACCCAAATAATAAGCTAATAAAATATGAAACCCTAAGTGCAAGAGAGAGAGAGGAATGGACTTATTTGATTTGTATTTAATTTGGGACTAATGCAGATTGGGAAAAATGTTGAACAAGAATTAAAGATGTCATAAAATGCTCAAGATAACTTACAGTTTGTAGGAATACGGCTGGACACGGGTTTTCATGACAAGACAGGGGTGCCTGGGCGTTGACGATGTCTACTAAGTGCCCATGACTATAAAAATGGTCATATCTTGATCTTCACTATGTCACACAAGTGTCACAATGTTGATTTCCTGTGTGTCGCAATATGCCCACGAAGATACCTGTAATCTACAAAATAAAGGTTCACATGTAAAACCCACAATACAACATCAAATCCCAAAAAAGAAAGATGCAATACAGAGAGTCAGACTTGATCCCGATGGTCACTTGACAGAGTGAACTTACAACCGAGTGTTCCACTACATCTCAGACTCCATGTAGTTCTTATGCGTGTATGTGATAGAATCATTCCCTAGGAAACCCTTTTGTAAGCGCACGTGATAACGGGTGATAGCTAGATGTACCAATGTAAATATATGTGTGGATGGAAAAATTAACTTCCCTTCATATGCATGTATGTAGAAAATGTATTCCATTATACCTTGAGTGAGTGCTAGATGGATGCCTTTAATGCTCTTAGAATGCCTTTGGATGCAACCTTAGGTGATGATAATAGATGCTTAGAGCTTGATCCTTTATTTTGGTCACATAGTATTGCATTTATAGGATTCCCTTGGTTGAATTTCATAATTGACAACTGGAAGGCTGACCCATAAGAAATAAGATTCCCAAAAGATAAAAGAAGCCCAAAAAGAGAGAGTAAAATATAAAGTGGTTGAGGGCACCCAAAGGGGACAAGGGCATTTGGGTGCTTGTGTCATGTATTGGCATTGGTGTCCAGAGTCATGAAATATAAAGAAATAAAGTTAAGATTGGGATGTAGGGTGTGTAAGACCAAATAGAAAGCAAGAAAGACAAAAAAGGCCAAATATAGTTATTAATAACTAGTTTTCTCGCTTAGGAATCATATGAATGCAAGTAAATTCTTATGACCTAGAAATGTACCCAAGTGTGTGATTTTGTTTTTACATTTTCCCCTGGTTTATTTTGTTGAGTGAATACTCGATAACATAAAGTAGTAACCATATAGAGTGTAATGTTGATAGCGTTCTAGAGAGACAAGTGAAAGCGTAGAGTGATAAAATGAAGCATGGAAGTAAGAAAGAGGAAGTGACCCTAGGGGTGGAGCGTATTGTGTTGTATTGTGTTTTACTTGTTGTTGTTGTATCTTTTTATTTCTTGATGTAGGGTTACTTCTTGTTTCATATTAAGGATGAACCTGTAAAAGAAGAGTAGTCAAAGTCATATATTATGAAAACTCTATAAATGTGAAAAAATAGTAAAAGGAAAGTGTGCACGTGATTTGTGAAGAGTGAAAAAGATATAAAATGTTATGAACTGTTATAGAAGAGAGATTTGTTTTCACGATCTCATGCCAAGAGTGATTATTTTGGGCGATCTCAAGTTGAGAACAAGTTTTTTGGGTAATCTCAGGCCAAGTGCAAGTTTTTTAGGCGATCTCACACCATGAAAGAAGAATGTTGGGGATAGAGGTCTAGTCTTATTCTCCTTTCATGAATTCTTCCCAAATAAGCACCATTGAAGATGGTATGTCTCGTGTTTACTTCCATAATGTTCCATGTAGATAATGGAGAAATAATGCATTCTAATTACTAGAGGACTATGCATGTACTATGAAAATTGTTCTGGAAATTTTTGTAGATTGTGCTTATCTGAGAAAGTAATTGTAACTTCCCCTGGTCATAGGCACCCAAGAAAGGTGAGGATCACCCAGGCGTTAGTGTCTATATCTAAGTGTTGGTGTCTTTATTGAACTAAGGACCCAAGTCATAATTTGGGTCGTTATGTGACTGTAACTTTATTTTGTTCCTATGTTGAACTATGATGTACTATTGTATGGGGTGACTAATTCACCCAATGTATACCCCCCTTGTTTCGGGTGCATGCAACGTCACTAGGAGAATGTGGCCCAAAGGAGAGGACCCAATGTTGATCAAAATTAGATACCCTATAGGGGGAAGGGGTGTGCATTGTATCAACCAAGGCACATGCAAAGAAAGTGGCTAGAAATATCTGTTAGTAGAAAAAGATAGTAAAAATGTCATCGAAAAGTAGTGTAACAAGAAAATGTGGATATAAAAGAGAGAGAAAATGAAAAAAAAGGTTTCATACATGAGACATCCCTCACAATGTCACAATACAATCAAGGATGAAGTGACCAAAATCATACAATGTGCACACAATACTAAGGGTATATCCCGCAAACAATAACATACAATGGCAAACAATGGAAAATAGTAGCAAAAAAAGTATTAGACAACCATAGTGGTAAATAGTTCCTGCAAGAAAAATGTTGCTCATGAAGCACTCGTTAGCATGTTAGAGAGATAAAGAGTATGTCAAAGTATGAATAGATACATGTGAAATAGTGTACTAGGAATAATTAGAATTAGTATAAAATGAAATAATAGAACCTATGATGTGTAAGAGTAGAAATGTATATACCCTCGGGAGCCTCGATGGGACTAGTAATAGGTATAGTGCTAAGCATCGCTATTGTGTGTAAAGATATGTGGAAAGACTGTATCAAAAACTAAAGAACAAGTGAATGTGCATGTGTATATTGTTTCACCTGATTCTAGATCGTTTCTTTGAATGTTCATGAAACAGATAAGGGTAAAGGGCTAGGAGGAATACCTGTTAAGATGGCTTGGTTGTATGTTATTGTGCGCGTATGCTTCTGGATCCACAACTGATTGTGAGAGCTTCCTTTTTGCTTGGAGGAACTACCTGAATGGAAAACAAGACCACCAAGTGAAATTTAAATAATATATGCAGTGGACTGCCTAGCATGTGCTAGATCTGGGAAGTCTGATACTTCCTAGGCAATTGTCAATCCATTGTTTTAAAACAACTTAATGCTAACAATAAAGGAAAACCTATTGTAGTTAAAATGATTTAGGTATCTCATTCGTCTACAATAAGAAAATTTATTCACAACGGGCTAAGCTATGACTAAAGTTGAAGGTCAAGGTCTCTGTCATGGTACTGTTACTAGTCAGGGTAAGGTTCTAGGTTGTTTTGGGTATTGGGTAGAGTTTTTAATTCTATTCTTGGTTTCTGGTCAAAAACACAGAGACCGACGTAGTATGGTATGACCGATGTCAGTTTAGGTTAACCAGTGGTGGTTGTGGGTAACATTTGCGTCGATATGGTTGGGGTACAGGAAACTCAATAAAATTTGAGGTAAGGGTAGATCTGAGGCTAGATGAAAATGGAAGGGGAATGGAAAGGTTCATGTGGGTCTCAGGTGTGCACAGGGATGATTAAAATTTGGGTATGGGGTAGTTCAAGGGTGTGGGTGAAGGGATGGTCTAGTTTGTAAAGAGGTACATGGTAGGGGGAATGGAAATGGGAGTAGAAACTAATGATAGAAGTAAAAGAATCTACTCAAATGATAATGAGACCAATGCTGGTTAAATTGGAGGAACTTACTGTTTATATGAGCTTGATGTCTAGTTGGCCAATGGTGGGTGATCAAATGGAAGGAACTTGGTGTGGTACTGGTGCTTCCCCGGATGCTCCCGTGAAGGAAAATGGCTCTGTGGTTGCTTCCATGGTGTTGGCTATGGATGCTCTGATGTGTGTACTGAATGTTGGTTCTTCTTGCATGCAGCTCTATTTTCGTCTCTTGTTCTCAGAAGATGTGTACCATCTCTTAAACAATGTGCCAACCTCAAAATAAGGTTGTTTTGGGGGGTTAAATGGTAACCGACGGTGGTTCCTAGTTAACCAGTGGTGGTTTAGGGTAACCAAAATTGGTTAGGGCGGGATTTCCTAGGTTTACTAAACTGGGCAGATCCCCTTGATTTTCTTGGATCTCGTTCATTTTCTCCATAGATTAGATGGAAGCTTCCCTTCTAACAACATGTGGGAATGTGGTTAGCGGGAATGTAGGCTTTGATTTTAGGGTTTAAGTAGGTCTTAGTTAGTTATGGCAACATACTAAGATTAGGTCTTAGGGTGAGGTGGCTAGATGAGGTGGATATGTGGGCATTATCTCAATTAGGATATTTAAATAATAAATATTATGAGGATAATGAATTAATTTAATTAAATTAATTAAATTAATATTAGAGTGGGATGAAAGGGGCCATGGTTAGGTGAATGTGTTCAAGGTGTTTATTTGACGAGGGACCAAGGGGAGTGTGACCCAATTTTGGTGTCTACACTTTTCCCCTTTTTGTTGCATAGCTTGTATTGGTAAGAGACGCAAACAAAAATAAGATGTGGTTACCCCGTGTGTGGGTGAAGGTGATCACCCTCAAACAAGGAACTGATGAGGCAGAAGGCAGAATCGGTGAGTGGTTTGATAAAAGGTGAATGTGATGAAGAAGAAGGTGGGAAATGGGTAAAAAAGGAAAAAAGGTCTACTCGGGTAATCTAGGTAATGGGTCAGGGTCAAAGGTAGTAACAGTCAAATGCACGCACACATATAAACTACAACATGGTACCAGGTTGAAGAGTAGGAAAACTCTACATTGTCTAAGGTCGATAGGTTTATCCAAACAAGGTTGAAGTGATTCCAGTATCTAAGGTATAGGATATGGTCAAGAAACACGACATAGGTCAGGTGCAGGAACGTTTAGGTATGTTCTGGTACACCAAGGTTTGGGTTGGGATAAACGGTCACGATAAGAGGCAAGGTAAGGTCAGTATGTCCTTCAACACAGGTAAGATTGTTGCAAGGTATAGCAAACACATGAGGTCAAAGGACACTAGCAATGTTCCAGGTCCAAGTATCTAGGTCACGGCATGGGTAGGGCCGAGGTATGGGAAAAATAATGAGTCCTCAAATGAGGATGAGGTGAGGGGGTAAATGATAAGGTCAAGAGGATACAGTGAAGTGTCCAAGTGAGTTGTGGGTATGGTAGAAAAGGATTCAAGTCAAAAATTGGGTGTAGGGGGTAAGAAAAAGACTAAGTAGGTAAATCGATGACGGTTGAAAGGAAGCAATGCCAGTCAATTTGGACCAACCATGGTAAGCTAGCGCATATGACCGATGTCAGTTAAGGTAAAACCATCGCCAATCAAGTTGGGTAAGTTATAAAAATAAAAATTTCCATATTTTTCAAATCATTTATCTTTTATCGAATTGGGAAAAATGACAAGAGAGAGAGGAAAAGGTGGAAAGTGACAAAGTGAGATTGAGGACTAAGTTGGCGAGCCACATGGCTGGTGAGATTTGGTTGATAGGTGGATTCACAAGCTAGGGTGGATCGATTTGATTGGATTGAGTGGTTGGAGTGCGAGAGGTCATTTGGTGATGGTAGAGGCAGGAGAGGGATCGGGGGGACCACCAGTGTAGCGGCCGAAGGTGCCACCACACAGATGATAGCGCGATGAGGTAAGATTCAATCCTACGCTTTGTTTTTCTTGCTAGGTTGAATTAGAGGTCAGGTAGGTGAAAACGGGTTTTTATTTTTGGGGGGAAAAGGAATTTTGAATTGTGGGAGGGAAAATCAATTAAATCAGGAATGGGAAGGGAGGTGATTTGGTAAAGAAGGGGTGGGGAAGGGTGTAGGGGGGATTTGGGTAGGATTGGGTGGGTAGAAGGGAGAAAGAGGGTAATTGAAGGAAAAATGGGGGTTTTGGGTGTCGTGGTTTTTGACGTGACAGTGACTGGTGTTGGTTGAAGGTTAGCAAACGTCAGTGTTAGTGCGCCGGTATCGGTCACGAAGCAGGTGACCGATGCCGATTGAAGGGCAACTGGGGTCGGTTAGGGGTGACTGGTATTGGTCGTAACTGGAGGAAAAAGGGGCTAAAAGGTGTCCGAGGTTGGGTGGGTAAGAGAAGTGGTTTGATTGAGTGAAAATTATGACATAGGTAAGGGGTAAAAATAGGTAAGGGTGGAGCTATTAGGGAAAAATGTATAGATATGTGGGAAAATAGGTAAGGTTGGGGAGTGGGTCAAAATGGAAGTAGGTGAGGGATCAGGGTACGTGTAAATAGGTAAGGTGATATTGGGTTGGGTAGGGTTAGGGTAGGTAGGTTGGGTAAGTAGATTAGGGTTGGGTTGGTTAAGTAGCGAAGTAAAAGAGGTAGGGTAATAGGAATGGGTATGGGTGCATGTAGATATGGTCGTGTTTGAATAATGTGATTGTTTTTTTGGATGTAGGCAAGAGATCAGCTGAGGATGCAAGACAGGGTGCCACCCCTGCTCGTGACAGTTTGTGGTGCGGCGATAGTCGAGGAGTGGAGGCATGTCATCGATGTTGGCCTGAGTGGGGTCAAGCGCTACTGACATGTAGTCTGACAACCAAGTTTGATGGTCCCTCTCATCAATAGATGAGATTCCATAACCAAAACGTTCCACTTACTAATGGGGGAGATGACCATCACCCTGGAGGACGTGTATAGGATCCTACGAATACCCATATTAGGGACGTAGGTATATTCAATCTCCTTAGAGGCATCTGAGGAGTTGATGTTGATGGTGTTTGGTGAGGGGATGGCGGAGCTGACATTCCATAGTGCCAGCCTTAGCTATGGAGAGATGTACCAAGCCAATCTAGAGGAGATGAGGCTAGTAATATTACTGATGGAGGTAGTCTGTTGTTTTGCACTACCAGATGCAGAGGGTGGGAGATTCCCACGATCCCTGATGGGTGTATTACATGACATGATAATGGACAAAACACACTTTTCCTGGGCACCAGCATTCCTGGTACAACTATATAGAGAGCTATGGGCATATGGGTGGCTCCACAAGTTCAGTCTGTGCTGCACTTTTATTCTACATTGTTGGGCCTATGAGCACATTATTTGTGTTTGTCTGATTGGTATGCCCCGGGAAGATGCTTTTGAGTCTTTTTTTATTCGGGTGGGGTATAGGTGATGGGTGCCTATGATAGGAGAGTGCCAAGAAGGTAGGGTGAGACATGATGCGGCCTATTATAGGTAGTTACTGGAGGGATTATCTGGCGTGGACATAATTTAGAGACCGTATGTGAGCTATCCCTCATACGGACAGATGGCCAATGAGTTAGCTAGCCTGTAGATACTAAGATGGATTGAGGGGCATCGTGCAGGGGAGCATGAGATGATCCCAGTAGATAGGGTCCAATGACAGTTTGGATTACTACAGGATATACCACCACCCTTCCCATAGTATAGGAGGGATGATGTGGAGAGACCATTGCCACTTCCACATTTGACACTACCTATCAGGTAGGAGGAGCAGGTTGTAGACCGGTGGATTGATGATGCCAAAGTGACAGACAGGTATAGACAGTGGTGGGTGGCCCATCTATGAGTAGTACCTCCTAGGCCGGGGTAGCTAAATTTATCCACGGTCACCGTGTAGAGAGACACCCTACAGGGGCAAGTGGCAACCCTGATTACCTAGTTGGGGATGGTACGGGGGTAGCTAGCAGCATCATAGGTAGAGGTGGCCGCATTGCATGTGCAGGTGGCCAGTCTATAGGCCCAGATGGCCAAGGGTGGAGATGGAGAGGGTGATGATGAGCAGGTAGCCACCCTACAGGCATGGGTTACAGGTTTACAGGGCCAATTGGCCACTAAATAGGCACAGATTCAGGCATTACAGGTATAGGTACAGACACAGGGTGCAAGGCCAATGGCACCTCCACAGGCACCGGGACAGGGTCCCAGTTCATAGGCAAGGGGTGGGATAGGGTCCCACAGGACAGGTACAGGGGTTGAGGCTGATGGCCCCACCAAAGACAGTACCCTTATCAAGGTTACGGGATGCCTTAGGTGAGGCCAGGTATTACCAGGATCAGTTGATAGCAGTCGGGATAGATTTTCTATCCTATGGAGAGTACAGGGCACAACAGGCATTGAGTGAGAGGACTGAGATCCCAGACTCACAAGTGTGGAGAGCACAGGGGCCATCAAGGCCCGAGACATGATCAGGGAGAGGCCACCAGCTCACAGAGGCCAGCTCCAGGTGATGTACCAGCAGGGGCCCAACCACAACCTATGGCAGGTGGTGAGATGTTATCAGGCCATCAGATAGGAGACGAGGAGGAGACAAGAGATACTGATATGGAGGATATCTGACAGGATGATGCCTGATGCACATCCCTCCATTTTGATGTATTTTGGTCATTTTTGATATATACCAGCCTGTGTGCCGAAGAGAGTGAGGATGTATGATAGATTTTTGTATATTTTTGAGCATATACCGGCCTTGCGTGCCAAAGAGAGTGAGGATGTAGATATTTTTGTATATTTTTAGCATATTGCCAAATATGATGAGGATTGAGGATGTAAGATGGTGAGGCTATATATGAGAGGTTTGATAGATTGGATTATATACACCGGCCTGCGTGCCAAAGATATTTGAGAGTTATGTATATGGATACACATGTTTGGATATTTGTATTTATAGAGATGATGATGATTATGGTCATTATGTGTTTGTGTTGATAGCATTTTATTATTCTGCATAGATGGATTTATGATAGGTGTGTTAGGCATGGATTGAGTCAAGTTATGGTTTTAGGCATGATGGAGTCAGGTCATAGGCATGGATAGAGTTAGGTCATAGGCATGGTTGAGTTAGGTCATAGGCATGGTTGAGTCAGGTCATAGGCATGGTTGAGTTTGTAATTCATTAATGTGTACAATTAATGATGAGATGGACCATGTTTAAGATGTTTTATAATACATGCATGATAATGGTAAAGAAATGGTAGACATAATAAATGTATGTTTGATGAGGATAAAGATGGAAAGAAACTTGTTGTTTGATGGGTTTTAATTTCCAATTATTGATATAAAAGGAAACTAAGTTACGGTAGAATGTGATTTAGGAAAATGAAAGATCAATTGGTTAGGGTAGAGAGTGGCCGAGCTAACCTCCAAGGGCCCCATGCCCTCAATGTGCTGCCTACATAGTCCCGACAAAAAGGAACCTCAAGCCGATGTAGTTCTCCCATAAGCTAGGGAAGAATGCGAGGAGGTATGAGTATGGGTGGGTATGTTATTGGCATGATTGAGTCTAGGTCTGTTAGGTATGGTTGAATTGTAGGCACATTGGTATAGGTGATTTTGAGTTGATTATGGTGAAGGAGGAGAAAATTACCCAAAAATAAGCATCGAGGGTCAAGTCCTGTATAAGGTAATCAATACGTAATGAAGAAGGTTTAAAATATAAGAGGAGGAAAGAAAGCAACCTGATTGGTAAGGATCATAATGGGCGGATCATACCTTAGATGGGTTGATGGACGTAAGACCCTAAAAGAATTGCATGATTGATTATTCTAAAGGTGAAAAAGTAGTCACATGATCACCAAATGTCATGGTCCAATAGGTCCAACGAGGCGGTAGGAAATGAAAGTGCGAATGGTGAGAGGGTGAAAAGTGGTTAGTTTTTATATGGTACTAGGTAGCATGCCTTTTTGGCAAGAGATCTAAGGTCACAATGGGCAAGTCCATTACTAAAAGGATTTTTCTTTTGACTGATATTTGAGATAAACTGATCGATGCAGGAAGTCTATATGGGATAAGGAAATGAAATCCTTGAGGTCTTTGTGAATTTGATCGATTCAGGAAGCTTCATATTCTTGTCTCTTTTTTTTAAAACAGGCTTTAAATAGATGTCCTTCAAGGGACGAGTCTATTTATAACAGATATTTAGAGAGAAATATGTCCTTTTTGAGGGAGTCATCTTTTTATTGCAAGTTTGACTCATGGATTTGGATCCAATGTGAGGGATTTTAAGTCATGGACAAGACTAAGGTGAAGAATAGGAATCTTGTTCAAAAATCAAGGTCAAATGACCATGGGATCTCATCTAAAATAATATGAAAAGTATCCATGAGAATCATATTATGTGTAGCACCATGGTGCACATATTTAAGAGAGGATAAAAGAGTGACAGGTACACACATGATTCTTGTTTAATTATTGGTGGTGGCGTAGGAAGTGGATAGCACTCAAGGGATGAGCATGGATAGAGGCATAAGGTGAGGTAGGACTAAAATTCAACAATAGAATGGTCAAAGATGCAAGGCGTTAAGGGGCTTAGGTTCGGGTTTACCATTGAGTGAAGATAAACAATAAGCACCTGATCCATAAGTATGAGTCACGATGTATGGTCCAAGCCAATTAGGATCAAATTTTCCCCGTTTACTTTTTTCTGCTTTGGTTACATGTTGATTTTCTTTCAGGACAAGGTCACTAA
Source organism: Taxus chinensis (assembly GCA_019776745.2). Classification (NCBI taxonomy): domain Eukaryota; kingdom Viridiplantae; phylum Streptophyta; class Pinopsida; order Cupressales; family Taxaceae; genus Taxus; species Taxus chinensis. Next base: position 27,183,538 of record CM034151.1, read on the forward strand.
CTTGGAAGGTTTGTTCATGGACACGTTTGTCATAGGCACGTTTGATACGTTTTTGGTAAAATTGAAGGTCATCAAGAGCATTAAGATGGAGTTTATCTAATAACTCAAGTTGTGCTAAACGGTCCTGATGAAAGTCATCATCATTGAGCATGTCATGGAGAGAAATGTGGAGTGAGGGAATATGGACTTCAAGAGGTAGAACAACCTCTATACCATAGACCAGAGAAAAAGGTGTGGCGGCAATGGAAGTGTGAATACTAGTGCGGTATGACCACAGAGCGAAAGGAATGTGCTTATGTCATTCCTTCCCAGTATCGTTAACCACTTTCATGAGAATTTTTTTCAGGGTTTTGTTAGTGGATTCGGCTTGGCCATTAGTTTTTTGGTAATAAGGTGATGAGAAACTTAGCTGAATGCCGAATGCGTCGCAAAGTTTTTCGTAGGGTTTTTATATTTGAATTGTTTTCCGTTATCAATGATGAGGTGATGTGGGACACCAAAGCGATAGATGATGTGATGATTGATGAACTCACATATTTTCTTGACTTTTGTGGAGATGAGAGGTATGGTTTTAACCCATTTTGTGTAGTATTCGGTAGCGGTGATGATCCATTGATGGCATTGGGAAGAATGGGGATTGATCTCTCTGATAAGATCCAAACCCCATTGAGAAAAGGACCAAAGGTCACGGGAGACCTGTAAGGCCAGAGGTTGACACATCTTTTGTGCTAGAATGTTTCACCTGATTCTAGATCATTTCTTTGAATGTTGACAAAACAGATAAGGGTAAAGGGCTAGGAGGAATACCTGTTAAGATGGTTGGTTGTAGGTTATTGCGTGCATATGACTTTTGGACCTACAGCTGATCGTTAGAGCTTCCTTTTTGCTTGGAGGAACTACCTGAGATGGAAAACAAGACCACCAAATGAAAGTTAAATAGTATTTGTAATGGACTTCCTAACGTGTGCTAGATCCGAGAAGTGTGATACTTCCTACACAGCCGTCAATCCACTGTTTTAAAACAACTTAATGCTAACAATAAAGCAAATCCTATTGTAGTTAAAATGATTTAGGTCTATCATTCATCTACAATAATCAAATTCGTTCACAACAAGCTAAGCTTTGACTGAATCTGAAGGTCAAGGTCTCTGTCAGGGTACTGTTACTAGTCAGGGTAAGGTTTTGGGTATTTTGGGTATTGGGTAGAGGTTTTAAGCTATGTTCTTGGTTTCTAGTCAAAAACATAGAGACCAACGTCAGTCTGGTATGACCAATGTCAGTTTAGGTTAACTGGTAGAGGTTGTGGGTAACCAGCATCAATATGGTCAGGATACAGGAAACTCAATAAAACTTGAGGTGAGGGTATATCTGAGGCTAGATGAAAATGGAAGGGAAATGGCAAGGTTCATGTGGGTCTCAGGTGTGCACAGGGATGATTAAAATATGGGTATGGGTAGTTCAAGGGTGTGGGTGAAGGGATGGTCCAGTTTTCATGGAGGTAAATGGTGGGGGAATGGAAATGGCAGTAGAAACTAATGACATAAGTAAAAGAATCTACTCAAATGATAATGAACCAGTGTTGGTTAACAAGACTTACTGTTTATACGAGCTTGATGCCTGGTTGGCAATGGAGGGTGATCAAATGGAAGGAACTTGGTGTGGTTTTGGTGCTTCCCTGGATGCTCCCGTGAAGAAAAATGGCTTTGTGGTTGTTCCAGGTGTTGGCTATGGATGCTCTGATGCATGTACGATTGATGATTTTTCTTGCATGTAGCTCTAGTTTTGTCCCTTTCTCTCAAAAGATGTGTCAACCTATAAACAATGTTCCAACCTCGAAATAATATTGTTTTGGAGGTTAAATGATAACTGACGGTGGTTCCGGGTTGACTGGCAGCAGTTTAGGGTAACTGGCGTCGGTTATGGCAAGATTTCCTAGGTTTACTAAACTAGGCAGATCCACTTGATTTTATGGGATCTCGTTCATTTGGCTCCATGGATTAGGATGGAAGCTTCCCTTTTCAACATGCAAGAATGTGGTTAGAGGGAATGTAGGCTTTTATTTTTAGGGTTTAAGTAGGTCTTAGTTAGTTATGGCAACATACTAAGAATATATCTTATGGTGAGGTGGCTAGATGAGGTGGATATGTGGGCATTATCTCAATTAGGATATTTAAATAATAAATATTGTGAGGATAATGAATTAATTTAATTAAGTTAATTAAATTAATATTAGAGTGGGATGAAAGGGGCCATGGTTAAGTGAATGTGTTCAAGGTGTTTATTTGATGAGGGACTAAGGGGACTGTGACCCAATTTTGGTGTCTACATATATAGAAAAGATAATGACATATTGGATATCCATCTAACATAGTAAGCAAAGTGTAACATGTGAGTATAAGTAACCAAGAATAATTACAACCAAGATATGCAACATGTTGTGAGTGTAAATGGAATGGAATGTAAAGTGAATGTGATAGGATCAGTGTGCCCCCTGAGTGAATGTGGATGAATGTGTATGAGATGAGGTTCATTTATAAAAGACCCCTCGACAGTCAAGAATGAACCATAGAACAAGAGTGCGTCATAGTGTAATGGTTTGATAATGTGTGATAGATAGATATATCAATGAAGCATAGAGCATAGATTATAGAAGAGGTGAGGTTAATTTCATAATTAGACCCTCAGCAGTCAAGTATGAACCGTGGAACTAGAGTGTGTCATACAGTAATGGTTTGATAATGTGTGCTAGTTAGTTAGATAAATGAAACATAGAGCATCGATTGTAGAAGAGGCAAGGTTCATTTCAGATTCAGGCCCTCAACATTTGAGTAGGAATCATGGCACTAAAGTGTGTCATAGGGTAATGACAATACAAAGTGTATCAATTTTTTTAATGATGATTAGAAATATGAAGTATGAAGCACAAAGCGTATGATTAGAAATGATAGTCTGACACCTAAGAATGCTAGAAGGGGGAAGAGAAGTAAAAATGATGCCCCATAAGTGTATGATGATGATAAAAATCAAGTAACATTGTGTAAGAGATCATCATTGTCATGGTCGAATTCAAATGGAGAAGCATCAGAAACCTGGTAAATAATAGTATAGGTTTAGTCATGTAAAGAGCCATTACAGTGCAAATTGTACATAACCATTTTGTATTATTCATTAGTGAAAGGTGATAGTGGACAACCATGTGCATAACAATGAGTAAAGTTATGTGTATAGATGATAAATGAAGCATTGCAAATAGAAACATGACCAAAAGGCATGGGAAATGTGATATCAATATGATCAAGATCCAAATTTTTACTAATGAAGTCATGCAAAGACTGTCCAAGTGTAAGTAGAGAAGTGCAAGAAGTACGTGAAAAAAATAATGATAGATGGAAAACACAGAAGCCATAATAAATGGTAATCTGAAAATATCCATGACAGAGGTCATGAGAATTAGGCAAAGGAAGGAGATCATTGAGTGTAAATCCCAACTGAGATAAACTATCATGCATTCAAACAATGTCAGAACTAGTGGGATTGAATGAAATGTGGTGTCAATAAGAGTTATTTAAGAAAAGAGAGCATGTTAAAAGAGGTAATTCGGATGCAGAGTGGGCATGGGAAAATGAGGCATATGGTACGGTATCTAATGCAAAAATAGTTCCCTCGAGAGGAAATAAATTGGAGGTGGATGCAAGATGTTCCATGAGTTGATCATCATTAATGGGTTGTGTAGGAGTGGTAATAATTGGAGTAGGAAGTTCATTTATTGGGTCTTGGTGACAATATTTGAATGGGTAATGGTTAACAATGATAGTATGTTCAAAGCCATTATGTAGGAATTTAACACACCGGTAAACTGTAAAAGACACTACTTGCATAGCGTGAGGCCATGGCCTATCAAGTAAGCAATTATAATGAATAGTGGCATCGATAAAAAATAATACCGTAGGAAGATTTTTTGGCCCGACTATAAGAGGTAAAGTGATAGTGCCAATGCATGGACGTGTATAAGAATCATAAGCACAAAGAGAAATGGATGATGGGCTAGCATATGCTGAGGAAAGGGAAACGTTGTGAAGGGGTGAAAAAGTACAAATATTGAACTCGAATCTAGTATCAACTATTATCCGCATGATACCCATGTTATAGATGTGATCTGGTATATATAGGGGAGGATCATTGTCATAAATAGAAAGATCAGTACATACATCAGATGGAAAAGTAACTTACTCTGAAAATTTAGTTGCGAATAACTAATACACAAGGTTCAAATTAGTATTGGAAGGAATACGAGTATTATCGAAGAGAGAATTGATTTTAGCATTATAATTAGGATGAGCTTGTAATAAATCTTGAATGGAGATATCCATAGCGAAGAAGAAGATGAAAGAAAGATCCAAGATTGGTTGAATGATGGGTTCACCAAATGATTCAACAAAAATATAATTTTTGTATAAACCCTAATTACAGAGTAACAAATGTAAACTATGATAAATATATGCTAGATACATGATGAAACAATCAAATAATCTAATAAATATGAAACCCTAGGTGCAAGACAGAAAGTAAATAGCTTAGCTAAATTACGACTAATGTCGAGACTATGCAGATTGGAGAAACTAATAAATAAGAAAGACAAACGGTCACAAATATGCCCAATAAAATATGGAACTGCCAGATATGCTTGGACTTAGGCATCTAGATTAGGTCAGGGGCGCCTGGGCACTAGAGTCCTCTACTGAGCGCCCGTGACTGCGAAAGTGGCCAGAAACTAAATTTTATGGTATCACAAGGTTATCGCTGATAGTCTTTATTGGTCACCTGTATGTCATTGGATGATCACATAATTTTCCTATAACATGCAAAGAAATAATGACCTAGAAAAACCTCAAACTACATCAAATCCCGAAAAGAAAAGATGCAATATAGGGAGTTGGACTAACCCTGATGGTCGTTCAACTGAGTGACTTACAATCGAGCATTGCACTACATATTAAACTCCATGTAGTTCTTGTGTGTGTGTGATATAATTGTGCCCTAGGAAGCCCTTGTGCAAGATCACGGGAAAGCGCGTGATAGTTAGATGTACCAATGTAGATAGATGTGTGGATGGAAAAATAAACTTCCCTTCCTATGTGTGTATGCATAAAAATCTATTCCATTGTCCCTTAAGTGAGTGCTAGATGGATTCCCTTAATGGTTTTAGAATTTATTTGGATGCAATCTTAGGTGAAGATAATATATGCTTAGAGTTTGGTCCTTTATTTTGGTCACATAGCATTGTATTTATATGATTCCCTTGGTTGAATTTCGTAATTGACATCTTAAAGGCCGACCCATAAGAAAATAAGATGCACAAAAGATAAAACAAGTCCAAACAAAGTGAGTAAGATAAAAAGAGATCGGGGTGCCTAGAGGGGAAGAGGGCACCTAGCCGTTGGCGTCCTGGATGGGTGTTGGTGTCCAAAGTCATGAAAGATAAAGCAATAAAGTTCAGGCTAGGCTATAGGGTGTGTAAGACCAAAGAGAAAGAAAGAAAGACATAAAAGAGGCCAAAGATAGTTGTCAATTACTAGTTTTCTCACTTAGGAATCATATGAATGCAAGTATTTTCTTAGAACCTAGAAATGTACCCAAGTGCGTGATTTTGTTTTTACAATGCTAAACTTTGGATTTCAAGCCCCGTCGCTGCTAAGGGAATTGTATTGAGAGAGCAGTATGTTTTTCCTCTAACTGTTAACACTTCTTTATGGATAAGTGTCACATTAGATGATCACAAACCCAATTTGTAACTTACCTCATTGGACACAAAGATCTAGGAATATCATTGCACTACATATGCCCTAGGTGTCATTCTCTTATTTGGTTTTTATTTTATTTCCTTCTTTATTTCTTGAATTAGTAATTAGTACATGTTATTGAGTGATTGCAATCTAAAACTGGTCAGGTAACTACTGAAACAAGAGAAAATTGTGACTGTGCAGCAATTGAAACCACTCTATAATTATTCTTCCCCAAGACAGGAGCTCCTATGTGGGACATTAGCACCCAGGATTTCATGTCTGATCTAGAAACTTTTGTCCATACTGATAATTTTGACCAAGTCTATTTCTAGCCCTATTTTATAATTAATTTCTAATGGAAAGATGGGAATATTTTATCAATATTCTAATTCATATTTGATCAATATTCCCATCTTTCCTATCTATTATCCCATTCATCTTAAATTATTTTTAATCCTCATCTCTTTATCTAATTATCCCTCAATCAACACTAATTCTCCTCTTTAGGTGGTTTATCATCCTTAAACTACCTAGTTTCTCATCCCTAGGCTCCCCTTAGCCTTTATTTACTCTATTTAATCCCTCACCTACCCATTTCATCTCCCTATGCAACCCTAACCCACATAAGCCTCCTAAAACCCTAATACCGCTTCTACTGGGCTTGGTGCCTCGAAATAGGCATCCTCCCACCTCCTAAATGGATGGTTCCCCGTGGTTTGCAGTGACCCGCCCGATTCTCCATCAACCCTATAAATCCACCCATACCCCTCCTTCCAAAGGGATGTAAAATCATAATTTTTGTGTGACTTGTGATCTTATCTTTTTGCTTGAGCTTCTCTATAGTTGTTTCAGTCTTCTTGGATTCCCTTTGATCTTGTTTGCATCATTTGTGGAGACTTTAGGGAGATCATCGTTTCCTTGTTTTGGTTTATTCCATTGTTGCATTATTATTATCACTACTATCAACTACTAATGTTTTGCAAGTCCAACTATCATAAAAGATCTAGATCCAGCCTTCCCTTTTATCCATCTTGTGTGTAGGTTGTCAATCCAACCCATCCATTTTCGGTCACACCTAGGTCAGCCTAGGTCGAGATTGACGACCCTACTTTTATTGCATCACCTATTCTACCATCAAAATCCATAGCATTATGTTATTGCATTTCTCTATCCACATAGTTCCCATATTTGTTATTCTATTACTATCTCAGCCTAAATCCACTCTGCCAGTCCCCGGTCGCTGCCAACTCTACCCAGTCACCGTTGAATCGATCCATATTTCCATTCTATCTCCCTATATCCCCATTTTTTACATCCTTTCTCTTTCTCTTATTTCAGATCTTCTCTGCAGGTTACCATCAGTTATTACAGGTCTTCATCATCTTTAGATCTGCATACAGAGCCTATCATATTTTCATTATTAGTCATTATTCTGATTTATCTGTCCCATTTGTCATCAATTGGACCTCTATAGCCTAGTTCACCATCGACCCAAACAAGTATATTTCATTTTTTGTCAATATAGATGAGATTTGCACTTTCCTTTCATTTTTGCAATTTTAGTTTATGTTAGTTCATATTCTGCATGGTATGCATTCCTTTATCATTTATCTTATCTTCTTTTATCAATACTAGGGGGTTGACATTCACATAAGGAATTTAATGCTTGTTGAAATAGAATTTGTTGGGAAACACCCTCATCTACCATCTAATCCATTTTCTTTACAGTTGTCTTTGTTGTGCAGATCCATCAAGTTTACAACAAGGAGTCTATTTTGCACCTTTCCTTCATTGCCATCTTATCCCAAGGTACCTTAAACCCTTGCATGTTTTGAGTTTCTTGATTTTCTTTAGTATCTATTTCACTAATCTAAATAGGAAAGATAAAATTTCATCCAACATTCTGGAACGCCCGGTGGGACCACCTTCTTAGGTGAGTCTCTTGCAATTTGTTTCATTTCTCATTTTCCATATTTATTCTATCTTCCACTAATATTACAAGTAGATGATTTATTTTTTCTTCTTCGTATTGAGATTTTAGATTTCTTATATATTGTTTTTCACTTTCTTTATTTTGAAGATCAGATAAAGAGGAAAAGAAAAAACTAGGTATCCCCCTTTTTTCTTAGTTTCTCCTTTTTGCACAGCATTTTCCAATCCTTATGTAGTTGTTCTCATCAAATCTCCATATTTGGTTTTGGGTTTAAAATGAACCTATTTCATTCTTTCTTGTAAATATAGTATAAGTAGGTGTTTAATTGGTTGCATTTCACACTTCTTCACACACATCTAAATGCACTAATCGAATTCACACATCTAAACAATCCCATACTAGGTGGACCTAGTTAGGATTGCATCACCCAATAGGAAAGTCACATCGGTGTTCTGACTACAATTTAAATCCTATACAGACTTGGGACTCACATACCTTTAGGTAGATTTCCATTTCTTATGTACCCTCATTATCCACATACCCTATTTTCTTTTTCACACCTTATGATTAATCAAGATAAAGAAAACATTGCATGCTTGAATTGTTTTCTTTAACTAGTATAGTCATTGTTTTCTTGTTTTGTTTCATGCTCATTATCATGCACTCTTTAGCTAGGAAAATGGAATAAAATATTACATCAAATAATCCCATCACTTCATCCTAATCAAATTTTTCTTTAGCCATTGTCTCATTCATGCCTTTTGTCACCTCTTGTATGGTCACCCAACCTTTTATCATCAACTCGCCTCATCAATAATATCTTGTCACTAGCCATTATGAGACCAATCCCTTTTGACATCATCAATCCATCCCATCTAGGTCGGCCACGCCTCAATCTGCTACATTGGTTGAAGCTTTTGGGCCTCCCATTATCCCTCATGGAAGTTTGGAGTTCCAAGAGCTCCATAACACTAATATTTTGGCTCTCCATGATTAGCTTCTTAGGAAATCAACCAAACTTCCTATCGATGGGCCATCTATCTAACAAATCTATGCTTATCACTCCAATCCTGAAATAACCCAACTTCTTTCTTCATAGCTTGCAGTGTTTCTCCTTAGAGACATGAATGAGATTGTTATGGCCCAATGTCAACTTGATCCATATTCTTCCACTAATCCTCAACCTTATCAAACCACCCAACTATTCACACCCATTCCTCCTAATCTACCTCCCATCAACACGCCTATCACTACCTCCATTCCTATCACTTCTTCACCTACCATCATCACTATTATCCCCATTCAATATTTATAAAAATCCCAATTATTTCATCTCATATCTAAACAACATGATCAATATTTACCTCTCACATCCCACATTCATGTGAATGTCATCTCTTCCCAACCTCACCCAATGGAGTCTACTCACACTCACCAACCTCCTCCTAGGAGTGTTTACCATTACATGATGTCTAATCCACATCTTCAAAAATATCAACCCATCAACACTCATATAGCTAATCATCATATACCTCAACAAGTTTGTATCCCCTTCTCACAACAACCCATCCAATCACAACCAATGACCTACTTTCCTCCTCATCAGGTAATCCCTCAAACAACCATTCATTCACAAGCCTACCAATAACCCTATCAAGCCACTTCTCATGTCATATAGCCACAACCATCTACCTCTCATCCAACCACCTCAAAATACCCCATGCATTCCTTGATGAATAGGTTGGTTAGACTCGAAGACTCTACCTTGGGACCTAAGGTTACATTCTCTTATAAACAAATTTATAATGAACCTATCAATCCATCGGTCCAAGTCAAACTATATCCTCCTCATTGGGAACTTCCAAAATTCACCAAATTTAATAGTAAGGAGGATCCCCAACAACACCTTTGTGCATTTAGGCATGCATGTTATCTCATTTCCCATGATCAAGACCTCATGCTTCACACTTTTCCTATGTCCTTGGCTGGTCCCGCATTGGATTGGTACAATGGCATCCCCCAACACTCATTGTTCTCATTTACCCAACTTACACAACTCTTCTTAGAACATTTCTTAATCAATATTACACGCAAAATCAACATTACAAACTCATACTCCATTCAAAAATTCGACAACGAGTCTATCACGAACTTTGTCACATGATGGCATGGAATCATAAATCAATTATAATTTTCCCTTCCACAGATAGAGCTCATCGAATTATTTTCATGCTCTTATACAAATCATATCTCATCAACCCTACAAATCCAGTCATTTCAGAAATTTGAAGAAGCCTTCACTATGGCTCATAAACTTGATACTTGTGCCCTTGAGCAAGGCCAACTTAGGTTTAGATCAAACAAGCCAAAATCTGAGTTTACTAAACCATCTACACTTAGCAAAAAATCCAAAAATGTAGCCAATGTCATAGTAGTTAAGTCTTATTCCACTTCCACTTCTAACACGATGCCTCAATAAAGAGCTCCTAGATCTCCACCCAACTACACTCCTCTTGGAGAATCCTATAGCTCTATATTCGATAAATTGATGGTGGTCCATCTCATCACACTTCCCCCCATTTGACCATTTGACAAATTAAGACCTAAACTGGCTTGGTATCGCAAAGACCACTATTGCAAATATCACCAAGTTCACGGATATGATATAGAAAAATGTCAAACCTTTAAAGATCTTATCCAAAAACTCATCGACCAAGGTGATCTTCAAGTGGATAACCCTAATGCACATCCCAATCAACCACTTGATGTTTTCAAACAATCATTTCCTAATCATGCACCAATGAATCAAACCACCCCTTCTACATATCAACCACCCAATTCTCACACCATTAACACCATCAACACCATTTATCAAGATCTTACCCCATCGATGACTCCACCTACTTCACCAACCACTACATCTACCCCTTCCTTAGACATTTTCCCTATATTTACACTTTTACCAACACCCATCCCCATCTCTACATAAATTATATCCACACCTATATCAAATTATATCATTTATTCTACATCCAAATATCCTTCATCACTTGTCACATCTACATTGGATTTGACTATAAACTACCTCACATACATCTATTATAGCCCCACCTATCACATCAAATCCATCCTTAGCATCTATTCCAATCCCCATTTTTGTACTTATACCTGCACCAATCACATTGATTATTGTGACCACATCTACATCATCCTCTCCTCCTACATCTATCTCATCCTTTGAAGATTTTTTGAGATCACTCCAACTCTCAATGACTTCAAGTGATGTCCCTACCTCATCCACAGAATCAAACATCCCCAAATTAACCCGATATACATATTCTTTAGACATCATCAAACAAAAGTTACTCCCTCCACCAATATAAACCCATACACCACAATATTTAGACCCTCCATTTGAGATCATTGTCATCCCTGCCAAGGGTACCTCATCAAAATCAAAATCTAATACCCTTGGCATGATTCCTCAAAGGTATCTTTCGCATCCTCATAAAAATATAGACATCCCTCCACCTAATGTCAAGAAATCCAATGCCTCATCATCTATCTTAGGTAAACCCCATATCTTTTAGGGATAGGCCCTTAATCCAAGAAACCTCAACCAACAAATAAATCTAAATCAAAACAATCCAACCCTTCTCCAAAATCCAATCTTTCTTCTAGGACATCAACCATCACTAAATATGAATCTAAGACATCCAAATCTCGAAACACTAAGACTCAACCTTCAAAATCCAAGTCCTCTCTAACATATACATCCCAAACATCCACCTCTTCTTCTAAATCCAAATACAAATCTAAGACTCCTATTACATCTCACAAAGACAAAGCATGTCTCAACACTTTGGTCAAATCATACATAGAGGTCCTTCAACACTTTCTTCAAATTTCCACCATCACACTCCCTCCTATCAAGGCCTTTGATCCACATAGTAAGAAGCCATCATGGTTTGAATCCAACCTCATTTTCACTTATCATCACACCCCTAGACATGACACGGAACATTATAAAGCACTTCAAACCATTGTCCACAACATTATTGAGGAGGATGACCTTCTTCTGGAAACAAATAAATCTTCACCTTCCACCTCCTCATCCATGACCATTTCAACATCTACATCATCAACCCAATACACTAAAGTATACAAGTCCCCCCATCCATCACTAAATTTTATCACCATCCCACCACCAAAAGAAGACACTTCTAAGGATGTTCCACCCTTATTCATCTATGATGTTCGGATAACTACTCATTCTAGCCGACATGACTCTAAAACAAAAACCCAATCAAAACCAAAGACCTTTATTGTTATCCCTCCTCCTAAGGAGCTTACCTCATCCACACCTCCATAAAAACCTAAGGTTGTTATCGTCACTCATTCTAGCGAGCCCACTTCATCTCCATCTTCATCCTCATAAAAACCTAAGGTTTCTATCTTAGTTGCACCTCAGCTATTGAACAAAGAATTGTCAAAAAACTTCATCAGTCCCTAGTTAAGATGTCACTTTATGAGCTTATCCAAATCTCTCTAGACCATAGGAAGGCTCTCACTAAAGCCTTGAAACATATCCCAATATCTAGTGATGAGACTCAACCTTTCACATCTCTTGTGGGAGCACTTGCGGCTTCTACTTCCATCTCCTTTGACAATGTTGAGATCCCAAACATTCCACCTAATGACCATGACCTTCCCCTTTTCATCAGAGTTAGAATCAATGACACATTCATATGAAAATCCATGATTGACAATGGAGAAAGTATCAACATTATTTCATCACATACCTTTGATCAGCTCAAGATCCCTAACTCCATTGTCACCCAATCACCCATTGTCCTTTGTGCATTCAATGATGCTATCGCTCCCACCTTGGGGATGGTTTTCCTTCCTATCCACATTTGTGAGAAGCTCCTCCATGAAGTATTGTATATCGTACAAGAGTATTTTTAATATAATTTCCTTCTTGGATGACCATGGATTCATGTCATGCATTGTGTCCCTTCCACACTTCATCATTGCATCAAATATGAGCATGAGGGAAATATCTTGAATCTCCCTATTAATGCTCCTCCCTTCAAAGCATGTAACATGAATTATCAACCCAATGATGTCCTCATTCCCAAAAATGATCCATCTCAACCATCCACTAGTTCATCCATCTCTTCATCCAAGCTTCCCAATGATGATTCCTTAGACAATGTCATGGAAAATATTACGTTGGGGGAGTATCATCTTCTCATGCTCAACACCTTCCCTATGCCACATAGCCTTGGTAGAAATGAAAAAACTCCAATGTATCAACCTAACATCGGGGATATCATTCCTTTCGGCCCACCTCATCTTTGCACCAATCTAATCTATGGTAGTGTTAATTCTCCTTCTTCTCACATCGATGATCATCCTCAAGCTAGACCATATATTGGTGGTTTTGGATTCCTCTACCAACCATCCTTCACTCACATGCATCTTCATCATTGTGCATGGAAGTGATTTGGCATGGGACATTATGAACATGGTGGACATGACCTTGTTATTGATCAATGTCACAAACAAAATTTAGACTAGGTTATAAAGAGCAATCCGTCGATCCCCTTATACCATCTATGATGCTTATGGACATGCCTTCTCCATATTCTCCATCCCATGAGGCTATGGATATAGATGACAACATGTCCATCTCCTCTAGATTTTTTTAGTCTCCATGATCACTTTGGGACTGGTCATTTATCAACATGACGGTGAAACTAGGTCCCTTCCTCTTTGCTTTCCAATATGGTGGAAGAAGACTCTTCTACCATTGACATTATTCAATGTACTGATGATGATTCCATTCTTTCCTACATGGGGGTAGAATATTATTATCTTCATAAGTCCTTACCTCCTAACACATCCACTCTTCTCAATGATTCCACCATCGATATCAACATCGAGACTCCACAAGATCCTCACATCCTCAAAGTGGGTCAATCCCTTGATCCAAAAGATCTTGAGTATTTAACTGATTTTCTTTCCAAACATATCTAGGCCTTTGCATGGTCATACTCTAACATGTCAGGCCTTGATCCTTCCATTTTCATCCATAATATCATCACCTTTCCCAATGCCAAGTCAGTTAAGAAAAATCTTCGCCACATGCACCCTCGAGTTTCCCTCCTTGTCAAAGAGGAGTTGTAACACCTTATTTCAGAAAACTTCATCATTCCTATCAAATATCCTAAATAGGTCTCTAAATTTGTACCCAACACTAAATAATCTAGAAAGCTTTGCATTTGCACTAATTTTTGAGATCTCAATCTTTCTTGTCCTAAAGATGATTTTCCCCTTCCCAATATCGATCAACTCGTGGACCTTACCACTGGCCTCAAGATGTTTTCTCTTATGGATGGATTTTTTGGTTACAATCAAATCCTCATCACGCCATAAGATCAACATAAGAATTCTTTAACCACTCCTTTGGGTACCTTTTGCTATCACGACTTGCTTTTTGGTTTGAAAAACACCGAAGTTACTTATCAGTGAGCCATGACTTACATATTTCATGATCTCATCCATAAGATAGTAGAGGACTATGTAAATGATATTTGGGCTAAATAAAAACATCAACATGATCATATTTATGTCCTTGAAATCCTCTTTGAGTGTCTTATATTTCTTTCCTTCATCTCAATCCAGCCAAGTGTGTGTTTGGAGTGTTAAATAGAAAACTCCTTGGCTTCATCGTATCCATTAGGGGTATTGAAGTTGACCCCACCAAAATAAAGGATATCCTTGAGATGCCTCCTTAAAATCTTAAGCAACTTTGTAGTCTCTAAGGCCAACTTCAATCAGTTCACTGCTTCATCTCGTAACTTTCAGATTTGCCAACCCTTCCATCATCTTCTTCATAAAGACAAAGACTTAAAATGGGACGATAACTACCAAAAATGTTTTATGGATCTTAAGAAGTATCTCCTATCCCCTCCATTGCTTACACCTCCATGTGAGGGGGATCCCTTCTATATATATTTCTCTACTACTGATCATACCCTAGGGCCTATGTTGGCACATCATGATGACCAAGGCTGTGAGCAAGCCATTTATTACATCATTCACACCCTTCATGATTATGAGACTCACTACACTGAATCTCAAAAGTGTGTTGCATCCTCTTCTTCACCACTTCTAAAATTTGACATTATATTCTCAATCACAAGACTTATGTCATCACTAGCTTTCATCTTCTCAAAATGATGCATTCTAAGCCTTATCACAATGATCACATCACTCGATGGCTCATGCTCATGACTGAGTTTGACCTAGAGTTCATCTCTCAAAAGTTTATCAAGGGCCAAGCTATTGTAGACCAATTAGATGAATCCCCTCTTCCTGATACTTATCTTCCTCACAAACAGTTTCCAGATGAATCCATCAACAATTTCCACCATGAGTATTCTCCTCTTAGGATGAATCTCTTTTTTATGGCTCTAAGTGTCAACAAGGGGGAGGTGCTGGCATCATTATCATTCCTCCTTTGGATACTCCTATCCCCATCACTCAAAAGCTTAACTTTGAGTGCATGAACAATATGGAAGAGTATGAAGCCCTTATCTTAGGTCTTGAAACCATTGTCTTTTTGGGGGTTCAAATCCTTGACATCTATGGGGATTCTGAGCTCATCATCAAACAAGTTATAGGTGATTATCAATGTAAAAATGACATTCTTCATAAATATAAAGACATTGTCATCTTTCTCCTTGAGGCTTTTGATTCTTACACTATCCAAGCCATCCCTTGATCATCTAATAATTTTTATGACATGATGGCTTCTCTTGCATCTCTCATCCCATGGACAACAAATGAATCCAAATTTTCTATTGTTATTCACCATCATGATCAACCATCTCATGAGTTACCTCACGTCAATCTTGTTGAATCCAACACATCAGATCTTTAGTATTCTCAAATATTTGATTATCTATCCAAATCCATCATTCCCTCTGACCTATCTAAGAATGGTAGGAGGTCATTTCTTCAACGCGCTAACCATTATGTCATCCTTGGTGGAATTCTCTATAAATGTGGATTTGACGATATTCTTCTTTGATGCCTTAAATCCCATGAATCTACTTGTGTTATCCAAGAAGTCCACGATGACATTTATGGTGGAAATTTTAGTTGTTTATCTATCGCTAAGCGCATTCTCCAACTTGGCTATTATTTTCCTTCTCTCAATCATGACTGCTGCAAATATGTTAAGAAATGTGTCAATTTTTAACAACATTCTAGTCTTGTCCACATTCCTAGCTAGGCCTTACAACCATCTCATAACCTTTGGCCCTTCTCGCAATGGGGCCTTGATCTCATCGGTACCATCAATCCTCATTCTTCATAGTGTCATCATTCTATCATCACCGCGACTGAATATTTCACCAAGTGGGTGGAAGAAATTCCACTCACCTCAACCAAAGCTAATCAAATCATTAACTTCATCTATCACCATATCATTTTCCACTTCGGTGTCCCTCATAAAATCATCACAGACAATGGAAAGTCCTTCAAAAATAAATATGTCAAGAATATTTGTGACTCATTCAATATCAAGCTTAGCTTCTCCTCTCCTTACTATCCTCAAGCTAATGGCCAAGATGAAGTGACTAACAAAACTCTTCTTAACATTCTTGCCAAGACTGCTAACAGATCAGGTCATAATTGGCATCTTCATATCCCTTTCACTCTTTGGGATTATCATACTAGCATCCACACCTCTATGGGTGCTACTCCCTTCTCTCTTTTCTATGGCTCTAAATTCATTCTTCCCCTTGAAGTTCAAATTCCATCCTTACGCATGTCTCTTCATGACTTCATTTCTGATGAATATTATCACCAGGATCATCTAACACAATTCAAATTGTTAGACGAATGCCACCTTCTCGCTCTTGAGCATCATCATATTTATAAGAGATCATATCAAGTGTGCTTACAATAAGCACCTCAAAGAATGTGAATTTAATGTCGGTGACCTTGTCCTTAAAGAAAATTAGAATGTCACTACTCTAGAAAGGAGCCAACATGGAAAATTTTCCCCCAACTGGATTGGACCTTACATTATCATGCACAAGTATGGGTTGGGAGCCTATCGTTTTTCCTCCCTTGATGGTAAACTAGAAGTGGAACCACTTAATGCATTGTAATTTTGACCATTTTATTGTTAGCATACCTATTAGTGAGCACTTAGTCATATCCTTAGATCATTCCTCCATCATTAGCCTCTTCCATCTATCATTGTAATGATTTGGAATTATGTGGTCTATCGTCACCTTCCTAGTCATGACCTTAAATATGGGCACCATGGATTTTTCCATAGAATTTTCCTTATGGATAGGTTCTCCCTTCTTGGTGAGAACTCCACAATCATTACATCCATCACCCTCTTATCTACCTATTAGAACCACAAAGGGTCCATAGGTGTCTCTTGCACACCTTCTAATCACCTCCTAAGTGGTCTACTTAGTTATACCCAACTCTTCCCCATAATCAAAATCATGGATGCTTTTATCTCATGTTATCTTATCCAAAAACAAATTGATCCCTCAAAGGAAATTTGTTCATATAATGCAAAAATAATAAAATAATGATACCTCGAAGGATAACTATCATGCATATCTTATCCTACAATCTAAATAAAAAAGAATTAAAGTCAAAAATCCCAAAGTAGACCACTCCCTCAAAGGATGGCTACTCTATTATATCATGGCAGTGAAGGCTTCTCACATTGATCAACCTTCTATATATCCAAAAGCAAAAACATATTAAAATATAAAAAAAGCAAGCATCCTAAGAAAGCTTCCCACATTGATCAACTTTCTCATATATTGCAAACTTCCTGCATTGTTCAGTTTACACTTTTTCCTCCTCCCAGAACTGGGGCATAGTCCTAGGAACAACAACCTATGGAGAACCCTCTTCCCGTACAAGTTATCATGTCAACATGAGTTTATGAGCTCATTTCATCCATACTTCCCTCATGATCTTTGATATAACTAACTATCATTGGTTATGTGTTAACACCTGTTTTGGTCATGTGTACATTGTGTTACTTAGATCCCTTACTTATTTACCTCCAATACAGTTGGAGGAATCATTTCCTCGTGTGATCCTTGATATGACATAGAATCATTTGTACCTATAGGTCACCAGTCATCAAGTTTCGTTATATTCTAATTTTCCACATTTATCATCTATCTTATCTTATCTTTATTGCATTTATTCATCATCCATAAAATCACATCTTATCCTATATCATCATCCATGTCCATCTAATCACATTTTCATTTATATTCACCATCATATCTATGAAAAAATAACACACACACACACACACACACAAAATAATCTCACATTTTTCCATTCCATTATATTTCACCTCTTTGGCCATAACATATTTTTATATTTGCCCTTTGTTGATTTTATTTAATTTTATTGGGGCACATTATTTCCATCCTGTCTTTTGCGGATGCATAGCTCAATTCTTCATGTACAAATCTTTTCACATTATTCTCGCATTTGGTTCCACATGTTTTTAATGTGTGCCTATGACCCATTGGTCTCCATGACTTGCATCCATTTGAGTGGTTTCCCATTGGATTTTGTCCATTTCGTAGTGATTTTTACCAACTCATAAGCCCATAGGACATTTTTGTCGTATCCTTGAAGACCGTGCCATTTGTTTCCTACCGAAGTAACTCCTAAAATCACTACCATATTTTAATTTTTTTCTTGAATCCTTCTTTCTTGGGGCATCTTGCCTTGTCATCATTCACCCATCCTTCTTTTTCCACCCACCATTCTTTATTTATCTCTTTCAAACTCATGATCGATTTTCCTTTGTATAATCAATCCCTAGTTTGAGGGGCACATATCATCAATCCTCCATTATCCATCATCTCATATCCCATCTCTCATATTTTTTGTCTCACGGCTTGCTTGCACAAACCACTTGACAAAAAGGGGAAAATATAGACACCAAAATTTGGTATCGCTACCCTTTTCGCCCTGCATTCACTTATTTTCACCATGGTCACTTATCTAGACCCTTCATTTTAATTCATATTTTATCAATATTCCCATATTTCCCATATATTATCCCATTCATCTTAAATTATTGCTAATCCTCATCAATTATCTTCTAATCCTCATCTCATTATCTAATTATCCCTCAATCAACCTCTAATTCTCCTCTCTAGGTATTTTATCATCCCTAAACTACCTATTTGTTCATCCCTAGGCTCCTCTTAGCCTTTATTTACTCCATTTCATCCCTCACCTACCCATTTCATCCCCCTATGCAACCCTAAACCTTCCTAAGACCTCCTAAAGCCACTAATATTCACTTCTAATGGACTTGATGCCTTGAGCTAGGCATCCTCCCACCACCTAAATGGACGGTTCCCCATGGTTGGCGGTGACCCACCCAAGTCGTCATCAACCCTATAAAGCCACCCACACCCATCCTTCCAAAGGGATGTAAAATCAGAATTTTCTTGTGACTTGCAATCTTATCTTTGTTCTTGAGATTCTCTACAGTTGTTTCAGTCTTCTTAGAGTCCCTTTGAGCTTACTTGCATCATTTGTGGAGACTTTAGGGAGATCATCTTTTCCTTGTGTTGGTTTATTCCATTATTCCATTATCTTTATTTACTACTATCAACTACTAATGTTTTTAGGTCCAACTGTCCATCATAGATCCAAATCCAACCTTCCCTTTTATCCATCTTGTCTACAGGTTATCAATCTATCCCATCCATTTTTTGGTCACACCTAGGTCAACCCAGGTTGTCATCGATCCTAGGTTTTTGTCAACCCTGCTCCTATTGCACACCTATTTATCTCATACAGATCCATTGTTATTCTATTTTATTTCCACACACTTCCCAGATCTGTCATTATGTCACTCTGTCAACCCAGATTCACTCTACCAGTCCCCAGTCGCCACCAAATCTTCCCAGTTGTCATCAACCTGATCCATATTTCCATCATATCTCCTTAGATCCCATTTTCTTTTATCTTCTATTTGCTTCTCTATTTCAGATATTCTCTGCAGGTTACCATAAATTGCTATGCAAGTCTTCATCATCTTTAGATCTGCATACAGAGACTATCTGATCTACATTTTTAGTTTTTTTTTTGATTCATCTACCCCATTCACCATTGACTGGACCTTTACAACTTAGGTCTTCATTGACCCAACTAGGTATATTTCATTTCATGTCAATCTAGATCAGATTTGCACTTTCCTTTCATTTCTACAATTTCAATTTATGTTTAGTTAAGATTCTACATGTTATTGAGTCCTTTATCATTTATCTTATCTTATTTTATCAATCATGGGGGTTGACATCCACATAAGGAAGTTCACGCTTATTGGAACCAACTTTGGTCAAGAAACCCCCTCATCTACCATCTAATCCATTTTATTTCTAGTTTTCTTTGTTGTGTAGATCCATCAAGTTTGCAGCAAGAAGTCTATTTTGTGCCCGTCCTTCATCACCATATTATCCCAAGGTACCTTAAACCCTTTCATGTTTTGATTTTCTTGATTTTATTTAATATCTATTTCACTATTCTGAATAGGAAAAATAAAATTTCGTCCAACACATACTCGAGAGGATGTGGAAGAGAAATCATATTGCTTTCAATGAGTTTAGGAAACAATATCTGTGGAGGATAAGGAAATTGAGTAAATATGTTCCGAGTTGGTTGGATTTGAAGCTTAGGAATTTGAGAAACAACATTGACAGTAGTCTTAACATCACTATACTTGGATCTAAAGGGAACCTTGGTTGGAAATTTAGAAGAGGAATGATCAAAATTATTATAGCCATATTTGAGTTTTCCCAAAGAAAGTAAATTAATCTCACAAGTCTTAAAGGTATGACATAGATGGTCAAATGAATTATAGGAATAAAAAGGCACACATTAATGTAAAGGAGGAAAAATACTTTGAATAAATAGATCTTGCAATTCATATTCAACTAATACATTGTTCATTTTATAAAAATTGTTCTGGTAACACAATACGTAATCACTAAGATGTTCATTAGATCATTATTTAATTTTATCCATTGTGCATAATATATTTTCATTCCAATATTCATAGAAAAATGAGCTAGAAAAAAATAAACAAGGGTAGTAAATGATTTAACAAAATGTAAGGGAAATTCACAGAACCATCACAAAGCATAATCTTGTAAGCTACCAAGAATCAAGTATCAACTTAATCAAGAGAGTGTCATCACATGCATAGTCTAGGAAAGCAACATGAAAATATCTAATGTGATCTTAAGGATCTCCATAGCCATCAAATAGAGGAAACTTTGGTAAATCAAAATTGGGATGGAGTGGATAAGAATATACTTCAGGTGCAAAAGGACTATGAAGAAGAAGTGAAGAATCAAGGGATAGGGATGAAGAAGAAGTGGCTTACTGAAATTGATGGATTTTTTCTTGTAAATCATGATAAAGGGAAAATAAATATTTGGTATCAGAATAATAATTATGTTGAATGTGGTCAATAAGAGGGGAATAATAATGAGTGAAGGGGTAGGAATAGTCATGTGAATGATGGTGACTCCAACATGGGAAGGAGAGGAAGAAAGTGGGATAGAAGAAGTAGTAGTAGTAAGAAGTGCAAAGGTAAGATTCATATTATTATGGTTAGAATTATCACAGGCATGCTAGAAAGCCAGTAGAGCATCGAGGATATGCAGAATTTGGGTCGGATTATCACTCATTGGAGAGAAGAAATTAGTAAGGGCATCTAATTGGGAATTGATCAACATTGGTATTTGTATCATAGGAATGTTCACTTTCGGATGCTTCAATGTCCTTGAGAGGGATCTTATTGTAATTGTTAATAATTTTTTCATTAATAGGATCATCCATGGAGAAGGATGATGCCAAATATATGGGGAAATATCTATATAAGTTTGGTATCCAAAACAGCCACTACGTGTAATGGGAAAGAAAGGAGAGATCTACAATGGGTATGTAAGAGATCAAGTTCACCAAATGATTTAATAAAATTAAATATAAGATAAGGAAACCATCAAGGTTCCTTTTAAGAACCCCCCTCTAAAAAAATATTATAGAATTGGTAGCGAATCTTCGAAATGGACTTTCGAAACGATGGGGAATCTCTGAAAAAATGATTCACGGAAAAGGTGAATTTGCAAGGTGTTTTTTACGATGATATCATATGGCTAGATGGGTTTTGAGTGATTGTGTTGGATGGTTACCAGATGATTTGGGTTAGACAGATGTCTATTCCAGTTGGATGGTCGTCTAACCTGAGTTGGATGACCATCCATTGTTTTTCATCCAACCCAGGTTGGACGAAATACAATGGATGATTGTCCAACCTGGGTTGAATGATCATCCATCACCTAAGTTAGACGGTTGTCCATTGTCTATCATCCAACCTAGGTCCTTTGTATGATGTCTTGTTAATATGACAATCTCTTCAGATATAGACATCCATCTCTATAAATAGATACATAAAATGTGGCTTTCAGGGGGCACTTGCCCCCAAACCCCCGTTGGGGCACACGGCCCCCAGACCCCCCATTGGGGAGATAGGCCCTGTAGACCCTACAAGGGGGATACCCCCCTCTTACAGTCCCCTGGGCTATTTATTATACCTCAGAAAATATGAGTGGATTTTGATTAGAAATGGTTAGCGAAATACATGCATAAGTTCATTTTTAACTGTAAATAGTATTAATCTAATATAGGAGGACTAAAACGTTGTATAATGCACTAAAGTAGTATGGAATAATTGTAAATAATTATACTAAGTGAAATAAAACCCTAGATATGTGAGGAAGTAAAGGAGAAATGACTTAGCTGGATTAAAAAGACTATCGCAAGGTTATCGCAGGTCTGATAATAAAATCTAGGAGCAGGAACAAACACTCATAATTCCTAAAAAGGTCAGATCTGAGGATCTGAGCAAACTGAGGCACCTAGGAAGGTACTGGGGTGAAGGTGCCCTGGTCTGCAAATTAGGTGCACCATGGTCATCTGTAAAAGCTTCAAATCTAGTTTTTACAAGGTCGCAAGGTATCCTGAAGTGTTCTTTGTTTGTCACATCAGATTTTTCAAGGTTGTGCCGAATGTGCTGAATAATGAAATGATGACCTGTAAGAAAGAAGGAAGTATCAAAACCCTAAGAAAAATAAAAGATGCAGAATGAATGGGTTGGACTGACCTCAGCTTCCAAACTAGTGGTCTTATCACTGAGTTTTGCACTACATTTCAGACCCGGATGTAGTTCTGGTGTGTGTGTGCATGTCATGCCCTAGGTGCTCTTGTGCCAGTCACACTTTGTGAAGTAGAAAATAATAACTATAGAAAATGTAATAGCATGTGTGCATGAAATAGAATAGAATCCTCCCCCTATGTTGTGTGTGTTGATACAAATCTCCTAGCCTTGATGCATGACACTATGTGGATGCAAGTGATGTAATAGATGCAACTCTAGATGGAGTGATAGTAGTATGTGACGCTAGGACCCTCATTATGGTCTTATAACTTTATATTTATAGGGTTCTCTTGCTCTAATTTTGTAATTAACCCCAACATGGCCGACTAGGAAAAATATAAGGATGAAAAATGGCTAGAAAGACCCCAAAAAGAAGTGGGAAAGTGGAACATGGATTGGGGCACCCAAGTGGGACTAGGTGGCACACCCCAATGCAGGCCTTGGCACCCGGGTTTAGGCTAAAATGTCAGGACAATTGCAAAATAAGTGGATATGTATAGGAAAATATGAAGGAATGACGAAATAAAATATAAAATAAAGGTGGCCAAAAGGTGGGATTAATTAGTACTTTATTCACTTGAGAACCCTCTAAATAGTAGTATAAGACTGGGCTAAATAATGCCTAAAGTGCATGATTTTGTGTCTACATTTTTCCCCCACTTTATGTTGGTGAGTGGAACGCTCGGTAACATAAAGTAGATAGAGATGCATACCTTGATATCCATGTAGAGTGTAGAAGAAGACGTGCCGATGGACTAGACTCAAGTGTGGAATGACAAAAAATAAAAAAATGTGGAGGAGTGTGGATTCTAAAGATGAAAAATGCACATAAAAAGTGATGAGAGTGGACCTAGGGTGGAACACATGTGTAGTTTGTTATGTGTGTAGTGTACCTACATGGTTAGTAAAGGTAAGTTCTTATAGCAGTGTGTTTTCATTTCTGTTGTCATTGTTGTTGTTGTTGTTGCCCCTAATTTGACTGCTTGTTTCTCATACGGCCAGACCTACAAGGAGAAAATGATCAAGTAGTCAAATATGTATGTATGTAAAAATGCTATGTAAAATATGCATGTATATAGAAATGTGTAAAAGTACACAAATGTAAAATATGTGAAAAGAAAAGTGTAAATGGAACATGTGCACCTGATCCATGTCAAGAAAAAGGGTGTAGAAGGATATCTTGTACTGTCACGAGTTTTTTGGGTGATCTCATGCCACCCTGGCTAAAGAAGTATAGGGAGGAAATGCTCTGTATCCTCCAACCTTTAACCACTTTTGCTGAAATGTGTGAAGAGATCTTTGTATTGTCCTGGTTTTTTGGGTGATCCAACACCACTGGATGAAGTAGTGTAGAGAGGCACACCCACTGTAACCTCCAAGCCTGTAACTGCTCCACAAAATTGCCAAAGGACACCATGTCCTATAGAGGCCACTGTGTATGGAGTTCGTAGACTGGTCTGAACTCACTCGTTGTATGTAAACCCACAATGCCAAGGGAGGAAAGTGCACTGTACTAAATCGGTGTAAATATGTTGTGTTAGTAGAAACCCTCAATGATTCCCCCCTCTTTGGGGGCACATGTGATGTCACTGAAAGGAGAATGTGGCCCCAAAAGAGGACCAACCACACTCTGACCTGTAGAAATCTACCCTATAGGGGGAAAGGGAAATCACTTGGTAGATACCAAGGCACGCACAAAAGGGGATGGCTAGCCAAAACAAGTGTTAGTTCTGAAAACACATGCATGCAATAAGACAAGTGTAAAATACATAGACAATGTAGTAACTACCAAACAAAGTAGTGTAAACATGCAAGAAAACAAGTAGACCGCACAAAGTGGGTTGCAAACATGGGACATCACTCATGATGTCACAAGACACACAAGGCCATCATGGCCACAAACAATAGACAAGTGTGCACACAAGCAAAGGGAAAATCCCACATACAATGGAAAACAAAGAAGACAAGTAGAAAACAAACAAGTAGTCATGGAAACATGTAATCCTGTAAAACAAGTGTTACACATGGAACACCTGTTAGCATGTTAGAGTGATAACCAATATGTCAAAGCGTGTATGAGTAAGTAATATAAGATGTCTAAGTGTAAAATGAAACAATAACACCTAGATAAGATGAATGTGGATGCCCCCAATGACTGGTATAGGCAGGGTAGAAGGCCAGCATCCATGTCGCGTGTAGAGTCATGTATCTACAATCACACTAAACAAAGGCATGAATGTGCATGTGTGTATGATAATGACATATAAGAAATCAATTTAACATGTGTAGTAAAGTGAACATGCAAAACACTAGTAAACAAGAGTAAATGCCCCCAAGACAATGCAGTATGTTGTGGATGGATGGAATGGAATGCAAGATGGAATGATAGGAGTAAATGTGCCCCCTGAGTGGATGGAAGTGTATGCAGTGAGGTTCATTTTGTTTTCCCCCTCAGCAGTCAAGAATGAACCATAAACGAGAGTGTGTCATCGGGAAATGGTCGAGTAGTGTTGGTTGTTTCTAGCGCATTGTGATGAGTGTGTATATGTAATGGTGATGAAATGTGACATGTGGAGAGATGTGTGTGAACCCTATAGCTGAAGTGTATATCATGACTTGTTGATTTATCCCTAAGTGTATATCACTATATGATGATAGGATGAGTGATGATTTAGCCCTAAGTGTATATCACTATAGAATGAGGTAAATGTACACCACTAGATGGGTGATGATTTAGCCTAAAGTGTATGTCACTAGAAGATGAAGGAAGGGGGTGGTGATGTAACCTAAGGTGTATACCACTACAAAATGATAGGATGGGTGACAATTTAACCTAAGGTGTATGTCACTAACATTGGAAATGTCACATGGTGAATGTAAGGTCCATTTGATTGGTAAACCCTCAGCAATCAAGTATGGACCGAGGAACTAAAGTGCGTCATAGGGTGGTGATGACAATGTGTAGAAAACAATGTAGTATAAATGACCAAGTGATGAATATGGTATGTAAATACGCGGAGTGGGCAATGCAATATAGGATGTGTAGTGTGTATAGAATATGTAATGTGTGAAATGCAATAATAGGTGTATATAGAAATGGAATATGTAATGAGGATAGGTAGAACTAGACCCATGTGTAATGGAATCTAGTGTAGTGTGTAGAATATATATGATGAACAATGCAATGTAGTATGTGTAGTGTGTGTAGAATAGGAAATATGTAAGATGCGGTGATAGGTGTAGATAGAATATGTAGTGATAAAATGTAAACCTAGACCCATATATATAATGTAACCTAGCGTAAATGTAGAATGCATGGATGAAATGTAAAACTAGACTCATATGTAATGACGACTAGTGTATGTATGATATGAAAATGTGGTATGTATAATGTGACTAAATGTGTAGATAGGGTAATATGTAGATGAATGTAGTATAATGTAGAAATAAGTGTAGGATGAATGGTGTATAATACGTAATGTAGGATGAAATGGAATATGTAGTGCCTATGGTGTAGTGTGTGGGGTTCAGTGTAATGGTAATCCCTCAACAGTCAAGTGTGAACCAAAGCACAAGAGTGCGTCATCAGGTAATGAGGGTGCTAATGATGCATGAGTATGATATGTAAAAAGACAAGGACAAATAATAATGTGTGTAGAATAGGGAAGGGGGGATGTGAGATGTCATGCCCCATTTAAGCGGGCATGCATGAACTAACCAATAAGGGTGAAGGACGTAGGTCCCTCTATTGACGTATGTGATGATGCAAAGCATAGGACCATGCTTGAGTAATGGTGGTATGGTAGATAAATGTTACAGGGGAATGAAGTCGATATGTATACGAGGGATGGATATAAGATGAATAGTGTGACGTAGTAAAGTGTGTAGGTGATGGAGAATGAAGGAAATGTTGTGTGTGAAGGGGAAGATGATCCACATGGAATAAAGTGAGGTAGTGATCCGAGTGAGGGGATGTGGTAGTGGTTTTAGGAATAGGCCTATGTAGTGTGTAGGACTAATGGAGTGGAGTGGTTGTGGAGAGGATAGTTGAGGAAGTGAAATAGGTGTATAATACATTGTGGGAAACACCATAAGAGATGTGTGAAGAAGAGGAGAGGATATACGAACGGGACTAGAAGGTGAAAATAATGGAGGTGAAGGAGGGACGTCGTTAATGGAAATAACTTGATTTTTGTAAACAAATTTAAGTGCACGTAAGTGGTTCATAGAAATAATAGATTGGGATTGACGAATCCAATTAAGACCAAGAAGTAAGTCACATCCCTCGATTTTTTGATTAACGATGCAAAGGAAAAGAAGAGTGAGGGGATCAACTGTGACATGTAACTTGACAATACCATAAGGGTCTTTTGAATGGATAGTCAATTTGTGATGGAGGGTAACTGATAGATCATAAGAAGGACAGGGAACATGTGCTAATATGGGAATATGGATCAACCTTAGTATTGTTGATAAAGGTTGAGCCAATAGATTCCTGAATATATAAATGATCATAAGCGAACGTGGCATGGTAATTAGTGTTGGAGAAGGAGATAATCGGTGTCAAAGTAGTAGTGTGAGCAATGAGAAAGTCGAGAGGTCCTGGGGGAGAAGACATTGTATGACAGACATGGTTAGAAGATGAATCAATTTGTTTGGTATCATGTTTGGGTAGCGGGTTATTAAAAATTTGGAGTTTATGGTTATCATTGGTAGGGACAGATGTGGGAGATTCCAAAAGCTCAATGTAACCATTGTCGAGTAGATCTTAGATGAGATATCAGAGATTAAAAAAATGATCAATGGAATGCCTGACACATTTTTGATAATCACAATAAGAACGATCATCAAAGTTACGCCCTTTAGGTCGAGATGGGTCGAGCTATAAAGGTGGTGGCAAGGTTATGAGATTTCTATCAATGAGTTGCGGAAATAAGACACTTAGTAGTGTACTAAGTTTAGTGAGAGGATGCCTATATGGCTGAGGTCACAATTCTTTAGTAGTGGAGACCACATTAACAGTAGTTTTTTTATTGTTGGATTTATGTGCAAGCACCTTGAACAGTGTCTTACTTGGAACGTTAGTAGAGGACGTAGATGAATCTTAGTACTTGAGCTTTCCTACAGAGACAAGTTTAGTCTCGCAAAGCTTGAGAGCATGACAAAATTGATCAAATGATGAAAAAGTCTCAAAGAGTACACTATCTTGTAGAGGTGGCAAGAGACTATGAACAAATAAATCCTGAAGTTTTGAGTCTGTGAGGACATTGGTCATCTTAGCTACATTATTCTTATACCGTAAGACGTAATCATGGAAGCATTCATTGGAGCCTTGTTTAATTTGGGCTAGTTGGGCGTAAGAGAGTGTGGAACCGATATTGATAGAAAAATGCATGAGAAAAGCCTCGATCAGATGTGTAAAAGAAACCACCGAATGGATAGGTAAGTCATAGAACCAACGCATCAAATAGTCTTGCAAGCTACATGGAAATAACTTGGCGAGGATAGTATGATCATCGACATAGTCGAGACATGTGACATGAAAAGCACAGAGATGTTCTTGTGGGTCACCATGGCCTTTCAAAATGGGCAATTTGGGAGAGACGAAGTTAGGAAGGTATGGGTAAGTAGAGATGACTGGCACAAAGGGGGAATGTAATAAGGATGTGGAGTCAAGCGATAGAGGTCCTAGAGAGGTAGTGACTTGTAACTGGCGGATTTGATTTTCGGAGGTCTTGGTATAACGATGCGAAATCAAGAGTATTAGAGGAGGAACCAAGCGGTATATTAGAAGTACCATGGTGGGCTAGAGGGGTGGTAGTTGTAATAGGAGGAGTGGAAACACAAACGGGTGGTGTAGAGACCATAGGGGTGGAAGAAACATAAATGGGAAAAGCCTCCTGAGCTCACTTAGCAATAAAGTAAAGTTGTGCAAGACATGAGGGAGATGAGTGGGATTCTCACATAAAGCTTGAAAAAAGTCGGTAATAGCATCAATTTTTTCCTGGTCAACATTAGTGTCCTCATCATAGGAATTCTCACTATCCACGGTCTTGATTTCATGAAGGGGAACTTGGTTAGAGTTATCTAAGGGGTTTTCAGCCATAGAGGTAGGTATGTCAACCATGGATCTAGAGGTATGGTGAAGGGGAAAAGGAAGTTCACAATAATGGAGGGGTCCGAAGTGACCACTACGAGTAATGGGCATAAAAATAGGATTCGAGTTCACCAAAATGATTAACTAAAATTAAACTAAACTATGGGAAGTATAGCCACTAGTTAATCTAATATAGGAGGACTAAAATGTTGTATAAGTGCACTAAAACAGTATGGAATAATTGAAAATAATTATACTAAGTGAAATAAAACCCTAGATATGTGAGGAAGAAAGGAGAAATGGCTTAGTTTATTATGGAAGACTATCACAGGTTGTCGCAGGTCTGATAATAAAATCCAAGAGTAGGAACGAACACTCAGAAGTCCCAAAAAGGTCAGATCTAGAGGATCTGAGTAGACTGAGGCACTTGGGAAGGTATTGGGGCACCCCGGGGCACCTTGGTCTACAGATTAGGCACCCTGGTCTCTGTAAAAGCTCTGAATTTGGTTTTTACAGGGTCATAAGGTATCCCAAAGTGTTCTCTGTCTATCACATCAAGATCTGTCGGGCTGCGCTGAATGTGTTGAATAATGAAATGATGACCTGCAAGAAAGAAGGAAGTATCAAAACCCTAAGAAAAATAAAATATGTAAAATGAATGGGTCAGACTGACCTCAGCGCCAAACTAGTGGTCTTATCACTGAAGTATTTCACTACATTTCAGACTTGGATGTAGTTCTGTGTGTGTGTGTGCATGTCATGCCCTAGGTGCTCTTGTGTCAGTCAGCACTTTGTGAAGTAGTGAGCAATAATAACTATAGAAAATGTAATAGCATGTGTGCATGGAATAGAATAGAATCCTCCCCCTATGCTATGTGTGTTGATGCAGATCTCCTAGCCTTGATGCATGGCACTATGTGGATGTAAGTGATGCAATGGATGCAACTCTAGATGGAGTGATAGTAGTATGTGATGCTAGGACCCTTATTATGGTCTTATAACTTTATATTTATAGGGTTCTCTTGCTCTAATTTCGTAATTAACCTTGACATGGCCGACTAGGAAAAAGATAAGGATGAAAAATGGCTAGAAAGACCCCAAAAAGAAGTGGGAAAGTGGAACATGGATCGGGCACCCTAGGTGGGACCAGGGTGCCCCGGGGTGCCCCAGTACAGGCCTGGGCACCCGGGTTTAGGCTAAAATGTTGGGACAATTGTGAAATAGGTGGATATGTATGAGAAAATATGCGGGAATGATGAAATAAAATATAAAAATAAGATGGCCAAAAGGTGGGATTAATTAGTACTTTATTCACTTGAGAACCTTATAAATAGTAGTATAAGATCGAGCTAAATAATGCCTAAAGTGCAGAACTGATTTTGACAATCACCCCAATGTGATTTTCACTGAGCTCTTCACTATATTTCAAACTCTATGTAGTTATTGTGTGTGTAATTGGAATATTGTCTGTTGAGCTAGGTTGCCCTAGTGCCATTCACACAAAGAGATAGTGGGTTACAACTACTTTGTCCCAATGCAAATGTGTGGTATGGAGTTCAGAATAAACCCTCATGTGAAGAAGTATGCAGTCCCAAAATGAATTCCTTGGTGTATTATATAGAAAATATTAGCTCTTTATACTAGTATGTGCCTCTTGAATGCTTTCCCACCCTAATGAGGTTAAATAAGATGTGTGTGGGTGTGGGTGTGTGGGTGTGTGTGTGTGTGTGTGTGTGTGTGTGTGTGTGTGTGTGTGTGTGTGTGTGTGTGTGTGTGTGTGTGTGTGTGTGTGTGTGTGTGTGTGTGTGTGTGTGTGTGTGTGTGTGTGATTCCTTTTGCTTAAGTTTCATCATTAATAATTGAAAGGCCAACTAAGGGTGAGAAAAGAAGACAATAAATAAGTAAGACTTGAAAGATGGGAAAAAGAGTCAAAGAGGAAAAAACCACCCAAAGGATACAGTAGCGCCCAGGTGCTCCTGTCTGTAATGGGAGGTCAAGTACATGGAGTAAGAATGATAAAACAATGAAATTAAATCTAGGTAAGATGTCAGCTAATATGTTAAACTAAAATTTGTATGTCAGAAACAATAAGCAATAAAGATAAAAGCAATTTCAAATCAAAGTAAAAGGGGTTGTTAATGAATAGTTCTTTTGTTTAGCAATCATGCATATAAGTGAAGTATTTAGAGGCTATATGTACATATTAAGTGCATAATTTAGTGACTACAATATTCTCCAAAGAGGAGATATAAGCTTGCACACATGTCACATCTCCTCTAGTGGTAATTTTCACATTAGTTGAAATTGATTGATCCCTTAACACATTAACCTTTGGTTGATAGTATTTTGGATGGTTGTGTACAATATTGATCATTCCCCCACTCCTTTCTCTACTCTTTTCCTTCATGAATTCATGTAAAGATCACAGAAAATCCTCAACAATATGTCTGCTCTTTTAATAATACAATGCACACAAATTGGGAATGTTGGGAAGTCATGTTAATAATTATTTGGTGAACCATATTTATAAAAAGTTTTTGGTGGGAATAGTTATTCCTACTTGTCCAACCTCTTTCACAACCACCTCACCCTCCTTTTTTCCCTTTATGTTCTTCGTTATTTCTTACATACAATTTCTATTCTGATTGGCCCAAGTGATCAGGCTTCATGTATTTGATTAATTATGTGATATATATTCTATATCATGAGTATGCGTGCACATCATAAATTTTATAATAAAGATGATACCTTGATTTGGAACCACTCATTTAAGTAGTGGGAAACTCTTTATAGTCATGAATTCCCTCACATATATCACATGCTTGTTGGATATATTTTACACTATGATGAGGAACAATGGTTGTGGTTATATGGACCTTCCAATTTATAATTTGTGCAAACAAATTCCACTATGCGTATCCCTATGGAATTATTTGCAATAATATTTTCTAGTTGAATTGTCACCAGTGATGCAATTTGAGGTTCCATGAATGGGTTGAACTCAACATTGATGCCTTCCAACTACCTCTATGTAAATGCAACTTCCACTTATAACACCTCTCTAGGATATATAAATATCTTGTGTGAAAGGGTGTACTCCTAGAATGACATACACAACTCTTCCCATGAACCATTGTGCATGATGAGTTAGAGTTGAATCTCATAAGACAACATTGAGATCAAAGTTTTAGAATCATGCATTATATGTTTGTATGCTTTCTATCACCTCTTTATTTATTTCTTTGAGTTTTGAATATACCCTACTGCTCAAACTTCTATAATATTAAATTATTTTTGAAATGCACATATTTGAGTTTATCATAATGTAGACCATAAACTTTTTACAGATCATACTTCATATTCCAATGTGTGTTGCAGAATCTAGAAAGTGTAGTATCAAACCTGACTTTCTTTGTGGTTAGGAATGACTTTCTCCCTTTGCGTGCACCAAAAAATCAGCCCACATTATGTGAACATTATCAGTATCATTCTATACACCACTATGTGATTCTATGGAAGGTGTAAAGATAAATCCAATAAAGGATTTGTTTTGCCACTAATATTTTAGTGCTGCAACTGATTACTCTTCCTTGGGTTGTTGTGTTTGTCATAGGTGCTCCATGGAAATTGCACTACTTCCACCACTTGCACATTTGGTGTAATGTTAATTAGTAATAGGGTGCATTTGTGTAATGTTTCGAGGACTTGTATGTAGTTATTTTGAACTGACCTGAGACACTTCCAATGCCTACTGTGTATGTGCCACCAACCACTTGAGTTGATTAACTACTGCATTCATTATCCCATTATTCTATGAATGCTTTAGGAGTGTTTGGATTCTAGGTGAACTGATATTCTTTTCATTGTTCTGGTGTAATTTTTTTTATCATGAATTGGAAATTATTACTATACAGATAAGTCTTTTCTACCTTTATCTATATTATAACTCCTTCTTAACTATCCAGTCTCAATTATCACTTGATCTTCCATACTTACATGATCCATTCACCACAAGAGCATGTGCATGACAAAGTTGGGAAAGGATGTCCATTTACGTTGTATTTTACCCCAATCATATCCTTGAGCATATGTTGTTCTAGTGACTTCATTTCATATTCTCTCATGTTACTCTTCTTCATTGCTCCTATTTTCCTTCTTACTATAACCAATGCTCTGGGCTTTCCTTGGCATTTATTAAGGTTGATTCCTTCCATTATTAAGTAGTTCATTTTTCATCTATTACTCTTTCATTGAAGCTTCTTCATATTGAAATCATTCTCATACATTTTCTCATATGAGGGGTGCATTGATGGAGCTAAATTCTCCTTGCTTTCTCTAACCTATCTTATTTTGATCATGTATACAAGTATGATTTTTAATTCATCTATAGGGAAATTATCAATTATAAAATTAACCACTTGTAGCTTCTTTATCTCCAAAGTATATTACTTTAGATAAGATCCTCATGGATCACAGAAGAATTAAATTCTTCTTCTTCAAAATTGGATAATATTAATACCATGTATTTAAGGACGTAGCTTCAAAGTGTACCTTTCCACAAAAAATTAATGATACATGTATAACTTGTGTCGTTCTTTGTTATCTTTCTAGTGTTCTCGGTATTCCACTTGTGCTTCTTTCTTAGATTCAATATTTTGTTCATAATGTACGTGGCTAACCAATAATAAAGATTCATTGGAATTTTTCTAAATAATGTCTCATAGTGAGAGTCGTATAGATTATTTTCCACCCAAGCATTGATAGGTTAATTTGTAGAACAATTTTTCCAACTGGGATGCCTTTACATGAAATCTTCTTTTACTTTATTCTACCAAATGTTGACGCTCTCTTTTGTGATTCAAAACATCTTCCACTATCTTCATCCTCTCAACACAATTATGATGGGTTCCAGCAACAAAACCAAAATGTTGCACATTTAGTTTCACCACCTTTCAATAAAACATGTGCAAATATTTATCAACATGGTGTGAATAAACTAAAAATGTCACCCTACATCAATCTATCACACTATGGTGGAAACCTTAGTGCACTCACTCGAGGCACAAGATAATTATGGTCTCATCATTGTTTGGTGTTGATATAAAGTGTTTTCTAAAATATTAACATATAAGAAAATTGAATTAGAATATAAAAGTACAAACATTCATAACACACAGATACTTACGTGGAAGAATAACAAATAATATCCATAAGACTTTTTTCTTCATTCATACTAAATCCCCTTCTCATACATGATTTCTCTCGAAATTCTACCTCAGAGTGATCTCTTACATCTCCTAGTTGATCTCCAATATTTCTTACGTAATATTCTAGGATATTTACATTAATCCCCCAAGAGATATATATACTAACGGAGAATTTTCCTTTGTTAATTGAACAAGAGTTATTAATATCCCTTGAGTTCATTTTACACCAGTTAACTATAACATTAAGGTGGCGTACATGCCACACGTCAATATATTATCCCTATATGTGATCCTTGTATGTGTTACATGGAAATCTCGATACTCTGCACGAAAATGCTTTACCAATTTGAGGTGGTCGAACTAAAAGTTAATTGAGCCTTATCTTCTTGATGTGCACGCCACTAGTTAGTTATCTTGCATTCACATACTTTTCACTTCAGTTAACTATAGTTCCCTTTGCACCATTTATGTTTTCCTCCATGTATCTCTTTTGTAGTTCCAACCCTTTGGATATGCTTCCCAAAATATCGCGCGACCAAACCTTTATCCTCTATTCTTGCATGTGTGGGCTTATCTCCATTTTTTTTCATAGAGGCGCAAAACTTTATCTCCGTGTCCAAAAATTTGTGTGCCAAAATTGTATCTTTGAGGAATCAATGAAAATGTTATGTATAAATGAAGCCTTATAAAAAATTAGGCTCAACATTAGGCTATTTCAAAAGTGATATCTAAGTTGTGTGTTAAGTATGTGGATGGATAATGACTAAAGCGTCATATATATATATATATATATATATATAGAGAGAGAGAGAGAGAGAGAGGTTTCCTTTCATTAAAAGTTCATAGAGTTAATCCATGAAAGTATCCTTAGTCTACTAAATGAAAGTTCTCATATATGAAAACTAGTCATTTCCCATGATAGGACAATACTGGAAGAGGCGAACAATAGTGGTGGAAAGTACTATTTGAAGTGATTGGTAGCGTCTAGGGGTGAAATAAGGGATGCGATAAATTAAGAATGTAAGTATAAGGATTTAAAGTGTTCATGCAGAGGCAGCTCTGATCCTTAGTAAGTATAGATGACATATATAGGTAACCAATATAGTCTATGGGTAATCCGAGTGGAGGAAAGTGTGATAAAGAGTAGATATATATGTCTATACTCTAAGTGTGTGTGCCAAAATCAATTTTTAAGTGTCAGAGACTATAATTAGGTGACTAGAGAAAGATACATCTAGTTTCTAAAAATAGTATAAAAATTAACAGTATAAACTATATCTAAATATTACAAAGTGAAGTATTTAAACTAGGGAAAATCGTATAGTTAACATATAATGAACAACCTTTTTACATGTGATCTCCTATAATATTTATAGATTCTCTCAAAACTCTTCAGTTTCCTAGCTTCTCATTTCATCTTCTTTTATTTCTTTTGAAAGCATCACATTACTCTTTGTATTTTTCCTCATACAAAATTATGCATATCACAAAGATTACAAAAATACCAAGAAATATATATTCGAGGCATAGGCCCTAATGAAGCTCAACAAAGAAAATAGTAGAGAGAAAACTAGGTGGAATATAATAGGGTGCATCTAGAATGAGGGGATGCGTACCGATAAAATCTTAATCTAGCTTTAAAATAGATGAAGATGCAGCTTCCCTACAATAATGAAATTTTATGACCGATAAATACCCTCACACAAAAACAAGGTATCTACAATAACATGTCTAATTTGAAAAAGTTCGAATTATCTTGGCCAATACAAGATAAAAGTAAATGTTATAGTAAGCACCATGAAATTACAACTTTTAAAGATTGAAAATCACTTTTTTATTGATGTTACAAATGATACAAGGACGATAGTACAAAAATAGGTAGGTGGATGACATCACACCCCTTAAGAATGAGAAAAGTATGATATCAACCTAAGGTTGAGAAACAATAACATTTTAAACTTAGAACTAGATTATAAAGGTCATGCACCAAAATTAGCAGGAACTTAACAAGGTCATAACTTGAGCTCCGGGTGTCCGTTTGAGTCCGTTTTTTTCTTGAAACCACGTGTTTCAATGAGACAAACACACTAGAAACCAGCCCTACCAATTGGAGAAAATTTTGGCACATTTTTGGGACCTAAATCCACCATCTTAAGGCCGAAAATTAGGATTTAAGTTGTAGTTTGGTTTTTTCCTATTTTTGGGCATTAGTTAATTTTAGTCTATTAGTTGCATTATGAATTAGAAAGTTGGAAATTCCTCTAATTTAGGAATGTAGAAAATGTGTGGCAATTTCTGTGCCCGTACGAATAAGCATGCGAACTTACTAAGAATAGCAGGTTCTAGTAAACTACTAAAAATAATAATTTCCGCCACCTAAAGTAGATTTAGTCAAAGTTAGTTAGAGTTTACTTAACAACTCAAGTTGGGAGTTATTTTCCTATTTAGGAAATAGTGTAATTCATTATTCGAGAACAAAGAAGGAGATCTACTTTCTTTTGGAGTTCATATTATTTGCAGTATATCAAGTTTGTTTAGAATTTGGCTACATTAAAAGGAGATTACAATATTTCAATTAAGAAAGAGTTAAATGTGCCAAAAGTGTGGAAATTTTCAAGACAACACATGAAATTAAGCCATTGGAGCAATCAACATAGCCAACAAAAGTGCATGATAATTTAACTTGTCACCCTAGCTCAAACTATCTCTAGTGGATGGATTTGTAGTGTTAGATTTTGGCTCCTAACTACCAAAATTATTTTTTATTTTTCAAATTTTTTATCTAGCTCATGTTTAGAAGGTAAAATGGCTAAAACCCAGTAAGGGCACTTCCCTTGTTATTGATCCATCTATCCTCCTGCATCATGTGGTATCATCTTTCCAACATCCCAAGAGCTATGGAATGGTGAGAGATGTCATGAACTCAACAACCCACTCCACCAATGACTACAAGAATGAATTCTTCCATGAGCTCCAAAATCACCTCCAGACACGGTGCCTTAAAATGTTGACCAATGGCTAAGAGAGTCAAGTGGAACATGGTTAACAATGCAAGGGGCAGTACCCCAATGATTTAAGAGATTCTTAAGGCACTCCACCTCCGGAAATGCTTTCCCCTCTTGCAGTTGAATCTGAAGCATAATATTAGAGATAACATGCACTTTATAGAAGAAAAGAAACAACTATTAAGAGAGAAATTAATTGAAAATATAATTCTTCCTTTCTTTCCATAGATGTAAAAAAAACTTGGAATTAAAAGTATGCCAAATTAGGTTATGTTTTGTTGTAATCATGATCAAATCTGCTAAAAGAACCATTTTCTAGGTGAAGAACTCTAGACGAAATGGTTGAAAGAGGGTGTGAATCCTCCTCCAGGCTGATTGAGCATGTTTGCAGAAGCAATAAAGATGGTTGAGAGACTTTAGGTGTTGAAAAACTATATGTAAAGGGTTTTATCAACCCATCGGTGCTTAAGGTGGTTGCCCATAGCAAATCTTGGTGAATAATACAACATGGGAAATAGGAATGCTTGGCTTGAATAATTGCTTTACAAATGTTGGAAAATTGTCTTTCGTGGGTTCTTGTTAAGAATTGTCATTTCAATAAGCATTCAAGGAATCCTCTTAGATATGTTGCATAAAGAGCAATTTATAACTTAAACATGGTTGGCACTGGTGAAATGGAGACTTGAAATGTTGTTTCCATATTAATCCACCATCTAGAAAGTGTTTGAACTCTAATGTTGTAGAGATGCACTTCAAGGATAACATTTTGAATCATAGTAATGGATTTTAGATCACTACTATTCAATTGGAAGTTGTCCCATTAGATCAAAGCAACCAATCTCGAGACCTCTTGAAAGAGAGACATGAAATTATTTGTATCTTTCTTTTTTTAAATCCAAAGGGGATTGATCTAAGGAACTATAACAAAAGGAAGGAACATTGGAAGAAGACAAAATTGAAAATCAGTGACCTTGAAACCATCCCTATCCCAAATTATATAAGCTTAATCATCCCCAAAAGCTAGCACCTCGGGTCAAAGTGAATAAGAGAATATAAATCCAATCCCTGCCATGTTTATCTGTTGAGAGGGGTGCTTTGAAAAATGAAATGGCAGAACAAGATTTAACAATCCATTTATCAGATCAATATTAAATGCACCATATGACATAGAGATACTAAGTGTGGGTTGAACATAAATTTAAATAAGGACATTGATATTACATTAGAAGTCATTCCCAACATCTAGCTATATGATCTTGAAACCATCCCTATCCCAAATTGTATAAAAAATGAATAAGAGAGAATATAAATCCAATCCCAGCCATGTTTATCTGTTGAGAGGGGTGGTTTGAAAAATGAAATGGCAAAACAAGATTTAGTAATCCATTTACCAGATCAATCTTAAATGCACCATATGACATCAAGATACTAACTGTTGGTTGAACATAAATTTAATCAAGGACATTGATATTATATTAGAAGCCATTCCCAGCATCTAACTACACATGGCAAAAGACATTTATTATTAAAAATCTTCAAATTACACAATGAAACATGGTAATACACAGAGGAAAACAATAGTTTACGAGGTGATATGGGCGATGAATACTAAAATAAAACACTCCAATTGAATAACTGCAATTATTTCTACCAGAATTCATGTATAGAAGATGGTTTCAATAAATTTACAATGTAAAGTAGAAAAGCCATATGGCAATACAAGAAACATGACAACACTT
The DNA here is from genome assembly GCA_019776745.2 of Taxus chinensis. Lineage (NCBI taxonomy): Eukaryota > Viridiplantae > Streptophyta > Pinopsida > Cupressales > Taxaceae > Taxus > Taxus chinensis. Next base: position 27,222,618 of record CM034151.1, read on the forward strand.
CCTTAAACCATTTTTTGGCTTCTCTCTGGGACAACCTCCTCACATTTGTGGGTTTCTGGGTGGAAGAGAGGAGCAATTGCAGGGGAAGTGAAGGAGATGACTCTGGAGAGAGATGGGCGAAGTCGGAGTGGCCTCTCCTCCTTTGAAAACACCCATGATGACCTCTTGAATATCATCAGCAACAGCGCCTGCACTCCCACCAACACCACTATATACTGCAACCAGTAATATCCTTCCATCTTCACCTTCACCTTCACCAAATTCCTCCTCTCTCCCATTTAACACAACAAACCTTCACTCTTTTCTCTTCCTTTATCAGATTCCTGGCCCCTTTAACGTGGAAACAGATAACTAGTGGAGGAAGAATAAGGCAAAGGCCTTACCAAACCCTTTTTTCTTTAGCTTTTTCTTTCTACAGATTCGATTCTCCCTCTTCCACCGCCACACCACATTATCATACCATTTTGCAATTCGGACCATTCTCCTTGTAGAACAATCCACGTATTTTCGTGCACTAAAGTTTTGGGATTCTTTTAAGAAACGGAAAAATTGAATAAAACTTTTGGGAAAAAAGGGGGAAGTGAGAGAACATGATAAGTATGGTCCATATGAAAACAAGAGCCACGAAGCGGCCAGTTCCTCATTCATGCTACAAAGATGTAATTGTATTTTAGCAATTGCTTAAGTGGTATGTTGATTGTAAAAATTCAAGAAAATTAAATTTAATAGATTTTATGCCTATTTAAAAAATGATTTAAATGTTATTTAAAATTGATAACTATTGAAAGTGAAAAAATTCTTAACCATGATTGGTTGCATGGAAAAAATTATTGTGTTTGGGAGAAATTAATAAATAAAATTTGCCACATTTAAGAAATAAGAACAATGTAAATAAATAAGATTTGACATTTAATAAATAAGAACAATGTAAATAAATGTTATTACTATTTCAATGGGACACATGGAATTAAATGAATTGACAAATTGACAAGGGTTAATAAATGCCAGGGCACTTGGCCATTTACAATTTTTTGGCTTAAAAAAATAGAAAAACCTGTAGCTCAATAAGGGGAAAAATTTGTCAAATCTCCCTTTCTCACCAATCAAAATTCTAATAAATTAATTTATGTGAAATTATATTTATGTAAATATGTCAATTCAAAGTTTATACATTAGAAAAATTGACATAGGCAAAAAAATTATCATTTGTGATTGGTCCATTGACAAAAATTATTTCATTGAACTGAAAACTATAGTATTCCTGCCATAGGCAGGAACTAATAATAAGTCACAAAAGTGGAAAACATAAGAAGACGGGGTGAGAAGTCAAAGAAAATGCACCAATCCAATTTTAATTTGGATTAAAACCATCAATAAGCACATAAATATATTAATATTTTAGCATTAAAGTGATTAATTATTTCCATATCAAAATTAGGTATTTAAAAAATAGATCATTTGAAAATAAAATATCAACCATATGGATATAAAATGGCCGTAGTCAACTAATTAGTACATCTACGCTCGTGTGTCCAAAAAATTTGTGCCACTGTAAGTAATCAAAAGTGAAGTAATATCTATATAAATCAGTATCGAAGGAATTACTCCTAATGTGGAAAACACAAGACAAGAAAATAATAATAAATACAGTTGAATATGTTGATGGTTGGATATCAGGTGTTTAATACAGATATAATTATGTTGTCTCGATATAAGATCAAGCTATTTGAATCTAATACGAATATGTTATTCAATGGTCATGCATCATTCTAAATCTACTTCCAAATGATGATGTAACTTTAGAATCTATGTAACATTCTACGTAACATTTTGTGATCGCTTCCATATATGGAAGTGAAGAGAATGTCTTAGGGACTAGAACTATATAATATGAATATTTTCCCACTTTTGAGGAGTGGGATGAACTTGTCAATCACATATCTCAAATAAGGGATTACAAACACCATGTGTATAATAGAAAAATAAAGCCCTAATTTATAAGAAAGGAATCATCGTACAAGCATGTATGTAATAGGAAAAATGCCTCTATGAAAGCCTAAGCATAAACAAGGTATGCACAATGAGGTAATGCTTCAAGATGGAAAAAATATAATTGATAGAGATAGCATTATCAGGTCAAAACTAAAGCCTTGCCATAAAGTGGAAAAATATAACAATGTAATCTAGAAAAGAGGATAATGCCTCCTAAGGTGAGCTAGATATGATTGTGGTAAGGCAATGCAAATGCACGGTCAACATAAACTCAAGATCAAGCTAATGCCCTGAGTAGGATGGGATGTGAATATGAATGTCGTGGGTCCATTATGGGAAAGAATCGAATTATATGATTTCAACTCAACATATCCTTGTGTAGGTGACTATAGCCAGATTGATCGACTGACCCATTTACACACAATAAATGGTCAACATAATAGATAAGAAAATAATAAGATGGGTGACTAATCTAAATGACATGTTTTTTAAGGTAAAACATCATTGGTTGGATATTGGAAACAATGGATAAGAGGGTCAATGACACCGATATCACCAAATAACATCGTAGGCAATAACACAGCTTAAATAAGATATTATGTGGTTATTGGTGGTGATGATTAATTTGTTTGGTAAAGAAAACATATAGTGGATGGACCTATATATCATGTAAGTTTGTGTAGTCTACTTTTCCCGAGAAAAAGTAATTTCTATTAGTCACCATTATTCGTTATATTCTCATCATATTAATCAATGGAAAAGGTAACAGTGTAATAGGATACCTATTTAGGTAACAACATACTATGTTGTGACCCCAATTTTCATTAAGTCGTCAATTCTTTCTTTAAAATAGCATGGGCCGTATTGTTTTTGAATAAAATTCACTTGAATGGTAGATCACGACCATAATGAAGGGCGAGTCATAGGTTGGAGCCTGGATAGTGGCTTGTTGTAAAAAACCACTTTTTGGGTAGATTTGCAGTCATTGGGAAGCCTAGGAAACCCTTCAAATAAGAATGTACAAAATCTATAGGACCATTGACTTAGATTAATAACATCAAAGATTGAATCTCAAATAGAAACATATGGTCAACCATGTAATATAAATCATTTCCCCTTGTACTTTCTCTTTACCACTTTAGATATCTAAAGGATTGACAATCACAATGCATTAAAACATCATTTATGTACTGCAACAATGAAGACTGAGCTAGCCAAGTTAGTGAGTTCAATTTTTTTTCACAATATTTGGAGAAGTGAAAAAAATTAGGTATAATACTACGAAGAGTGTTTTCAATCAATTTGGGGAGTATATGGTTCCATTCATGTATGTAATGTTTTGGTTAGAATAATACATTTTTGGTAAGGGACCGTGTTTTTTGTTAGGATCTTCTCATTTATAGTCATGATCTTCATGTTTCTCGTCATGAATTATATGTTTCCACTCATATTATAGCTTTTACAATTTGGAAATTAGACTTATATATATATATATATATATATATATATATATATATATATATATATATATATATATATATATATATATATATATATATATATATATATATATATATATATATATATATATATATATAATTTAAATCAATTTCTATTTTTTCATTGTTATACTATCTTTAACGCAATGTGGTGTACATGTTTGGGAATTTTAAACAATAGGTTCATTGAGTCCATGTAGGAATTGGAGTTATCTAATGCAAATGGCGATCATGTCACAAAGGTTGTTTATATGTTATATTGAGTGGCATGGCTGTTCTTGCCATATTAACAGAGTGGTGAAACAATGATACTTATACCTTTCAGCTCCCCAGGAGGGAGATGACTATTATGTTTAGAGATGTGTTGAAAATTCTTCAAATCTATATTCGTGATACGGCAACATCTAAGGTCTAGTGCAATCCTACAAAATGTTGGGTAGTGCATGAAAGACTTGAAAAAGGTTGACAAAGTAGAGTAGGCGCAAAATAATAAAGCATGATGATGCGTGTAGGATTTTGGTAACATGATGGATTTTTTTCCTATCTTGGAAGACTGGAGGCACATAGGTATTTGTGAAGGAGTCATGCACAATAGAGAGGGCACACAAATATTTTGGGGAAAGGCCCCAAAGCCCAGAAATAGTGCACAAAAGAATGTTGGAGGTGGAAATCAAGAAAAACAATGCACGACAAAAGAAGAAAAAGGCGTGGCAAAGGAGAATGATGAAAATGAATGTGTAGCAGGATGGACAGTTGGCAAAAGTGACAAAATATGTCAGAAGCTATCTCACATGAATGTTTACTAGGATGCACCGGTCAAAATAACCAAAGACCATATCAATGTGGCATGAGTAGAGGTGTGGTATAATGGACCATTAAATGAGCTCAATTCAAATTTGAATATGAGCAAGAAATATGGAAGCTTATAAAAGGATTCAACATCCCAAATATATATATCAAAAGAGGATAGAGAATTAGGAAAATATCAATGCACGTGACTATAAAAGGAGGATGGATTCGTCATTTTGTATTGGTTGTGGGCCAAGTGGTTGAAGTTTGTAGGCCATTAGCATTGAGGTCGTTGAATGTGCTCATAAGCACATAGCCCAGTCTAGGATGGGTCTTGGGGAGAAAAGCATAGAAGCTTGTAGAAGGTCCATGTAAAAGACTGTAAGCTCCATTTGAGATTAGTTGTATTGTAGATTCTGTAAAGGCCTGTTAAAGAAATATAAAGAAAACATTAACAATTTTCAATATGTTATTTTGGACTCTAAAAAATGACAGGCTATGGGAGTACCCAGTAGAGCCCTCCTTCAAGTGGTATTAGAGTTGGTTATTTCCTAAACGAAAGTGATGAAATAGAATTTTTGGCAGATTTTTGAATGTCAGGAAGCTAGCATAGAACTTGTGTTCTCCTTCGTAAAGAAAGGGTGGGTAGAGAATGTGAAGCAAGATCCCAGAGTGTAGCAGCTGGAGAAATTTATGATCTTGAATGATAAAGTGAGATGTTTCCAAGAGGAAAGGATGATTTAGATGTAACATTCACATAAATGTTGGAGAGAGTAATGAAGGATCTTAATGGTGTAAATACTAGACTAGAGGATGTCTAGAGAAAGACCGCCAAAGGAGACAGGGTCTCATGGCACACAGCAACCAGAAGGATGTCAAAGACTCAAAGAGGAGTCTAGAATTTATAGAAGATTGTGCAAAGAGAGTGCCAGTAGAGACTAAAGGGAAGAAAATGTGTGCATAGAGGCACAACGGAAGATTGCAGGAGAATAGTGCAAGAGTGAAGAGGAAGCATCCACAGCAGTACCACAAAAGGATGCACAAGAAAAATTACATGGAGAGAGATCACGAGATGAGAAGAGGGTGAAGAGAGAATTCACCTAAGATTCGATAGCAATGCACAAGAGTATTATGCTAATGAGAGATGCTTCCAAAGAGGATAATATGGTCATTGTAGACCGTGGGTGCACAGAAGGTTGTGTGGATCCCTGAAATGAGACTATGGAAAGGAGAGAAGAGAGTACGCATCCCAAGTGAATAATGGTGCATGGAGATGAATGTCCTAGCCGCATGACTAAAGGAATAAATGGTCACAAAAGGCCATGTGCACATAGAGGGTGACCTGATGTCACGACTAGAGGTTATAAATAGATAATGGAGAGAAGTGTGCAGATTCCAAGGAGTAGACTAGGGGAATGCACAAATGAAGAATAAAGAGTGCGTGGAAGAAAGAGTCCTAGTAGGAGGGCCAGAGTGCAAAGATTATTGCACAAGATAATATGTCCTAGAAGAAGGACATATGGGGTGCATAGTTAAGTACGCAGAAGAAGAGACCCTAGTAGATAAATGGAGTGCATAACATTGTGTTGATGAAGTAACTCCTAAGAGAGGAGTTGAGGAGCGTGAAAAGGAGGACATGAAAAGAAAGGGGAGAATTGTTTTGAAGGAAGTAGGGGAGAAGAGAGAATCTTCCCCAAAGCCAACCAAGTTAGAGTAACCCACATAGGAGGTTGGTAGACTATGTGGCAAAAGGAGCACACCGAAGGAGGGAGAAACCTGCGGAGGTCTCAAGGAAGTTGAGTGTACAAATGAAGAAGAATGCAACTGAAAAAAGGAATTGTGTAAAGGAAAAGAAATTTCATAGAAGGAAACAAAGGAGAAGGAGCATGATGAGAAATTTGCAGAGGAATTTTGGAATGAACATATCACAAGAAAAGAAGTAGAGAAGAATGAGATCTAAGTATATCTCAGAGGTGAAGGTGACGAGGAAGTCGCGAAGGAGAATGTGTGTGGAAAAATAGAGATAATTTACCTTTTGATAATAATTAACATTGTTTTTGAATGAAATAAGTGAATTATTTTGTTGAAATGGTAATCCACTTGATTATGGAAAGTCATGTGCTTAGAATTGGATAGTGTCAATCTTGGAGGGTGGTTGAGGAGACTCAAAAAGGACATAGAATCCATTGAAGCAACTCGATAGTGAATGAGGATATCATCACTAACAATTGTAGACACCTGTAGTTTGATCAATACTCCATTATTTCTAATGGTGCACTAACACTTCATTCCCATTGCAAATTTACGGCACACCACCAGATACATCTATCTAACCCCCCTCTCACGACACCTTTTTGGTCATTTTTGCCTCTTATAAACCATTTAAACAGGTTGTTATAGCCTCATTCTAACTACATTATCTTCTTGTTTTCTTCTAGCTTGCTTCTATTAGCTCCCTAGAAGATCAATCCACTTTGTTGGATTGATTGAACCCTTCAGAAACCCTTCCAGAACCCTAATTACTCTCTAAGAGAGATTAATTAGTCTAACCTAGCTTACAACACGCTAAACATAGTCAGATCACACTTTGACTTGCTAAAAGTGCTTTTTGGACTTTAGCCTTTGTCCCACATGCACCCATATCTCCCATTTCTTCCAAAACCAAAAACTATAAATAGGGCTATACACCCTCCCTCATTTCCTAAGAATTCTCTCTTCCTCCTAGCATAGATTATAGCAAGTTTGTTTAGGCTTTAGCTTATATTTCATCTTCTTCAATTTAAGCTATATAGCATTTTGATTTTGTATTTCATAGAATTAACATGGAGTAAAAGGGAAGATTTATTGACCTTGAAGCCATTAATGGGGACATCTCTTTCACTTAAACAAATAACTGAATGCTTAGGGTCCTCTTAGGTTCATTATTCCAAGCTTTCAAATAATAGAGGTTAACTTCATTTGCTTAGTTTGCATGTTTATTTCAAATTAATGTATGCAAAGAAGAAAACCTTGTTCATTTCTTATTCATATGGTCCATTGATCAAATTGTTAAAAGTCTTTGTGGTTTATTTAGAGATTCTTACCCCACATCCATGGCTTTTCCAAAATTTCATTGAACACATTTGGCATGCCCGGTGGGACACTTATGTCCACCCTCCATTAATGAAGGTCTTTTAGGTTTTTTAAAAGTTCATTTTCAAGTTTTTTTGGTTAAATCACTTGTTATTTCGTCATTTTTGTTTCTAACCCTAGATAAATGACCTTCATTTGCATGTATTTTGTGGGTTTTATATAGAAATACGACACTTTGACTAACAACTAACCTATTTGCTCTTGAAAATTTTAAAATACGTGTTTTTTTGCAGGTTTTTCACAGGGTGCGCGTAGGTGTAAAACAATGGGTGTGTACACATTGAAACCCCAGCATACCCATAAAATTAGGTGTGTACCTATCTGGAGGACTTCATCATTTGTACATTTTCTCTATACAGAGATGTGCACGTGTCTCCGTAATCTGGGACGCATATATGCCTCTCTGGTCGCGCATGCGTAAATGGTCCAACTGTGTAAAAAATTTGACAATTTTCTATTTCAGGCTCGGGTGCGTACACATCAAAACCTGAGTGTCCATGTCAATATGGGCACATCTCTATCATGTTGTGAGCGTCTGTGTTTTATTGCATTAGGTTTCATTAATTTTTAACTGCATGCATACTCGTTAAGTAGGGCGTGTATCTGTCAGTTGGGAAGCGGTGGTGTCGGTACAGGCACGCAAGTGTCTGTATTAAAATTGGAAATTTTTACAGTCTGTAAAATCTTTTGTTCTTATCCATTACTGCAGGTTTCTACGACTAAATTTTTTTTTAAAATAGTGTTTTTTCTTAAACATTTCAATTTGCATAGTTAAAGTGTTTTGTTCTTGGCTTAGAATTAGCTTTGTAGAAGTGTGTATGCTCTCTCCTCGCGTCTTCAAAGGCGATCTTGGAGATCAAAAAAACTTATAAAAAATTCATATAAATTATTCAAAAAACACTTGTTTTATAAGGGGTGAAGTAAAAATTTTATGTGATCTCAGTAGGATTTTTCACGTTGCGTATGTTCTTCCTTCGCGCCTTTTGGTGATCTTAGGAATAAAAATCAAAGTGGAAAACTCTCTCTCTTGACATTAACCTCCGAACTAGAAAATTACTAAAAACTTGTTGTCTACAGAACCTATTGCTTGTCAAAGAAAGGAGACATCAAAAACAAAACGCAAACTTCTAATACACGTGTTCTCACATATTTCCAAATGGTGTGCTACTCAAAACCACATTAAGCTAAGCAAGATAAAAAAACACACCATATTCAAAACATTATATTGCAAGTTTTAGAAAAGGGTACGTCCCTATCCGCTCAACTCAAACATAACCCCTTTGGCATAATGCCTTAAGCTATAACAATGGAGGTGGTTCTAGGAACCCTAAAGTAATCCACCACTGAGTAACCTCATGGATGAAACAGGAAGCGCTCTGCTTACCCACTTGACTAGTACACCTTGTGAGATAGAGGTACCGGTTGTCCGTATGGCGACCCCAGGGAGAGCACACGTGGACACACTAGTTTCCCTTTGTGCTCGAACGGGGTAAAGTAAAGCTCAGATACTCCCAAACTAGTCATTGCAACTTTTTGGGTAAATCACGCTCGCTTAAGACAGCTTTATAACACCTAGGTGAGATAACTTATTAAGGAGGCCATTTTGTCTTGGAGCCCACTTCACTAGTCCATTGTTGCGTCAAGCCATCACGAAGTGACAACTCATCTAGAATCTAAACCTTGTTTGTTGAACAAGGAAAAGAACCCTTGTGAGTTTGATCTGAGTGTCTTTTATCACGAAACTAAAATACGTCCCACTTTTGCTTAGTTTTATTCTTATCTTCGGATGAGGCGAAGGTTTGCCTGAGTGGCGCTTGGTTTGTTTCCATCTTTTTATCAATACCCTTGTGTTCTCACCGCCCATTTTTCAGGGTGAGAAAGGTGCATACATTGCGCATTTTTATTAGAGATAGTGCTCATCACTTTTTTGTCTGTTTATGCCCATCCATGTTTGCGGTTGGGTTGTTAAATGTCTAAAGTGTGTAGGTACACTTTTCATATCTTTGATAAAAGTTCATCCATCTTGATTTTAAGATCATCTTCACCACTGTGAGTCTAGTTCATCTTTTGTCTCTTCTTGAGTTGATAGTTTTGTTCACATCCTAGACGCACAACCTCGGTACTTACAGTGTATTCTCATTTTGTGAGAAGATGGTATAAGTCCCCTTATTACGCGGTTACACTGCTCACACGATTAAAAAACTCCTTGTTATCCTTATCACTTAGTTTCAGTTTCGATGTCATCTGAGTCTTCTTGAGAAGTGTCGATAACGCCTTATATATATCATAATAAAGTTGTCATGGTACTAACACCTTGCTTTCTTGGTTAATGTATCACGGTGACGTTGTTATGCTATATCTATTTGCGACTTCCATTTTTCAGAAGGTTCAACTTTCATCAGCACTCAAACTAAGTTTTAGGTATACCTTGTCGAGGGACTATGACATCATCACATTAGTGCTTAGGCCTTGTTGGGGTTCTAACTTGACCTACATATTGATACATCATTGTCGCTATCTATTTTTAAGGCATAGGCTTGGCAACAACAAATTGAGTGATCATTGCATTAGGTGTGCATATGAATGTTCCTTGATAAATACGGCTGCATAATACTACATCTAGGATACATTATAGTATAATTCCAACATCACCTTAAACGGCTAGCAGAAAACCATACACTTAGGAGTTACGCCAGCTGCATACAAATGTCTGCTAGTAATGCCTAAAATCGTAAAAATGGCAGCCAAATCAAATGAGCATGATATAGGAGAAAACCCTTTCGACACCTTCCCATTTAGTGGCCACAATTTAGCACCACTCTTTTCTCAAGTCAAATATATGGAGGCGTTAATTGATCATAGCGGAGAAGAGTCAGACTCTTCCAGAGAACAACAAAGGTTAGAACTAAATAGATTTGATGAACTCCTATATTATAATAAAGATCAAGTACTTGCAAGAGTCTTAGCATTAGGAGCTAAACTTCCACACGAGTGTGAAGAAGAAACAAAGGTCATTAACCCTAACCTAGGAGAGTGAAGATTCATCTTAGATAGAGATAATCCTTTTGATGTGGGATACGCTTCCACTTCTGGGCAACATAAGGCCGCTATCGAAGGTGAACCATCACAAAAACCTCACTACAAAGCTTCGCATAAAGTGAAAACTAAGTGGAAAGATTCCCCTCCTCTGAAATTTGATGAAGAAGAGGACCCCTTGGTTGAGGAGGAGATCCTCCAAAAATAGATCTTGAAGTTGAGTCAGAAACTAGTAAACCTAGGCTCTTCAAGAAGAAACATATACAAAGCCAAAGACAAAAACAAACTTAACGAGTTTCAATTTGATCCACATACATACTATACCTTTAAGGAAACTCAATCTCAAAGGCCAATGTCACCTACTAAAGAGCAACTCATTCAAGAGGAATTGAATCTATGAAAGATACGCTTACTACATTACAACAGGGAAATGTAGGCCAAAATAGAAAATATTCGTATGAAGAACTATGTCCTTACCCCTTTGATAAGGACATGTTACAAAAACCTTTCCCAAAACACTTTTCCATTCCCAAGTTTGATAAATATAAGTGCAAAAGTGATCCTCATGATCATATAAAATACATTTACATGGCTTTCCAATAGGTCGTGTATAGCAATAATTTCTTAATACGAATTTTTCCTCGCATCCTAGGAGCCATGGGATTGGAATGGTTCTATAGCATACCCAAGGGCTCCATTACAATGTGGCCCACATTGGTAGAGAAATTTGTAAGGCATTACTCCTATAATATGGAAAGCGACATCACAATGAACGATCTATGTAATATAAAACAAAAACCCAATGAGACATTTTCAGGATTTTTACAACGATGGTGTGGGTTAGCTAGTCACTTTCCTTGTGCCTTACCAAAAAAATAGTTAGTGAGCATATTTTTTCCTAACTTAAAACTAGAAATAGCCTTTCACTTGCAAATGCATTGTGGCTCAAACCTTGAAGAAGTCATAGAGAAAGGCAGTCAAATTGAAAAAGAACTCATTGCCAAGGGAACGCTTAAACCTATCACTAAAAACAAACATGAATCCAAATCCATAGACAAACCTAAATTCTTCAATAAGAATAAACATGTTGTTGGTGATGGTATTACAGACTCTAAGAGAGTCCAAGCCATACAGACATGCCCACTCTTAAAATTTTCGCAAGGACCTCGTCCCAAAGCGCTTACAAAACGTACATTCACATCCTTGAAAAAATCCTTATCTACCATCCTAAAACAATTAGATGACGCGAAAATGGTAGAATATCTAACTACAACAATACCATATCCAGAAGATGCTCTAAAACTAGTTTGGTTCAAAGATCATGAATACTACGACTTCCATTGTGTTAAAGGACACAAAATGGATAGATGTTTGAGATTGTGCCATTATATCCAAGACCTCATAGAGGAAGGGAAGATCTCTGTGGATTCTCCCCCTGAGACCGGTAAAAGTTCAAATGAAAAAATGGGTATTTACAAAGAACCTTTTCCTAACCATGCAGATAAAAAGAAAAGAAAACCAAATCAAGGGCAAACTTCCAACGACTATAGGACTTTTGCTTATGTGTACCCTACAAATGATAGTTCTTATTATTCCCTCATTGGATGTATTAGCTCATCTAATGAACAGATCAACACCATTCATATTTTAGAAAAGAGTTACACAGTCGGGACAAGACGTGCTCACTTAATCATACCAGATCATGTGCCTATCCCTCAGGAAGGTCAGTATAATTTAATAGAGTAGTTAGAGAAAATGCCTGCTAGGATATCTATTCTAGATCTCCTTAAGATCTCTAATGCCCATAAGAACATATTGTACAAAACTTTACAAAACTCAAGGTTTTCCACAGAGGTAGACCCCACGAACCTTCAATCCATGATTACACGCTTAGACACCAATGATCATATTACTTTTGATCATACTGCAATCTCGCATAACAACCCAAAGCATAACTTACCATTGTATCTCGAAGTGGTGGTTACCCATCGCAAAATCAAAAGAGTACTTGTAGATGGGGGATCTGGTCTGAATATTTGCACCTTGAAGCTGGTAAAGCAGCTAGGTCGTTCAGAAATAGATTTGGGTGCTAATACTATCACAATCACAACATATGACAATGAAGAAAGAGAGTCAACAGGGAATATAGTAGTTCCCATGGAGGTAGGACCAACGTGTCACAATACAACGTTTCATGTCCTTGACTTGGACCTTCCATACAACATGCTCTTGGGATGCCCATGGATCCATGCCATGCAAGCTATTCCATCAACTTTTCATCAATGCATCAAGTTATGTCATGAAGGGCAGGTGGTTACCATTTTGGGCGACCCAGAACCATTCATACATTGTAGGGCATTACACAGTTTTTCTCGTGTAGCTTATGAATGTCCTTCTGCGGATGTTGTTGTCCCTCTACAAATGCCTCGAGGATATAAAAAAATGAATATATTCAGAGTCCCTCACGCCTTTCAATCAAGATTTTCCCTCATTGGTCAACCTATTTGCTTCATGGGAGGCAACATCAAAAAAATATGGCCCAGATAAGCCATTCACTCTTGAGCAAGCTCTATTGATATCAGACTTATCAATATCCCCCATGATAAGGGGTAAGCCTTATTTTCAATTCAAGAGCACCTGCGAGAAATTTCATCAACCGTTGGAAAAATTTGTCCATAGTGGTCTCCTATATGAGGAGAAAATGTTAGAAGACCCTACCAGCAGAGTGCCAGAAGGCACCATGGCTTCATCCAATCAAGCACCTCAATACATCAAAGGTCCCCACATGATGTTTGTCATGGGCTATAGTGGGTTTGGATGTGGCATTAATGCACAAGGTCGGTTGGAGCCTATCCCTATCCCTCATTTTAAAACTAATAAACATGGCCTTGGAATAAGGCCTCATGACGCTCTACCTTCTGAGAATGACGCATCCTCTTCTGAATGTGAGTATGTTTCATGTCATTCTGATAGTGAGGTAGATGCCCAATGTATCCTTTACAAGGATCTTGCCTCCACGAACCTATTCCCAGATTCGTCGGTCCTTACCTTATCTGAATCCATCCCCCTAGATAAATATCTAGTAGCCCTTGTATACCCTAAACTTATAGATTAGGATCAACAACTTCACGTGCCCTTGGATTTCTTTGAAAATGATGAGGAATTTGTAGAGTTCATGGGACTCAAGGACTTTATTCTGGCTGGAGACCACAAGAAAGGATTTAAGATTCAACTAGACACCTGCACCTACTTTGGGGAAGAAGTAGAGATGTGTGGATGGTTGAATAAAAAGGTTGTAAATAAAAGTACACCCACTTTTGACAAACCAAGCAAGAAGGCTCAACAGAGATCCCATAGTGACAGACTCTTTGATAAACTCATAGACAAACAGAATGAAGAGTCTAAAGATGAAGTGATTTATCCATTTAAAGATGATCATGAACTACCACAGGAGGTCGATCTTACTCTTCCCCCTGATCCTACGCGGATGGAAGATGCTTCTAAAATGCTAATTAAGGAAACAATCAATGTCAACATTGGCTCAGAAGAGCAATCTAGAATAATAAAGTTGGGAGCTTCCCTCTCAGCTCAGGAACAAAAGACCTTTATAGAGCTCTTAAAAGAATACATGTACATATTCACATGGACATATGCAAATATGCCTGGTTTGGACCTGGAGCTAGTTGTGCACAACCTCGTTGTGCACCCAAATGCCAGACCAATCAAACAAAAGTTGAGAATGATGCATCCTAAGGTGGCACTCTTAGTCAAAGTAGAATTAAAAAAACTGTTGGCTGCTGATTTCATTAAACCTATTGACTATTCAGAATGGATCTCTAACATAGTCCCAGTACAGAAAAAACCTGTTTGCATGAGGATCTGCATGGATTTCCGTGACATCAACAAAGCATGTCCAAAAGATGATTGTCCCCTACCTAACATTGACATGATAGTTGATTTAACAACTAGTTATAAAATGTTGTCCTTGATGGATGGTTTTTTAGGTTATAACCAGATACGAATTGCGAAAGAAGATCAGCATATGACAACATTCATCACCCCTTGGGGAACATTTCGCTACAAATTCATGCCCTTCGGGCTCAAGAATACTGGGGCTACTTATCAGCGGGCTTATTTTCCATGATATGATAAGTGACATCATGGAGGAATATGTTGATGATATCCTAGCAAAATCCAAAAGTAGAAAAGAACATCCTAGCATATTGAGGCATATTGTTCAGCATCTCTGAGACTGTAAGGTTCGTTTGAACCCTAAGAAATGTGTCTTTGGTGTTTTATCAGGAAAACTCCTAGGATTCATTGTATCACAAAGAGGGATTGAAGTAGACCCTATAAAGGTTACAGCTATCACAGAAATGCCACCCCCTACCACTCTCAAGTAGATAATGAGAATGCAAGGAAAAATTCAGGCAATCCATCGCTTTATTTCACAACTTGTGGATAAGTGCCACCCCTTTACTCATTTTCTCAAGAAAGATGTCACATTCAATTAGGGACCTGACTGTCAGAAAGCCTTTGCGCTACTCAAATAGTACTTGGCCAGCCCACCTGTAATAATGCCACCTACCCCCGGTGAACCTCTCCTCTTATACATTTCCGCTACCCAGTTTTTCATTGGTGCATTACTTACCCAATGTGACTTAGCCCATAAAGAGAGAGTATTTTACTATCTTAGTCACACCTTGATCACATACGAGTTGAATTATCCCCAAATAGAAAAGGCCTGCTTAGCAGTTTTCTTCACATTCCAAAAGCTTCGCCATTATCTACTGAATAATAAAACCAAGCTCACATCCAAAGTTGACACTCTCAAGTACCTTTTATCCAAACCCGCCCTCACAGGCCGAATGGCTAATTGGATCATTCTCTTGAGCGAATTTCATATCGATTTTGTGAATCAGAAGTCTTTAAAAGGACAGGTACTGGCTGATCAGTTGGTAGAAGCTCCTCTCCCAGGAATGGAACCTTTATGCTTAGATTTACTAGATGTGTATATGATGTATATTGAAGAATCCGTAGAATGGCAGGTTCATTTTGATGGATCTTTTACCTTCCATGGATCCAGAGCAGGAGTGGTGCTCATCACTCCAACAAGTGATGTCATAACACGAGCATTCCGGTTGGGATTCCCATGTAAAAATAACATTGTAGAGTACGAAGCACTCATCGTTGGCCTCAAGCTAGCTATTACATGGAACATCAGACAACTATGAGTCATTGGGGACTCTCAACTTATCATAAAACTGGTTAATGATGAGTACAAGGTTAAAGATGAGAAGCTTATTCCATATAAGAAAATGGTTGAAACTTTGAAGAAATATTTCACACAAGCCATATTTGAACAAAAACCAAGGTCGCATAATAGATCCGTGGATGTTGTGGCTACTATTGGGTCTCTCTTATGCATAGCACCTGAAGAAATCAAGATGCCTTTCTTCGTGGAACATTTACAGGTACCTGCATATGATATGCTGAAGTCATGTTTGGCATGTGAAGTTGTTGGTCCTTTATCCCCTTGGTACGACCCTATCTTCCAATACCTACAGGATGGCACTCTTCCCCCTGACATCACCCATTCTGAAAATAAATCCCTTATTCGCCGCATAGCCCATTATACCCTCCTAAGAGGCACCCTTTATCATTGTGGCTACGACAGGAATCTACTTCGCTATTTGGATGTTGTTGATTCTATCCACGCAATTAAAGAAGTACATGGTGGTATTTGTGGAGCACATACTAGTAGCATGGTCTTAGCTAAAAATCTATTGAGAGTAGGATATTATTGGCCTACCATGGAATCTAATTGTTGCAAATTTTTAAAGAAGTGTGAACTATGCCAAAAATATGGAAATTTAAGACATGTGCCAGCACAAGCCTTACAGCCTATTGCAACGCCTTGACCATTCTCTAAATGGGGCTTGGATCTCATATGGAAGCTCCATCCTTCTTCATCAGACGGTCATACTCACATCATCACTTCCACTGAATACTTTACCAAATGGGTAGAAGTCGTCCCTCTTACCTATGTCACTGGTGTGCAGATTTCAAAATTCATCATGAATCATCTCATATGTCGTTACGGGATCCCCTCAGCCATTGTCACTGATAATGGTAAATCCTTCAAAAATAAAACAATTAAAACATTGTGTCAACGCTTCCATATCCAGTTTAAGTGGTCTACCCCTTATTACCCTCAAGGTAATGGATAGGCAAAAGCCACCAATAAGACCCTTGTACGGATTATGGAGAAAATGGTCAGTAAAACCATCCGTAATTGGCATCTACAGATATATCCCGCTTTGGGCCTATCGTACCTCCATCCGCACTCCTACTGGTGTGACCCCATATTCACTTATCTATGGCACTGAATCTATCATACCTTTGGAAGTGGATCTTCCCTCCATGAGAATATCTCTCAGAGACTATCTTGATAAAGATGAAGACTACAGGGTTGCTCGCCTTAAAAGTCTATCAGAATAGAGTGTCTAAGGATATAACAAACACATCATTCATTGGGAATTTGATGTAGGAGATCTAGTTCTCAAAGAAAATTAGAAGAACACCATCAAAGACAGAGAAAAGAAAGGAAAGTTCGAGGCTAACTGGTTAGGCCCTTATGTTGTAATTGCAAAATATGGATCAGGAGCCTACAATCTTGCATATTCAGATGGCGAAGAGCTTCCGGAACCTATGAACGCCATGCACTTGAAGCAGTTTTATGCTTAGGAATGACGAGAATATCAAATAAGAACTAAAAATTGGAAAACGAAGAAAAAACAAGCAAAAAAATGGAAAAATGAGAAAATAGTAAAGAAAAAGTAGGTCGCCCACATGTGAAAACCAAACAATTATGGCACAGTGGGCAGGTCTTTGAGTGAAAACTAGTTTTTGGTGCTCAAGGAAGATTCACCAGACACAAGTTACTCTTACGGAAGGATGGGTAATGGTTACCACTTTTTAGATATGACTTCTTCTGCTAGGTCTAGGAACCCTGCTAGAGCCACCTTTTGTTGTACCATGATCTGGTTTGTTTGCTTGTATATCTACATGGAGGACATTACCTTTGTATACTCCCATCTAACGCTGAGCATAAAAGTATTTTTGCCACATTCTCGCACATACACGTGTGGCATTCTGCCTTTTGTATATTCCCACATCACGTTGGGGGCATCCACGCTTCTTTGTTCTTGTACATTGCTTTCAAAACACGAACTTGGAAAATACAAAAAACATTTGGAAAACGATATACAAAAATCTAAACATCTGGAAAATTTCCCTTTTCAGGGATAAAGTTACATTCATCTCACAACATTATCCTAGGAACACCTAGACAACAATGAAAAAACGTAGCTGTGAAAACTTATCTTTTTAGATAAACCCAAAAACATTAGAAAATATGTCAATGTTGTCCCGCAAAAACAAAGTAGTGCTTTAATTACTTTTGGTTGTTGGTTTGTATAGTTTTGATGTACTTAGTATGTTGAATTTTTGGTTCTTTAAATGGATCATTTGCTTATCTGATTTTGAATCTTGTTTGATTTAAATTATGTATTGCATTCCTACATTTGGGAACTTTCATGCTTGTAAAAAAATTGTTGTAGGCTTCTTTATTTTTTATGTGCGTCTATTAAAGTTCATTTTTACTTGCTTAGATTAGATCTCATTTTAATCTCTTGTTAAACTTTTGCATGTGTTTGTTTAGTTGTAGTTTGTTATGTTGTTTGTATGTGTATATTTGTTTAGTTTTGTTAACTTTTGCTTATGTGTTTCTTCACAGTTGTTTGGTATCACACCTATCATCTATCATTTCATCACATTTCTAACATCATTCGCTACATCATATATATACAAAAATGCTAAGTATCACATCATGCATGTATGCTAAGCTAATCATCACATATTGTATCATCAATGGGGGTAAGAGGGGTTGCGCATAATCACAAATCTATCCCCCCCACACCAATATCATCTAGTATCATCCCAAGTGCTAGAATAAAAACTCAGAAACAACTCATGAATCCAAAACATGTGGTGTTATCTACAAATACATCTTCAATATGAAAGCATAAAATATACACATTTCTAAATCTAAGGTATGCCACATACATAAAGGAAAGAGAAATCATACATCATAAATCCATCATAGTATGATACATCAAAATAGCATATATATTGGCTCTTTGGTAGCTTCAACTTCCCATTACCACCTTCGCACGTACTTTTAGAAGATATTTGATCTTTTGAAATTCTTATGACCGATCAAAAACCTAAAAAAGAAAAAAAATCAGAAAAATATTTAAAAACAACAAAAACATTGAAATACATCAAAAATGGCTCAAAATTGGTTAAACCGATCATCTACGGCTGAAATTTGTGTCTATTGCATGGCACTCATCCCAGATCTTGCTGACATTTTCAAACGTTTCGAAAAAATGACTCGCGCATCACCAAAATCTGCAATCACCTACACAAGCTATGTTGCTTACTTCGTCTATACTCTAGGGCACTATCAGTTGCCTGGTACTATTTTCGTCATGCATATTGCTTTTTCATGGGACCCAAGTGTCCTCCATCTTTCCCTTTGCATAATACACCTTGCTTGCGGCATCATTCTTCACCCTTGTCGTTTATTAGAACATTTGGGACTTTATCTCGATAACAAAATATTTGTGCAACTATCTTAACCGTTGTGGTTTAAGTGTGTGTGATTGTACTTATTTCCATGTTAGGTGATTTTGTTTATTTCTCGTATTGCATTGCATTCGTGTATGTTACATGGAGTTGGTCATTTTTAGCACAAGACAGTTGTTTGTATCCTGGCTTTTCATGTCATTTTACGCTTCCATCACATGCTCACACTTTAATAAGGACCCATGAGGAGGATTCTAAGCATTATGATGATATAGTATTGTTAGCAATTGATTTGCGGATAGCTCAATATCCCTTTTTTCTAAATTTTCTCATCTTCTCTATCCACTTCTCTCTCTGTTGTTTTCTTTTTTCGATCGTTGATCAAGTTTCTTTGTCACCCCATCGACACTCGAGGGGGGATTTGTCATCCTTCATCCTATTAATTTTTCTTCTACCCCTTCAAAAAAAATTCTACTTGTTTGCGTTTGTCTACTTTCTTTGAACTGATGTAGCTTATGTCACCTCAAAGAGGGGCAAATCTAGACACATGTAGTTTGATCAATACACTATTATTTCTAATGGTGCACTAACGCTTCTTCCCTTTGCAAATTGACGTCGCACCGCCAATTAGACCTATCTAACTCCCTTCTCATGACACCAAGTTGGTCATTTTTTCCTCTTATAAACCATTTAAACATGTTGTTATAGCCTCATTCTAACTACATTAGCTTCTTATTTTCTTCTAGATTTCTTTTATTAGCTCCCTAGAAGATCAATCCACTTCATTGGATTGATTAAGCCCTTCAGAAACCCTTCTAGAACCCTAATTACTCTCTAAGAGAGATTAATTAGTCTAACCTAGGTTAAATACCCTAAACATAGTCAAATCACACTTTGAATTGCTAAAAGTGCTTTTTAGACTTTAGCCTTTGTCCCACGTGCACCCAAATCTCCATTTCCCCAAACCAAAAACTATAAATAGGGCTATACCCCCTCCCTCATTTCCTAAGAATTATCTCTTCTTCCTAGCATAGATTATAGAATTTTGTTTAGGCTTTAGATTGTATTTCATCTTCTTCTATTGAGCTAATAACATTTGATTTTGTATTTCATAGCACTAACATGGAGTAAAAGGGAAGATCCATTGGCCTTGAAGCCATTAATGGGGAGATCTCTTTCTCTTAAACACATAATTGAATGCTTAGATCCTCTTAGGTTCATTATTTCAAGCTTTCAAAGAATAGAGGTTAACTTCATTTGCTTAGTTTGTATGTTTATTTCAAATTAATGTATGCAAAGAAGAAAACCTTGCTCATTTCTTATCACATGGTCCATTGATCATATTGTTAAAAGCCTTTGGGGTTTCTTTAGATATTCTTACCCCAAATCCATGGCCTTTGCAACTTTTCATTTAACACAACAATATTAAAAATTTATAAGCTCCCTTAATAAAATTTTCACCGCTTGAATGCAAAATTCACCACCATGCAAATGACTCCATGGGGAGTGTACAAGTTTGGTGCAAAAATCCAACTTAATATAAGAACTAACAAAAAGTAATTGTTTTTAATGGTTTTATTAATGATGTTTTATGTGTTTCTAAATTAAAAGTGAATTTTCTTTCTTGTTCAGCGCTAACTCAGAATAATTATAGTATAATTTTTTTAAAAGATAAATGAGTTAGATGTTACTAGTTTCAGAAGGCATACAAAAGAATGGATTATATGTGTGTAAAGGTTTTACTTTTGCTTCTTGTTTGTCTACTCAAAAAAATAAGTGATATTTGATTGTGGCATAAAAGGCTAGGTAATTTTTAGGAGCATGTATGACATGTCTTGAATTAACCTAGTTTCTGGCCTTCCACCTATCTCTTATGAAATGTGTGAAGGGTGCTTATGTAGTAAGTTGTCACCAAAACCCTTCCTCGGTCATCTTAAAGAAAACTCCACATAATCCATGGAATTTTTCCACATTAATGTTAAATGACGTTTAAAAATTCCATCCCTAAATGATTCAGTGTGTGTTGTTACTTTCATTATTGATTATTCTTGCATTATTTGGTCATTCTTTCAGATGTGATATATATATATATATATCTTATCACAAATTTAAAGGCTTAAAGTAGATAATGAAGATATATATGTTGATAAAACATTTATAAAACTCTAAATCAGTATGTGATCACTAAAAATAATGTTATATGCATATCAAATGACACTTGGGGACACCTTTGTGTTTGTCTTGGAGACGTCTAATATTGATTGCATCTAATTTATATTTTTTCAATTTTAAAATGTTGAAATTATTGTTCAAAAATTCAACATCTTGGTAATATGACATGGTTAGTTGTTATACAACTTGTCTTTTAACCTATTAATGTAATATTTATAGATGTTTAAAAGTGAAATCAATAATAATTTATATTATGCTTAATATGATAATGCATGTTTATATGGATAATGTGATTCTAACCATATTGATGTTGTGTTAGATAGAAAATATACAACTAGATATGTGTTCAAGTTTGGTAAAAGTGTCATTACATGGGGCAGTAAAAAGTATTCAACAGTCTTCATCTCTTCTGCTGAGGTAGAATATAGAAGTGTGATGGAAGAAGAGAAAGAGGCAATGTGGCTAAAGCATTTGTTGTAAGAGATTCACATGGAAGTTAAAGGAAGTACTCCTCTTCTATGTGATAGTTAGAGTTGCATTTCTCTTGCTAAGAATCCAATTCAGCATTAGAAAACGAATCATATATGAGAGAAGGTGATCTGTGGTGATATAGATGTTCATTACTACCTAACTGAAGATCAAGTTGCAAATATGTTTACAAAGTCATTGTGTTTTGTAAAGTTCTGCAAGTTTCTTGCAATTCTTGGCCTTTCATAGTTGTCATTGACAGGGTGTGTGCATGGCAATGCCACCTCCTAATGGTCAATCATGTTTTTTCTCCTTATCATCTACACTTATGCTTCAATGTAAAGCATTGTAAAATATATGTTTATGATCTTTGTAAACTTACAACTTTAAGTTTACTATGTACGGTCCAATATGTTTCATCTATTGTAAATGAGGTCCTTACTTGATAAAAGGTTTTTAGAGATGTTGGTAGAGATTTTCCATTAGAAACTGTGATATTTAGTCTCACAAATCATGTTTAGGCCTGTGGACAAAAAATCACGTAGCTACTACTATCTATTATACAGCCAAGTATGTTGTTTTATATATGGATCTTGCATATGAAAAGTATTCTCTAATGACACATTGCCTAGTCAGTCTTCTTGTCTTGAGTGTCTTTATGGTTTTTATCTTTCACCCCTCTCTCTTTTGCACCCATTTCTAGTCAGGTCACAAGGATCCATATCTCTCAGTCTTCGCACATTTGTCATCAGTTGTCTCTGGACACTAGTGCCTAGGACTAGACATTAGTGCCCATGCACTCCTGTCTATCCTAGGTGTCAGTGTCCTCTTTATTTTGTATCTTAGTTTTAACCTTTAAGGTTGGTCTTTGTGATTTTACCACTCATATCATGAGGTACTAGTCTGCATGTCTAGTCATTAGTGTCAAAATTCAAGCAAGACATCCCTATATAAACACAACATACATACCATTATAATGGCGGGTAATTTTTATCAAGGGTTATATATCTACATATCTCAAGGGAATGCATTTGGGTGCATTTTTTTTGCATACACGCTACATAAGAAGGGGAAGTTCATTTTTCCATCCCACATATTTGTATTTTATCTAGCTACTACCCAATATCTTGGCGTCATCGGCACGAGGGAAACCTAGGATCACTATTGCACACACAAGCACATAAAACTACATTGGGCTTGAGATGTAGTGTAGTGCTCAGTTATAAGTTCACTAGTTGACAGTTAATGACAGACTGACCCCTCATTTTGCATATTTCTTTATTAGGATTTGATGTCTCTTTGAGGGTTTTGTAAGAGCATATTTGTGTTGTAGATTTACAGGGACTCCCAGAGTCAAACTGTGAATTTCAAGCAATAAGTGGCGAGTAAGTGTGAAACCCTAGAGACAGTTTCAGAACCAGATCTTGAGTTTTTTCATATTCTACAGTGCCCACCAGAGGTCTATGGTGCCCGTAGGTGCCTCTACCCCTATCCAGGCACCCGTGTCTAGGGATTTCAAGTACCTCTGCATTTTTCTGAGCAGAATTGTGATGGTTTGCTTTTCTATTCTATCACATTCTCCAATATAAACACACTTCAAGACAAGAGAAATCAAGGTAAGTACCCTATCTTTTGTATTTTCTTTCATAAATAAATCAAATAAATTTCCTAGCATTTGTATTTCATTTCATATCAATTATAGCAGTCATTTCTTTCATATTTTAATAAAATAAATCCATATTTTATTGAATCATTTTGGTGAACCTGTAGCTTAGAATTCCTTGCCCTATGATCCACTAATACCCTAATGGTTAAGAGTATATCTTCTCCTCCTAGGCAAGTCATGCCTCGTGTGAGTTTATCCTATTTATGATGAAGAAACTATAGTTGAACTTAGCACTTTGTATCACAATATAGTTCTTTTAGATGACAATAAAAGGCAATTGTTGGCTAATGAATGCAATCTTCCTACTAGCTTTGATCATTCTAGTGTTAGTATTGTTTATGATCCTACAAGATTTTTAGGTTGTATACCTTGCTATTTAGTAAGCCACACTCCACCATCTTCTATTTCTATTGAGACTCTAGATGATTTTATTATTCATTTTATGCTTAGTCTTAATGATGATACTTCAGATAAAAAACATTATGAAAATATGCATGTGCATGATGTTGTTTCTAATACTAGTCAGGATGATTCTGTAGATGCATCTCATACTCCTTACATTTATGAAAATCCAATGATTGTAATGATACATCTCATACTATCTCTCCTCCTACTTCATTGTATGTTGATGATATGCTTAATGAAATCCTTGCATCTAAATTTTTGTCTGATATTAATAATACACATACTAGTAATGATTCTACTTGTTTTCATACCACTGAATGTGAATTCTCTACTTCACTTTCATCTTCTTCTGAGATTGTGTCTAGTGACATGCATGTTGATTCATCTCCTTATATTACTTCATCTCCTAACAATCCCTCCAATGTTATTCCTAATGTTTTGATTGATATTCCATATTCTTCACCACATGTTACCTCTCCGGCACCTACATCTAGTGTGCTCATAGCATCGGCATCTTCCAATTCTCACATTCTTATGATCACTCATAATGGCAAGCTTCAACCACTCAATACACCATTCATATCTTCTACCATTCCTTCACATGACATCTTATCACTCATGCATGATGTTGGCTAATTACAATCTTAGGTTCAATCTCTCACGCTTGAAAGAAAAGCCTATTATGCTTCTATCAATAATAATTCTTTACATGGCAATCCCATTCCAAAAAAGATTTACAATTCAACATTTCCTAAGGATTTCATTATGCCTACATTTTCATGCTATAATGGTACTGGCAATCCATATTTACATCTCAAGTATTATCGTCTAGCTAATACATTTTCTAATTTGATTAATTTTATAGCACATCCAAGAAGCAAAGAACCAATGTGGAATCATGAATTATATCATCTAATAATTTTACCAAACACTTTGTAGACACCCACTAAATGCTTGATATTTCCTCATTTTCTTTTTTTTTTTCTTATTTGTGACTCCATGGTTCCTATGGAATGAAAACTAGTTATAGGCAAATGATCTGGAATGTTTATAGAGCAATAGAAATATTACAGAGGCACTTCAAGGTAGTTTTAAATACAAAAATCTCCCTAAACATTCTAGGGTAAAACAAATAAAATATACCACAAAACAACAATAATATATCCTTCTAGAAAATGTTTGGGGAGAGGAGCATGTGGTTAAAATTTCATGGCATTTGGCTAATATAATCATAAGTTTTTTTTAATGAAAAAGATCGTATATTATATTAATGCAATAAGATACAAGATAGCTTTCAACAAAAAAGTGGGTGGTATGAGAGCACACCCCAAAACCACGAACAAGCTAGGCCAAGCCTAGAACATCAAAAGTCAAACTAGGCCGAGCCTAGGAAAGTACAACAAAACAAAAAGCATCACCCCAGAAAAAAAAAAAAAAAAAGGCATTATCAAGCGGCAGCTGCAAACATGCCCGAGGCAAGCGGATCCTGATCATTCGGCCACCCCGAACTTAGAAAAAATAATAAGTTTTGATTAAAAAAAAATTCATAAAGGTGTGGGAGAGCAAGGCCACCAAAAAATGCGTGGGAAGAGATATGATTTTTTTTGTGTTTGAAATGTTTTAAATAACCTTTTAAAATTCCACATGGTTCATTACGCTGAAGGCATATACTTAGTGAGCAAGGCCTTGCTAAGTCTGACACATCTCAAAAAATTGATGGTGGACAGGAGTTTCCAAGGATGCATTGAAATCCTAAGGTTATTATTCATTCGGTGTAATTAGTTGTCCCCTTCAGTTGATAGGGCAGCCAACGAAATGAACAACGACACGTTAGGATTCAGAGTCAAGCTTCCATTTACTCGCGAACATAAACATAAAGGAATAGAACCAGCGACCTCCGAATCAAAGAGAAAAAGATATTATTTTGCAACCAGATATGCCAAAAATAACAAAATATCCTTAAAATAAACACCACAACCTTGATCCCTCGACCTCCAGATCTGCAAAAAACAACAAAGTGTATGAAATTTCCATATCTTAGCAACTGATACCACTAATCTGGAAATTTTTGCCGTTAAATTATCCTTTACCTTTGCAAAAAAACTTCACTAAAATTTGTTGCATAAATTTAGTCACAAATTTACAAGAGCAACAATGTCCACCTTCCTGGGAATTGGAAAAATCAATAGAAGTTCCATGGCGAAGTATCTATTTATTGTGTCCACCATGCCTGACGGCTCAGACCCGAGCCTAGAAAACCCTTAGTTATGGACTACGAAATGTGTGGGCTCCACTGATTAGAGCTAGTCGCCTAACCCGCGGTTTCGGTCTTATGGGTTGTGAACCTTGCTGTGACTGAACCCTATAATTGGGATATTTGTAGATGAAAATATCCGCGTGACTTTGTCAGGCTTTCCGAATTCCTGAAATGATTATACAAAATGAGTGAATATCTATCGTGCATTCATTTTGACGTGGACAAACCTTGAGCGCTTATTACACTCCGATTGGACAGCCAAGATTAAGACGTTGGAAGCTTCTATATTTTGAAATAAATTTTGGGCAAAATGCATGGTGGGCATGAGGGCTTACATGTGACGACCGTTTACACATTTTCCGTGTTTTTTTTCATAAAATATTTACAAATATTTAAAATAACCATCTCTAAATATTATGGATATGAACTTCGTTATTGATACATTTTCATCCTCATCTTCTTGTCATGTGGTCTGACTTATTTCCCCTTTTATTATGCCCAAGGCATATACTAAGTCAAAACCTTATAGGGGTGAAGCCTTGCTAAGTCTGACACATTCCAAGAAATTGATGGTGGAGTGGCGTTTGTAAGAGATGTGTTGAAATCCTATAGTTATTGTTCACTCAGTGTAATTAGTCATGTCCTTCGATTGATAGGGTTGACAGCCTGACAGAGATGAAGCCTTACAGATTTTGACAAAGCTACGGTCCCCTATATCAACATCCCCCTAACATGGCAGATATGAATGTCGTGTAGCTGTTAAAATCATATTCCAAGTTAGACCAACTTTGTTGAATCTAACAAATGTCAGGGGCATAAACAGATTAGATCATTTTTTCCTTGATGTACAGCAAAATCAGAGCCATCCACCACAATGAAACTAACACTGCTTCACTATTTGCGGTGACATTCAAATTTATGTTTTCCTCTTTTCATATTGGTTGTCGTTGTGTTTTCAAGGCTACTAAAGTTTTGATTATCTGACAAGGAATAGAACTTAGACATAAGATAGCCCAAGATCACAGTTTCTTATTCTTGAATCTGAGAGTTGTGAGAGTTTTCCTCTTTATGAAAGTAAATGCAATATCAAATGGTGCAAATATGCTAATTATTACGTCTGTATTCTACAACAAGTCATTGCTCTCCATCAGATCGAGAAAGGTGTTGAATGACCCTACTAAGCTGAGCAGATCTTTTTCAAAAATGTTGTTTCCGTTATACTATTACAAAAGCTTTTATCAGTTCAAGTGTTCCTATAAAAGTATTGAAGTTCACGATATTTCTTCTCTGTAAATCCTATTTTGACTCTTGATTTCCATGGTAATTTGTGGAAGCAAAAAATAGTACAGAAGATATCTGGATTAGATCCTACATAGACCTATTACTGAAATGATTGGATCCTTCATCAACAACCACCATTCAATCCTTTGACAATTGTGTCATTAATAGGTTTATGCAGTTCAAATTTGGAAAACTCATGTCCGCGTGTTTAAAAATGCACACAAATATTGTATTTCTCTAGGGTCTATGGTGCCTTACAACCATATTCGACCATATCTGTGTCATGAATGATTTTAGAGAGTGTCATTTAGGATAGGAGGACCCATGGAAGGGTGTCACATTCTTCTTTCTACCTTGGAATGTACCTTTTGTTATCTTCCTTGACACGTTCTCCTCCATAGAACCTTGTAAAGTGAATGCCTTCATTCATACTTGCTCGCATCTAGCATCTCCTTGCACCACTAACGGGATCACTTGAGTTTTCATTGAGATCAAGACGATAAAGTGGAGCAAACATAGATATTATTTTGGCAGGAGCAATTTAATTTGATGCATGTGTTTAAATCCCACCTTTTCTTTCCAACTTTCCATTCATGTCTTTGTCTTATCTAATAAATAAAATGTTATCCAATCAAAAATCTTGACTCTATAAAAGATTAAATACACAAATAGCGAAGCCCATTTTCCCTATATTTTCTACAAAATATGTTTCTTTTAGTTGTGTAAGCATCAATTATCGATGCAAGAGAACTAATAAACAAGTAAAAAAATGTTGAATGAGCAACCCCTTCATATGGCTTTAAATGGGAGCTACAACATTATTCTTAAGCTCGATATTATATTTTATTAGGTTGACTCATGTTAGATTTTGTAGATGTACTTGTTAGTGTTTAGGGTGGAGAGACCCCAACTGTGAATCTTTTGATCTGCAGCCTATCTCCCACTAAAAAGTAATAGAAACAAACCCATGAATCAAAACTCCTTTGTTGCCTTAATAAAGCACAAACTATAGATGCATACATCATCACTTATAAAAAAAGAAAGGCTATCTACAATTTATTCGAAAACATTACTGCATGATGTCAGTTGCTGGATTTTTAACGTTTATAAGTAATACTTCAATAGCCTTTTTTTCCAAACTAGAATAAAACAAGTAAATTCTAAATATGCACATATATTGGACGGCTCTAGGTTATTTAGTTATTGTAATAGATTTGCATTTTGTTTCAGGATCAATAAGCTTTAGTATTTGCATTGAGGGTCCTTTGAGCTCAACAATGTATTTCATCATGGATACAGTATTGAGTATTGTGATTCATATTTGCTTACATGGATCATATTGAGTAAACACAAATCCTCCATTTCATCGATGAAAAAAAGATTGTAAATATATACACCATCACTTATATATAAACAAAAAAGAAAGGCTAGGTATAAATTATCTGCAAACAATACTCCATGATGTCAGTTGCCAGATTTCTAATGTTAACAAGAAATATCATTGATAGCCTTTTTTCAATGTACAACGATGCAAGCAAATGTTGACTACTCACATATATCATGTGACTCTACATTATTTGGTCATTGTATTCGATTTGTATTTTTGGGATCAATGGGCCCAAGACTTTACATTGATTATCCTCTACGCTCAACATCGTATTACATCATGGATCTCGTATTGAGTATTGTGATTCATATTTGCTTGTACCTAACATCTCCTCGCACCACTAATAAGATCACCAAAGTTTACATCTTCCCTTGACTCACCCTTTCTTTCACTTCGCATGTGATGGTTAAACATTGAATTGGGCAACTCTCCAAACTACTAGACTATGTAGGCTACACATGTCTCCATTCATCCACATATAGGAAGGAATCTTTTCCATATGTCCTTGATTGAAATCCATGCATTTAGATTAGTTGGCTCATTAATAGATTATAATATTCACACCAATCAACCAAATTATAATATTCAAATTGAAGTGTTCCCTATTTATAACCTTGGATGAGCTAGAGGATCATATGAGGATGGAGACGAACACGCAAAAAAAAATCTTCTTTTTCCAATGCCTCAAACATTGATTATGCTTATAGGTGTTTCGAAGTGGGAGTCTTTGTAGTGCCTTGCACGCATTGGGGAAATGGAAGATATATGTTTTGTATTGTATTTCTCGACATCGTATTGCATCATGGATCTCTTATTTAATATTGTGATTCATACTTGTTCACATCTGGCATCTCATCGCGCCACTAACAAGATCACCTAAGTTTGCATCTTCTCTCGACCCACCCTTTGTTTCACTTTGCATGCAACGGTTAAGAAATGAATTTGACGACTCTCTAAACTACTAGACTATGTAGGCTACACATGTCCCCATGCATCCACATATGGGTTGAAATATTTTCCATCTGTCCTTTGTTGACATCTATGCATTCATATTTGTTGGCTCATCAACAGATTATAATCTTCACACCAATCAACTTGTATTATAATCTTTTACCTGAAATGTTCCTTATTTATAGCCTTATATGCTTTGGATGATCGAAGGAGGTCAGACACACGAGTATATATTAATTTTCTTCTTATTCCAATGCCTCTAACGTTAATTATGTTGATAGGTATTTCTAAATGTGAGTTTTGGTAGTTGTGTTTGACATGCATAAGGGAAATGGAAGGTCAAGGTTTTGTGTCGGCGGTCATTGATAGAGGAAATCATCAAAAAAATTGATGAGTGGAAGCCCTAATCGCTAAAGACAAAGCATAATCACAAATGTGCATGAAATTGGTAACGTAAAGACCCCTAAACATAGAGTTTCCGTATCTAACACATGTAGAGTCAAGAATTTAAATATATGCAGGTTCACCTTGCAAGAATTCATCAACCACACCTTTTTTTCTCAAATATATCCAAAGTATGTTGCCTTGACAACGTACACACCACACCCCCTTTCTCCTTACAATGTATGACATAAAAAGCTCATGTTTCACCCAGTTGTAACAAATAAAATTTTCACATAGGTTTTCCACAACATTTTCTGCACTCTTGAACATCACCTCCGTCAATATCCTTGTTCATTACCCTGGCCCTTCCTTTAATTTTTATCTCCCTCAGGGTTAACTTCTTTTATGTATCCCCTTCAACATTTTATTGCAAAATTCACATACAATTGCTAGTATTTAATGTAATTGGAGAACTCAAACTTTTAGAACTTTATGGAAGTGCTCAAACGCACTATTCCATGCTTTCAAGAACCAAATGCAATGCCAGCACAAGTTTTTTTTGTTTTTTTAAACTTAGGTAATGTCATTTGGAACTACCCCTTTTCCTTCACATGGAGAGCCTTTATAAACATTGGTGCAGCAATTTAAATGTATTTGTGAATGCTAAAACACTTGAGCACATGATTTCATGCCACTTGGAATTTCAAAATTAGGCACGTATTTTGTCTCCATCCAAAACCCATATTTACATGATGCTAGGGAAAATTAAATGGTGGTAGCACACTTTTATATGCCACCTCGCATCAAAGTGCAAATGGAACCTTATTTAAGACTTATGAAGTAAAATAGGAACCTTTTCAAAATGCCAAGCGCAAATTGGAACCAAAGAACATTTTGAAGTCATTAGGAACCCAATTAACAAAAGCGCATGTTTTCATGCCAATCAAAATTTAGGAATTTTTCCCTCCATATGGTAGAGGGAACAAAGAAATGTTATGCAAAGATTTAAGCATGATTTGGAACATCGCAAATGGTGATACAGTCCCTTGATACGGTAATTTAGGGAGAGCACTAAGTTACCATCATGCAATCATCCATACTACAATCATCATGACTTGCATATTGATAGAGACAATCAGGTTGTCTTTATTGGTGAGCATATCATAAGACTAGGTTTCAGCAGGAGTAAAGGTTTGGGGTTGAGTTCCACCTTCATAATCCTGGAAAATCTAATAGGATCTAAATTCTCAAGGTTTTACTATTGTCCTTCATAGTCAATATTATAACCATCCTCCTTTTCAAAATCACTTAGTTTGAGGTCGTCATCTATATAAGCATACCAACATCAAAAATAGTGACTTATAATTCATCCTGAATCAAAGAGAAACTCATTGTCTAGTTAGATCACATCCACCATGCACATGACCTAAATCCATTCTCTAACAAATGAGATTCAAGAAGGTTACGAATGACCTTATATTCATTAAATAACTTTAAAATACTATCTTCTTTGTACTAATATTCTGGTGAAGAAACCATTCAATCATTAAAAAGTAACTTTTTTCTTGAAAACCATCAAAAGTTTCCTTCATTTAACCACTAATTACACCAATAGTCCAAGCATACTAATTTTTGTTATCCTTTTAAAATCACATGATAAGACTCCATAACCAAGCAGACAGTCCAGAAACTAGATTCAGAAGCATAGTTCACATCTTTATATAGTGCAATTTGAGGGATACATAACTATTACATAGATTGTACCAGGAACTACAAAATCAACTTGCTTATTCTGATACAAGTCAACAAGATTTGAGAATAAGTAGTCAAGATTTCATTTACGAGAAGGTTGCTGAATGGTGATACACTAATACCGGCAAAGGGTTATTGGAGTAAAATCATGCACCAATACCTGACTCTTATTTTCTTACAAGAACCCGTAAGAGTGATTCCTGATAATAAGTTCTCTTGTCCACACGTTAAGCACTTACAATCACAGAAACGCAAGATAACCAGCAACAATTTTCTTATCAAACTGAAATTCATATGCATACTCAGAGTACATTTCACAGCGGCGCAGTTGTCAAGAGGTCACATTTTATTTTCATGTGCGACATCCCATAGATACATGAATCCATTAAAAATACATTAAATTACTATGCATTTACACATGATAGGTTTCAACTCCATTCAAGCTCCTTAGGGTCTGATCTGAATGCTTCCTGCCATATAAGTTCTCTAAATAATTTACAATGGGATTCCCCTTGCCAAGAATCCAACAGCCGCTGTGCATATTGACAGACAACCTAATAGTGATTCGGACTATTCAAATTGCAGTGATTCCCAGCTCCTGCACCTGCTCCAGCGCCATTCGCTTTCGCTTTTGTTATCAGTCTCGGTCCTGACACAAAACTAATAAAACAAATGGTCTGATTGTTACACACATGGAAATCCCAGACCAAAATTACAAAATTGAATCTCGGTCCCGACACAAAACTAATAAGACAAATGTTCTGATTGTTACACACATGGAAATCCCAGACCAAAATTACAAAATCGAATCTTTCATGTTGCTCAAAATTTTAGAAGACAACATGTGTGCACATATTCATTGCCCCAATAACTTAACATAATTAGAAAAGCATTAAAGAACAAAAACAAAAATTACCGTCAAGTAACATCTCTATGAAAGGAAAAATATGAAGTGGAGTCACAGGGGTTAAGTTTGATGGCTGTTTAGACATTTTTTATGATTTTAGACGTAAAATACTTGACCGTCACACGCAACTTACATATTTAAAACTTGACCGTCAATTTTTATATAGATTTGCATATAAATTATAAAAATATATTAAAAAAGATATAAAAAATATAGAATAATTAGTAAAATTTACACTATTTCATATTTTTGAAGGGCAATATTGACATATTACCGTCACCCAAAAATTGTTTGACAGGCATAAGTGGCTATCAAATTTAACCTCTGAGTAGAGATGCCATCTCAGAAAATTAAATACAGACTAAATACATATTTACTTAGCATCCTCCCAACAGCTTCACACTTGCATTTCACCTACACAATCCTAAATACATCAAACCAAAACAAAAGAAATATAGAAAAATCCCCACCTTTACAACAGACACACAAGGGGCATTAGTGTAAAACACAGCAGATTTTCATAGCATTCTGATATTGCAGACACATGAGGGGAATTAGTGTAACATTCTAATATTGCATTGTAAGGCACTTCCCTGCCCCCATAACATAAATAATTCTCTCTTTCTATCACTAAAAAAATACATAAATATGTCAGAAGACTTTGTCCACATACTATCCACTACATAGGCACATATAGGACAACGACCACTTAATAAGTTGAGATAGTAAGCAAATTTTGCTCTGTTGGTCTCCTGCATAAAAATTACGACTGGTGGCAACATCATTGGAAGAATAGGCCACCTGGTGTATGTATGTATTACTTTTTGCTTGAAATTGGTGAAGGATTAATGGACTAGGTTTCGAGAGTTCATTAACACTGCTTTATGACAGAGTACTGATTCAAGGCTTTTTATCCTGGTAATCATTTGTATAGACTTAAACTTGATTTATAACTTTACCTTGATGAAGAGGAGATGCTTCAAACCCACTTTCAAATGATCTAAAGAAAAGTGAATGAAAACAAGGATGTCATTGAGGTTAATGACATACTGGGACTGTCCTAACTGAGTACTAGTTTTAAGGGCCTTTTTAACTCTGTGAAATTCTAACAAAGTTCTGTAGATTCCTTCCTTTTTTTTATGTATGATAAAGTAATTCAAGACAACCTTCAACTGATACAACATGTAACTAGGTGAAAACAGGGTTCAAGGTAAAACACAATTAGACTGAGATTGTCAAACAAAGTACAAGTGATTCCAAACACAAACTTTCTTATCTTTTTCACATGCTTGTATAATGACCTTCTTAGGATTTCAATAGATATCTAAAAGACTATACCCTAAGTTGTCAATATAAGAACTTGAAAGTCTTTGACATGGCCTTCCAACACTACAGGATTTCCCTCACAGTAGTAGGACAGAGAACATGGGTTATGTTGAAATTGGTTCATCAACTTATGTTCATCATTAAAATACCATTCTATCCCTGTAACATGTCTTATTAAACCCCTCGTATCATGTTCAAAGGTCAATGAAACAATAAAACATGAGGAAAGGCTATACCGGACGAGAAAGACTATAACAGTCAATCACAAGATAGTGAAGGGGCTCTATACCTTTATCAAATCAAGCAGGGATTTCTAGTTTGTATCAACCTTCACAAGTCCACACATGTTTTGGAAGTCTCTGACTAGCCACTACACCTTTACAAACCAGAAAACCACAACAATACTCATTACAGTTCTATACACACAAAGGAAAACAAAATTTCATCAAATATATGATATAACAAGCGAAAATACCAGGTTAAGGAAACAATATTCTTCTTTGTTCAACCCCTGACATCTTTGTTTCATTCATTGATTCTTAGGAATACAAATATTTTAACGAGATAAGCCCTGTTCTACTTGATTTTCTCAGGATTGTGACAAAATTATTCGAAAAATCTTCATTTTACCCTTCTTAATACCTTTTTCTGTACCCTGAGATCCTGCAACAGGATCTCTTACCTCTCTCATTTGAATAAAACAATCATCTTCAAACAGGGGATATGGCTTCTCTCTCCAAACAGGGGATGCAATGTAGACCTGCGGACAATGTATACAATGCAGATCTCTCTCCAAGATGGGGATTATTTTGTGGTGCTGGACCAAGAAACCCTAACCCGCCCAGATGTGCCCATGCTCATAGAAGCGGCCATTGTACAAGAATTATTACATAAACCCTACATAAGTGATTACTACATGACTAGAATGAATTTACTGAACACGAATCTAACGGCCATTGTGCATATAGCGATTTAGACTAGTCAAATTGCAGTGATTCCCAGGACACGCACCTGCTCCAGGTCCATTCGCTCTCGCTTTCATTCTCGATCTCGGTCTGGCTCCCCTCTGCAATTTTCAGCAGCAGCAGCAGAAGGGGAGGAAGGTGTCTTTTAGAAAAGTAGTAGCTGTACGCTGCCAAGCATGGTTTCGATCTGGCATTTGAGGAGACGGAGCTCGTCTATTACCGAAGTGAGATGCTTTTGTTTCCTGAGCTCTGCAGTGACAGTGTTGATCTCTTTCTTCAACATCGATTCCTGCTCACAAATGGATTTCCTCCGTTTGTCCTTTGAAAGGGTGTTGAACGCATGGTTCAGTTTCCTGGCGTCCTGCTCACAAATAGATTTGCTCCGTTCTTCGAACTCATGGATCGGTTCCCCTGCGTCCTGCACAAGCTTTGAAAACACCACACGTGTGAAACAGGAATTTTCTTCGCGCGCATTTTGCCTTCCCGTGAAGATCATCATAGCTCTCACATCGCAATGAGTGCAAACTTGTTGAATTTTGTCCTCCAATCCAAAGATGAGATTTGACGCCCGTTTTGGACGTTTTTAACCGTATTTTACATTCTGTAAAATTGTCCATCCATCATTTTTTGACGTGAAAGAATTTGGTAAATATAAGTGCAGTATTATATAGATATTTAAATAACATATTTGGTTAAAAATATATGTATATAGATTATAAAATTCCTGAAACTTATAATTACAGTGAAATTTTTTATTTTTTATTTTAAATTATTAAGTAAAGAAATGACATTTAACAAAAAAGGACAGGTTGTTTAAAACCTCCAAATGTCATAAATTTTTGGTTTGACTAGTGGGGTCAACCGTCAAATCTCATCCATTTAGTGTTTTCTTACAAGTTGAATATTGATTGGAGTCGTCGTCGATATATTTTGCATCTCTTTTACTTCGACCCGTGATTTCTTTCCACAACAGATAGGCAATGCAAATAACACTGAGCTGTAATCAAGAACCAACGGGATTCATACAACTGCAAACAAACTCTACAATCACGTCCCGGTATTTATAGGCGCCTCAATTTTCTAATTTTAGGTGTTATTACCGTTAGGTTAAATTTAGATAAAAATCGAAATTTATAAATAGACTTTCTAGATATAATATCCAACAAATTAAATTTAAATACAAATAGGTTTGGTATATTCCAAGATTTATAAATAGAATTTCTAGATATAATAATAAGATTTATAAATAGATTTCTAATAGGTTAAATTTAAATACAAATAAAATCGGTACTTGTTATTTATCATTAAGTTAAATTTAGATATAACTAAGATCTATAAATAGACTTTCGCTACATATAATAATAAAAATCTATAAATAAACTTTCATTACTTACATATAGATTTAAATTTAGCATGTCGATTATTAATTTAATTAAATTAAATTATAAATAATAATTACTTTAATATTACCTACTCAACATGTTATTGTTGATATAAAACTAAATTAGCAATCGCATGCGAAATGTGGGATACAAGTGTCAAAGGGGATGCACTAAAGAAGTTATATTAAAGGGTTGTTTCATATCCATACAATTGCGTTCCCGCTTTTATAGGTGATTTCAGAAAATAAAAATAGGCTCCATACAAGGTTTCTAATTTTAGGCGTTACTTATCATTAAGTTAAATTTAGATATAATCAAGATCTATAAATAAACTTTCATTAGATATATATACTAGTAATTTAACACGCCGATTAGTAATTTAATCAAATTAAGTTATAAATAAATAATTTAATATTACTTGTTGAGCTCGGTACATGCTTTCTAATATTAGGTCTTCCATACCACTAAGTTAAATTTAGATATAATCAAGATCTAAAAATAGACTTTCACTAGATATATACTAGTAATTTAGCACGCCAACTAGTAATTTAATCAAATTAAGTTATAAATAATTATTTTGATATTACATGTTGAGCTCAACACATGCTTTCTAATTCTAGGTGTTACCTACCACTAAGTTAAATTTAGATATAATCAAGATCTATAAATAAGGACATATTTGAATTCTATGAATTTGATTGAGAGTCGGCTCTGCTAGGGTTTCCTTCATGTGCATGTCATATTGCGGCCTCTTTGGGCAATGCGGGATAGTATCTATATCAGTTTTTTTAGGGTTTCTCACCCTCTGGGCGCTCTTATATAATGGCCTCTTCCACTTCTGGCCTAATTGTTGAAGTCATGGCTAGAGCTTGTGGAGTATCAAACAATAGCACCACCACCGAAACTCCCCTGGAACTTCGTCCTGAAAGTCTTCCACGAGGTAATGATTCTCCCACTGATGTTGTTTTTCCCATTCCTGAGTTTAATGTTGCATGCCAGTGGTTAGAGCAGTTCTGTCTTATTGGTTATTTTATGGGTCACATCCCCTCTGAAAGCATTCTAAAATCTTGGGTTACATCGGTCTGGGCTACTCATGGCATTCAGCTTGAGAGTGTTCAGAACATGACCAAAGGGTTCTTCTTATTCCGCTTCTCTCACCTAGTGAATGCCCCGGCCATCCTTAACCATTCGGCCACTTAGTATGTCTGTAACTCTCTTTTGGTCTTGTCTGCATGGACCAAAGATTTTGTGGTTTCTGATTATGCGGCCCTCAAAGTGTCAATTTGGTGGAGTTTCATGGCCTCCCACTGCCTTGTGTTCACTTTTTGCATCAAATAACTTCTTCTATAGGGCGTGTGGTGCGTATGGAACACTAGAGGTTTTATAATTCCCAACCACAAAAGCGTGTCTGTGTTGAAGTCAGACTCTCCCAAGAACTAAAGGACTATGTGGATTGTGGAGATTCAAATGGGAGATAAAAAATGCTCCCAACGTATCTTATACATAAACCTGCCTAACACTTGTTTCCGATGTCAAGCCTCTGATCATAAGATCAAGGACTGTCTGTTTTATGTCCCGCACAACCGCCCAATGCCTAATGTGGCACCTAAAGTGACCAAACCCCCTAAGGAGGAGAGGTGAAAAATAGTTGGAGGAAGAAAGAATAAGAACAAGCCAACCCAAAACAAAGTTCCTGGCTCAAACAACTCACGTGAGTCAGCTATTAAGGAACAAGCCCACGGCCAACACCTCAAGGAGCTCGTGGTTTCAGATGACTCGCATGTCCCGTTGCCTAAATTCTCTAACACACCCCAAGTGGCCTCGGTTCTCATGGACCAGACTAATTCCATACGCAATTCCTCGACTCTTATGTCTTCTCAGTTGCTGCTAACATCTGGTTCACAGGGCTCGAAGTCCTCCTCGCCACTCCTGGGATCATAGCCCCGCTCACAATGTGGACTATGTAGAGGAGGAATATAGTATATAATATGTCAGGTGAAGGAAAATGGAGCTTCAATATTTCTTGAAGAGTAATAAAATTCAATTTCTACAGAACTAGTATGATGCTTTGGAGGGCTTGGATGAGGATGGTATGGCCCTTGACCACCATTTACCATGAATTGCATATCATGGAATGTGCAGGGTCTTACCAACTCCAACCGCAAGTATATTGTATGCGATGCTCGTCAAAAGTTTTCTAATTTAGATGTTTTGTGTTTACGGGAAGTGAAAGTTGTAGGTTTTTAGTTAGCGATGGTTTGTAAATCCATCTAGCCTGACAGCTTGGCATTTTGCAGTAATCATGATGGGGGCATGGGGGTTCAATATCCCTTTTTTATCCCAAATGGCGGTCCGTTTTTATGGATCAGAGTGTTGACCCCACCAATCGTGCCATATGGGTCTTATTTAATATTGGCAGCCACCCTTTTGGCCTTATTAACATTTACACCACTAATGATGTCATTGAAAGGGTCGATCTTTGGCGGTGGATAGCCATTGCGATTCCTGATGCATATTTGGTTATACGACGGCGAATTTAATATGGAAGAGGTGCCCACGAACAAATGGAGAAAGGGAGGCGTGGTTCTATATGTGCAATAAATTTGGGTTTTATGACCCTAATGTCTCTCGCACTCCCACCTCTTGTAATGAAATTACTTGTATAAATATGATTATCACCAGCAATAGAAGACCAAAGAACATAATATTGCAGATAAATGATCTTAGTATGTAAGTAGAATAGCTTAGCCACTTTGAGGGGGAAACCTCCAAACCATACAATAAGACTCAAATGCTCAATCGGATGATCAACTACTACCTCCTAACCCCTATTTATACTATCTTATGTTATGGCCATCCCCAAGACTGACCCACCAATGATAATATAACATATATAAAAGAGATACATAATGATAAGAAGTTATGAGAGCCACCAGTCAGCTATATACATCAAATGCAATATATATGATTAAGGGTGTAACATGTCCTTCCCCTTCAAAGCAACATTGTCCCCAATGTTGAGAAGCTTTGGGTGATGTTGCAGGAATGTCATATCCTCCCATGCTACATCTTCACTATCCATATTCTTCCACTTGATCAAGTACTCAGTAATAGTTCGTGTCCTCAATATTTTATTGCATGTCTGAAGGATGCATTCATGTTCCTAGATGACTCTCCCCTCCTCATCGAGCTCAGGTAACACTATTTGGGCTGATACTCTCTTTCCAATTACTTTCTTTAAGAAAGAAACATGAAATACTGGATCTATTCTGGTTGTCTATGGAAGTTTTAATTTGTATGCTACAGTACCAATCTTCTGCAATACTTGATAGGGGCCGTAATCCTTAGGTGAAATTTTGTTATCCTTTTGTTGTTGTTTTAAATACATTTTCTTATATGGTTGTAAACGCACAAAAACCCAGTCACCGACTTCAAAATGTCTTTCATGCGATGTTGATCAGCCTACTACTTCATGTGGTTTTGTGTCATGGCCAAGTTCTCCTTGAGACTAGAGAGGACCTCTTGTTGATGTTGAATGTGTTCTTCCACTACTCTAACCCTTGGTTGTCCTCTCAATGATGATGTGATGGATGGTGGATGGTACCCATAGAGTGCAAAAAAGGAGACATTTTGGATGAAGTATGGAAGGAAGTGTTATACCACCATTCTGCAAGTGGAAGCCATTGGACCCATCTCGCTTGTTTATCTAAGGTGAAGCAACGGAGATATCCCTCCAAAAACTTATTTACACTTCTGTTTTCCCATTAGACTGAGGATGATAAGAAGAACTACAAGCTAACTAAGTACCCAAACACGAGAATAAATCAGTCCAAAAATTACTAGTAAATATAGGGTCTCGATCACTTACTATAATCTTCGGTGTCCCATGAAGCTTCTGAACTATGTCCATGAAGGTTGTTGCTACTGTGCTTACAGCAAATGGGTGTGCCAAGGCACAAAAATGAGCATATTTGGTGATTCTATCCACCACAACCATGATGACATTTTTTCCTTCAGATTTAGGCAATCCTATGATGAAGTCCATAGAAACCTCTTCCCACCACTAGCTAGGAATAGATAGAGGTTGTAGAAGACCTGGGGATCGAACTTTTTCACCCTTATTTTGCTAACAAACCATGTATTCTGCACCACAAATTTTTGGACATCCCCTTTGAGCCCTTCCTAATAAGAAATCTTGTTTGACTCTATGATAAGTCTTCAAGAATCTAGAGTGCCCCCCTACTGGAGAAGAGTGAATCTCAGATAGTAATCCTATTTTTTAAGAGTGGAGTTATTACATAGGTATAAGTCTATCTTTATACCATAAAGCATCCCCTTTCCAGTACAAATTTTTCAAACATGCTTCAGATCATTCTGGAGATGATGAATGAGGTTTTGTGTGGTTGGGTCATTTCTCCATTCGAACCTTGCCTCATCTATCCAATCTTCTTGTAATATGGATATGGCACATAACAAGGCTACAGTTGATTCATTTTTCCGCGATATAGAGCATCCGCAACTACATTCTCCTTCCCTTTCTTATAGATAATTTCAAAATCATATCCCAACATCTTGGAGACCCATTTTTGTTGTTCTTCAAATGATAAACATTGCTTCTCCAAGAAGTATTTCAAACTATCATGATCTATCTTCACTTTAAAGTGTCTACCTATGAGATATGGTCTCCATTGCTTTACTGCATGAAGTATGGCTAGCATTTCCTTCTCATAAGTCAACTTGGAAAGATTATTACATTTGAATTGATGGCTCAAAAAGGCAATAGGACGGCCTTCTTGCATGAGAACTGCCCCCATACCAGACCCCTGATGCATCACATTCAACAATGAATGTTTTGGAAAAATCTGGAGTAGCCAAGACTAGAAGTGGTGCACATAGCCTCCTTTAGTTGCTCAAATGCTTTGGTTGCATCCTCACTCCAATGGAAGGAGTCCTCCTTTAATAAAGATGTGAGAGGTGCAGCTATGCTTCCATAATGCCTTATGAATCTTCTTTAATAACCTGTAAGCCCCAAAAATCCTCGTAGATTCTTGAGGGTTTTTGGAACCTTCCACTCCATTATGGCTTTGATCTTATTAGGATCCACTTTAACACCATTCATGAGAGACAATGTGACCCAAATATTCAACCTCCTTGAGTCCAAAAGAACACTTAGAGGGCTTTGCATAAAGTTGATGTTACTCAAGGGTTTCCAAAACCTTATTTACATGATGCAAACTGTTCCTCCCATGTTTTTGCTATAAATTAATATATCATCAAAAAAAACTAAGACCAAACTTCCGCATGAATGACTTAAAAATATAATTCATCAAACTTTGAAATGTAGAAGGTGCATTTGTGAGTCCAAAAGGCATTACCATGAATTCATGATGGCCTTCATGTGTCCGAAAGGTGGTTTTATGAACATCCTCATCCTTGATTCTGATTTGGTGGTATCCCAAACGAAGATCAAGCTTTGTAAAATAAACAACACCATGCAACTCATCAAGCAAATCATCAATTACAAGAATAGGAAATTTATGTTTGACTGTGTACTTATTAAGTTCCCTATAATCGGGACACATGCACCACATGTCATCTTTCTTATGCACCATCACTACTGGAGAAGAATAAGCACTCAAACTATGATGGATGATTATTTCTTCCAACATCTCTTATACAATCTTCTCGATCTCACTCTTTTGCACATATGGGTACCTATAAGGTCTAATGTTGGGTGGTTAGCTCCCTGGTACTAACTGAATAACATGATCATGATCTCTCTTTGGAGGTAAACCCTTTGGCATATTCTCAAACACAACAGAGTGTGCATCCAACACTGCTTGCATATCTGATGGTATAATGTCCTTAGACTGATGTGCCTCCTGTTGGTACCCAAATTTGTTCTCCTTTTCAGTCTAAATAGCATCAGAGATATGGCATGAAGCTTGAAGTTGGCATGATGTGTGTCGTTTTGTAGCCGGGGATGTGACCTAACTGGGAATCAGATTTATGGAGAGATGGATAGCATTCAAATAGGACATGATCTTGTCCAAAATGTTTTAGGTTGTGCCTTTCAACCAAGGTAAGAGGACCTATTTTGTAACCCTCAAATGGTGAAGGAGATGAAGATATCCCTCAATTTGTGTGCAAATAGTATGGAAAAGGCCTTGGGAAAATATGATCAACACTCCAAATGTGAATTTCATAAGTTATCACTCCCAGATTATGGAGATATTTTCAATGTTAGGCAAGGGTCACTGAAGACATTGTATGATCTTGATTTACTTTGTGCATTTTTGTAAATGGATTGAATTCTTTGGTTGAAACACAATGCAATGTAGGGGTAGTATGGGTAGGATTAGTTTTTTTGAATGAATTTTTGGTGGGAGATTTTAGACAAGACTAACTAGAATTTGCCAAATTCTTTGAGGACCTTTGCAAGAAATTTGTAAGACCTAAACAGTAGAATACCCCAAAGGGGTTAAGGTACTCCTTCAACTAGGATATGTGCACCAAATGGAGGCCCAAATTTGCACTCTTCCACATAATCTTTGACAACCTGCCACAAAATCTTGAAGTAGATGAACCAACAAAGCTTCCATAAATCTCTATTTTATCATGACTTGAGGTACACCCAAAGGTTTACACACAATCTCTGAATTCAAGGAAGGTAAAGTGATTTTAAATTTGTTTATCTCTTTATCATATGAAAGCTCTTCTGAAAGTGAGATTGAAAATATCACTAAACTATCAACAAGAAATGAGACCATGTATGATCAAGAGAGATTTTGAACACAAGACTGCAACAGGAGTAAGAAACATAAATTGAAAACATTCTGAAACATAAGTGCATGCAAATTTTGCCAAGAAATAACACAAAATAATCCAGAAATGATCAAATCTATCATTAGGGGAATGTTATAAAAACAATCTCAGAGCTTGTTGATGGATTTACAACTAAAACCAACTCAACATGATACAAATCTGATGCAAAAGGAATTAGAAATGGTTCTCAGGTAGTTTCTCAGAGAATGGGCTTCTTCCCAGATTTTCTCGTGAAATTCTAAGTTTCTCTAACCTTTTGCATGTCAAAAAACATGCATTATATAACATTCTATTACATTTGATCCTTCTTTCCCAAGAAAATAATATGCCCAGCATCAAGTTTGTTACAAAATTCCAACATGATTCGCAAATAGGGACATTTAACATATTTGCAACAAAATTTGCCAAGGTGTTTCAAAAAAGGTGAATAATTACAAATCCTTCATCATTATCCATTGTGGGGGCATGTTTTTCATCCTCAAAGCATGCAGACCCCTTTCATTTCATCCTTATATCCCCCAAAATTTGATTCTGCAACTTCTTGATTTGATATTTCACATTTTGTATGGGTCAGGGCAAAAATCCTCCTCAAAAACATCTCAAATATGTGAATTGATCCTTAAAACCAATTGCATTGGTCCTTGTAGGCACAAATGACACGAATTTCACTAAAAATTTGATCAAAATTGATGCAAAATTCACATTTCCACAGCTTCTTGGAGCAAAAATAACGGCCAAAATGAAGAATGCATACTTACCATTGATTTGCCCTTATCCCTTCAATCTGAGCCCTCCACGTGTCAAAATG
The DNA here is from genome assembly GCA_019776745.2 of Taxus chinensis. Taxonomy (NCBI): domain Eukaryota; kingdom Viridiplantae; phylum Streptophyta; class Pinopsida; order Cupressales; family Taxaceae; genus Taxus; species Taxus chinensis. The sequence goes on from CM034151.1 coordinate 27,266,654, forward strand.
TGATTGGGAATGGATTTGGGATCACTTTTTGATTTTTTAACATTTTTGAAAAAATGTAAAATTTTGACCTTTTTCTCCGCCCCTCCGCCCTTGAAATTTGGTGCTAACACGTGGCATATGGTGGGTCCTATTGGGATCACGTCTCAGTTCTACACATTTCCACACTTTTTGGAAATTTTGAAAATTTTTCACTTTTTTCCCCGTGGGCCCATGTACCTCCGCCTCTATCCTTGACATGTGTCACCTTCTCTATCGCTAAGGATTTACTGGCTCAATTCTCATTTTAACACCCCTTTTTCGCCAAGGGAAAATTTCTCACTTTTCTTCCACTGGCCCGCACCTTTGATTCCTTCCCTACCACGTGTCTCCCTCTACTTCGTCACAGAGCCATGCCCCAAATTCTCATTCTAAGTCATTTTTCCAAAAGGGAAAAATTTCCCTTTTTCTTCCGATGGCCCACACTCCCTTCTACATCCGCCATGTGTCTCTATGTGGTTCATTGCGGACCCGTGGCTAAATTTTTACTTTAACTCATTTTTGCTAAAAGGGAAAAAAATTCCTTTTTCCTCTGGCGGCCCGCCTACCCACTCTACGCTCTAAAGCTGCCACGTGTCTCCCTTCTACATTTTGCGGACCCGCAAACCCTTTTGTAACTTTCATCCCTTTTCACCAAAAAGGCAAAAATCTTCTAAGTCCCCCATCAGCATTCCATCCCGCCTTTGAATAAGAGCGTGACACATGTCCTCCTCTGGGACCTACGGGGTTGCGGGAGAAATTTTGTAAATTTTTCCAGAACCAAAAAAATGTTAAGTTTTCAAAGAAACCCGTCGAACCTTGTCCAACCACAAGTGCGACCACGTATGAGGGTATGTTTGAGCTTTAATTTTGACAGGTAAAGGACACCCGTATAACTATCAAAAAACATAGAATTTGCCAGAGATGCCTGAATTCAATTTTTTCTTCGTGGGTGAAAGATTTTTTGGTCAAAAAACAATTGGAAAGTGATTTTAGACAATTTTTTACCATGGGGATAGATTTTTGAGGGAAAATAAGCATAAAATGAACAAATTCGAGCTCCAAAGGCCGGGAAAAGTGGAAAAAACGACAGAGGACCGTGGATTTGGAAATTTAGGGCACAAAGTAAGGCATACATGTATTTTTCTTTCAAATTGGGGCAAAATAATAAGTTTGTGAGCATTTCAAAGCATTCAATCTGGATGGGGAAATTTGCAGACCACCAAATTCGAAGAAAAACATTTTAGAGCACACAGAACAAAGGGGAAATATGACAATATAATAGAGGATCAAAATGGGCACCAACACCTCCAATGAAAATAATTGTTCCATAAATCCCTATACACCTGAGAACAAAGAATGATATGTGCATGTGTATGATGAGCTCAGTAGCTGGGGAAAATATTGTTAAAAAATGTAGGCATTTTGCAACTCATATAATACTTCCTTCGGACTGGGAAAACGCATGAACAATTCTATATAAATGGTTAATGAGCAATGATTCCCTAGGAGGTACTTCTTCTATTTTTTTGGGTGACACAATGTATGTGCTTATCACCGGCCCCTAATATGTTTTCAAAATGATGAAACAGGACTCAGGAGTTCGGGTACTAAATTAGGTAGTGACCTCTCTGATAAGGAGGCAATAGAAGCAACGAAGAAGGTGTTGGGTTATGTGAAATGAGGGTGCAAGATGGATATACCAAATGTTGCAAAAGTGACGCAGCTTACTTCAGGCTAGCAACACACATACTTACTAAGTTGAACAATCAAGAGCGCTGGTCAAACAGGTGATTTAAGGCGATGGTTATGAAAGTGGTAAATGCCTAGCGTATGACTAGTTCCGGGAAGTGTGATTTACAATTCCTGGATGGTTGTTAATCCACTATGTAGAGACTATTGTAATGCCAGAAATAAAGGGCATCCTACGGTGAGAAAATAAGTTTTGGCGCTGTCCTTCTATCTCTTGTATTTTTAGCAAATCTGGAGTGCCTGATGGGCCAACAGGATAAGTTGTGGTCAGATACCCAGAAGAGAAGAAATCCCTTGTTAGGGAGATTTGTACTAGTACACATGTGATGGATCCATAGTGGTTGCCTATAAGTAGAGAAAAAAAATTTCGTGATGATGCACTTGTTGCACTTCGTTCTTGAGTCATGAGTGGAGAATACCTACAGAGACTGATGTCCTTCGGGTAGTGGACAAAAAAAACAGTTTGCAGTTTACCAACACTTTTGCATAACACGTTTTGGTTTAACCGGCATCGGAAAGTGGAGTCTGTGGTGCAAGCTCCCCTATGCCTTCACCGCACGTCAACTTTCAGGCATCTGCACATTAGGTTCTCAAACATGCAAAGGTTGGGATGAGTCAATGCAGATAAGTCTGTGGAGATCTGCAACTATGCATACACACATGGAAGACCTATGTCTATCCATGGTAGGTCTACCTGGTGGTGTGAGTAAGGGGATTTCAGATAATATTAACATAAATTCTAATGAGCTTGGAAATCGAGGAAGGTCAACAGTGGTTAAGGTATATATCTACCTTAATCCCAAGTTATGACAAAAGGAAAATATGTAGAGAATGAGTTCAATGCTACCTAGAGATGCTACCCACTGGGAAAACAAGTTTTTGATGGCTACACTGTAAGATGAAGAAGACACTTTTCCCTTGGTGAAGAAGAAGAGGAGGAGGAAGAGGATATTAAGGAAGACAGTGGCTCTGCATGTTTGGATGCATGGGCACAGGAAACAACCCACTGTAGGAGAGAAAAGAGAGCATGTGGTGACCCCTCCACTGTAGAAAGAAGATGGAGTGGTGGAAACAAACACTATGGAGGTAGAAATAGAACATGGCGTTGGGGACCCACAGTAAAAAGGGGTGTTGAGAAGAACAAGAAATCAAGGTGTGGGACCTTCACAGCTGCTAAGGCGGTCACCCAGGATTTCTCTTGTGAAGGCAGGACCAGAGAAGAAAAGAAGGCATAAGTACATTCCCATGAAGGATAGCGAGGGAGAGAAATATGAGGAAAGCATGGCGAGGACTTTGGTAAACACTGAGGATGTAGAAGAGCCTGAGGAAGAGGAATTTAAAAATGACACAGAGGAGTTGAAGGAATGAGAGATAGAAAGTGGTACCATTGGCACGGAAAAAGGTGAAGATAAGGGCAAACCATCTGGTGAGCCAATTGTGAGGATGGGTATTAATTAAATTAAATTAATATTAATGTTGTATGGAGGGGGCCGTGGTTAAATGAATATGTTTGGGTTGGTTATTTGAAAAAGGACCAAGGGGAGTGTGACCCAATTTTGGTGTCTACAGTATGTTCCTCCCATAGAAATGGCATACATGGGGCTATTTAGTTTATAATCTCCCATGGCGAGCTTAATGTTATGGAATTTTCTAGAACAACTAACAATATTTGCATTAGCAATTATTACTTGACATTCAAGAGATGGATAAATAAAACACTTCAGGTGCACTGCTAACTTATGATTAATGAAGTTATGAGTACTTCCTGAGTCAATCAACACTATGACCCTCTTTTTTTTAAGAATTCAACCACCTTGAGGGTTTAGGGGTGCTTATTCTTGAAATTGCATGGCATGAGATCATTGGGTGGGGATCTCCTGATTCCTCCTCTGGCTCGACCATGATATATGACTCTTCATCTTCGTTCTTCTCTTCCTCTTCACTAGGCCCATCAATGTAGAACAACTTCTTTTTAGCACATTTATGTCCAGGTCCATATTTACCATCATAGTTAAAACATAACCCTTTTGCTCTCTTTTCTTCAATTTGTTGAGGTGTTAATCTATATGGCCGAGGGAGTGTTGGAGGAAAGGTGTTGTGATCTCTAATATTAGTGAAATTTTGTCTCCTGCTTGAAACAAATTTTTATCTTCCCTTCATGCCATAATCATAGAATCAAAAACCTTATGAGGATTAAAAATACGTACCTCATGCTCAATGTGATCCTTAAGACCCCCAAGAAATAGGTCATTTAGATTATCTTCAGTAATATTTTCCACCCACAAAGAAAGGTTTTGGAATTGATGAATGTAATCCTTAAGGGATCGTGTCTATCTCAACTTTGCTAATTGGTTGAAGTAATTCTCTGACACACTAGAACTATAGTGTAATTGCAACTCTTCAGTGAATATTGTCCATGTAACATTGAGACCAATCTTAGTGTGGTGGATGGATGTGATGGAAGGGATGGTCTCAAGCATGGCCAATGTTCTAAGGGTGTTGCAGAATGAAGGTGAGAACATGACCTTAGATGAGATGGATGGAGTGCTTGCAGACATCCCCGAAAAAAACTAATAAAGCGTTGAGTGAGTGGAATGAATTAGAAACAGAGGTCAAAGCTGAATATCCAAAATTAATTCTATCTACAGAAGTGTAGGGCGCCCAAGTATTCTTTTGCACAGTTATTCTTTCATTATTTATTCTCTATCATGGGGAGATAAATTATGATTACCCATTATATGGGTACTTAATTTCTACATGAACTCCTCCAATATTTGTCCAATTCTTTCCACACCATCTTTGTTGGCCACCCTCGACTCGAGGTTTTGTAGGTTAAACTCAAGATGGCTTACCTTATGATCCATCAAAGTAAACCCTAACCTTGAGGAATTTGTAGTTACCTCTTATGACTCCAACTCCTTAACTATTATCTCATCCTTTTTTGGAGTTTTACCTAGAGTGATGGGATTCTTTTTGCCTCTTGTGGAAGGCCCCGCCATGATGCCCCAAAATAGTAGGATTTAGGGATCAAGGTCAAATTTTAGGGTCTGGAAGTTTGATAAGAGTTTGGCCAAATATAAACAAATTTAAAGAAAAAAAATCCTACTAATTTTTTATCTTCTTTTCGAAAATGTAAATAACTTGGAAAAATTCCACAATTTACAGCCTAGGGAATGATTTTATGAAAAACCCTAAATTTGCAATAACTTTTGCAAAATAAAGCAAAAAATTCTGAAATTTTTAGGGAACCATACTTGGAATGATTTGTAACTCTAATAAAACAATCTCCAACAAATTAACTTTGGTTCACAAGATATAGCGGAAACAAAAAATTAGGGTTTTTACCCTAATTTTGGCCCAGATCGTAGCTCTAATACCACTTGTAATGTAATTACTTGTATAACTATGATTATCACCAACAATAGAACACCAAAGAACACAATATTGTAGATAAATTATCTTAGTATGCAAGTAGAATAACTTAGCCACTTCGAGGGGGCAACCTCTAAACCATATAATAAGACTCAAATGCTCAATTATTTGATCAACTACTACCTCCTAACCCATATTTATATTATTCCTATGCTATGGCCCTCCCCAAGGCCGACCCACCAATGATAATATAATATATATAAAAGAGATACATAATTATAAGAAGTTATGATAGCCACAAGTCAGCAATATACATCAAATGTAAGATATATGATTAAGGGTGTAGCACCTCCGAAGCTTGGTTCACTTGGTCCAATCTCCAAGGAGGATTAGATCAAGTTCTTAAATGGATCGATCACACTATGTTGTAAACTCAAGATTTATTTTAGTTTGAAAACATTTATTCCATGCCTATGGAAGTAATGTCAGATATCATCCTTTCAGACCACTACCCCATATAATTTCATATCACTTGGCATGATAGGCGACCTTTTTACCATAAAGGTCATTTTTCCTCAATACTTCCTGTTGTATATATCTTTCCCCCAGGTAGATATAGACAAGCAGGAGAATGGAGAAATCAAAGAAGTTCAAATCCCTGACATGCCCAAGGTACACAGAAGTGGCGCACGACAATGGATGTCGACAGGGCAAATGGTGCGCCCAAGGCGCACAGAAGTGGCACACGACAATGGATGTCGACAGGGCAAATGGTGCACCCAAGGCGCACAGAAGTGGCGCACGATAATGGATGTCGACAGGGAAAATGGTGTGCCCAAGGTGCACAGAAGTGGTGCACGACAATGGATGTCGACAGGGCAAATGGTGCGCCCAAGGCGCACAGAAGTGGCACACGACAATGGATGTCGATAGGGCAAACGGTGCGCCCAAGGCACACAGAAGTGGCGCACGACACAGAGTGTCGACAGGGTAAAGGATGCACCATTGGCGCATAGAAATGGATGTCGACACACACATGGATGCGCCAAGGTGCACCTCCAGGAGGCGCAACATTTTGAGCGCTGACAGGATGCAGCCCCTGGCGCAGATATTCAGATGGCCATAACTTTTGACTGAGAGCTCGGATTCATGCAAGGTTGGACTTTTCGGAAAGCTTACAAGGTCCTCTGTCCAACTACGACTGGATATCTTTAATTGGGTGAGAAAAAATTCTTAAAAATGCAAAATACAGTTCACCACTTTTGGGTTCGCTGGGGTTCTCACCTACCACCATAATGAGATAGTTAAGTGCATTCTGGAGGTGGTTGGGGCAGATTTCGAATTCCTCTCTCTTTTCTCTCTCATTCTTCCTATAAATTGTAAGGAGGGGCTTCTTTCTAAAGGTTGGACATTCTTGTTTTGCCCCTCCCTTCTTCTCTTTGGCAGGTGAACTTGTGGAGTTAAAACCTCCCATTTGAAACTGTAATGTAACCTTGCCTCTTGGCATTTTGCAGTGTGCTGTATCAATCTTTGGAGCAAATTAATGCATGTCTGTGGATGATTCTCAACCCTCTCTTTATTCATTTGCATCCCCCTGATCTTTCACTGTGAATCTGGCTATCTGTGCATAATCTTGCATTGCATTTTAATGGTCTGTGTTTATTGGCGAGACAGATGTTCTTCATTCCTCAGTGCATCACCTCTGTTAGTTTAGGTTTTATTTTATGCATCTTCTTACCCTGTCTCCTTGGTAAGTTAGATTAGGTTTTTAGTAAACCCTCTGCATTTTCTACGTGTGCATCTGAACAGAGGAATAGGAACCGGCCTTCATCCGGAGAGCTTTTCCATTTCGCAAGGTCCCACACTTGGGAAAAGCTCCATGTTATGCAATCGTACTGAGAGTCTCAACCCATCGTGTTACAGAGACATTCAGGGGTGCTGCAATTCGCCATCAACAGTTTTGGCACGCCCAGTGGGACCAAGAGGTCATTCCAAAGATTTGAAGGAACTTTCAAGAAATTCGGACTTAAAAATTGCAGGTTTTACAGTTTCAGTTTTTTACCTTCCAGGCTGAACTTTGAAATCAATTTTCAAGGGCTTAACTTGCTCAAAACAAGTCAAAATTTCACCAGTTGATAGATCAGGGGATAATCTTCAAAAGGGTATTCTTATATTTTTGAGATTTTGACTTTCAAAATTTCATGGTTTTTTGATTTTCGGATTTCAGGTTTTCGGAAGTCTGGCATTTTTGGGTTTTCGGGACTGTCATTCCAAATCAAGTTTCAAACTCTAAAATATCAAAAATACAGGTCTTTCAAAATTCTTTTTTTTTAAATATTGTCAGGTTTGGTGTGTAACTTGGCAGAATCTAGCCTTTTGAGGCTCACTTTCTAACACATCTGGCGACTCCGAAGGGATAGAGTTTAGTGGTGTAGCAGCACAAGTTGCCTAGGCACATGAGAAGAATTCGAACAAGGTCTAATACTCGAGAAGAGGGGCTATTTTTCCACTTGCAACTATCACCAGGTAGAGGAAGGAGAGGAAGAAGACCACAAAGATCACCATCTCCACCTAACAGGACTTTGTCTACACCTCCACCTGGTAGGCCTTTTCTCGCATCAACCAGGGTTCTTAGGCCAATCATAATGGCACATCTACCACCAAATCCCTTTGTCAATTTCACGGGCAGTAGTCCACTTGCCCTAAATGCTCAGAATCAAATTCCAGTTGCAGCGCTAAAGAATATCCCCTATTTCACAGGAGAAAATCATACTACTCCTATTGATCACATCCAGGATATTGCTAATGCATGTGCAATCCACGAAATAAATGAAATGGATGTTGCAGTTAAGTTGTTGGCTTCATCTTTCAAAGGCAAAGCCTTACAATGGTTTAGGAGCCTTACAGCAGGGTCTATTACGAATTGGAACCAACTTTGTTCAGCTCTTTGCAACCAATTTGGGGAGAGGGCGGACAATTTATCTTTATTGGAACAGCTGACAACAATTAAAAGGGCTCCTAACGAACAAATGACAGATTTCAATTTCAGGTTCCAACGGACATGGGACAGGATTCCAATAACTGTTAGGCCAACTGCTGAAGGAGCATTCCTTTATTTCTTAAAGGCTATAAATTCAGACATAGCCATGATGATCCAATCAATGGGAGGGACAACGCTGCCAGGGGCCTACGACACAGCTATCAGAGCAGAGAACTGTTTGATCCAAGCTGACAAGCTTGCACCAAGGCCACCAATGCCTCTCTATCCGGATATGGGAAATCCTACAACCAGTCAAGCACCAGAGTTGAATCCCATTCCAACTCCTAGAAATCAAAGCAATAATGAGGCGTCGACTTCTTCAAATACTTCAAAGGAATTGCAGGAGGTCATGAAACAACTGCAGAACCTTGGAAATGAACTAGTGACTATCAAAAGACAACAAGCTCAAGGCGCTAGACCGTATCAACCTCAAGCACAGTACCAAGCTAGGCCCCCATACCAACAAAATAGACCACCACCTCAAGCTGCAAATCAAAACCAAAACCAAGGACAACCTCAAGCTGCCAGGCCATTTCGACCGTATGATCCAAATGCAACGACGTCCTCAAGAGCCTTGGTCCCGACACAAAATAACATGGCACAGGAGTACGATTGGTGTTACCCTTACAATCTACCTCATAATCAGTCAACATGTTTCAATGGTGCACTAAATCAGGCCTTGATGGTGCAAACCATTAGTGTGCCTCAAGAACCAAGCCAAGAGGAGAATCAACAGCAACAAACACAACAAGAAGGACCTCCAACGGAAACCACATTGGCCAATTGGAAAATGGAAGACTTCTGTGGAGTTAACCAACCACCTTTTCAAGGCGTGGCTGCCAACACACGGTCAAAGAAAAGAAGCATAGAAGAGGGACAACCGTCTAATCCAGTTGTTTCTCAACCCACTCTTACACAACAAGGAGTCAGTAGACCAAACATAGCTCTAAATGCGCAAAATCAGCTTAAGGTACATGTTGTAGCAACACACGCACCTGTTCAAGCTCCAGAAAAGGTTGCACCAAGTAAGGGGCAGCAAAAGGACAATTCATCCCCCTTCAACATCATCGATCAAATGAAGAAGACACATGTGAACATTTCCATGTGGGAATCACTGGCGATCCCAGGGCAACGAGATTTATTGCAAGCTGCAATGGCTAATTGGTCTGCCACAAATGTATCAAACCAGGGACATGAGAAAGTTCTCACTAATGCAGTGCAACATGATGGGGGCCAGACAAGAGAAAATTTGAAGCCTCCACCTTTCTATGTTTCATTGATTGTTGGAAACCACTTGGTACACAACTACATGATAGATTCAGGGGCAAGTAGTTCAGCGATGCCGAAGCAAATAGCGGATCAACTGGGTCTGAAGTATGAGCCAGTGCTGAAAGGAGTAGTGCAACTAGATGGAACGGCAGTAGGAACAGTTGGGATCATCAAAGGGTTAAGCCTAACACTACATTCCTGTCCTAATGTTACAGTTCTACAAGATGTGTCTGTGATTGACCTTCCGCCACTCTTTGCGTTGTGTCTATCAAGAGACTTCACTGCAAAAATCGGTGGATATTTATCTGCAGATTGGTCACACATGATTTTTAGGACAAGGTATGGAGCCAAAGCAACAATCAGGTCAGAACCAATTGCCAATTTCCATATTGAGCCTCATGTACCAAATCCTATCAATGCAAATTGCTCGGCTTTTGATCAGGAGGAGTGTTCGAGTGATCTAGAAACATGTACTAAGGTTGAGGGAATTCCTGATTTAACTTTGGATGAATGGGCAAACAAGAGTCATGAATTTTACCCATACAAGGAAATTGAAGAATCTGAATTGGGTGTGTATTGTATACACGAAGAAAATTCACCCATTCCCGACATCATTCAGCCTAAACAAAAGGATGAAAACAAAGTTTGGAAATTATTTTTCGATGGTTCGAGAAGCAGACAAGGTGCTGGAGGTGGTACAATGTTGATTTCACCACAAGACATCAAATATTTTTCAGCTTTTCTTTTCCAGTTTTCCTGTTCAAACAACACGGCTGAATACGAAGCATTGATTCATGGAATTCATTGGGCTAGGAAAAGGGGCATAAAGAACTTGCAGGTGTTTGGAGATAGCGAGCTAATCGTCAACCAAGTTAGGGGACAACATGCTACAAAGAACGACTTGCTGAGGAGCTACAAGAATAGGGTATGGGACCTCATTGAGGATTTCGAAGCTTTCAACATTGTGTCCATACCCAGGAAGAAAAATGAAGCCGCAGATAGGCTCGTAGCAGTTGGAGCAACGTTTGATGTGGTTGAAAACATCAAAAGAGAAAAAACACAGCCACATATCCATGTGATTGTGAGGCCAGCAGTTCCAGATAATAACACAAGCTGGCAGGTGTTTGAGAACGATCAACAGATCGTCAATTTCTTACAAGAAGAAGCTGAATTCTCAGCTAGAAATCAGGACAGACTGGAGCAGCAGTATGGGGATCAAATAGTGCAGCTGCGGAAAAACAAGCTTCCTAAGGGTTTAGTAACATTGGAGTCTATCTTCAACCCTAACGACCAGTTTCGTAAGGAAAAGGCTAACATACAAGTCAAGAGAGAAGATTCAGAGCCAATTCCAGTTGGGGAAGGCAAAACACTTCAAATTGGTAAAGTGGCCACTGAGCAAGAGAAATCAGATTTCACACAGCTTTGCCAAGAATTTCCAGATGTCTTCGCTTGGAGCTATGAAGACTTGAGGGGATTCAATCCAAAGTTGGCACAACATACCATAGAATTGGATCCAGATGCTAAACCCATCAGGCAGAAGCAGAGACCAGTCAACCCTCACATTGAGCCTCTAATGAAGAAAGAGCTAAATAAGCTAATAGAGGCAAGCATTATATTCCCGATCAAGCACTCAAGCTGGGTTGCAAACTTGGTTCCGGTCAGGAAGAAGAGCGGAGAAATCAGGTTATGTGTGGACTTCCGAGACCTCAACAGGGCATCTCTCAAAGATCATTACCCACTCCCTTCAATGGAACAAATATTGCAAGTAGTATCCGGTTCGGAGAGATTCTCTCTCCTAGATGGCTACTCAGGGTATAATTAGGTGATGGTGAAGGAAGATGACCAGTTCAAGACGGATTTCACCACCAAATGGGGGACCTATGCCTACAAGAAGATGCCATTTGGGCTATCAAATGCTGGAGCCACCTTCCAAAGGGCAATGGATATGGCATTCAAGGGGTTGATCAATAAAATAGTTCTAATATATCTTGATGACATCACTGTATTCTCAAAAAATGCAGTGGATCACCTCTTTCATCTAAGGCAGGTATTTCAGAGGTGTAGAAGATTTGGGGTATCATTGAATCCCCAAAAATGCATATTTTTGGCTCATGAGGGAAAGCTTATAGGCCATATTGTTTCAAAGGAAGGGTTGATGATTGACCCAGAAAGAGTTGAAGCAATTCAAGCATTGCCATTGCCAAGTCATAAGAAGGCTCTTCAAAGCTTCTTAGGAAGGATCAATTTTGTCTGCAGGTTTGTTCCAAACTTTGCAGCTCTTGTAAAGCCAATAACGCTGATGTTAAAGAAGAGCATAGCATTTAAGTGGACATCTGAAGGAAAGGCAAGTTTTGAGGCAATAAAAGAGGCTATATCTCAAGCCCCAACTCTCGTCAATCCAGACTTCTCCAAGGACTTCGTGTTGTATGCCTTTGGTGGTGGAGACACAATTTCTGCAATCCTGGTCCAACAAAACAAAGGAGGATTAGAACAACCAGTTGCTTTCTTCAATCAAGGCTTGGAGGAATACGAAACTAGATACTCTTTCATTGAAAAGCATGTACTTGCAGTGATAAGGAGTTTAAAGAAATTCAAGCACCTAGTCTCAAACAACAAGAACCAATTATTGGTCTCTCATGCAGGAGTCAGGGACTTCCTTCTAAACAAGGATCTGAATGAGAAGCGTGCAGGGTGGATCACTCGTGTCATGGAATATGACATCGAGATCAAGGTCACAAAACTAGTACGTGGAAAGGGACTATGTGAACAGCTAGCTTTGAGTCAACAAGTTGAAGCAGGTGATGAAAAGGAGACTACCTTGGTACTACATGATGGTCAAGAACATGGAAATAATGATGTGCTTACTCCTTGTTGGACTCAGAATATGATACACTTCCTACAGACAGGACTATGCCCTCCAGAAATGAGCAAAGCAAAGAGGAGATACTTTAGATTACAAGTTATTCCATATGTGCTTGTTGATGGTGTTTTGTTCAAGAAAGACATCAATGGAGTTCTATTGAGGTGCATCGGGACAGGTCAAATTGAGAGGGTGTTACGATATTTTCACGATGGAGATTCTGGAGGACATTTTTCCCCATGAGTAACAGCACTCAAGATAATGAAGGCAGGGTATTATTGGCCCATAGTGTTCAATGACTGCTATACATGGATAAGAAAGTGTAAGAAATGTGCACTCTTCACAGGCAAAGAAAGACTAGCGGCACTTCCATTGCACCCAATTTTGGTTGACCAACCATTTATGCAATGGGGATTGGACTTCGTCGAGGTCATCAATCCAAACTCAAGCCAAGGCCACAAGTGGATTCTCACGGCAACGGACTACTTCACCAAGTGGACTGAAGCAGTAGCACTCAAAGAGGCAAACGAGTCTAATATACTAGAATTTTATGAAGGAATAGTGACCAGGTTTGGTGTGCTGGCCACTATCATATCAGACAATGCATTGGCATTCATAGGTTCCAAGATTACAGAATGGGCTGTCAAGAATGGAATCTACTTGAGCACCTCTTCCAATTATTACCCACAGGGTAATGGACAGGCAGAGTCCACGAATTTTTTTTTGCTAAGAATCATCAGGAGGACTCTGGAGGAAAATCAAAGAACATGGCATACCAGGCTAAAATCAACATTATGGGCTGATAGAATAACACCAAAGAGGTCTACAGGCAATTCCCCTTACAAGTTGGTCTATGGAAAAGAGGCAGTATTGCCTATATCATTAAAACTGCCTGCATTGGAGTTCATGAAGCAGTTGGAGTTGGCTGAGTTCGAACCAATGGAGGCCAGGTATGCAGAGCTAATGGAATTGGCAGAAATTAGAGAACATGCAGTTCAAACAATTGAGAAAGATTAGGCCTTAGTGAAAAGATGGTTTGATAAGAAAGCAAGAGCAAGGACCTTCCAGGAGGGGTACCTAGTTCTGAAATGGGATGCAGATCGGGCAAAACCGGGAAGGCATTCCAAGTTTGATGCCATTTGGAGTGGCCCCTACATGGTCACGGGATGTAAAAATAGCAATGCCTTCCAATTGTCTACATTGGACGAAGAAGAACTTTCGATTCCGGTCAACGGAATCTATCTTAAACATTGCTACTGAAAAGAGAAAAGTTCTACCCTTGTAAATATTAGCCTAGATTTCAATTCCTCTAAGTGCGTATGCACATTGTCTTGTTGTAGTTAGGTTTCTATTTCCCTAAGTGCTTTGGCACAGGTTTTGTTGCTCTCAGGTTGATTTTCTACAGTTCAGAATGTTGTTAGAGAAGAAGTTGCGGTATCAGGCTCGGGATCAGATATCAGGTTGGTTTTTAGGTTATTGCTTATGACTCCATGCCCAATGGATTGCTAAAAGGCCACTGAACTTCTACCTAGCAGGTAGGTGATCCCATCGAGTCGCCAAATTGTTGTATATATCTTTCCCCCAGGTAGATATAGACAAGCAGGAGAATGGAGAAATCAAAGAAGCTCAAATCCCTGACATGCCCAAGGTGCACAGAAGTGGCGCACGACAATGGATGTCGACAGGGCAAATGGTGCGCCCAAGGCGCACAGAAGTGGCACACGACAATGGATGTCGACAGGCAAAATGGTGCGCCCAAGGCGCACAGAAGTGGCACACGATAATGGATGTCGACAGGGAAAATGGTGCGCCCAAGGTGCACAGAAGTGGCACACGACAATGGATGTCGACAGGGCAAATGGTGCACCCAAGGCGCACAGAAGTGGCACACGACAATGGATGTCGACAGGGCAAACGGTGCACCCAAGGCACATAGAAGTGGCGCACGACACAGAGTGTCGACAGGGTAAAGGATGCACCCTTGGCGCATAGAAATGGATGTCGACACACACATGGATGCGCCAAGGCGCACCTCCAGGAGGCGCAACATTTTGAGCGCTGACAGGATGCAGCCCCTGGCCAGATATTTAGATGGCCATAACTTTTGACTGAGAGCTCGGATTCATGCAAGGTTGGACTTTTCGGAAAGCTTACAAGGTCCTCTATCCAACTACGACTAGATATCTTTAATTTGGTGAGAAAAAATTCTTAAAAATGCAAAATACAGTTCGCCACTTTTGGGTTCGCTGGGGTTCTCACCTACCACCATAATGAGATAGTTAAGTGCATTTTGGAGGTGGTTGGGGCAGATTTCGAATTCCTCTCTCTTTTCTCTCTCATTCTTCCTATAAATTGTAAGGAGGGGCTTCTTTCTAAAGGTTGGACATTCTTGTTTTTCCCCTCCCTTCTTCTCTTTGGCAGGTGAACTTGTGGAGTTAAAACCTCCCATTTGAAAACTGTAATGCAACCTTGCCTCTTGGCATTTTGCAGTGTGTTGTATCAATCTTTGGAGCAAATTAATGCATGTCTGTGGATGATTCTCAACCCTCTCTATATTCATTTGCATCCCCTTGATCTTTCACTGTGAATCTGGCTATCTGTGCATAATCTTGCATTGCATTTTAATGGTCTGTGTTTATTGGCAAGACAAATGTTCTTCATTCCTCGGTGCATCACCTCTGTTAGTTTAGGTTTTAATTTATGCATCTTCTTACCCTGTCTCCTTGGCAAGTTAGATTAGGTTTTTAGTAAACCCTTTGCATTTTCTACGTGTGCATCTGAACAGAGGAACAGGAATCGGCCTTCATCCAGAGAGCTTTTCCATTTCGCAAGGTCCCACACTTGGGAAAAGCTCCATGTTATGCAATCGTACTGAGAGTCTCAACCCATCGTGTTACAGAGACATTCAGGGGTGCTGCGATTCGCCATCAACACTTCCTTGATGGAACATGGGCCCACCCTTAATCACATTAGGTAGCTATAGAATTTATCTCCTTGGCCACGTCATTGCTATAATTACCCTCCTCCTATGCATGCCAACTAGACGCAATGGTGGGATGATGTTATGACTAGGACGATCATATTCCTCTGAATCTATGGTCAACAGCTGGCCAAGATTAGATGCCACTCATACTCCTCTACATCCTCCCCTCTTAGCTGAGTGGTGGTGTCGCTTGAAGGAAATCATTTCTTTGAAACTCTGCAGATCCATGTGGTAAAGCTTCATCAAAAAATTTGAATTGCAAACAATTACAATGCTCGAGACACTCAAATCCGACCATGTCTGCACTGACTTAAGGTGGGGAATCATGCATCTAAGGAATTATTTCTTTCCCTTAAAGCCAAATAGCCTTTGTAGTAAATTTGGGCCATTCATGATGTTGGAGTTAGGGTTTCAAATCCCTAGCTTATGCTACAGGCCTTTGTCAACCTTCATAAGCTAGTTTTTTAAGCTCAAGTGCTCTCTGAAGAGTGATAGGAAGCTCTTGAACAATGTTTAGTTGTTTTTCCTTACAAACTCACTCTGGCTCAGAAGGTGGCTTGTGACCTTATGCTCACCATTGATGACCTACATGAAGTGTCCACAAAAGTGGTTAATGACAAAGCTCTCGGGTGTGATGGATTCCCATGAAAATTTTATAAATTGCTTTGGAATATGATTGGCCTAAACCTTCATTAGGTCTATCTAGAAGGATTTTAGAACCAGTCGTTGGGCTTGTGCATCAATACGGGGAACACCAAATTCATCCCTAAATAAGGGGACCTTGAGAAAATTATCAACTAATGACCTATCACCCTGTTTAATGTCTCGTACAAGATTATCTCCAAGGCCCTTGTGATCTGGCTGCATCATATCATTCTCGTCATCATCCAACCAAAGAAAACCGGTTTCATTTAGGGGTGCTACATTCTTGACAATATCACCGTTGTCTAGGAAGGCATGAAATGGGATCACAGATCTAAGCAATCTACTATGTTCATTAAAATTGCCTTTGAGAAAGCTTATGACATGATTGAATGGTAATTTATTCTTGCCCCACTTCAAGCCTTGGGCTTTGGTTCTATTTTTATTCAATCGATCTAAATGTTGTTTTCCAATGCATCTTCCCAAATCACCATTAATGGCCACAACTCTGAGCCTTTCGGCCTCTTTCGCTCTATACGCCAAGGTTTCCCCTAAGTGTTGACTCTTTATTTTCTCATAGCTAAAGGTTTTGGGTATTTAGATGCCCAAGACAAATCTCAAGGGCTTATCAGGGGGATTACATTACCTTCTGCGGAAGGATACCAATTACTCAATGGACACTTTGTAGATGAATCCTTCCTTACCCTTATTGAGGAAGAGAACAATATTTGTAATGTCATGCATTTTCTAGATATTTTATACTTACCTTTTAGTTCTTCTATTCAATGGCAGAAAATGCAATGTTCTAAGAAATATTTTCTACCTGTGCCCTCTTGGCTGGCCTCATTCGATTGGAAAATGCGACGTCATGGTAAGATGTTTAAATTTCTTTGCATTCCATTGTCCTTCCTGGCATCACCTGGCAGTATATGGTTTAATGGGTGGCCAAGAAGATGGAATACTGGATTACCAAACCATTGTTGTTAGCGGGGAAATTCCAAATTTGTTACAAAGTCCTTGAAGCCACCCATGTCTAGTAGTCATCCTATTGGGTGCCCTCTAAAGCTTCAGTGAAGAAATTGGAAAAGCTTCTCAAATTTTTTCTTTGGGCCAATGCCTCCTTTGGTAAAGGATTTCATAGATTTTCTTAGGAGACCTATTGTATTCCTCATGAATCTGGAGGGATGGGCCTTATTAATATTTTATGACAAGGGCAAACACTTTGTGCGAAATTTATAATTTGATGAGTTGAAGGTCAAGAAGTTTGGAAATTGCTTCTACGTCATGGAATTGAAGAGGGCTCCCCTTATGGATGCCCAACTTGGAAAGGTCTTGGGTTTTCCAATGTTCTCATTTCTTCAGTGCTTATCAATTTTTTGGCACATTTTTTCTTAAAAGCATTTGGAAAGCATAGGAAAAAATCAAACCATAGCTTCAATGGAAAGGTAACAAATTTTGTAATGGCCTTTCCATCAAGAAACAATCCTTGTGGTTGTCGCCTATGATTCAAATCCAATATCGATGTCTTGTAGAAGTCCCTGAAATTCATGCGCTCAAGCTCTTCAAGAGCATAATTCACTCCATTCAAGATCTCTATTGCAAGAACACACAATCTTGGTGTTCTTAGAATGAGCTTAGAGCTTGATACAAAATTACCACCCAGGATCATGCTAGTATCACTGAAATCATTGATTCAATCCCTAATCATATGCTACATAAGAATTTTGTGCATCCCTCCCGTCCTTTATGGACGTACTGGAAGTGGTACATGAATACCCCTTTCCAGAATTATTCGGATAGTAAGGGATATCAGTGGCTCTCACCACATTTGCACATGGTTAAAAAAATCAACTCTAGGTGGGGGATTCATTCTTCTCCTTTCTGTTGGAGAAGGAGGTTTGACACATTCTGGTCTTCTTGTGTGGAGCCTAAAATTACACATTTTTTGTGGTGTAATTTACATCAAGGTCTTCCAATTGGCGCCTAGATGGTTCAAATTGGTGTTCCAAATCCCAAATGTCCTTTCTATGGTCACTTGGAAACCTTTCTGCACATGTTATGGTTTTTCTCCAAAGCCCAACAGGCTTGGAATTAGATTCATTCATTATTTTCCCCCTTCAGCCAAAGTGTTTCACTTGACATCATATTCTTTTAGAAGAAATCCCTAGATTACCTCACATGTTTTCTCATATTTGGCATGCTTTTAGAGGGGAAATTTTGTTTTGGTTATGGAAAGAATGGAATGCTTTTTTATTTACTAATACTAAAGTTGATAAAAAATTATCCATGTATAATAAATTTGTGGTTATCTCTAATGTGTTGTTGTAGATTCAAGTGCAACCTAACAAGGTGGCCTTGGAAGTGGAGCACCTGTAGACTCTTCTACGATACTGGAGTGATGCCCCATGTAATGTGGCTCGAAAGCCACCTTTTCCTTCTCATCGCTCTCCACCTCATGGTGGTCATCCCCCCGGTGGTCATCGGAGCTGCTCCCAGTGGTGTTCTTTTAATCACACTTTCTAGTCTCCGCGTAGTTAATCGCAGAGTAGTCTTTCTCAAGTAGCTCGCCATCAAGGATGTGGCTCCCCCTCCTGTTCATCATCTCAGTTGAGGCTCACTTGTGGCTCCTGAGCCATGCACCCATGATGGGTGGAGCCTGTCACCCCCCACCTTTGTCACTGTTAGATAAGGTCCCCTAGATGGCTCTTGCCATTTCTCCCACGCAAGTTATTGCTCAAAATGAAGAAGAAGACCCTTTAGGCTCAAGTTGGGACATGTCAGACATTGGCAAGGACCTTCCTGGTCTTGGTTGGCCAAATGATCATGACCCCCCCTCTACTGGAATTTTTGTTACGGTGGCTTGACATCAGTGTTTCCTTTGTTATTTTGATGTTTTGATGTATTCCTAGGCATGGCCTAGTTTATTCGTGGCTTTCAAGTGTGCTCTCTTACCACCCATTTTTTTGTTGGAAAAATATTGCATAATTTTTTTTATTAATATAATATAAGATTTTTTTCATTAAACAAAATCTATAAATAAACTTTCACTAGATATATAATAGTAATTTAACACACCGACTAGTAATTTAATCAAATTAAGGTATAAATAATTATTTTAATATTACTTGTTGAGCTCAGGACATGCTTTCTAATTCTAGGTGTTACCTACCACTAAGTTAAATTTAGATATAATCAAGATCTATAAATAAACTATCACTAGATATACACTAATAATTTAGCACATTGACTAGCAATTTAATCAAATTAAGTTATAAATAATTATTTTAATATTACCAATTGATCTCAACACATTCTTTCTAATTCTAGGTGTTACCTACCACTAAGTTAAATTTAGATAAAATCAAGATCTATAAATAGAATTTCACTAGATATATACTAGTAATTTAGCATGCCAACTAGTAATTTAATCAAATTAAGGTATAAATAATTATTTTAATATTACCTGTTGAGCTCGAGGACATGCTTTCTAATTCTAGGTGATAATCAAGATCTACAAATATGATTTCACTAGATATATACTAGTAATTTAGCATGTCGACTAGTAATTTAATCAAATTAAGTTATAAATAATTATTTTAATAATACATGTTGAGCTCGGTAAATGCTTTCTAATTTTAGTGTTACCTACAACTGGAAACACACCATACAATTGTATCACTAGATACAAAATAAAAATATTACACTAATAATTTAGCATGTTGACTAGCAATTTAATCAAATTAAGTTATAAATAATTATTTTAATATTACCAATTGATCTCAACACATTCTTTCTAATTATAGGTGTTACCTACCACTAAGTTAAATTTAGATATAATCAAGATCTATAAATAAACTATCACTAGATATACACTAATAATTTAGCATGTTGACTAGCAATTTAATCAAATTAAGTTATAAATAATTATTTTAATATTACCAATTGATCTCAACACATTCTTTCTAATTCTAGGTGTTACCTACCACTAAGTTAAATTTAGATAAAATCAAGATCTATAAATAGAATTTCACTAGATATATACTAGTAATTTAGCATGCCAACTAGTAATTTAATCAAATTAAGTTATAAATAATTATTTTAATATTACCTGTTGAGCTCGATACATGCTTTCTAATTCTAGATGATAATCAAGATCTATAAATAGGATTTCACTAGATATATACTAGTAATTTAGCATTCCGACTAGTAATTTAATCAAATTAAGTTATAAATAATTATTTTAATAATACATGTTGAGCTCAACAAATGCTTTCTAACTTTAGTATTACCTACAACTAGAAACACACCATACAATTGCGTCCCCATCTTTATAGGCGATTCAACAAAATAAAAATAAGGTTGGACCAATACAAAGTTTATAATTTTAGGTGTTACCTATAGTTAGGTTAAATTTATATACAAGGTTTATAAATAAAATTTCTAGATATAATAATAAGATTTTCACTAGATATAATAAAAATTTATAAATAGACTTCCAATAGGTTAAATTTAGATACAAGTAGGTTTGGTATATGTGTTCTAATTTTAAGTTTTTACTTATCACTAAATTAAATTTAGATATAATCAAGATCTATAAATAGACTTTCACTACATGTTATAATAATAAAAATCTATAAATAGACTTTCACTACATATAATAATAAAAATCTATGAATAGACTTTCACTACATGTAGAATTAAATTTAGCACGTCGACTATTAATTTAATCAAATTATGTTATAAATAATAATTACTTTAATATTACCTACTCAACATGTTATTGTTGATATAAAACTAAACTAGCAATCGCACGGGAAATGTGGGATAAAAATGCCAAAGAGGATGTGCTAGAGAAGTTAAATTGAAGGTTTGTTTCATGACCATACAATCGCTTCCCATTTTTATAGGTGATTTCGGAAAATATAAATAGGCTCGATACAAGGTTTCTAATTGTAGGTGTTACTTACCGTTAAACCAACATTTCATTAAATTTGGACATATCCTAGTCTAGATTAAAAACCGAAATTGGCTGTGTTGGTTTTATTTATATCAAATATTGGAATTCGATTTTACTATTATTGGAATCCAAATTAGAGATTTTTGGAATTATATATCATTTTTGTTGGAATTCAATTCTAGGATTTATGGTTTTTAGTTTGAAAAGAATATTAAATTCTTATTGTTTTAAATTACATTCATTGAATGTTATTTATTTAAATCTACAAGTCCTCACACTTGCCAAAGGAAATATGATATTAAGAGACTGAAGAAGACCATTACCATGCATGCAAAAAGAGGTAAGTGAACTAAGACAAGTAAATGTTTTCTTGTTTTCTGTGGGACGGTGAAGATTAAGGAAATTTTGGAAATATAATTTTTTGAAAACGTATAATATAGGTTAGCGATCGCTAGGCTCAACTAACAAATATAATGACATTAAATATAAATACCATACTATTTTTATCATGTTTATAATGATGTGGTATTATAAATTTAAATTGTTAATATTTGTGTTTAAAACAAGAAGAACATAGGATAGAAATGACTTGAATCAACTAATATAACACCAAATGTTTTATAAAACAATACCATTAACAACAACAACAACGCTATTAATCATAACATTTTATGCCCATCTACACAGAGCACTTCTTGGCCTTCACGACGATAATTTTCCAACGAAATCTCTTTTGTCTCTTACTTTGAATATTTTGTTAGAATAAAAAACAATTTAACAAATAAAAATTAATGATGTGTTATTATAAATCTAAATTGTTAATCTTTGTCGTTAAAAAAGATGAAACATTGACATCCATTACATAAGGAGAAAATAGTGGATACACAAACATAAATGTTTATAGGCGTTAAGCAACATTTAGCTCTTCATGTATTCTTTAAGATGAAATTCACTTCTCATTTATAAATTTTGGATTGTCATGTATAGGTGAATCCTCAGTTCTATGTATTTAGATGGATAACTATACTATTAACTTAGGAGTTCAATTTCCTATATTTTTTATGCATTTGGGATTCTTTTCTAAGCAATTTATATGGACCCCTGGTTTGCATCAAAGTAATGTAATAAACATTGAGCTTAGTGGATGTTAGGCTTGGTATAACATTGTCTTTTATGCAAATCATCAAGAAATATGTGCATTGTGTATTCTACAAATTTCGTATTATACAGGATTATATGCCTTTAAAAAATCAATGTAAGATATTTATAGCCAAGTTAAAAAGGCATTTTTTGTAGGTCTTAAAGTTACATAGGAGTAGTGGCCGACTAAGCTATATAATGCTAGTGGTCGCTAAGCTACAAAAGGTTATCAACCGTTAAGTAACATATGGCTAGTGATGACTAAGATACATAAGGTTAGCGGACGCTAAGCTACATAAGGCTAGTGGTCACCAAGTAACATACAACTAACGACCGCTAAGACACTTTAGAACTAAAAAGGTGGGCATTATAAATAATATATTTACTAATTTAATATCTATCAAAGTATTTTAGATAGATGTATTTAAGATATCTATGCTAGCATATTTTCTAACTTCCCAATGTTTATTTTTTAACCTTGAGAGCCATGAATCATATTATAATAAGCTTTGGGAAAGCTTGAAAATACTTCAACATTATCAATACAATAAAAATTGACAAGATTCAAAATGATGATTAAACTTGACCTTATTGATTTCAAATGTTGGAAAAAAATAGAGTTTACAATTTTAGTTGCATAAAATGAATGTAAGAAATGTATTATTAAAAGATAAACCAATTTATGTATATTTCTTAGTTAATGTACCAGTATCAAGTAAACTCAATCAATCTCAGTAAATGTTCTTTTATATGTTTCCAAAGAGTGACCCATATTTAGGTGTGGCCCCACATGATTTAACCATGTACATGAGTGTGTGAATATTTTTCTATTGGAATGCATTGAGCCATCGAATTTCCAGCTCGCAGGCAATCCAAAGAAAAGTGCCTCATTTATGTCATGAACAAAACATGTGATTTCTCCTATAAATAATATGTTATCTGCTTCATATATTTGAATGTACTTGTCTAGAACCTTTTGCATTTTTTTTGTAAAATGAAACAATATTCTCATTCTTTGATCTTACAAATTTGTTGCTAATTTCACAATTGCATTTTTTCCCAATAAAAAATGAATTCAATACTTTGTAGTCAGTCAAATTTTGAATGAAGGAATGTTGTTCTCTTGACCGCAGATATGTAAACTACAATCAAATATCAAAATGTTGTTGTGTTATCCTTAACAATGTAGGGCTAAATCTATGACTGAAGTATCAATAACATGAATATGTAAAACCTCTGGTTGTGTGGTCGACAATATAAATTCAGTAATTCCCAGAACTCCAAATAACAATTCTTCTACCCCCAAAACCAATAAATTCTTTCCATGTGGAATGAGATATGAAAAACCAACTGGTAACACAATTATTTTTCAATAAATCAAATAATAGTTTATAGTGTATGATTTTATTGATATTTTTTTTTCAAATTTGAAAACCAACTAATGACTATCAATAAAATTATAAGAATTATATAGTAATCACATCATATGGAAATTTTAAATGGTTAAAAGAACCACAAAATTGTAATAAATACATTTTTAGATATTGATTTATTCAACTTTGTCTGAAACATACTACATTACTTTAATGTTTGTCTTACATCATTTGCATCCCATATCAAGGCTAGGCATGTAAACAAAAATTGACATAAGCCATTTATTAATTTTAAAATATTTGTCAGAAGAAACCTGTGGAGTCACCATAAAATTATCTTCAGGAACCCCTTTGTTGATTACATTGACTACAACAATAGTTTCACATTTTAAAGAAATTTGTCATGTTTTCCAAATTTATAATAAATATTTCTCCCTTTTTTCGCAGTGCTCCGTACCCCAACAAAATAATTGATAAACTTCTACTTTAATTGTTTGCAGTAGTTTGATTAAATTTTTTTCTACATTGACATATGTATCAAATGCAGACCAAAATGTTATTTCAAACTGTCCATATACAACTGTTAGAAAATGGGCAATAAAGGCTCTTTGTTGAATGTGCTCATTGTTCAATTGAAATGTATGTGACTTTTTAGAAGTATGGTATTGTACTAGCAATCCTTCTAATTCAAGAACACACAAATGTTTCTTTTGAGGCACTGCAAAAAAATAATATCAAGACTTCATTATTACCTTATATTAATTTAAAATACAATAAGAGTAATTCACAATATATTTTTACCTATATTTTTACATATTTCTAGTGATGGAAAGTTGTCTCCAGTTGTATCTACACATAAGAATTGTACTTAAGACATGTTTAACAAATTGATTCCAACCAACATTGAAAATTAATTAATTCATAAATAGTACTTGATACATGTTTGTGATCCAACTGTCGAAATTGATGGTGTAGGGTTTGATGTAGGTTTAGTATTAATCACCATTAGTTCCATGTACTATGTTTGGGAACATCATGTTGGTTGGATGACATCATGATATGGTCACAAATAATACCATCCTTTAATAGATTAACCTCATGGCTTGGACATTGTTCTTTGCTCATATATGTTTGGAGTGGCTCAATAGTTTCTTCCATTGAACATAGATGCTTAGATCGTAAATTAAAAATTGTAAAGAATGAACATCCTCCAAAATGGGAATATGTACATTCCAAGAATATTGTCTATACCATAATGGGCATCTGCAACCGGTATCCTTATGTAACTTAGTGGTCACTACTGTTATGTCCCATAACAGTCGCTAGCCTTATGTAACACAAGGCTAGCAACCACTAAGGGACATAAGGCTAATGACTGCTAATTTACATAAGGATAGTGGCCTCAGATGCCCATTTGGTATAGACAATATTCATAGAATGAACATATGCCCATTCTCATTATCATATACATTGTAGCTTGTATACTTTTTAAAATCTTTTCTTAAATGGAGGGATTCAAGAAATATTCACCTCAAATGTTTATATGAATATTTATAACTAATTTGTGTATTTGAGGGATATAATATATATTCTCTATCTATATGTTGATAGCCTAAGAATGGACATCTACCCATTTATATCATTTTGAAAAAAATAATTGTCAGGAAAAAACTATATGAAGGAAATACATCTTAATAGTAGAAAAAATAGTGAAGAACAAATAGTTGTCTATTCTCAATCACATAAAAGAGGCTAATGTTTGAGAATGGGCATCTGCCCATTCAAAATATGAGTCTAAGAATGGGCATATGTCCATTCTTTGAATATTATCTATATGAGAATGGGAATCTGTGAATGTTATCCTTATGCAACTTAGCAACCGCTACCCTTTTGTCCCTTTGATGCTCCCAGACTTCGTAATAACTATCGGTTTAAGATCTCCATACCTCACTTGATATGCATCTCTCTTCCTCTTATAGCAGTTTCATTGCTAGATGACCAGGTCTCTCTCCTGCTATATAGCATTCCACTCCTAGCACTCCCCCACTATCTCCTGATGTGTTGCATCTCTCTCCTACCACATCACATCTAGTGTAACATGTAATCTAACCCCCTTTGTGGCTGCTCCTCCATCCCCAATCTTTCCATATCTAGGTGTTGTCTCCTTCTCTCTTGCCAACACCACCTCCTCCTCATCCAAACCTACATGTGCCCTCTCCTCCATTGCCTGGGCAACCCACTATTGTGTTCACCAATTTACATATCCCTTGTTAATGCCTACATCATCATCATCATCCCATGGCTCCCCCTCCTCCTTAAATGGGTTAACTATCACCGAGATGGGAAGATCTCTCTTGATCTCATCTTATCTGAATACAATCAGTGCCTCGACCACCATCTGTATCACTCTAAATTGCCTCCTAACCCATGAGAATTGTACCACCTCTATTGTATCAGTTTTTCATCCTTGAATCCATCTCACCCTCATCATACCCACTAGTTCTTCATCTTCCTACGACCATGTTGGGAAGTATCTATAGGGCCTCCATCTAACATCATTTATCTCCAACCTCCCCAATCTCTCTACATACCTCTCCTTGCCACGCTCACCTCTCTCCCCATGCATCTGATCTGCACGAAATCTCACAAAACCAACCACAATCTCAATATGATATCCATTCACCTATATAAATCTTGGTGGCCACACTATTGTTATGTGTTCATATGACCAGAAATGCAGTAAAAACCCGATCGTCACCTTAATAGATACATCCTCATCTCATAATAAACATGCGCTAACAAAGAATCCTCAAATGAAAACATTATCCCATTCTCCATAATATTTGCAACCACTTCTGTTAGTGCCTATGGAAATTGGGCTCCACCTAATTCCAGTAGTGTATAGCATGATATGCCCATCATTACTAAGCAAATCAGTTGATTTCTTGGTGTGGATGGCTCATATCTAGTCTCAGTATGAAATGTGCCTGATATAAATGTAATCTATGAGGCATCCACTCCAAAAATTCATTTTAATACCCCAAGCCTCCTCTCTACCATGATGGGCACTATAAGATCTCCCTAAATCATCAACCTCATTATGCGGTACATGTCCTCTAGTGTCACTGTCATCTCTCTTGTTTAGAACCAAAACATGTTGGTCCTAAGATCCCATCTCTCCACCAATGCAATGATCATCTGTGTGTCCCTATGGAATCTCTGTTAGTGGTGAAAGCCACCTAATTTCTTTTCCTCTAACTGATCCCACTCGACCCATGTAACATCTGATTAGATCTACTCCATCATGGTTAGAACCCTGTCTCTTGGGTAAAGTGTGTCTCTGGCCTGCAAAACCAATCAAAACAAAAACACATCATTATAATTAATTAATCAAAATCCATCATTTCCATCTAACATTTCCTAACTTTTACCTAGTCGAAACTGACCCATTTCAGGTTGACGACGCTTTTCCTTAGGTCAACGCCACCCTGCCTTATGTCAACGGTCACCCATCCAGTCACTGCTAACCGACCCTTTGCACCCATGGAAAATCTAGGGCTATAAAATAAATAATAATAAAAATATAGAAAATACATCAAAGTGTAGCTAGGGTTTATAAATTACTTCTCTCCATGTCCTTTAGCACTTCCTCCCTCCTTCGTTGGCCTCCATTTCTCTCAAATCAAAAATTTGTATACCTCTACGCTCTTGATCATCAAATTCATTTAGCGCAAATAAGCCTAGTTAGATAACTTTTCCACTTTTATAGCCGTGCCACTAGCAATCATTGCCGACTGGCCAATCACCATTGACCCTAGCCTAATCATTGTCAACCCATCATCAACCCAACCTCTTATTAACGATTCCCATCTCTTTTCTTTTTTTTATTGGCCTTTCTTTCTAAATTATCTTTTCTTCCACTCATTCCGTATGTGTGTCACTCATAACACATTGTTGTTTTCCTTTCGTGGCTTTCCCATTTACCATAATTATTTAAATCTCACCTTTATGGGCATTTTTGTGTTCCCTGCTGAGGCACCATTGTGAACATCTGTTATTTTTTGTCCCACCATGATGCATATTTCATCGATTCCTCATGTATGAAGGGTATCACATTTTATCCTCGCAATTATTTGCACATATTTTTGGTCTCTATATTTGACCCATTCGTCCCACAAATTATACATCCATTCGAGTATATTCCCATTAGATTCCCTCCATATTGCAATGGTTTTCGCCGGCTCATAGGTCCGTAAGACATTTCCACTATCTCCATTGATGCTGTACTTTATTCCCTACCAAAGTGACTCCAAAATCACCACCATATTTTCTTTCTTTTTTTCATCCTTCTCCACTTGGGGCATCATAACTCCTCTTCTCTTTTCTCATCCTTTCCATATTTTCTCATCTATCTATTTCAAACTCATGATCGACTCCTAGTTTGAGGGAAAACACCTCATCAATCATCTTTCATCACTTTTTTTGTCTCGCGGTTTGCTTTCTCAAAATAGTCGACAAAAAGGGGAAAATGTAGACACCAATTTTTGGTATCACTAATGCATTCCCCCCACCCCACATTCACTCTCTTTATCATCATTATAACATAAATACCTCTTTTCCCATTTAAATTCCCTTTCCCTTTTAAATTATATTTTAATTTTCATTTTCCACCTTAATCTCATCTTAATCAACATCATTAATTTATCTTCCCTAAACATCCTTAATTATCCTCAATTATCTCTAAATCATCCCCTAATCCATTTATCTTCTCTAAGCATCCTTTTTTATCCCTAATTACTCAACAACCTTTATTTAATGATTTTACCTCCCCTTTTCCTTTATTTAATATTTTCTCACCTCTCACCGACCTTTTATCATCCCTAGACAACCCTAACTTACCTAAGCGCCTTAAAGCCTTAATCTGCTCTCATTAGGCCCATTTGCCTCAAGTTGGTCATCATTCCACCACTTAAATGGATGGTCTGCCATAGTCGCCGGTGACCTATCTAGGTCTTCGTTGACCCTATAAATGCAACCATACCCCTCCTTCTTCCAAGATGTAACTTTGGATACTTCAAGATTTCTTGCAATATTGTTTTTGTTTCTTGCTCATCTTTATAGCTAGTATCACTATCTTAGAGCTATTTTGGAGATCTTGTGCTTCACCTTTTGAGATTTGAAGTCTTCTTCCTCTCTTGCATGCTTAGATCTACCCTTTCTATTTCATCACTTTTTCCTTATCAGCCTTTTTACAGGTTCATCAGTCATCTAGGAGCCAAATCTTTGACTGTTCTTATCTTCATCACCATATACAGATCATTATTTTCACCCATATTTTTCCATAAAACCCTAGATCACTCCCAGTCATCATCGACCCAGGTATCATTTTCTTGGATTTTTGTCATTCAGTCTACCAGTCATCCACCTTTCGATCTCACAGTCCCTTAGCATCCTCTAATATTTTCATTCTGCACACTTGTAGCTTCAAATTCCAACTTCATCAGATCCAGTCGTCATCAACCCAATCTAGAAGTTCTCATCTTTCATTAATTTTCTTGCATTCTCTTTGTTCTCATCAAACCTAGTCTTCTCCCTATAGCTCAACATCATCCCTAGTTCAGATCAGTTCTAGATCAACCTTCAGGAGGCCTTTCAGGTATTCTTTTCTACATTTTCTTATTACATTGTCCCAATCACTGTCGACTATACTCTGTAGTTTCACCTACCTCCCATTTTCCTTTATTTAATATTTTCTCACCTCTCACCTACCTTTTATCATCCCTAGATAACCCTAACTCACCTAAGTGCCTTAAATCCCTAATCTACCATCATTAGGCCCATTTTCCTCGAGTTAAGAATCATTCCACTGTCCAAATGCTCGGTCTACCATAATCTCTGGTGACCTATCTGGGTCGTCGTCGACCCTATAAATGTGACCATACCCCTCCTTCATGAATGTAACTTTGGAGACTTCGAGCTTTCTTGTGATCTTTCTTTCATTTATTTCTCATCTTTGTAGATGTTATGACTATATTGGAGATACTTTGGAGATCTTGTGCTTCTCCCTTGGATATTCAAATTCATCTTCATCTCTTGAATGCTTGGATCCACCCTTGCCATTTCATCACTTTTTCCTTATCATCCTTTTTGTAGGTTCATCAGTCATCTAGGAGCTTGGTCTTTGGATTTTCTTATCTTTGTCACCAACTACAGATTGTCATTTTCACCCATCTTTTTCCATCAAACCCTAGATCACTCCCAATCATTGTTGAGTTAGGTCTCATTTTCTTTGATTTTTTTCATTCATTATACCATTCATACACCTTCTGATCTCCCAGTCCCTCAACATCCTCCAATCTTTCCATTCTACACATTTGTAGCTTCAGATCCCAACTTCATCAAATCCAGTCATCGTCAATCAAATCTAGTCATCATCGACCCAATCCAGGAATTCTCATCTTTCATTAATTTTTTTGCATTTTTTATTTTCTCATTAGATCTAGTCTTCTCCCCGCAGCTCAACATCATCCCCAGTTCATATCAGTTCCAGATTAGACTTCAGGATGCCTTTCAAGTCTTTTTTTCTACATTTTTTTATTAAATTGTCCCAGTTTCCCTCCATTGTACTCTGCAATCTCAGGTTGTTGTCGATCTACCCAGGTTTTATTCATTTTACATTTACTTAGATTAGAGCATCATCTTACTTTATCTATTACATTTCAGCTTTTTATTTTATCTCAAATTTTGTTGCATCATATCAAATCCATCATTAATTTTCTTTATCTAAAAGTGGGATGACATCCATCCTTGGAAGTTTTCACTTCTCGGGATCAGAATTTTCAGGAAACCCACCATCCTATTTACTAATCCTTTTTCTATTTATTTCTCTTTATTGTGCAGGTCATCTAGCTCGTTGTGAGGAGGATCTCTCTTTTGTGCTCATATTCATCATCATCCCATATAAAGGCACCTTAAACCCTCTCATATTTGAGTTGTTTGTTTTCTTGTTGTTATTTCACTAATATGATATGAGAGTGAGAAACTGGTTTAACAGTGGGTGCATTTGAAGTAAGGCATGCAAGTATATTAGAGTATTTTTAGGAGCCATGAAAGATTAAAAATAAGGATCCAAGCGTATGATCATGAATCAGGTTCACTTAATTATTTAATTTAATTTGAATTATATCTAAATATTGTACAGTAACTGATGTAAATTATGATATGCAACTACTAAGTACAATATGATGCAAGAAAATTAGTAAGTAATATTAAAAACCCTAATCAAAAAATAAGGATAAAGGACTTAGTTGATTTACTTGTAACCTGGAAATGATCTAAACAAGGAAGAGTGATGAATAGATTGGGTACAGTGTTGTAAATGATGTCTGTTAATTTTAGATTGCAGGAATAAGGCTAGACATTGGTGCCCATGACAAGACAGGGGCACTTGGGCATTGAATACCTCTTTTAGGTGCATGTGACAACGAAAAATGGTCAGAATCTTATCTTTACTATGTCACACATGTATCAAAAATATTCCCTATTTATCTCTCATGTTTCATCCTTTGATCGCTGAGGGTACCTTTGTAAAATAGATATCACCTGCAAAATCCCACAAAATTACACCAAATCCAAAAAAATAAATATGTACAATGGGGATTTGAATGACCCTGATGGTCACCTTGAGAGTGAACTTGTAATCGAGCATTTTAATACATCTTAGACTCCATGTAGTTCTGGTGAGTGTGTGTAGAATTTGTGCCCTAGATTCCCTTGTGCAAGAGCAGGCTGTAGCTAAATGTAGTGATGTAGTAGAATGTGTGGATGGAAAAATGAACTTCCCCTTCCTATGTTGTGTATGAAAAGTTGTTGCAGCCATTGTCCCTATAATGGATGCTAGATGAATGCTTTAGAGTGCTTTAGGTGTTGTTTGGATGTAAACTTAGGTTAATATAGTAATGTTTAGTGCTTGGTCCTTTATTTTGAACACATAACTATGTATTTATATTATTCCCTTGTTAGAATTTCGTAATTGACAACTGGAAGTTTGACCCATAAGTGAAAAAGATTCCCCAAAGATAAAAGAGACCCAAACGAAGTGTGTAAGGTGAGTGATTCAATAAAATCTAGATTTATTTTATTAAATCCGAAAGCAATGACTGCTATAATTGATATACAATAAAATACATATGTTAGGCAATTTATTTGTTTTATTTATGAAAGAAAATACAAGAGATAGGGCACTTACATTGATTTATCTTATCTCGAAGTGTGCTTGGGTTGGAGAACATGATAGAATAGAAACATAGACCATTGTAATCTCACGTAGAAAAATTAAGAGGAAACTTCTAGACATGGGTGCGTGGATAGGGGTAGGGGCACCTACAGGTGCCCTAGACTTCTGGTGGGAGTCGTAGAATGTGAAAAATATTGAGATTTTCTTTCGACACTATCGCTAGGGTTTCACATTTTTTGACCACTTATTACCTGGAAGTCACACTTTGACTGCGGAAGTACCTATATATCTACAACACAAATATCCTCCTGTAAAACCCTAAAAAGACATAACATCCTAAAGAAATGAAGATATAAAATGAGGGGTTAAACTATCCTCAGCTGTCAACTAGTGAAATTATGACTGAGCGCTACACTGCATATCATACGCAATGTAGTTCTATGTGATTATAGGTGCAATAGTACTCCTTGGTTGCCCTCGCACTTATGACATCAAGATAGTGGGAAGTAGCTAGATAAAATACAAATGTGTGGGATGGGAAAATGAACTTAGACTTCCTATGCACTGTGTATGCAAGAAAATGTGCCCAAATGTAGTCCCTTGAGATATGTAGATAGATAGCCCTTGATAAAAAAATCACGTGATTATAATGGTATGTATGTTGTGTTTATTTAGGGATCTATTGCTTGAATTTTGACACTAATGATCCAACATGATGACTATTACAACGGTATATGAGTGGGAAAACCAAAAATACCAACCTCAAATGTTAAAAATAAGATAAAAAATAAAGAGGACACAGGCGCACGAGATGGACAGGAGCGCCTAACCGCTAATGTCTAGTCTTGGGCACTAATGACTAGAGAAAAATGATGACATATGTGCGAAGATTGAGAGATAGAAATCCCTATGACCTGACCAAAAATGGGTGCAAAATAGAGATGGGTGAAAGATAAAAACCATAAAGACACTCAAGACAAGAATACTAATTCAGAAGTTTGACATTAGTGATTAATTTTCTTACACAAGATCCATATTTAAAACAACATACTTGGCAGTATAGTAGATAGTAGTAAGTGTGTGATTTTGTATCTACATTTTCCCCCCTTTATACTATTTGAATTAAATTCAAGTAGTGTAAAGGAAGTAAGGAACATACCTTAGAAGAGTTTGAAGAATTACAGAAATATGTGTAAATGTTGTAGACGTATGCATAAAATAAGAACATATAGTGTGGTGAACCATGGATCAACATGTCAATCCATGTGGTGTAAAGAGAGATGGTGAACCATTAAGAGCACTAACTGAGATTGATGATTTCAATTTTGAGTGATTGGATATTTCGATATCGTCACTGATGGAGATTTTGATGGGGGAAGGAAGTGATAAGTTCCCAACCTAATTTTGTGTATATGAAAAACTTAGGATTTTGGTTTCGTGCCACCATAAGAAGAGTGTAGGGAGAGAGGTCTACTTTTACCCTCCAACTTTAACGACATCCCCAAAAGGTCTAGCTACTACCGACGGAAAAAATACCAAATCTGTTCATTTCGATACTTTTCAATAAAATTTGAATAAACCATATAGGAGCAGCATTGGAAAGGAAATGATGTCTCATTACCCCCACTGATTAACTAAACTTGACTAAACTAATGTAGTAAAATATAGTCAATATAATCTAGGAAGACATATAAACAGAAAA
Source organism: Taxus chinensis (assembly GCA_019776745.2). Lineage (NCBI taxonomy): Eukaryota > Viridiplantae > Streptophyta > Pinopsida > Cupressales > Taxaceae > Taxus > Taxus chinensis. The sequence goes on from CM034151.1 coordinate 27,299,995, forward strand.
AGTAAGTGTAATAAGACAACATGTAAATGAGATAAATAAATAAACTAATGAAATTAATAGCCCTAATGTACAAGAAGGGAAAGGAAACAACTCAGCTAATAATTTATGACTGTCGAAATGTGTCGCAGTAATGTACGGAAAATCAGAAAGTAAGAACGACTGTGCAAGAGTGCTAAAAAGGATAGATCTGGATGATGTGTCTGAGTTGTGGCACCTGGAAGAGGACTACAGTGCCCATAGGTGCTTTGGTAAGGAATTTGGGTGGCCTGGTCTTGAAGAAATGTCCTGAATTGGTGCTCACAAGGTCAGAAGGTGATCTAAAACCCTAACTGCATGTCACATTAATTTTTCTATATTGTGTTGAATGCTCCAAATAATTCCAAGAGGAATAAATAACTTGCAAAAGACCAAAAGGAAGTATCAAAACCCTAAAAAATAAATATGCAGAGGAATGGGTCAAAACAACCTTGGCTGCCACAACAATGGGCTTACTAACTAAATTTTACACTACATTTCAGACCTAGATGTAGTTCTGGTGTGTGTGTGTGTGTGTGTGTGTGTGTGTGTGTGTGTGTGTGTGCGCGCACGCGCGCGCGCGTGCGTGCATGTGCGCATGTTGTGCCCTAGGAGCTCTTGTGTAGGCCGCACTTTGTGAAGTAGTGAGCAATAACTAAATGTATAAAATGTAATAGAATGTGTGCATGAAATAGAATAAAATACCTCCCCCTATGAAGTGTGATGGAGATGTCTTAGCTTGTGCCTTGATGGTGGAGCTATCTGGATGCCAATGCAATAGATGGATGCAACTCTAGATGGAGTGATAGTAGTGTATGATTCTAGGTCCCTCATTATGGTCTCATAACTTTATATTTATAGGGTTCTCTTGCTCTAATTTCATAATTAACCCCAAAAAGGCCAACCACAAGAAATATAAAGACAAAAAAATGGCTAGAAGAGGCCCAAAAAGTGGCAGGAAAGTTCTAGAAGGATCAAGGCGCCCATGAGTGCTCCAGTACTAAATTTTGGCACCCTAGCCAAGGCTAAAATAATGTGGGATGTCCATAAATGGCTGGGCATATGGGTGCAATAGGTCGTAAATTACAAAATAAAATAAATAAGATGGCCAAAGGATGGGGGTTAATTAGTACTTTCTTTACTCAAGAACCTTCTAAATATTAGTATGAGACCGAGATAAATAAAATGTCTAAAGTGCATGATTTTATGACTACATTTTTCCCCCAATTTATGTTGGTGAGTAGAAAGCTCGGTAACATAAAGTAGATATAAATGTGTACCCGATGTCCATGAAGAGTGTAGTAGAAGTGTGTCGAGGGACTAGATAAAAGCGTGGAATGATAAAAAGATGGAGAAGGGTGGAAACTATAGATGAAAAATGTGCAAAGAAAAAGAGATGAGAGTGAACCTCGGGTGAAACACGTGTGTGTAGTTGCCACATAGTGTAGTGTACCTACATAAGTGTGATGTGTGTGCTATAGTGTGCTACCGCATAATGTTGTTGTTGTTTTTTCTCTCATTTGACTGTTTGTTTCTCATACGGCTGGACCTATAACGAGAAAACCACAAATTAGTCAAACATGTATGTATGTAAGTGTAAAAACGCTATGAGAAAGACACATGTGTGTGTAAATGTAAAGTACACAAATATGGAAAATGTAAATGCAACATGTGCACTTGATCCATGTCAAAAAAGAGTGTAGAAGGATATCATGTATTGTGAGTTTTTTGGGCGATCTCACACCATAGGCCGAAGAAGTGTAGGGAGGAAATGCTCTGTGTCCTCCATGATCTAATTACTTTCCTAAATGTTTGTAGAGATCTCTAAACTATCTTGGTTTTTTGGGCCATCCGATGTCACTAGACAAAGTAGTGTAGGAATGCACACCCATTGTAACCTCCAAGCCTGTAACTACTTCCCAGAAATGCTAAGGACACCATGTCCTGTAAAATTCATTGTGCATATGTTTCGTAGACTGGTCTGAACCCAATCATTGAATATAACTAAACCAAAACAATGTATAATCTCTGTGTTAGTATGTAGAAACCCCCAAATGATGCCCCCCTCTTTGGGGGCACATGCAACGTTGCTGATAGGAGACATACGGCCCCAGAAGAGGGCTAACCGCATGTACGCTGAAAATTTCTTGGTAAAAACCAAGGCACACGCAAACAAGAAGGATAGCCAAAGACAAGTGAAAACATGCATGCATGAAGAAAACAATGTATAAGCTTATGTAAAAGTGTAAAATCTACCAATCAATGTAATGTAAACACGCAAGAAGACAAGTGTGCCGCACAAAGTGGGTTTCAAACATGGGACATCACTCATGATGTCGTAAGACACACAAGGCCATCGTGGCCAAAAACAATAGACAAGTGTGCACACCAAACATAGGGCAAGGCCCACAAACAATAACAAACAATAACATATAATGGTGACAATGTAACAAACAAGTATGGAAACCAATATCCATGCATAACGAATGATGCACTTGAAGCACCCGTTAGCACATTGAAATATAGATAGTATGTCAAAGGTGTGTATAAGTAAGTAATGTAAAGTGCTAAGTACAAAATGAAACAATAACACCTAGAAGAGACAAATGTGTAGATTCCCCCAGTGACTGGTGTAGGAAGGGTAGAAGGTGAGCATCAATGCCGCATGTTAGAGACTTGTATCTGCGATCACAACTAGAATAAGGCATGAACATGCATGGGTGGATAGTATAGATAAATGCCATACAAGTAATCTAACTAGCATGTGTGATAAAGTGATCATGAACAACAAAAGTAAGCAAGAGTAAAAGCAACCATAGTATGCAACATGTTGTAGATGCATCGAATGATATGCAAGATGAAGTGATAGGAGCTGTGTGCCCCCCGAGTGGATGGAAATGTATGCAATGAGGTTCATTTTGTTTTCCCCCTTAGCAGTAAAAAATTAACCATAAACAAGAGTGTGTCATTGGGAAATGGTTGAGTAGTGTGTATCGTGTCGTGCTATGATGAAATGCGTACATGCATAGTGGTGATGATATGCAACATGGAGAATATATGTGTGTGGCCCTTATATCCTAAGTGTATACTTGTTATCCTAATTTTTCCCTTAGATAAAATTGGTCAGCCACAACCCCGCACAAAAGAAACTAGAGAAACTAGGTTCAAATCCTACAATCAGGAAACAAAGGGACTCTATAATGGTGTGGCAGGGCTTGCAAAAGATCAAATGACCCCGTGCAAGAAGAAATTCAAGAAATGACTCTGTTGAATGAACCCATGCTTCAAATCTAGCAAACAGACCACGCGGGCTTTAAAATGGAATAGCAGGGTCAGGGAAGGACAAGACAGTGTCAAAGAAACCAATTCTGAAAGGAGAAGGAATGACGAAGGTTCAAAGTCTTTAGGCTCTGCAAATGGTTCAAAATGAGCCCCAAAAATGACTAAGTATGGAGGAGACAATGGATGCTGCCAAGTGTCCAAATGGCGCACCTCCAAAGATTGAATCCAAAATAGTAGAATCAAACAAAAGCTAGAACCCCACATGTCCCAAGCCATAAGAGGTAGATTCAACAGTTAAAAGTCAAAAGAACAGACCGGGTAGGCCTAAAAAATACTAAGTATAAAAGTTCTAGCGGAAACTGCCACACGTCTGCTCGGCGCTTCTTCAAAGCACGACCCAAAATGTGATTCCCAAATGAGTGCCAGCTTGCCATGTATTCAAGGCCCAAAAAAGTAATAACGGTCGTTGAAAAGTCTAAGAGTCTGTGGAGACTTCCAAATGTGAACTCGACACTCCTTCAAAGGTAATATCCTGAGTGGGTTTTCAAATGAGCGTGGACCTTCCACATGTCCCAGGTACCAAAAAAGGGACAGGGTCAAGGTTGAATAGTCAAAGTAGAGACAAGCTGGCGGAGGGTGCCAAGTGTCAGCACAATGTTAATTCAAGAGTAAAATTTTGGGAAGGTTTCCAAACAAGTGCTAGGCCTCCACGTGTCCCCGGTCAGATGTATGACCCCACCGAGCAAAAAGGGACTTGGCCAAAACATGAGGAAACTGAGAAAGCCGTAGAAGAAGCTACATGTCACCTTGACACAACTCCAAAAGAAGAATCCAAAAGCAGTCCCAAACATGCACCAGCCCTCCACGTGTCCAATTTCCAAAGATCCATTTTGATAACCAGTTACTGCCATTTCTGTACGGACCCAATTCAAATTTCAAATGGACATATCTTTTGACTTAGTGCTCGAAATCTGACAAATCTGGCACCGTTGGAAAGATCTCAGCCTCATCTACACCATGGAGATCTGAAAATTTAATTTTGGAGAGGTTAGGTGGGGAAAAATGAAGAAACATCTTCTTGCCATTATTACAGGATCTATTTGCCCCAACAACCAGATCGGATTTGATTTGATCTGTCGTTCCTCCTCCTTCGAGGTGTCGAACAAGTAATTGATGTAGACACAATAGATTTGGGGCAGATTTATAGGAGGCATTGATGGCCAATGGTTGAGATTTGAACTAGTTTTTCTTGCCTCTCTCTCTCCTTCTTCCCTTTGTGTTGAATCTATAAAGGAAGGGTCGGGGCTCATTGTAAAAGGTTGGATATTTTTGTTTTGCGCCCTCCCTTCTTCTTTTGTTCACAGAAGGATTTGTGGAGCTTTTCTAACCTCTCCTTTAGGTTGTAATGCAAGTTTTTCTTCTTGGCCACTGCAATATACTGTATCGACTCCTGAGCAATAATATATATGCCTATTGATGATTATTTGACCCTCTCATGTATTCGTTGTTGTCTCCCCAATCTCTTATTTCATTTTGGTCATATGTGCATAGTTTTTGTATTACATTTTGTGGTCTGTGTTAAATTGTGAAATGAGTGTCTGAAATTCCTTTGGTGCATCACCTCCTTAGCTTAGGTTTATTTCCTTGCATCTCTTTAACCATGTCTCCTTGGAAAGATAGAGTAGATTAAAAATAGACCCTCTGCAATATATTTGTATGCACCTGAACAGAAGAATAGGAACCGGCCTTAATCCGAAGAGCTCTCTCAACTCGCAAGGTCCCACACTTTGAGAGATGCTCCATGTTGTGCAATCGCACTAAGAGGATCAACCCATCTAGTGTCAGGCATTTAGGGGTGTTGTGATTCTACACTAACAGTTTTAGCATGCCCGGTGGGACAAGAAGTCTTCATTTTTTATAGTAGCAAGATCAATGTGCACTTGTAAGTTCTAGCTTTTAAGAAGCTTTAAAACTTCACATCTGGCAACTCCAAAAGGGACAAAATCAACTGGTTTCAGCAGTCCAAGCTTTCCAAGTTCATGAGAAGAATACAAACAAGGTCAAGAACCAAGGAAGAGGGACAGTTTATCTATTTGCACTTGTCTCCAAACGAAAGGAGAATGGGGAGAAGAGCCGAGAGGTCTCCATCTCCACCAAATAGAACCTTGTCAACACCTCCTCCTAGTAGGCCATGCTTTCAATCAAGGGTTCTTAGGAAAATCGAGATGGCACAGCCAAATCCTTATGTCAATTTCACTGGCAGCAACCCACTCGCCCTTAATGCACAAAATCTAGTCCCAATGGTAAGATTAAAGAGCATCCCATATTTCACTGGAGAGAACCAGACTTCTCCTAGTGACCATGTTCAAGACATTGCAAATGTCTGTGTAATTCATGAAATCACTGAGATGGACATTACAGTCAAGTTGTCTAGCCTCTTCACTCAAGGGTAAAGCTTCACAATGGTTCAGGAGTCTAACAACAGGCTCTATTCAAACTTGGGACCATCTATGCAGAGTTCTTCATGACCAGTTTGGAGAAAAGGGAGATAACTTGTCCTTGTTAGAGCAACTAACAACAATCAAGAGGGATCCTAACAAGAAGTTGACAGATTTCAAAGGACATGGGATAGGATTCCAGTGGCTGTAAAGCCCACAGATGAAGGTGCCTTCTTATACTTTCTTAGAGCTCTAAATTTTGATATTGCTTTAATGATTCAATCAATGGGAGGCACAACCTTACCTGCAGCCTATAACATTTCCATAAAAGCTAAAAATTGTTTAATTCAGGCTGGAAAACTTGGTCCTAGGACTACCCATGCCTCTATACCCAGAATTAGGAGGCCCAAGCACTAGCCAGACACCCACATTAGCTCCTATACCTACTCCTAGGAATCAGAGTTCAGCTGAAGCCTCCACCTCATCCTCTAGTACCTCAAAAGAGCTTCAAAAAGTTATGAAATAGCTATAAAACCTAGGGAATGAGTTAGTAACTATCAAGAAGCAACAAGCTCGGAGTTTTAGGCCATATCAGTGTCAAGATTAGTATCACGCTAGACCCCCATATCATGAAAATAGGTAACCAGCTCAGGCTGTAAATCAAAACCAAAGCCAAGGACAACCTCAAGCTGTTAGGCCTTTCCAGTCATATGATCCAAACACAACTTCAACATCAAGGGCCTTGGTCCTAACATAAAACAATATGGCCCAAGAATATGATTGGTGTTTTCCATGCAATTAGCCACATAACCAATCAATGTGCTTCAATGGTGTACTAAACCAGACCTTGATGGTATAGACCAATGGTGTGTCACAAGAGTCTAGTCAAGAAGAAAATCAATAGCAAGGAGCTCAACAAGAGGCACCTCCAAGTGAAACTATGCTTGTCAATTGGCAAGCTGAAGACTTCTGTGGAATGAATCAAGCCCCTTCTCAAAGTGTAGCTACCAATACATGGTCCAAGAAAAGAAATATTGGAGAGGGACAATCACCAAACTTAGGTAATCCTCAACCCTCCATTACTCCACAAGGTATTGGCACTCAAAATGTAACTCCCAATATGCAAAGTCAGTCCAAGCCACCTTCAAATCCACTCAGGCACCGGTTGTGACAACCCATGTGCAAGAGAAAAATGTACAGGGAAGGGGCAACAGAAGGATAACCCATTTAATATCATTGAGAAAATGAAGAAGACAAATGTGAACATTTCAATGTGGGAGTCACTGGCCATTCCAGGATAGAGAGATTTGTTGCAGATTGCTATGGCCAATTGGTCAAGCTCAAATAGGCCCCCTAGCTAGCAAGAGAAAGTGCTTACCAATGCAGCTCAGCCTAAGGGAAATCATGGAGGACAATAAGGTAAAAACCTGAGGCCTCCTCCATTATATGTTTCATTGATCATTGGGGACAAATTGGTACATAATTGCATGATTGATTCGGGGGCAAGTAGTTTTGTAATGCCAAAACAAATAGCTGATCAACTGGGTCTCCAATACGAAGTCATATCCAGAGGGGTAGTGCAATTAGATGGGACAACAGTGAAAATTGTTGGAGTCATCAAAGATTTGAGCCTCACACTACATGCCTACCCCAATGTGACTGTTGTTGTACAAAACATATAGGGTCATAAGGACAATGCCACCCCATTTTGCATTGTTTTCAAGATCCCACTTCACTGCTAAGATTAGAGGATATTTGTACCTCCTTGATTGGTCACACATCCCCCTTAGGTTTAGAACAAGGTATGGGTCTCAGGCCACAATTAGGGAGTTCTTAAAAGAGACTATCATCTGGCAATATTAGGAAGGGCTATTGGAGGGCCTTCCCAGGACTGGACCAACCCCAAATTGTAAATTGTTCAACCTTTGATTTGGGGACCTAAAATTGAGACAGATACAAGGTGGGGGTATCCCAGAACTCTCGATGAAGGGGTGAGCAATAGACATGCTTTTGACCCCTATAAAGAGATGGAGGAGTTCTGAGTTAGGACTTCTACTATTTACATGAAGAAAAATAGCCTCTTCCCGACATAAGGTTAAGCTAGACCACAAAGCCTATGACAATTGCTAGGTATGACAATTATTCTTTGATGGCTCAAGAAGTAGTTAGGATCCGGAGGAGGAGCTATGTTTGTCTCGCCTAAAGGTATGAAATACTACTCAACTTTCCATTTCCAATTTTCCTTTTCAAACAACACAACAGAGTATGATGATTTGTAGGTAATTTTTCTCAGGCACAAGTGGAGTCCTATACACAAAATCCAATTTTTTAGGGATCATATGGTCGAATCAAGACATTATACCACCACAATTGGATTCAAAATTCCATTTCTAGTCATGATCATATAAAATTTCACCAAGGTCCACTGGGAAGCTCAAGTTATCTTCATTCCAAGTTACCCTCTAAAGGCAGTTCAGGACTTAGTCATTTTTTTTCGAGAGGACACGTGTGAAAGTTACAAGAGCCTGGTGGGATGTGACATGCTCCCTGAACATTCCTGAGGCAGGTACAAGACCTTTAAAATTAAACCCATCCCAAGCAAGAAGAACAAAGACCCAACATATGACCTCTCGACTTGACAGTTCAACCCCCAAGTGCTTATTTAGAGCATTCATTCCCCATCGTTGGATCGGGCGCCACGTGTCAACTCCAAGACCACCGTGGAATTTTATGTCACTTATGCACCAAAAGGTTGGGGGACATCAGAACCTTGAAAAATGTGATCAACAAATACCTTTCCATTGGGGGTCTTCTGGACACTCACTCTGACCGTAGTTCAACCCTTAGGTGATTTGGAGCATTCATTCCCTGGTGTTGGATAGTGTAGCTACCACGTGTCAACTCAAGACCACCTTGGAATTTTATGTCCAATCTTGCAACCCAAGGTGGGGGAAATAAGACCTTTAAAAATGAAGGCAAATATCCCCTATGGGGAGTCATTTGGACACCCACGTGACCAAATTTCAGCTCCCAGGTGTATTTTTTCAAGCAAATCCTGTGCCATCGGATTGAGGACACATGTCATCACCTTGACCACCATGGAAATTGATGTCCCTCAACATCCCTATATCTTAGGGATTATAGGGACATAAAATTTCACCCAGCCCCCCTCCATCTGCAATTTTTGAATATTCAAATCTGGCACTTAGTTGTTTCTTCCCCCTCATTTCTCCTTCACAGCTTCATACATTGCCATGGCTCCATGCATGATTGTCCAGACACCCGATCCACCATTATTACTCCAAACTAGATCCAGCATGGCCACATAAACTCCCCAAACACTAAAGAACCTTTCACATAGTTTCTAAGAAAAATCAGCTTTGGAATTCTCATCAGGCTAAGAAGGAGCAAGCAACATAGTCCAGGTGAAAAAGGACAAAACTGTATCTACCATTTGAAATGCTTTGAATTTGTTCATTTTTTCTCCATTTTTGCACCATATTTGAAGGAATCTCTAAGTTTTCCCTGTGTCATTCCTCTACCCAATGGCCTGTAGAAGACACCTTCATTTTTTCCCATATTCTCATGGCAACAGAGCTTGAAATCATAGTGAAGTACCCACTTTTTCAACGAAGAAAATATCCAATTTCCATGGTCAAAATTGGGCGAAACGAAGTAGAATTCCAAGTGAAGCATTTTCAAATTGAAAAATTCTTCACCAATGGAAGAGAAAACTAGACCTTAATTGGAGGTCGCATTAATGGTTTCCACATTTCTACTTTCCAAAATTTAAGCAGGCGGGCTCTAAAATTTCATAGGGGTCATATTGGGCAAGCATCCATATGCCCGTCAAACTTCGTTCCAGCTCAATACTGACTCCCATAAGCCAACTTTCTAAAAATAGCAGAGGGGTGCGGACTACTTGGAGAAATTTTGCCTTTTTTGGCAAAATCAATACTAAGAACCTGCGAAGGAACGAAAGACATTGTAGGTGCACTACAACTGAGAATTCAAGTAGTCCAGTTTTTTTTAGAGTTTAGTAAATTTTTGAACTTTTTCCTAAAAAGTAAGTGGGCCCAGTGAGCACCTGGCTATATTAGAAAGTTGATCTAGAAAGAATGGGAACGCAGGGAAAAAGAGGAAAACTAAGCCTCCAACATCCAGTTAAGAAAACGAAGGCTTGCATTTCTCAGCGGGCTTACAAAGGAAAATAGTAATGTTGCCTTTTACCTAAGGGAAATGAAGCCAAAGTGGTAATTTAGAAGTGTGGCTCTCATGAATCAGAGTTTGGAGAAAATGTGTCAAAAGCAATGGAAGAGGGGGAGTCGGGCACGCAGATAACTCATCCTTTGATAAACTTTTCTTCTTGTGAAGGAAGTCTGAAGCAAAAAAGGGAGTTATGTCGCCCGCATACGAAACTCAGTGATCGGCTTGACGTTAGGGCAGAAGCAAAGTTGTGGGTTCCACATGGATAATTGTGAACTTAAGTTCCTTTTTAGAAACATAATGTAGAAATTGAAGAATCGCCTTGCTATTATAAATGGGGCCCATATTTAAAGGGAACACGAATGTCAAGTCATAGTTCAAAGTATTCGGAGGGTCATGTGGAAGAAGGAGTCAAGTCTACTACATTTTGTCCAAAGCCATGTTCCCATTTCAAAAAGTTGGTGATCCCAACTCCATTTCTCGATGTAACATCTAGAGTACATGGAGGGACTTTGAGCCAAATTAAAGGGAGAAGGCCATCAATGGTAACATTCCCCCCCCTTCTGCAATTTCCTCCATTTCTCCACTGTGTTAACTTGCCATTTTTTCAAGGAAGTGAAGAAAGAGTTTCTATCTTTTTTGACTGTCCCGATTTCATCAACTTTGTGATCAAATGCCGTGGTTTGTCAGCCATTTGCAATGGTTGACCAATCTCAAATTTGAGGACAATGTGATGAAGTTTCTAGAGACTAGTTTGTGCATGAATTTGATTTTCTGCCCTGCAACCCATTAAAACATCCTAACTCATATCTCACTCCCTTTGCCACAGAGGAAAAGTCTTCCCTAGGAAGAGATTGTAAAGGCTTTGAAAGGATGAAAGAGGAGCATGCTGCATGAAAGGAGGAAATTGGATCTCCCAGTTGAAACTATGCACCATCCTCAATGATCACCATTTTTTGACGCATGCACATACAAAAACTGCACCGCTTAAGTAGAGGGATATAAATTCCCAAACGCATTGTCACGAAATCCACAGCTTGATGGAATTTTGTCCCCAACAAATATTACAATGCATATTAGTCATATTACCACCCCATTTTCATTGTGTTTGTCAAGAGGCTTGGACTGCTAACAATTGGAGGATATTTGTCATGTTGATTGGTTTTACATGCTTTTTAGAAAAGGTCATGGAGCTAAGGCCACAATCAAATGAGAATCCCATTTTTGAGAGAAGCTCATATTGAGTCTTATGTAAACCCAATCAATGCAAATTGTTAATGCCTTCTGATTTGGAGGACCTCCCATGCACTTGTGGTTACAAGTGATCACACAAGGTGAGGGTGTATCCTGAAACTCTGACTTGCTCGATGAATGGGTGAACAAGCTTTTAGATTACATCTATTTGATCCCTATAAAGAGATGGAGGAATTATCATGTTTAGGATGTCTACTATTTTGCATGAGGATGTTCAACCTCTTGCATTGACATCATTTAGCCAACCACAAAGATGATAATGAGGTATGACAATTATTCTTTGATGGCATCGACAAGTTTCAAGGAGCTAGAGGAGGAGCTATGCCTTTTTCCCCCCAAGGTATGAAATACTACTCACTTTCATTTCCAATTTTCTTGTTCAAACAATACAACAGAGTATGAGGCTTTGGTTCATGTACCATTAGGAAAGGAAATCCCAAGGAATCAAGAACTTGCAAGTGTTTGAGTGACCTTGAACTCAAGATTTTGCTAATGAGGTCTCGATTGTGGAAAAATGCTACCAAGAAGGCCTCCATTTAAAGAGTATACAGAATCTGGTATGGGACCTCATTGAGGATTTTGAAGCATTTCATCATTATAGTCCATCCCAAGTTGAAGAAGGATGAAGCAGCAGATAGATTAGCAGCAATTGGGGCAGCATTTGATGTTGTGGAGAATATCAAGAGTGATAAACATCAACCCCATATCAAGTTGGTTGTAAGGCCAGTCTATCCCAGAAGAACAACATAATTTGGCAAAAATTTGAAAGTGATCAAACAAATTTCAACTTTCTACAAGAGGAAGTTGAAAGTTCTCCTCCAGGAATCAAGACAGATTAGAGTAGCAGTATATGGTGATCAAGTGGTGAAACCGAGAACCAACAAACTACCAAAGGGTCTTGTCACTTTGGAATCAATCTTCAACCTAAATGACCAATTTGAGGGTTAAAAAGAAGGTTCAAATATTCAGGTAAAGGGTGAAGATTCAAAACCTATTTTTATAGAAGAAGGCAAAACATTCCACAGATTGAGTGCTAGGTAATCACACCCAACAAGAAAAATTTGAATTTTTTCAACTCTTTCAAGAGTTCCCAAATGTATTTTCTTGGACTTATAAATATTTAAGAGGTTTCAACCCGAAGCTAACACAACACACCATCGAGTTGGATCCAGGAGCTAAGCCTTTTAGAAAGAAGCAAAGGCCAATAAATCCCCACATTGAGCCTCTCATGAGAAAAGAATTGAACAAGCTAATTGAGGCCAGTATCATCTTTCCTATCAAGCATTCAAGTTGGGTTGCTAACTTGGTACCTATGAGAAATAAAAATGGAGAAATCAGGCTGTGTGTGGACTTTTGTGATCTAAACAGAGCATCACTTAAGGATCACTACCCACTTCCATCAATGGAACAGATCTTACAAGTTGTAGCTGGTTCTGAGAGGTTTTCATTGTTAGATGGGTATTCAGGATATAACAAGATAATGGTGAAAGAAGAAGATCAATTCAAGACAACCTTCACCACCAAATGGGGTACATATGCTTATAAGAAAATGCCATTTGGACTATCAAATGCTGAAGCAACATTTCAGCGAGCTATGGATATGGCATTCAAAGGCTTAATCAACAACATAGTCCTGGTGTATCTAGATGATATCACTATCTTTTCAAAGAATGTTGCAGACCATCTCTTTCACCTTAGACAGGTATTTCAGAGATGTAGAAGGTTTGGGGTGTCATTAAACCCAAAAAAGTGTGTGTTCCTAGCTCATGAAGGGAAATTGTTGGGGCACATTGTCTCAAGAGAGGGATTGACAATTGATCCTGAAAGGGTTGAAGCCATCCAGACACTTCCATTGCCACAACATAAAAAGTCTCTCCAAAGCTTCTTGGGGAGAATAAAAAATTTTCACAGGTTTATACCTAACTTTGCTACTCTTGTGAAGCCTTTAACAATGATGTTAAAGAAGAGTCTTGCATTTAAATGGACAACAGAAGGGAAAGAGAGTTTTGAGGCCATCAAGCTCGCAATATCACAGGCTCCAACTCTTGTTAACCCATACTTCTCAAAAGACTTCATGTTATATGCTTTTGGAGGGTCAAACACCATCTCAGCCATCTTGGTCCAGCCCAACAATGAAGGTTCAAAGCAACCCATAGCTTTCTTCAGTCAGAGCTTGGAGGACTACGAGGTAAAATACTCTTTCATTGAAAAACAGGTCCTTGTTGTTATTAGGAGCTTAAAGAAGTTCAGACACTTGGTCTCAAATAACAAGATTCAACTACTAGTATCTCATGCTGGTGTTAAGGAATTCCTTTTAAATAAGGATTTGAATGAGAAGAGGGATAGGTTGGATCACCTGGGTAATGGAATATGACATTGAGATCAAGGTGACCAAACTGGTTAGAGGCAAGGGATCTGTGTGAACAACTCACCTCCAAGCAATAGGATGAGTCAGTGGGTGAAAAAGAGGTTGTCCTATTTCTACAGAATGATCAAGAATAACCAGCTAATGATGCACCTACTCCATGTTGGACCCAAGCCTTGGTGCATTACCTTCAAATAGGTTTGTGCCCTCTAGAATGGAACAAAGCAAAGAGAAGATACTTCAGACTACAAGTCATCCCATATGTGCTTGTTGGTGGTGTCTTGTTTAAGAAGGATATCAATAGTGTTCTATTAAGGTGCATTGGGACATGCCAGATTGAGAGAGTGTTGCATGAATTCCATGATGGAGAAGCAAGGAGGTAACTTTTCCCCTCAAGTAACAACTCTCAAGATCATGAAAGTTGGTTATTATTAGCCTACAATGTTCAAGGACTACTACTCATGGGTCAAGAAGTGTAAAAAAATGTGCATTCTTCATAGGAAAGGAGAAGCTAACAGCCCTACCCCTTCATCCCATTTCAATGGATCAGCCATTCATGCAATGGGGACTAGATTTCATTGGGGTGATTAACCCAAATTCAATCCAAGGCCACAAGTGGATACTTATTGCAACATACTATTTCACCAAGTGGACTAAAGCAGTGGCACTAAAAGAAGAAAATGACTCCAACATCTTGGATTTTTATGAAGGAATAGCCACCAGGTTTGGAGTCCCTGCCACTATTATATCAGATAATGCATTTTCGTTCCTTGGTACAAGGATCATTGAATGGGAAGTTAAGAATGGTGTGTATCTCAGCACCTCATCAAATTATTACCCTCAAGGTAATGGCCAAGTAGAATCCACAAATAAGAACCTATTAAGGATTATCATAAGGACTCTTGATGAAAATCAGAGGACTTGGCATACAAAGAACAAATCAGCTCTATGTGCTGATAGGATCACATCCAAAGAGATCCACAAGGCAGCTCCCCATACAAGCTTGTATATGGAAAGGAGGTAGTATTGCCCATATCATTGGAGTTTCCTATTTTATAACTCATGAAATAGTTGGAGCTAGCTGAGTTTGAACCCATGGCAATCAGGTATGTAGAGCTAATGGAGGTAGGGGAGGCAAGAGAGAATGTAATGCAAGTCATGGAAAAGGATCAAGCATTGATAAAAAAGAGTTTTGACAAGAAGGCAAAGAACAAAGACCTTTCAAGAAGGGGACTTAGTTCTAAAGTGGGATGCAGATCGAGAAAATCCAGGAAAGACAATCCAAATTTGATGCCATTTGGAGTGGCCCTTACATGATCATAGAGTGCAAGAGTAAATGCCTTCCAACTAGATAAATGGGATGGAAAAGAATTACAGATCCTAGTGAATGGGATCCATCTCAAACATTGCTATTGATTGGGAGGTTTCTACCCCTATAAATATTAGCATAGGATTTTAATTTCCCTAAGAGTGTATACACATTGTTTTGTTGTAGTGTAGTTTTTATTCCCCTAAGTGTTGTGGCATAGGTTCTTTGTTGCTCCAGGTTACGTTGTTACACAGTTCAATGTGCCTCTAAGTGAACATGCTACCCCTTTCAGTATTCATGACAGAAAGACCCATAGTTTCCTGTAATAGTTGAATATTTCAAAATAAAACAAATGCAGAACAACTAAAAATCTACCTTCAAAACAGTCCATTCAGGGACAGATAAAAGCCCCGAGTCAAAATAATTTTCTACTCTCAGAAGCCTTGCTTCAAGATTTCTTATGAGAATTGAGAGTGCAAATGGTCGGGCTCATAGATTAGAGGCAGGATCAGTATCAAACCATCACTCTTGACTCCACGCCCAATGCATGCTTCAAGGCTACTGATCTCTTCATCTAGTAGGAAGATACCCCTTCGAGTTGCCAAATTGTTATCACCAATTTTCACCCCCAGAAAAAATTGACCAGCCACGACCCCACACAGAAGAAACTAGAGAAATTACGTTCAAATCCTACAAACAGGTTGCAGTGGGACTCTACAATGGAGTGGCACGGCCTTTAAAAGATCAAACAACCCCATGTAAGAAGAAATTCAAGAAATGGCTTCGTCGAATGAACCCATGCTTCATATCTAACAAACAGATTGCAGGTGGGCTCTAAAATAGAATAGAAGGGTCAGGGAAGGAGAAGACATTGTCAAAGAAACCAGAGGCTTAAAGGAGAAGAAATGAAAAATATTCAAAGTCATCGGGCTCTGCAAATGACTTAGAACGAGACCTAAAAATGACTAAGTATGGAGGAGATAGTGGATGCAGCCAAGTTTCCAAATGGTGCACCTCCAAAGATTGAATCCAAAAGGGCAGACTCTAACAAGTGCCAAACCCCACATGTGTCCCAGGCCCAAAGAGGGGCAGAGTCAACAGCTAAAAGTCAAAAGGCAACAGACAAGGTGGGTCTCAAAAAAGACTAAGTATAAAGGTGTTAGCAGAAGCAACCATTGTGTCATCCCAGCACATCTCCAAAAATAGATTCAAAAGAGGAGACCCAAATGAGCATGGGCTCGCCATGTAGTTCAAGTTAAAAAATGGAACAGAGCGGGCCCAAAATCGACTAAGTATAGAGAACCAACGGACGGTGCCACATGTTGCATCAGCGTAATTTCAAGTGCATGGTCCAAAAGGTGATTCCTGAACGAGCTCTAACTCACCATGTATTCAGGGATCCAAAAAAGTAAGAGTGACCATTGAAATGTCCAAGAGTCTGCAGAGGCTTCCACATGTCAACCCGATGCTCCTTCAAAGGTAAAACCCTGAGTAGGTTTTAAAATAAGTGCGGACCTTCCATGTGTCCCAGGTTCAAAAAAGGGGATAGGGTTTGGGGTTGAATAGTCAAAGTAGAGAAAGGCTAGCAAAGGGTGCCAAGTGGCAGCACAACACTATTTCAAAAGCAAGAGTTGGGGAAAGTTTCCAAATGAATACCAGGCCTTCACGTGTCCCCAATCAGATGTATGAGCCCACCTGAGCAAAAAAGGGACTTGACCAAAACATGAGGAAACTGAGCAACCCACTAAAGAAGCCACATGTCAGCCCGATGCAACCTCAAAAGAAAAATACCAAGGCAGACCTTAGACATGCACCAGCCCTACATGTGTACGGTTTCAAAAAGGGGTTCCATTTTGGTAACTAGTTCCCGCCATTTCTATATGGAGTCGATTCAAATTTCAAATGGGCATATCTTTTGACTCAGTGCTCAAAATCCTGACAAATCTGGCACCGTTGGAAAGATCTCGGACTCGTCTATGCCATATAGATCTAAAACTTTAATTTTAGAGAGGTTAGGTGGGTAAAAAATGAAGAAACATCTTTGTACCATTAATACACAATCTATTGCCCCCAACAACCATATCAGATTTAATCTGATCTGTCGTTCCTCCTCCTTCAAGGCACCAAACAAGTAATCAATGCAGACATGATAGATTTGGGGCAGGATTTACTAGGAGGACATTGATGATGCTAGTGGTTGAGCTTTGAACTAGTTTTCCTGCACTCTCTCTCTCTTTCTTCCCTCTTGTGCTAAATCTATAAAAGAAGGGTTGGGGCTCATTGTAAAAGGTTGGACGTTTCTGTTTTGTGCCTTCCTTCTTATTTTGTTCATAGAAGGATTTGTGGAGATTTTCTAACCTCTCCTTTGGGTGGTAATGCAAGTTTTGCTTCTTGGCCACTACAATATACTGTATCAACTCCTGAGCAATAATATATATGTCTATGGATTTTTTTCAACCCTTTCATGTATTCTTTGTTGTCTCCCTGATTTTTTATTGCATTTTTGTCATCTGTGCATAGTGTTTATATTACTTTTCATGGTCTGTGTTAAATTACAAAATGAGTGTCTAACATTCATTTGTTGCATCACCTCGTTAGCTTAGTTTATTTTATTCTATCTCCTCGACCTTGTCTCCTTGGTAAAATAGAGTAGATTTAGAATAGACCCTCTACAATCTATGTGTATGCACCTGAATAGAGGAATAGGAACCGGCCTTAATCTGGAGAGCTCTCTCAACTCACAACGTCCCACACTTTGAGAGATGCTCCATGTTGTGTAATCACACTGAGAGTCTCAACCCATCTGGTGTCAGGAATTCAGGGGTGCTATGATTCTGCACTAACAATACCATGATGAGATGAAATGTGGAGTGATGATTTAGCCCTAAGCATATATCACTATAAGATGAAATGTTGAGTGATTATTTAGCACTAAGCGTATATCACTATAAAATCTAAGGCGGGTATGGTGATATAACCTAAGGTGTAGATCACTAGAAAATGATAGAATAGGTGACGATGTAGCCTAAAGCATATGTCACTATGAAATGGATAGTATAGAGTGTGATATAATGTAAGGTGTATAACAATACAAAATGATGGAATAAGTGATTATTTATCCTAAATTGTATGTCACTAAACTCGTAATGTCGCATGATGAAAGGTGGAATAGTAAATGTGTGATTATTGTAGGGTCCATTTTATTTGTAAACCCTCAACATTTGAGTATGGACCAAGGAACTAAAGTGCATCATCTAGTAGTGAGTGCAGCTCATAGAAGATAATGTGGTATATGTAATACTAAAAGATGACCATGTGATGAGTTGAATATGTAATGACAATATGTGTAGAATGAAATGTAACATGTGTAGAGTGTAGACAATTTAATGTATAGAGTGGCATGTAATGTATGCATATAGGATAATGATGTAGTATGGAAGGGAATGTGATGTTATACTCATATTTAATGTGAAAATAATTTGTGTATTATGTATGATATGTAGATAAATGAATAATGTAGTAGTAGGCTAGGATGATGTAGGATGTAATACACATAGGAAATGATGTATGCAACTAACATGATATAGGGGGTGTAAAAATGCAAATGACAAAATGTAGAATGTATAATGTGTGATGTGTGATGAAGTGCAATGTGTAATGTCTATAGTGTAGTGTGTGGGGTTCAGTGTAGTAGTAATCCCTCAATAGTTAAGTGTGAACCGAAGCACAAGAGTGTGTCATCGAGTAGTGATACTAAAGTATGAATGAGTAAGTTGTGCGATTGAGGAAGGAAAAGGCTAGAAATGAGTAAATGTTATGATGGTGTATGCATAAATGCCAATAATGTAATGTATTACCATGTAAGAATGATAATGTAAGAATAAGGGATATGTTTACGATGATAATTTAATGAGGGGGGATGTGTGAGCTACTATGCCCCCCCAATGTATGCATGGTGAGATATGTTATTATGTAAAGTCATCGATAAGATCATCATCATCGGGATCAAAGTAATATGGATAAGCATTGGTAACCTGATAAGAAATAGTGTCTGGTTGATCATGTAATGAGCCGTTTAGGCGTAAGTTGTACATACCCATAACATATTCTTTATCGGTGAATAGAGGAGGTGGACAACCATGTGCATACCAATGAGTAAGATTCTACGAATAGCCAAGAAACTATTGCAAATAAAAACACGACTGAAGGGCATAAGAAATAAAATATCTATGTGACTAGGATCTAATGTGCCTCCAATATAAGTAATCCAAGATTCCCCTAATGTGAGTGGAGAAGAATGGGGTATTTGTGATAAGTAAACCATAAGATGAAATACTCGCAAACCATAAGCAACAACAATGGTGATAAATCCATAGTAGATATGAGGGTCATGAGTGAAAGGATGAAGATCCTCAAAATTGAAACCAAGATGAGTTAATCCATCATGGGAACAAATAGTGACATCACATGGAGGATCAAATGGAATGTGCTCCCAGTATGAATCATTCATGAATAGCATGCAAGTAAATGGTGTGTGTGCTGATGTAGGTGGTGTAGATGAAGGTATGGGTGATAGAGTAAAGTCCATGGGCTAGAAATTCCCATGATATGGAGTCATAGTAGTAGTGGTAGTAGTAGTAGGGTACATAGAAGAAACTAGATTTATCATGAAAATGGCACTGTCAAGTGGTGGTTCTTCTAGAGGTTGGGGCTCATCTATAATATCCATACATGGAATAGGAAGACTAGTATTAGGAGCCCAATCACAATACTGGAAGGGATCAAGGTCATGAAAAATGGTGTACTCAATGACTTCATGTAATAATTTTACACAATTGTGTACAGTAGAGGTGACAACTTACATGACATGAAACCATGGCCTACCAAGTAGATAGTTGTAGGAGACTAGAAAATCAACAATGAAAAAGATAGCGTGGAAAATCTTAGGACCAAAAATGATAGGAAATGTAATGTGACAGAAGTATGCATAGAAAAAACCATCATAAGAAAGTAGTGAAATACTAGATGGACTAACTTCACAAGTGGAAAGACCTAAATATTCAAGGAATGACATAGGACACAAGTTAATTTCAGATCCAATATCAATCAAAGTGCACTTAACAACTACATTATGAATACAACATATGATATGCAAAGGTGGGTCATTATTTAAAGTATGAACATCAGTAGGAATGTTAGAATTTAATATTATGTGTGAAGAGCATACAGTGACAAACATTTGTTAAACTGAGTTTTGATGCATGTCAGCACGAATTCGAGTAGTAGAGAGAAGATGCTGAACTCTATGCATTAAATAAGGATTTGCAAGTAAATAATCATTGATTGAGATACTCATGATGAACAAACCCTAGGATGAAAATAAATGAATGACGAACCTAGAAGCGTGAATAATTGAGTCAAGTTCACCAAAATGATTAACTTAAAATGTTGATAAATGATAGTTAATCTAATCTAGAACAAGATGTAAGTACAATAAATAAATGCAATAAGTAACTATGTAAAGTGACCCAAGAAACTAATATAATAAAAGTAGGCATCCTAATATACAAGATAAGTATGGAAATGACTTAGCTGATTAGAAGAGCTCATCGAAATGTGTCGCAGAATAAATAGAATAATCTAGAAGTAGGAACAATTGTGCAGAGGTCCTAAAAAGGACAAATCTAGAATGATTCTCTGAAATGGGGCACCTGGAGAAGGGTTAGGGTGCCTATGGGTTCATGGTTTGCAATATGGGTGCTTTGGTCTATGTAGGAGGTCCAAAAATGAGTTTCACAAGTCCGACAGGTAGTTTAAAACCATCATTGTGTGTCGCATTAGATTCACTGCACTACGTCAGGTGTTACTGATAATCCAAGATGAAAGAAAGACCTACAAGAAACCATAATAAGTATCAAAATGCTACACTACATTCCAGACTCAAATGTAGTTCTAGTGTGTGTGTGAATCATGTGCCCTAGGTGCCCTTGTACCACTCATACTTTGTGAAATAACAAGTAATAACTAAATGTAAAAAATGTAGTAGAATGGTGGATGGAATAGAATAAAGTCTCCTCCTATGCTTGTGTGATGCAGATGAACCAACCTTGTCCTTTGTGATGGAGCTAAATTTATTCAAATGATCTCCAAATACCTTAGATGAATGCAACCCTAGGTGGATGATAGTAGTGACTAGTGCTTGGTCCCTCATTATGGTCTCATAACTTTAAATTTATAGGGTTATCTTGATCTATTTTTTTAATTAACCTCGAAATGGCTGACCACCATAAATATAATAAGATAAAACGGATATAAAGTGTCCAAGAAGTGGTGGGAAAGTTTTAAAAAGGATAAGGACTTCCCTAGTGGGACTAGGGTGACCATGGGCATCCCAGAACTAGCCTAGGCAACCCAATCAAAGCTAAAATAACATGAAAAGAAAAAATATGGCTGGTCATGCAGGTGCAAGAGGTCAGGAATGGTGAAAGAAAGTAAAGTAAGATGGCCAAAATACGGGGGTTAATTAGTACTTTCTTCACTCAAAAACCTTCAAAATAGTAGTATGAGATCGAGACTAAATAATGTCTAAAGTGCATGATTTTGTGTCTACACTTTGATTCTTTTCATTCTTTTGATCATTTATGTCATACTCCTAAAGAACATGAAAATAAGTTACTTTCTATGAGAAATATTAAATATGGTGATAATACTTAATATCAATCTAGTAACAAATTCCAAAGTAAATCAACCTTCAAGAGAAAATATAATGATCCCAAGCCTACTATTAATGTTTTATCTCAACCAAAAAATATCTAAATACAACCTACATGAAATATTTTTACTACATTTCCATATCCACCTCATATATTTTTGTATAAGCCCATTGAAGACAATTTTATTTCTCTTTCAACTCCTCTTAAGATAGATCCTAATCGTCTTCATGGTAATAATTTTGATGAGAACACATATTGTGATTATCATAGATGTAATAGAAATTATACTGATAGATATTTTAAGCTTAGACGTTTGATTCAAGACTTGGTTAATAATAATCAACTCAAATTTCTTGAGCCTATTATTCCTAAATGTATAAATGACAATGTAAAACTTAATATTTTGAAAGATGCATCTTAATTTGAACGTAATGCATGTTCATTATCTTTTGTATGAGATATTGGATTTCCACTATCTTAGATGACACTTAGATCACATACTTCTTATAGGCGTATGGTTTTTCCAGTCACTATTGGGCCTCTTATTATCTCTATGCCTTTCATTATTGGATCCAAGGTTACAAATTGTGACATGGTCTTAGGACTTCCTTGGATTAAGGTTGTTAAAATTATTTTATCCCTAGTTCATTTATGTCTCAAGATTTTACATGAGCATCTCATTGTCACTATTCGAGGCACCCCACCATGGAATCCTTTATCTTTGGTACCTATCACCATTGTATCTTTCATTGTTACTACCATTAGGGAACCTACTAATGATGGTACCATGATTTTGACAACACTATTATGGTTTCTAAAGATCCTACCACTCCTAGTCCTAGTTCCACCTCTTTACCTAAATATCTATCACATGTAATTTCTACTTCTATACCACAATGTCTTTATCAATCCAATATCCCACCTCATAGGACTAGGTCCCCACATAAGATACATGGTACATATAGGAACACTTCACAATCTCATTCTCCATATGCACGACATAATCCTAACTCACATGTCGTGACACATGAAATTTCACATGACACTGGGTATTTGGATCATGTTCACATGTGTTATTCTCTTAAATTAGTAGATAGTGGTCCCTCACCCTCTATTCTCATTGGATAGATCAATATGACATTCAAACTTGGGGGAATCCAATCCTTCCTTGCTACCATAAGACACACTCTTGTTCTAGGTTCAAACTTGATAGTTTAGGGTGCATTTACCTATATGAACCTTACTTTGCACACTGTGTTGGGGGGAAAACATTTCTTCCCTTCCATAGTAATAGGCCATCATATTATAATATTATAAAATCATTCAAATATTTATAAAATAAAAAAATATATCTTAGATCTTGGTTAGATGTATCTTTTCTTATTTATACTATTCCATATTGCATTTTTCTTATCATGTTAGCTTGATTTATAGTATGTTTTTTCCTTTTACTTATACGTATGCATGTTCACATGGTACTTTGAGGTGAATGAAGGTTCAATATAAGTTATCACATGATGCATGATTCTCGACACTATTCTCTACCAGTCACATCGAGGCTCATGGGGGCATCTACCTTCCCTACCATTCATCCACATTCATGTGTTATCATTGAAATATTTAAACTTTAATTTCTATTTAATTCATATATATATATATATATATATACACACTGTGACTTACTATTTGTTATCATAACATGTTTGTTGGAGCTCAAATTTTCACCCATCCTAAATCAAGTTAATTTGGGGATTTGAGGCCAAAAAGGAGTGTGCAGACACATGTAGTTTGTTATTCTTAATATTCCAATAACTATTCCCACTCCTCATAAAGTGACGACATACAATTAGTTAGACCTATCTAACTCCCCTGTTATGACACTCTTTTGGTCGTATTCCTCTTATAAATCAATTAAACATGCTAACATAGCCTTTTATTGACTAAACCATCTTCTCAATCACTTCTAGACTAGTTTATACTATCTTTCTATACTATCAATCCATTTCATTGGATTCATTAGACCTCTTAAAACTCTCTCAAAACCCCAGTTCCTCTCTAAACATGATTAACTAGCCTAACCTAGTTTAACTAGTCCTAACCATGACTAACCTCTTCTAAACCTATTCAAATCTAACTTTGACTTCCTAATCAAATTTTTGGCTTATCCTTTAGTCCCACATGCACCAAAATTACCCCACTTTCCCAAATGGAAAACTATAAATAGCCCACTACCCCCCTCCTATTTTTAAGAAATCTCCTTCTTCCTTACATAAACTATAGCATTTTTCTTAGGGTTTAGAGTTATTTCATTAATTTTATTTGAGCTATTTCTTTTTCCATTTCACTACACACCAAGAATTGAGTGAATGGGAAGAACATTGGCCTTAAATCCATTAATGGTGACCTCCCATTCTCCTAATCACAAACTGATTTCTTAAAATCCTTACTAGGTTCATTAGTTAAATCTTTCAAAAATAAGGGATTACTAAATATGTTAGGTTTCTTGTTTCTTTCAAGTTTAATGCATGCAAAGTGATGAATCCTTGTTTATTTCTTATCTAATGGTCCATTGACTAGTTTGTTAAGATCCTTTGGGGTTTCATTAGATATTCTTACCCCATGTCCATAGCTTTTGAAACTTTTCATTGAACTCATTTGGGACACTAACCATTGTCCTCTAGAAGCCCTTTTCAAATATTTTGAGTCCACTTTCATGTTTTCTAGTAGAAACAACTTTGTATTTACTTGTTTTTATTTCTTAAATAAGCCAAAATAATCCTTTTTCATATATATATTTGTGGGTTTAAACTAGAAATAGGTTTCTTTGACTAACAACTAACCTATTTTCTTGTTGAAAATTTCAATTTTTGTGACTTTTTCAAGTTTTTCAGGGGGTACACACATGTGTCCTAGAGGGGGCATCTCCATCAAAACCCTAGCATAGGTGTCGAGATGGCCACGCATCCATTTGAGTGTACTTATTGCTGGTAACTCATTTAGAAAGGGCCATGTCTCTGTTAAACCATTGGCATCTCCGTTGACTGTCAGTCATCCCCGTGCCTCTGGATGCACTGGTGTTTTTGGTCACACTATATATTTTCTAATTTTTGCTTACATGTATATCCATTGAGTTGAGGGTATCTCCATTGAAACCCTAGTGTACCTATCTGGTAGGCCAACGTAGGTGTTGGATCCTACTGTCATAAATTCCTACCATTCATTCGCGTTGGTTGGGGTGTGTATCCATTTACTGGGGCGCACATGTATTATTCTAGATGCGTATGTGTCTGTGTTAAAATCTAAATTTTTTCCCTTAAGCTATAAGATCATTTCTCTAGATTTTTCTGGGTGTTTGTAGGGTCTAACAAGTGGTTATAGGTTGCGGTTTGGTTGTTTAAACTGATGTCGCTCAAGTGTTTTAGTTTCTTAGCTAGAAGGAGACTTTTGAAGTGTGTATGCTCTCTCCTCGCACCTTCTAGGTGATCTTGGAGATCAAAATCACTCCTAAAACCTTTTGTCACATATAAAAAATGCTTAGTTTACACTTCTTAAAAAGATTAAACTTTCAAAGTTGGTTAAAATAAAACTCCCTCTTATGCAAAAACATGTTTAAAATTACTTTCCATATGATTTGTTTTAGCGTAATTTCAATGTTGTGTATGCTCTTCCTTTGCACCTTTTGGTGATCTTAGGAACCAAAAACAACATGTAAATTATCTTTCTTGATATCGGTACTCGATGGAAAATTACTAACTCTGTACCTGTAGGACCTAACGATTGTCAAAGAAAAGAGTCAAAACACAAAAAAACCTTCTAATACACGTGTTTTCATACAGGTTGCCAAACGGTGTGGTACTTAAAACCACATTAAGTTAAGCAAGATAAAAAACACACCACTATCATCACACTATATTGCAAGTTTCAGAAAAGGGTACGTCCCTATCTGCTCAACTGGAACATAACCCCTTTGGCATAACACCTTAAGCTAAAAAAATGGCGGTGTTTCCAATAACCCTAAAGTAATCCACCATTGAGTAACCTCATGGATGAAATAGGAAGCACTCCGCTTACCCACTTAACTAGATTTTCCACTGCAAGTTAAAGTCAAAGTTGTCAGTATCGCAACCCTAGTGATAATACACATGAATGCACTAGTTGCTCATCATATTTGAAGGGGGTAGTGTAAAGTCAAGATACTCCCAAATTAGTCATTGAGTCTTTTTGGGTAAATCGAGCTCGCCTTTAGACAACTTGTGACACCTAGTTGAGAGATATTGTTCGGGAAGCCATTTTATCTCGGAGCCCACTTTGGTAGTTCGGTGTCGCTTCAAGCCATCAAAAAATGATGACTTACTTGGAGTTTGAACCTTATTTCTCGAACAAGGAAAAAACCCACGCAAGTTCGATCTAAGTGTCTTTCATCTCGAAACTAAACTACGTCTCACTTAGCTTGGTTTTATTCTCACCTTCGGATGAGGTGAAACTTTTCCCAAGTGGCACTTAGTTTATTTTTCATCTTTTGATATATACCCTTACATTCTTGGCACCCATTTTTCGGGGTGAGAAGGAGGCATACCTTGCACATTTTATCAAAAATAGAACTTGCCACTTTTTTTTTCCATTTACGCCCATCCATGTTTGTGACTGGGTTGTGAAATGTCTAAAGTTTGCAAGGACATTTTGTATGTCTTCGATAGCTCTTAGATATTGATTTCAAGATCATCTTCAATATTGCGATTTCAGTTCATTATTTATTTCTCCTTAGGTTGATAGTTTTTTGCTCACGATTCACACAATCTTGGTACTTACGTCATGTTTTCAATTTCTTGAGAACTTGATATAAGTCTCTTTATGATGCAATTACGCTGCTCGCACAACTAAAAAATTCTTGCTATGCTCATACTTAGTTTCAGTTCTAACGTCATGTAAGTCCTTTTGAGGGTTTTGATATTGTTTTATATATACCGAAATAATGTCATCTTGATACTAACACC
Source organism: Taxus chinensis (assembly GCA_019776745.2). Taxonomy (NCBI): domain Eukaryota; kingdom Viridiplantae; phylum Streptophyta; class Pinopsida; order Cupressales; family Taxaceae; genus Taxus; species Taxus chinensis. The sequence goes on from CM034151.1 coordinate 27,326,571, forward strand.
TTACTTGCTTGCTTAATACATCAAGATAGTGTTGTTACATTGTACATACTCACAATTTCCATTTTTCAGAAGACTTAGCTTTCATCAGCATTCAAACTAGTTTTAGTATACCTCATCGAGAGATTGTGTCAGTACCACTTAAATATTAGGCGTTGATAGAATTCTAACTTGACCTATGTATTGATACAATATTGTCACTATCTACTTTGGACCCTTCACCAAAATCATAGTTAAGGTATAAGCTTAGCGAAGTGACAATTTGAGTGACCATTACATTTGAATGTTCATATGAGTATTCTTTGAATCATAAAAACAATTGCATAGCATTACTCCTAGAGTAAACTAGGTTATTTCAACATCACATCGAACAATTTACACAAACATACGTCTAGGTTTCACACAAACTCTGAAAGCATTTAGACAAAACCTCATATAAAGTTTGACTAGTGATGCCTAGAATCATGAAGACATCATCCAAATCGAACGAACATGACTTAGGAGAAAACCCTTTTGAAGTCTTCCCATTTAGTGGAAACAATTTAGCACCTCTCTTTTCACAAGTTAAGGACACAGAGCCATTAATTGATCATAGCGGAGAGGATTCTTACTCTTCTGGAGAGTAGCATAAATTATACCTAGGCTAATTTGACAATCTCCTATATTATAATAGAGATGAAGTACTCACAAGAGTCCTAGAGTTAGGAGATGAAATTTCGGATGAACACGAAGTAGAAACAAAGGTCATCAATCATAAAATGAAAGTACAAGTATCCCTCTTAGACATGGATAACACCTTTGATACAGGGCATGCCTCTACTTCTGGGCAACATCATACCACCATTAAAGGAGACCCACCATGATGACCTTATTACAAAGCTTCACATAAAGTTAAGATTGAGTGCAAAGCCTCACCACCTCCTAGGTTTGATGAGGAAGAGGATCCTTTAATTAAAGAAGAGATCCTTCAAAAATAGATCTTAAAATTGAGCCAAAAATTACCAAACTTAGGCTCTTCAAGAATAAGTGTATACAAAGACAAAGACAAAACAAAATCTAGCGAGTTTCACTTTGATCCATATAGAGACACAACCTTTAAAGTGGCTAAGGCACAAAGACCAATGTTGCCTACTAAAGAACAACTCATTGAATGGGAATTACAATCAATGAAAGACACGCTTACTACGCTACAAGAGGGAAACATAGGACATAGTAGGAAATATTTGTATGAATAAATATGCCATTACCCCTTTGATAAGGATGTGTTGCGGAAACCCTTCCCAAAACATTTTACCATTCCTAAATTTGATAAATATAAAAGCAAAGGTGATCCTCATGATCACATCAAATACTTTTACATGGCTTGCCAAGAGGTCGCGTACAATGATAATTTCTTGATATGAATCTTCCCTTGCATCCTAGGGGCACTGGGACTAGAATGGTTCTTTAGCATACCCAAGGCTCCTTTATAACGTGGCCCACATTATTAGAAAAATTTATACAGAATTATTCTTACAACATGGAAAATGATATCACAATGAACAACCTCTGCAATGTAAAGCAAAATCCCAACGAAACCTTTGTAAGCTTGTTACAACAATGGTGAGGGTTGGAAATTCCTTTCCCTTTTTCCTTTCCAGAAAAGTAGCTAGTAAGCATATTTGTGCCTAACTTGAACCCAAAAATAGCCTTTCATTTACAAATTCATTGCAGCTCTAACTTCGAAGAAGTCATAGATAAGGGTAGTCAAATCAAGAATGCCCTCATCGTAAAGGGAACAATTAAACCATTTTTCAAAGACAAACATGAAGCGAAATCCATAGACAAACCAAAGTTTCTCGAAAAAAACAAACATGTCATTAGAGATGGCATTATGGACTCCAAAAGAGTCCAAACTATGCAGACTAGTCTACTTTTAAAGCTCTCAAAAGGACCTTGTCCCAAGGCACCCACTAAACATTCATTCACACCATTAATAGAATACCTATCTGCCATACTAAAACGGTTAGATAATTTAAACATGGTGGAATATCCAACCGCGATAGTACCATAACCAGAAAATGCTCCAAACCCCATTTGGTTCAAAGAGCATGAGTACTATGAATTCCATTTTGTTAAAGGGCACAAGACATATATGTGTTTTAGATTACGTCATTACATACAATACCTTATTGAAGAGGGAAAAATCATCGTAGTTTCTCCCCCTGACTCGGGACAAGGGCCAAATAAGAAAATGGGTATCTTTAAAGAGTCATTTCCTAACCATGCACATAAAAAGTAAAGGAAGCCAGATCATGGACAAAATTCCAATAACTATATGATTGTTGCTTACATTTATCCCACTAATGATAGTCCCTTTGACTCCCTCATAGGATGTATCCATTCGTCTGATGAACAAGTCAATACTATTAGGATCTTAGAAAAGAGTTGTGTAGTAGGGACGCGATGTGCTTTATTGATCATACCAAATCCCCTACCTATCCCTCGGGAAGGTCAGTACAATTTAATAAAACAGTTAGAGAAGACATCTGCTAGGATATCAATCTTAGATCTCCTCAAAATATCTACTTCCCATAAAAATATATTGTATAAAACATTGCAGAGTTCGGGAGTCTCCACTGATGTAGATCCCATTCATCTCCAAGCCATGATTGTGCACCTTGCATGCAATGATCATATCACTTTTGATCACACTGCAATCCGCATAACGACCCAAAACACAACTTACCCTTATTTCTAGAAGTAGTTGCTACCCATCACAAGATCAAAAGAGTACTTGTGGATGGTGGATCTGGTCTAAACATTTATAATTTGAAGCTGGTTAAGCATCCAGGACACTCAGAAAATGGATCTAGGTGCCAAAACTATTACAATCATGACCTATGATAATGAGGAGCGAGAGTCAACATGCATTATAGTAGTTCTAATGGAAATAGGGCCGACTTGTCATGATACAACGTTCCATGTCCTTGACATAGATCTACCATACAAAATTCTCTTAGGACACCCATGGATCCATGCCATACATGCGATTCCTTCAAATTTCCATCAGTGTATCAAAATGTGCCATAAAGGATAGATAATCACCATTCAGGGTGATCCAAAACCATTTACCCATTGCAAAGCCTTGCACATTTTTTCTCATGTAGCTTATGAATGCCCTTTTGCAGACATTATTGTTCCTTTGAAAATAGAGGCTATCAAGGAATGTGTGGATCTAGATTCACTCACTCCTTACAATCAATACTTTCCTTCGTTGGTCAACCCTTTCACATCATGGGAGGCAACGTCAGAAAAATATGGCCCAGGTGAGCCATTCACTCTTGAACAAGCTTTATTAATATCATATTTATTAGTATCACCCAAGACACATGGAAAACCCTATTTTCAGTTCAAAATCACTCGAGATCAATGCCCTAAACCATTAGAGAAGTTCATTCCTAGTGGTTTCTTATTTGAGGAAAAGATGTAAGAAGATTCCACCAGTAGATTACCTGAAGGTACCATGGCTTCATGTCATCAGGCCCCGCTATATGTCAAAGGCCACAGTATGATGTACGTCATGGGTTACAATGGGTTCAGATGTGTAATCAATGTGCAAGGAAGATTAGAACCCATTCCTATCCCTCACTTCAAATCAGACAAGCATGGTCTTGGAATAAGACCACACGGCGATCCACCCTTTGAGATTGATGCTACCTCTTCTAAACATGAGGATGACTCATCTCATTCTGATAGCGATGCAGATTCCCAATATAGCCTCTATGAGGATCTTGCCTCCACTAACCTATTCCCTTATTCAGCTATCCTTACCTTATCTGGGTCCAATTCTTGAACCAATTATAAGGTAACCCTTTTATATCCCAAACTTATAGATTGGGATCAACAATTTCAGTGCCAATCAATTTCTTTGAGAACAAAGAGGCATTTGTAGAATTCATGGGACTCAGGGATTCTCTTTCGAATGGGGATCATAAGAAAGGATTTGAAATTCAACTAGACACCTTTGCATACTTCAGAGAAGAGGTAGAGATGTGTGGATGCTTAAATAAGAAGCTCGGAAGAAAGAGTAAGAATACTTTAGAAAAACCTTGTGTAAGGAATAAATGCAAGTCTCATAGCAACAGACTTTTTGAAGCACTTGTAGATAAACATAATGAAGAACCTATGGAAAGAATGGTCTATCCGTTCAAGGATGATGATGAGTTACCTAAGGAGGTTGACCTTACTCATCCCCCTGATCCTACATAGATGGAGGATGCTTCTAAGATCCTTGTTGAGGAAACAATCAATGTCAACATTGGCTCTAGGGAACAACCTAGGATGATAAAATTGGGAGCTTCACTCTCAGCTTAGGAACAAAAGGTTTTTGTAGAGTAATTAAGAGAATACGTCGATATCTTTGCATGGTCATATGCTGATATGCTTGAGTTAGACCAATACTTGGTCATGCACAACCTCATTGTGCACTCAAACACCAAACCCATCAAATACAAGTTAAGAAAGATGCATCCTAAAATTGCATTCCTTGTCAAAGAAGAACTGGAGAAAGTATTAGTTGCTGATTTCATTAAGCCCATTGAATATTCAGATTGGATATCCAACATAGTCCATATGCAAAAGAAACATGTTGGCATAAGGATCTACACTAATTTCCATGATATTAATAAAGAATGTCCCAAGGATGACTTCCCCTTACCTAACATTGATATGATCATTGATTCCATAGCTGGTTATGAAATGTTGTCCTTAATGGATTATTTTTCGGGTTGTAACCAGATTCTGATTGCAGAAGAAGATCAATATAAAACAACTTTCATCACCCCTTGGGGAACATTCTCTTACAAAGTTATGCCTTTTGGGCTCAATAATGTCAGGTCCACCTATCAACATGTAATGACTGTCATCTCCCATGACATGGTGAATGACATCATGGAGGATTATGTTGATGATATCCTCACTAAATCCAAAAGTAGAGGAGAGCACCCTGAAGTGTTGAGGTGTATTTTTTAGCGTCTCTGGGATTACAAGGTATGCTTGAACCCTAAGAAGTGTGTCTTTGGAGTTTTTTTCAGGAAAACTCCAAGGTTTCATTATGTCACAAAGAGGAATAGAGGTAGATCCTGAAAAGGTTACAACTATTATAGAAAAGCCTCCATCTACCACTCTTAAACAATTGAGGAGTTTACAAGGAAAGATTTAGGGAATTCATAACTTTATTTCATAGCCTGTAGATAAATGCCATCCATTTAAACATCTATTAAAAAAGTATGTTGCATTCAACTAGGGACCAGATTGTTAAAAGGCATTAGCATTGCTAAAACAATACCTTGTGAACCCACCTGTACTCATGTCACATACCCCTGGAAAACCTCTCCTCTTGTACATCTCTACTACCCAGTTTGTCTATTAGTGCACTACTTGCCCAATATGATCTAGACCATAGAGAAAGGGAAATTTATTACCTCAATCACACTCTAATTGTGTATGAGTTAAATTACCCATAGATCGAAAAATCCTACCTAGTGGTTGTCTTTTCCTTTCAAAAACTTTGCCACTATCTCTTTAACAATAAAACCAAATTAATATCCAAAGTTGACCCTCTCATGTACCTTTATCCAAATCTGCCCTTACAAGAAAAATGGATAATTGGATCATTCTCCTAAGAGAATTTGGTATTGAGTTTGTGAATAAAAAATCCTTGAAGGGACAGGTATTGGCCGATCAGTTAACAGAAGCTCCCCTAATGGTAATGGAACCTTTATGTTTGGATCTGCCTGATACATCCATGATGTATATTGAAGAGTCCGCTGAATGATAGGTTCATTTTGATGGATCATATACCTTCCACGAGTCAAGAGTAGGAGTGGTTCTCATCACTCCCACAGGGGAGGTTATTCCACGAAGATTTTGTTTGGGATTCCCTTGCACTAACAACATTCTAGAGTATGAGGCACTCATCGCTGGCCTCAAGTTAGCTATCACTTGGAATATCAAACAGCTACGAGTAATTGGTGACTCCCAAATTATCATTAAACAAGTTAATGATGAGTATAAGGTTAAAGATGAGAAGCTAATTCCATAAAAAAATGGTTGAAACCTTGAAAGAATAATTTAAGTAAATTGTATTTGATAAAAAACCAAGGTCGCACAATAGATCAACAGATGCTATGGCTACAATTGGATCTCTCTTACGCATTCCACCTCAGGAGAGAAAAATACCTTTCTTTGTAGAGCATTTACAAATACCTGCATATGACATGCTAGAATCTTGTTTGGCATGTGAGATTGTTGGTCCATCCTCCCCTTGGTATGACCCTATATTTAGATACCTACAAGATGGCACATTTCCCCAGGACATTATCCATTCTAAGAAAAAAGATGTTATCCACCATATAGCCCGTTATAACCTCCTAGGAGGCATCGTTTATATTCATGGCTACGACGGGAATCTGCTTTGTTGTTTGGATGTTACTGACTCAGTCCACGTTATTAAAGAAGTACACAGTGGTATTTGTGGAGCACACACTAGTGGTATGGTCTTGGCTAAGAAGCTCTTCAGGGTAGGTTATTATTAGCCCACTACAGAAGCAGACTGTTGTAATTTCATCAAGAAATGTGAGCTATGCCAAAAATATGGCAATTTGATACATGTGCCAGCATAGGATTTGTAGCCCATTGCAACACCTTGGACATTTTATAAATGGGGCCTAGATATCATAGGGAAGCTCCATCCTTCTTCTTCAGATGGACACACCCACATTATCACTACCACTGAGTATTTTACTAAATGGGTAGAGGATGTGCCTCTCACTTATGTCACCAGTTTTGCAAATCTCCAAATTCATCATAAACCATCTCATTTTCTGTTAAGGTATCCCTTCCACCATTGTCACTGACAATGGTAAATATTTCAAAAATAAAACAGTTAAAACATTATGTCAACACTTCCATATCCAACTCAAGTGGTCTACCCCTTATTACCCCCAAGGTAGTGGACAAGCTGACGCTACCAATAAAAACCTTGTACAGATCATGGATAAAATGGTAAGTAAGACTAGCCGTAATTAGCACTTACAAATACATCCCACCCATGGGCCTATCAAACCTCCATCCACACTCCTACTGGTGCGACCCCATATTCCCTAGTTTATGGCACTGAATCCATCATACCCTTGGAAGTGGAGCTTCCCTCCTTGAGAATATCTCTTCGGGACTATCTTGATAAAGATGAAGACTATAGAGTTGCTCGGCTAGAAGAGCTGGAACTATTAGATGAAAAGCGTATCATAGCGCTCAATGTTGGGGGTTAACACAATGGTTGTACAGACAATATATCAAATCTAAGCATACATGCAAATAAAAGTAAGATATTCTACCAAAATAAATATAAAAACCAAGAGACATAAATCAACACTAGATTTAACATGTAGTTCACCTAGTGTGGTCTACGTCCACCAAGAAAACAAGACAATCTATTATCCAAAGCTTTGATAAGATATACAATGAAGATTTACAATCTTCCACACCTCTCAGATGTACAATATTTTCTTTCCTCAAGCTTTTGCTTCATCACCAAGAATTCTCTCTCTCACCAACCTTTGCAAGTTCTTTTTAATTCTTGTTAATCTCTTACTTCTAAACCCTAGCTTTATGCTTATATAGTCGTTTATAGACTTAGGGCACTTAGCCATGTAATTACAATCAATAGATATGCTTTAATGATAAAAAATAGATCTAATTCTTGGGAGTTAATTAAAACATCCTCGTACAAATTACTGATGTCGATTAGCCCCAATCAATGTCAATTCCTTCCTTTCCTGACTGATGTTGGTCCTAGGTGACTGATGCCAGTTACCCCCTAACCGATGACAGTTATTGTATTTTCCAACAAGTTTCCATTGCATGCTCAACTAAAGTAATTGAGATCCATAACTCAACAATCTCCCACTTGGAGATTAATTACTGCACCATACCTGTACAACATCATTCTTGGATCCTTCCTCAACTAAGTTTCTTCCTCTTCAAGTCTCAAACTCAAAGACCAACATAAGTGGAGTGTAGATTCAACTTCTCCTTTTCTAATGGCTTCGTTAGCATATCTGCAAGGTTCTTGCTCCTATGAATCTTTTCTAGATTCAACTGTCCATCCTCCAATACCTGCCATATGAAGTGATACCTCAACTGAATGTGTTTCACTCTCGAATGAAATGTTGAGTTCTTTACCAAATATTTTACAATCACCTTTCTTCTTTCCCAACTCTTTCATTTACTAGCCTCTGTAACTACAACATACTCTACCTATGTAGTAGAAAAATCCACAACCTTCTTTAATCTTGAAATCCAGATAACTTTCATCCCACCTAATGTGAAATTATAACAAATAGTGATCCTTTTACAATCCAGATCTCCAGCCATATCTGAATCAACATAGCCATGTAAATAAATATCCCAACCTCCATAGCATAAATGTATGCTAGATGTCCCTTTTAAATACCCGAGTATTCATTAGACTGCTTTCTAAGCTCTTTACCTGGATTGGCCATATATCTACTCATAACTCCCACTACCTAAGCAATGTTTGGTCTGGTACAAACCATAAAATACATGAGACTCCCAACTGCTGAAGCATATGGTGCTTGTGTCATGTATTTGACCTCCTCATGTGATGATGGACACTGATTTTTACTCAATTTGAAGTGTTCAACTATAGGTGTACTAACAGGTTTAGAATTTTACATGTTGAACCTTTCTAACACCTTGTATATATAATTCTCACGAGACAAATATAATTTCTTTTTTTTTCCTGTCTCTGTGTATTTGCATGCCAAGGATTCTTTTTGCAGCTCCTAAATCCTTCATAGAAAATGTGTGTGCTAATTTTCTCTTAAACTCACCAATGTCCTACATACTAGATCCTACAATAAGCATATCATCCACATATAGTAAGAAAATAATATAGCTCCCATTGTCAAGCTTCTTGAAATAAACACAATGGTCATATTCACATCTCAAGTAATCATGCTCTTGCATAAAACTATCTAACCTCATGTACCATTGCCTTGGAGCTTGTTTGAGCCCATATAGACTCATTTCAACCTGTACATTAATTTCTCTTTACCCTTGACTTCATACCCAAGTGACTACTGCATATAAGTCTCTTCATCCAAATCACTATGAAGGAAGTCATCTTTACATCTAGTTGCTCTAAATGCAAATCTTCTACCACAACTAAACTCAATACAGTACAAATAGAAGTCATCTTAACAACAGGAGAAAATATTTCACCAAAGTCAATACCTATTTTTTGTGCAAATCCCTTTACTACAAGCATTTCCTTGTATCTTTTCTGTCCACCCTCTTCTTCCTTAATCCTATAAACCCACTTGTTCTGTAATTTGTTGGCAACTTAACTAAATCCCAGTCTACTTCTATTCCAAGGATGATCAAGGGATACATTTTTGAAAAAGTTCCCTAAACATACCTAAATGGTATGAGTACAGAAGATCATCTCGAGATCTTTCCAACAACTATGAGAATGTGAAAAACGGACATGGGGAGCTCTAGATATGTTCGGTCAAAGTTCAGACAGCGGGAAAATCAACTCTGATCAACTGGTCAATATTGGACCAATCGCATTGTGACACGTGGCTTGCCACCACTCGTCGAATTTGTTCGATTTTTCCTATCGGGAGACGACAAGTGGAATATATGCTAATTACCGAGTTAATTTATTTCTAGGGCCACATTGTATAGGTCGAAATTATAATTACTTGGTAAGGCCACTTTCCAAATGCCACATATATATATTAATGTTTAAAACATTAGTATGAACCACCAAAACAAATGCATATGCTTTGACCACGTGAAGGTGGTGAAGCGGTTGTTAGGGAGCATGTTTTAATGAAATGCGTGGTGATCAAGGGGTGAAGTGGTTGTTGGGCTTAAAGCCATGCTGGAATGTTCCACGTGAAAAACAGTGAGAGTTTGGGGTAATAAAACCCTACCAAAAGTTAATGGCGCCAAATGTGGGATATCCCACTTAACTAGACAATACCGCCCCACTTTACCTTAGCCGTTCTTTTTTGGGATTTAATCCCATCTTATCAAATGCCGCTCCTTATGGGATTTTTATCCTATTTAAAAATGCAAGTGCCACTCATTGGGATTTTATCCCATTGAAAAAGGTAAATCCGCCAAAAATAGAGGCCGCTGGGATTTGATCTCCCTGACCTCATGGGTCCAAGACCAATCTTCCAACCAACTCGCCTAGGGGCTTGGGCACACTATAAAATGGGGCGCTTCAACTTATACTAGGGGGACAGGTCTGTGCAAGCAGCATAAGGAGGCAGTCTCAGAGAACGCCATTTTGAAGGCCTTGCACTCAGATTGGGCATTCAGAGTAAAAAGATGAAATGAAGGAAATTATGAGACAATTCCAACCATATAATATTTGATATTTTTTGTTGAGTTTTAACCTATTTTTGGAAGCTTTGAATGAAAATTTTAACAGGGATCTACAAGACAGCTAGTTGGAAAACACGAATTTTAATGCACTTCTGGTATGAAAAGTGACTTGGTGTAAACATGAAAAGTGTTCAGAATTCAGATATGATCTCAGATATATGAATTTTTTTCATAGAATGTTTTTAAATCTCCATTTGTAGGTGTTTTTCTAACACAGTTGCAGGGAGATCACATTGTGAAAACACTGTAGGAGCCACGGATCGTTCTTGGGACAATTTCTGCTATTTTTCAGAGTTATTTGGACATTGATCAGCTCATTTGCAGGTTTTGATTCATTATTGGTTTTTTGTAAGAGTTATTGTACTTGCATTTCAATATTATTAATGGATCGGTTCAATTTGAACCCGGGGACGTAGGAATTCCGAACCCCGTAAACAATCTTGTTTGTTATCTGAATGTTTTTCAGTTCTGATTATTTATTTGCTACACAAGTTTTCCGCACTTATATGGATGCATAATAATCATAATTCAATCAATTTTTGGAGTTTAGAATACTTAAAATTGGTTAAGAAAATCACGATCTTTGGAAACTTTTAAAAGTGATAAAAATTACAACACACGTTTCAGATCAAAGGATTCCATCTCCTCATCCATTTCATGCATTGCTTCTTCAAATATTTATGGTTCACCATTATCAGTCAATAATAAATAAAATAGAGGTGTAAATCTTTCTTGATATTTACTTACCCTTTGTGACCTTCTCACAGGATTTTAGGGTACCGGAGGCTCATTCTGGACCTCCTAGACATTTGTATCTAAATCTGACAGTGACCATCGCCAGTCACCTCTAACTGATGTTAGTTCTGTTAACCGAGGCCGGTTTCAATCTTCTGTAACCGATACTGGTTCGTTTGACTGGTTTCGGTAAGGGGTCAATCAACACCAATTATTGTGTAACCCTGTCGATAATTCTTTTAAATCTGAGAGTTCATTTTCATTCACAAACTTCTCAACCAGTTCATCCTTGGGTAGAAAAATTTGATCCCTGTACATTCTCTTTTCATTCCATTCAACATCACGACTCCTAATAATTTTAGAATTCTCTAAATCCCAAAAATAGAAACTGAAATCACCAGATCCATAACCATAACGTGCATATCTTGGATTTTGCATCAAAATTTTTCCTATTTTCCTTATCTGCATGCACAAAATCTTCTAAACCAAAAACTTTAAGAAAAGAAAAATCTACCTCTTTTTCGGTCCAATATTACTATGGTATTCCTCCATATAGTGAACTTGAAGGTCCACAGTTAATCAAATAATACCATTGTATCAACTGCTTCTGCCCAAAACTGTAAGGGAAATCCAGAATGTATACTCATACTTCTAGCACGTTCCATGATTGTCCTATTCATTCTTTCTGCAACACCATTCTCCTATGGTGTTCTTGGAACCGTTCTTTCTCTACATATTCCATTTATTGAATAATAATCATTGAAATACTTGCTACAGTATTCACCACCATTGTCATATTTAAGGAACTTTAACTTAGAATTTGATTCATTCTCAATAAGGGCTTTCCATATTTTAAAATTCTCAAAAGCATCATATTTACATTTAATATAATAAACCCATATCTTTCTTGTAGCATCATCAATGAAAGTAACATAACACTAGGATCCTCCATGAGAAGCTACCTAAGTTGGGTCCCCACACATCTGAGTGTACAAGCTCCAATTTATGCTTCTTCTTAGTTTCCCTAACTTTGAGAATTCTCACTCTCTTTTTCTTTCCAAAGATACAATGCTCACAGAAACCAAGATCTAAATTTTTAAAATCAGATAACTTACCCTTAGCCTTTAAGATCTACATTTTTTTTACTCATATGACCCAAACAATTATGCCACATGCTTGCATCTAAATCTAAAGTAGATAATGCAGAAAAGGAATCAGTAATACAGGTAGATAAATATAACATTCCTACCTTCTTACCTCTTGCTAGAACAAAATCACCCTTGGTGACTTTCCAAGGAGTCTCCTGTAAATATAACCATGTAACCAGATTCACCTAGTTACCCTACAGAAATAAGATTCCTCCTGAGGCTTGGCACATGCCTCACATCTTTCAATACCCCATGTATGTATCCATTCTGCAATTTTAGATGAACTTCCCCTTTACTAGTAATATTGCAAGGTTCTTCACTACACAAATAAACATGCCCAAAATTTCCCAAGACATAATTTCTGAAACAACCCTTACTAGGGGTTGCATGGAAAGAAGATCTTAAATCTAAAACCTATGATTCAATTCTATTATCTAAATAAATAATAAGAGCATCTTGCATTACCTCTGATGAAGCAAGATTTGCTTCTTTACCTTTGTCTGGTTGTTGGTTCTCTTTATCCTTTGACCAAAAATATTTCTTTACATGTCCTTTCTTTCCACATTTCCAACAAGTAATTCCCTTACTTCTAGATTTAGATCTGGTATCCCTTGACTTTGATTTCCCATTATTCTTGCTCTTAGATTCACTCCTTCTGCCTACCCCTACTTTCTACATTCAAATCATTTCTAGATGATGATTCCTCTGTACTCTTCCTACGAATTTCTTCATTCAATATTATACTAAACACATCATCAAACTTCAAAACATTATTACCAGATGTTGTATTACTAACAACCATTACCAATTTATCCCCAACTATCAGGCAAAGAACTTAAGAATAAGAGTGCTTTTACTTCATCATCAAATGGTATTTCAACTAATTTTAATTGATTTACAAATAGATCAAGAAATCATTCAAATGACTAAATGCAGATCTGCCTTCATACATCTTAGAAATAAATAGTTTCTTCATCAAATAAACTTTATTTGAAGTACTAGGTTTTTCATATAAATTAGCAAGAGATTTCATTAATTCTATTGTAGAAGGTCTGATTCTGTAATATTGGAAGCCACAGATGCTACCAAGCTTAATCTAATAGATCCCAAAGCCTTTATGTCAAGAATCTTCCATTCTTCATCAGTCATCTTCCCAGGTCTAGACTTCTCATCCAACAGTAAATAAAAATATCTTTGATACAGATAATCCTCAATCTGCATCTTTCATAATTGATAATTTTTGTTGTCAAATTTCTCTTCCTTGTATTTGTTTTCTTCTGTCCATTGGTGTAGCTCCCACTCAATCAAGAAAACCCTCTGTGAGTAAATCTATAAACACACATAACCCTCAAATAAAGCTCTGATACCAGTTGTTGGGGGTTAGCACACTAGTTGTACAAACAATATATCAGATCTAAGCATAAATGCAAATGAAAGTGGATATTCTACCAGAAGAAATATACAAACTAAGAGAGATAAATCAACACTATATTTAACGTGGTTCACCCAGTGTGGGCTACGTCCACCAAGAAACAAGTCAATCTATTATCCAAAGCTTTGAAAAGATATACAATGAAGATTTACAATCTTCCACACCAATCAAATGTTCAGTAATTTATTTCATCAAGCTTTTGCTTCATCACCAAGAATTATCTCTCTCACCAACCTTTTCAAGTTCTTTCTAATTCTTGTTAATATCTTACTTCTAAACCCTATCTTTATGCTTATATAGTTGTTTATAGACTTAGGGCACTTAGTCATGCAATTACAATCAATAGATATACTTTAATGCTAAAAATAGATATAATTCCAAAGAGTTAATTAAAACATCCTCACATAGGTAACCGATGTCAGTTAGCCCTAACCGATGTTGGTCTTGGGTGACTGATGACGGTTACTGTATTTTCCAAAAAGTTTCCATTGCATGCTAAACTGAAGTAATTGAGCTCCACAACTCAACACTCAATCATTTGAAATTCTATCATAATAGAGTATCCGTAGGATATAACAAATGGATCATTCATCATGAATTTGATATAGGTTATCTAGTTCTAAAAGAAAATTAGAGGAACATCATCAAAGATAGAGAAAAGAAAGGTATGTTTGAAGCTAACTGGCTAGGGCCTTACGTGGTAGTTTTTAAATATGGATCAAGAGCTTACAGAATGGCATACTCAGATGGCGAAGAGCTTCTAGAACCTATGAAATCTATGCACCTCGAAGTGATTCTATGTGTAAGCATGACGTGAATATCATATAAGAACTACAAAGTAGAAAAACAAAGAAAAAAACAAGCAAAACATGAAAAATTTGAGAAAATAATAAAGAAAAAACAAGTCGTTCACATGTGAAAAACCACACAATTGTGGCGACATTGGGTAGAGTGTTTGGATGAAAACCAGTTTCTGGCACTCAAGGTGGATTTTATAGTCCCAAGGTTACTCTTGTATCAAGACGGGTAACTCTCATTGTTTTTTAGGGTAAGTCTACCTTGCTAGGTCTAGCAACCCTACCTAATTTATCTTACAAAGTCGTGAGTTGGTTTGTCTTTTCTTATATCTACATGAAGGATGTGCCTTTGTATATTCCCATCTAATGTTGGGGGCACCTTTACATTTCACCTTATTTTAACATATGCATGTGACATTATTTCCTTTGTATATTCCCCCATCCCGTTGGGGGCATCCACGCTTCTTTGTCCTTGTACATTACTTTCGGAACATGACCTTAGAAAATACAAAAACATTCATAAAATATCCCTTCTTGGGATATAGCTACACCAAATTCACAACATTGTCTTAGGGACACCTCGAAAAACAATGTGAACAATAGCCTTGAAAAACTTATCCTTCAGGATAACTCAAAAACATTAGAAAATATATTAATGTTGTCCCACAAAAATGAAGTAGTGCTTAGATTGCTTTTAGTTGTTGGTTTGTATAGTTTTTATGTACATATATTTTCATGTTATGTGTTCTTTGGGTGGTTCATTTGTTTACCTTGGATTGAATCTTGTTTTATTTAATTGTGTGTTACATTATGTTCTTTGGTCGGTTTCATACTTGTAAGATATTGGTATGTTTTCATCATCTGCTTTTTATGCATCTATTAGGATTCATTTTACTTACTTAGATTTAATGTCAATTTAATCTATTAATTAAAAAGTCTATGAATTCATTTTTAGTTGCATTTGGTGGTGTTGTTTGGTATAAGTACAGTTGTTTAGTCTGGTTAAATTTATGCTTGTGTTTTTGTTTACTGCACATATGTTTGTTATCACATCTATCATCTACCATTCATCACACATAACATCATCTACTGCATCATATATATATAACAATGCTAAGTCTTACATCATGAATGTATACTAAGCTAATCATCACATATCATATCATCAATGGGGGCAAGAGGGGTTGTGCATAATCACAAATCTAGCCCCCCTACACCAATATCATCTAATATCATCCCAAATTCTAGCATGAAAATCAGGACGTTACATAATTAAAAACATATGATATTATCTACAAATACATCATCAATGCGCAAAATGAAGCCCAACATCTTTGAGTCTAAGCATGCCATATACATAGGAAGTGAGAAAATCATTCATCAGGATACACTCATACATTTTCAGAACATGAATCATCACTATAAGGGCATATCAAATCATGACACAATGTAAACCATCAAATGTCCATATAATACATGTATAAACGCATGTCTCAAAATCAAATATACATCATCGATATAATATGCCATCTAAAGAGAATCAATAAAAAATTATCCTTCATAAAGAGGCATAAAAATATGGATACATCAATACATACATTGATAAAAAAATCATCCTTCATAAGAGGCATGTATACATATATACATCTGTACAAAAGAGAAAAGTCAACCAAAACTCTTGCCCTCTCTGAGGTTTCCTGGTCTATGTCCTGGGGGAGGAAATAGTGGTGGCTATGATGGGTTGGTTCCTAGTGTACCACCCTGCTGTCTAGATGGCTGCCACACTAATATGACTGATCGACCTGACCGCCATGATCTAGAGCCTATCCCGCTCACATCTATTTAATCAAAAGGTGTCACTCATTGCTAGGATGGAACTGCTCTATAATAGGTGTTCTTGTAATACAAGGCCTTGCCGCTAGCTCTCATAATATCTTGGATCATCTCTGTGTCTCCAAGGGTAGTGGCAGCCTGAACAACAACATCTCTCTCTCTCTCCTACCAATCAGCCTCTATCAACATGGACCTGTCTCATAGCAGTGGCATCTCGATCTCTATTTTTAGTGATATTCTATACCTGGGCATGTGCTTGATCTCTCTAAATAAAGTATCCATGTGCCTAGGCCTAAGCTTGATCTCTATGAGTAGTGACACTCTGTAACCGAGTCTGAGCTTGGTGTGAGAGACTCAATATTTGTGCCCCCTGGGCTGCCAACTAATTAATTTGGTGTTGTCATGCTGCACCATCCCTACCCTGAGTAGCCTGGGTTTGTGCCTGATCTCTCTCAGCTATTAAGGCCCGTACCTAAACTCTGGCCTGATCCCTCTCTATTGTCAAGGCTTATACCTATGCCCTGGCCTGGTCTCTCTCACCTGCTACTTATAACTGAACGACTATCGCTGTCTGTAGCTGCAGTCAAAGTGTAGCCAACTACCCATCATCACCACCACCCCCAGGAGCACAAGATGGTGGACCCTATTTTGGAAATACTTATTGTAATGGGGAATAGATCCCTAATGGAATGCCTACTGGAGGAAACTCTATGTTTGGCACCCTAGGTGCCTATATTTTCTTGAGCCTAGGTCCCTGTCTTTGTGGCTATTGTAGTGGAGGACCCTATCCCTTACCCCTAACATGGCGTTGGCTATCAAAGGGATCATCATCCTCATCCTTGTCATCATCGTCATCTTCGTTACCGTTGCCTCCACCGTCATCACCACAGGAGGCCCCACTGGGGGTGCCCTTACTCCTGTGTCATAAGCCACTCTAATAATAGTCAAGCAACATGGAATCACTCCATAGTACTAGGGGGCATACTCCAGAGTGCATCTTGGATCTCTAATCTGTCTCTGGGGTACCCACATAACAAGTACTTCCTGTAAGAAGCTTACCAAGGATCTGTCCTTGGTAATCTGTGGACCCATATCGAAGTACTCTCTAACCCTACAAGCATACCACATGTCAGGCTTAAATACATCCTATATAATGCCAAAATTCCTTTGGCACCAATCTACCATGTATATCTCCTGCATATAACTACAGCTTCCCAGCATAAAATGCTCAACTATCACTGTGTTGAGCTCTACGCCATCCTAAGGCCATTAGAAATGTTTGTAGGGCCTCCATACTACAACATCCTGCTATAAATCATCTAACTCACAGTGATAATGGTAGGTATTTCCCATATGTGGCCACACATCACCGCCAATCGGAACCCAACCCATAGAAGAAGGCTCCTTTGGAGCTCAATCTCTCAAAACACCTATAGGGAAACCAATGGAAATATGGTCCCATGCCCAAATCTGTAGTAATATGGCCATACCTACCATCTTCTGATGCTAGTATGTGATCAAATGAAGGTCCCAATATAAGTGTGCTAGTATGCACTAACCCCAACTGTAGGTCTCGCCATCTATCAATCCGTGTATAACTCCATTTAAGACAAGTGGAAATGAAGTTCTAGTTTTTTCAAGGAGTAAAACTCCACTGACAAAAACCATCTAGTAGACTACAACCCGATCAAGCTCAGGATCCTCTATACAACCCGAAAATCTAACTGTCATCCCACAATGCAGTATCTTTGAGACACCAAATAATTCGATGATGCTCTAATCAATATTGGGATGGTGACTGGTATACTGGATCAGCTTTCCCTACATAGGGACCTACATGATGCGCCATATGTCCTCCAATGTGATCGTGATCTCACCAGTGGGTAGCTGGAAGCACTGACTCTCTCTATGCCATTGCTCAACTAGGGATGTAAGGAGGTCGTGATCCAAGGTAATATGCGGCATGTCATCCACATGCGCTAATTATGTGATGTATAAGAGGATATCCAATATCCTCTTATCGTCCTCATCAAACTATGCCTTTACTGCTGTCAGTCGGCCATACCTCTCGTGGGTATGAAGGATGGGTAACATACGATGCAACAAAAACACACGCGTTAGGGTTACATTTCTATCTACTTCTATCTAGTCTTCTAAAAAAATCTTCTTTCATTTCATCTAACATGCTAATTTTTCACTTTCTTCTACAATAATCTAGTCTATCTTTGTCTATCCTTAGCTATTTAGTTACAGGGATGAATTTTCCCCTTTCCCTTGACGCATGCACGCCTACTTTGACGCGTGTGCACCTATCTCAACACATGTGTGCTCAGCGCAAGTGCACCTCTGTTTCGACACATACACACCTTTTTTGACGTGTATGCTTCCCCCCATTTCTATCTATTTACCCTGTTCTACCCAAGGCACATGCACGCCTAGTATGATTCATATGCCTACCCTCAACACGCGCGCACACGTGTCCATGCTTTTACCCTCCTGAAACTCCCCCTTCCATGGATACGCATGCACATACCTATTTTTGATATATATGCGTACACATACCCATCAGTCTGACACATGCACGTGCACACATCTGACAAATGCACACATGTGCGCATGCACATACATAAAAAAATGCCTAATCTAGCCTAAAATGACCTAAAAAATGACATTAAGTGCGTAAGTGACAAAAGAGTGATAGGGAACTAATGTAGAGTCCATCCGCTGGGTCCCGAAGAAACTTTTAAATGGGATATGCTTGTCTTCACCTACTCAGTAGCCTAATCATCTCAATCCAGGACTCTCGCTCTCGCTCACAGTAAAATTTCACAAGAGCTCTGCTATAAATGAACTATTCGTGATTGATTTACCCCCCTAGGTGGGTATATTAGGCTACCGCGATTCCCTTGGTGCATGTTTTCTCCGTCGCGATCACCCTAACCCTTCTTCTGCTTTCTGAAATGATTATTTTTGTATTTAAATAATTTTTTTTACTAATTTTTACACGTTGAAGCACTCAGTGCCACCTTGTAGTCGCTTCTTCACCCTGGAATGATTTACGAAAATATTCTAGGAACCATTTCCTATCCTTTTTTCTTCTATTTTTCCTCTTTTTTACCCTTCATGATGATTGTTTTTATTAAATAATTATTTTTGGCTTATAATTCTTCTCGCCAGGGCATTTTATTGCTATTTGACGCCCTTGCCTTTTCCTTAAGGCCTTCGTGCATACTTTTAGGAGATATTTGATCTCTTAAAAAAATTCTTCTAACCAATCAAAAAATTAAAAAAATTAAAAAATCATCCAAAAATCCAAAAAAATCATCGTGAAAAATTTGAAAATGAACTAAAATTGGTAAAAGGCTTATTTACAGCTGAAATTTGTATCTCTCACATGCCCCTCATCTCGTATCTTGCTAATGTTTTCACATGTTTTGAAATAATGACTCACAGATCACCTAACTCTATAATCATTTACAAAAGCTACGCTACTTGCTTCGTCTGTACTCTGGGGCACTAGCAGTTGCATGGTACTAGTTTCGTCATGCACACTACATTTTCATTGGACCTAAGTGTCCTCTGTCATTTCCCTTGCATATAAAAATTTCTTGGAGATAATTTTCAACCCTTGTCATTTATCAAAACATTTGGGATTGCAACTTGATAACAAAATATTTGTGTAACCGTCTTGAACGTTGTTGGTTTGAGTGTGTGTGATTGTACTTATTTCCCTGTTAGGTGAGTCTGTTTACTTGTCGTATTGCATTGCATGTTTGTGTGTTGCATGGAGTTGTTTTTTATCAAGGGATGACTGTTTGTATCTTGGCTTTTCATGCCATTTTATGCTTCTATCGTATGCTCACATTTTAATAAGGACCGATGATGAGGATTCTAAGCAAAATGATGATTAAACATTATTTGCACTGGTTTGTGGATAGCTCAATATCCCCTTTTCTTGTTGTTTCTCATCTTCCCTATAGCATTTTATTTCTTTTGTTCTATTTTTGATCGTCGATTGAGTTCTTCCATCACCCCATCGATACTCGAGGGGACATCCCTTTAGCTAACTAATGTTTCATCTACCCCTTCAAAATTTTCATTTGCTTATGTTTGTCTACATTTTTTGAAGTGACATAGCTTACATCACACCAAAGAGAGGAAAATTTAGACACTTGTAGTATGGTCAAAGAACTATTATTCCTAATATTGCACTAACTATTCTCCTTCTTACAAATTGACGATACCTCGTCAACTTGAATCCTCTAACTCATCGTTTATGACATTCTTTTGGTCGTATTTCTCCTATAAACCAACTAATAGGATTAATGTAGTCCCTTATTAGTTGAACCATCTTCTCATCCTCTTCCATACCATTTTTACTAACTTCCTAGACTATCAATCCATTTCATTGGATTGATTAGACCTCTCAAAACCCTTTCAAAACCCTAATCCCTCTCTTAACAAAATTAACTAGACTAACCTATTTTAACTAGTCTTAACTGTGATTAACCTCTTCTAAACCTAGTCAACTCTTATTTTGACTCTCTAAAGTGCCTTTTGGCTTATCCTTTTGTCCCGCATGCACCAAAATTCCCCCATTTTCCAAATGGAAAACTATAAATAACCCACTACCCCTAGACCATTTCTAAGAACTCTCCTTCTTCCTAACATAAACTATAGCATTTTTCTTAGGGTTTAGAGCTTATTTCATTTCTTTCATTGAGTTATTAATTTCGCCATTTCACTACACACCAAAAATTGAGTAAATAGGAAGAACCATTGGGCTTGAAGCCATTAATGGTGAGCTCCGATTCTCATAATCACAAACTGATTTCTTAGAATCCTTACTAGGTTCATTAGTTATAGGATACCAAAATGTAACACTCAAAATTACAAGAGATGTTTTAACATGATTGTAGTAGGGGTGATTGGTTAACTCATTTTAACCTCATCTTTAAATTGAGTTCTTAATGTAATTATAGCAGCAATATTTTTTCTACAACTTAAAGCATCATCCACTCTATTCTCTTTTCCCTTAATGTAATGTATATCAAATTCATAATTTGCTAGGAAAAACATTTGAACTCAAAACAGATCATCTTGGGCTCAAGTACATTTTTACGCAGTCGAATCTAAATGCAAGTTCAAGAATAGGGGATTACTAAATATGTTAGGTTATTTATTTCTTTCAAGTTTAATGCATGCAAAGTGATGAATCCTTGTTTATTTCTTATTTGATGGTCCACTGACTAGTTTGTTAAGAGCCTTTGGGGTTTCTTTAGAGATTCTTACCCCATGTCCATGGCTTTTACAACTTTTCATTGAACACAGTCTCATCTATAGCCTATAGAACCCTATCCAAATACTAAACCTTGTTTATCAACCCCTTAAGATCCTTGTCACCACCACTAGACCCTTTTTCCTGGAAGTGCTAGCTTCACCTCTGCCTTCCACTCCTTTATCTAATCATTTGTTCTCCACAACATTCCTATATATAGACATTTTATCGACCCTCATCTATGTGAGGCACTCCACCATGGTGATGTCCTGCTCCTCTTCCTTATCTTTCAAGGAAATGGCAGGGATGGGTTTCCCATTATCATACATAAGAAAGATGATCCCTTCATGGAGAGGCATCTACGCCTTGACATTTTGAAAATACTTTAAAGAAGCATTCAATGACATGAGAAGGAAAAATGGAATGCTCACCATTATTTTATGTCTAAACATGTTAAGGAAAGACAAATGATGTGTGCAAATTTTATGATATTTTCCCTCCAAAGTAATGTACTTAATAATTTGGAGACATGCCTCCTTCCAAATGCTCAAAATACAAGATCTAGCAATGTCATTAGTGAAAAAATAACACCTTTCCTTACCCACAAAAAATGTCTCAATTTTGTGCTCCTTGCGAGTTCTGTCTTTAAAATCTTGAGCCCTTCCATCTGCATCTCCATAGCTTGAGCAATGGTGCTATCTTTGACTTCAATTTCCATACCTCTCACCGTAAACTTTCGCTCATTCCAAGCCATACCAAAATCCTTCGACAGTGAAATATCGTAACCATGCAATTTAGAGATAAAATTGTGAAAACTCCCAATCCTGAGCTTTTTCCACAAAGGCCGATTGAAAGCCTCGATACCCCAACTCACCAACTTGACCCTAATTCTATCGCCACCCATACTCATAATACAATACTTATCACACCCGCTCACACTTCTAATGCTCAAAAGTTTTTTAGAAACATCGAGACATAAATTGAAATTGTTACCCTTAAGTAAATTGTCTTGGCTCAAGTGACACCAATGCTCACTCGTGCAAGAATCATCAATTTTAGTGCAATCTATCTCTACCAATTGCTTCATTAATTGTTGAGGGAAAATCATCACCTTTACTCTAGATTTTGTAATCATGGCTTTGTACACTAAAATTTGCCAGCTTATTCGCACATGTATTACCTTGGCGTAGGGTATGATTAATTGAAACCTTGTCAAAAAAATTTAAAATTTCCATGACATCACTAAGAAAATTTCTTAACATCCAATTAATAGTGTTAGTATTGTTAAGAGTGTTAACAATAATGAGGGAATCCTCCTCAATCTAGATATTTTTGATCCCTCTATCCTTGGCCAAGTTGACACCCAACAAAAGATCTCTAACCTCTACCATATTGTTAGTTTTTCTCCCTAACAGACCAACATAGGCATATATCCAATCACCATCACTGCTTCTAATGATCCCTCCCCCCCAACAGGACCTGGATTCCCTTTTGACACACCATTGAAATTTAGATTAACCAAATTGTTCTCTGGTCTGGTCCATTTGGTGTTAATTCTTGGTCTTTTGATCTCCAATGGACTAAGGGAAAAAATTTTAAGAACTTCTTCCTCCCATCTCGGACAAGGTTTTTTTTCCTAACCTTTAAACAATTTGGTAGTTTCTTTAATGGCCGCTATGACACTACTTTAGAATTTCTTGATATTAGCTTTCGGGTCACAAAAGATACAGTCATTCCTAGCTTTCCATAAACCCCAAAGAGATGTGGGAGGGAAATTTTCTAGGCCATCACCAAATGGGGAACTTGAAGGGGCTCTCCCATTGTATGCAAAAATCCTCAATAGTATTTGGCATGATCCATTGAAATTTGAATAGTTCCTGGGTAGTCATAAAAACCTTTTGAGAGAAGGGGCAATGAAGGAGACGATGATTGATATTTTCCTCCTCTTTCTTGCAAAGTGAACATTTGTTGGGGAGATTAATGCCATGTTTCCTGAGATTATCCACCGTAAGGATACTATTTTGGACTACCAACCAATAGAAGATATTTAAATAGGAGTAATATCCTTCACCCAGAGTCTATCCCAATACTCTTTTTGAATAGAATATTTAAAATTTAGTCTATAGGCTGATTTAACAGAATAATTCCCAGATTTTTCCTATTTCCATTTAATGGAATCTTCCTTATTTTGTAAATTGGGTATGTAGAAATTCCTTAATTTTTTGTTGAGCTCCCAAAAAGGATGGAGTTACCCATTATAATCTAGAGGGGGGACAATGACCTCCCAGCGGATGGTTCCCTCCAAAATCCAATAGTCCCATATCGAAATTTTTCCCCTATCTTCATAGTGTTGTGCTACCATTTTCTAAGAATCCATGCTAGCAATAGGATAATATTCAAGCCAACTATCATTCCAGAGATTGATTATGTTACCTTTACCAATCTCCTAGATCAAACCCTTGTTCAATATATCCTTAGTAGCCACAAAGGAATTCCAGAATAAGGATCCTCTAGGCAGATCATTTTGGTTGAAAAAGGAGTCCAATCTGCCTATATTCTGCAGGTATTTATTCTTAGTGATGTCCACCTAAAGACCCTCTTCTCTAAAAATCCTCTAACCAATTTATCTATCAGTACCTCATTCATGAGATTGATGTTTTTTAATCCTAGGCCACCACAAAATTTTGGTTTAGTAACGTTTTCCAAGCCAGAAGTGGAAACTTAAAATTATCCTCTGCTCCTTCCCATAGGAATATTTTCTGATTTTTTTCTAGGGACCAAATGATTTTGGAAGGAATCATAAAGAGGGACATGACATAAATAGGAATTCCTTGAAGGGAACTTTTAAGTAATTGAATTTTACCTGCCTAAGAGAGAAGGATACCCTTCTGAGAAGAGAGTTTTTTGTTCACTCTCTGCAACAGGGTATTCTAGATAGATACATCAGCATTTTTTTAGATAAGAGGCATACCCAAATAGGATTTGGGAAATTACTTAATCCATCCCCCCAAAACGCGAGCTAATCTGACTTGGATCGGATGCTCTACATTGTTGGAAATTTTTTTTTTATAAAAATTAACCAATTGTCTCGAGACTAATTCATAATCATTTTGAACAACATTAAAGCTAAAGGATTCTTGGATAGATGCTTTACCCAGTAGGAAGTTATCACCAAAAAACTGATTAAGAAAAGAAATTGGAAGGCCATTAGAGATTATAATACCCTAAATACTATTGGAAGAGAAATCCTGTTGAAAAATCCTACTTAGAGACATAGCCACAATAACATAAATAAAGGACGAGAGAGGGTCTCCGTCTCTTAAACCTCAACCCACTTGGAAGAAACCTTCTAGTTTAACATTCACCAAAACCAAAAAGCTAGTTGTGGAGATAGAGGTCATGATCATGTTAACAGAGGAGATATTGAATCCCACCTTGATTGAAATGGCCCAAAGGAAGGACCAAGAAATCTTGTCATATGCTTTATGCACATCCAACTTGAAAAACATAGCATATCTTCCCAAGTTTTCCATGGAATGAATAGCTTCTTGGATCACAATGATACTATCCATAATTTTCCTTTCTGGAATAAAATCTCCTTGATTGGATGAGATGAAATTAGCTAAAACATTTCTGATCCTTCTATCAATGATTTTGGTAATCAGTTTATAACTGGTATTACAGAGACTTATTGGTCAAAATTCCTTAACTTCTTTATCTTCAGCTACTTTAGGAATGAGGGCCAAGAAAGTATTATACATCTGTCTTAGAAGGTGTCCATTGTTGAAGAAGACTTGAACCATCTCAATAACCTCTTTCTTGATCACCTCCTAGAAGTTTTGATAGAAAAAATCAAGGAAACCATCAGGACAAAGAGATTTATTTGGTTCCACATCAAAGACAACAAATAAATTTTCCTCCTTCGTGGGTATATTTAAGGGATATATATGTTTTCAAGAGGGGAAATCACATTCTAAAAAAGATCAAAAAAATTATTTTGATCATTCTCCTTTGCATCTTGCCCCCCATGGAAGAGCTCCTTGAATTAATTTAGTATTGTATCATTGATTTCCTTACTCTTGGAATAGATCACCCCATTCTCTCTTCTAATTTCATTAATATTTAGGAGGTTCACTTTTGAAGTAATTGTGAAGTGAAAAAATTTAGTATTCCTATTGCCCTCTTTGAGCCATTTCACTCTTGATTTTTTTCTCCAGTAAACCTCTTCCTTAGCCAAAATATCATGATATTCAATCAACAATTTCTGTTCTTGATCTTTGATAATGGGGTTAAGGCCATCATCCTCCATTAGTTCCTCAATAGTTCTTAAATCCTCAACAATTCTAATTTTTTCTTGGAAAATATTCCCAAAGGTTTCTTCCTATCGCCCTCTTTGAGCCATTTCACCCTTGATTTTTTTCTCTAGTAAACCTCTTCCTTAGCCAAAATATCATGATATTCAATCAACATTTTCTGTTCTTGATCTTTGATAACGGGGTTAAGGCCATCATCCTCCATTAGTTCCTCAATAGTTCTTAAATCCTCAATAATTATAATTTTTTCTTGGAAAATATTCCCAAAGGTTTCCTTATTCCATATTTTGAGATTACTTTTAACATTCTTCAGTTTAAAATTCAATCTAAAACTAGCCACACCATAAACTTGGATACCCCACCATTCCTGAATTCTATTAAAAATATCTGGATGATCCAACCACGTCTTTTCAAACCTGAAAGTTCTTGCTTTCTTGGGATGATTCATCCCCAAATTTAGGAGTAAAGGATTATGATCCGAACCAATTCTGGGGAGGGTTTTTAGAGAATAAATTTGATTGATCATGCACAAATGGATAATCACAAATATTTCTAGTCTAATCTGAATGAGCTTAGACCCCATCCTTTTATTCATCCAAGTATATTTTGTACCCTCCAACTCCAAGTCAAACAAATCATTTCTGGCTAAATATTTAGCTAAATCTTCCATGCTATCAAAATAAGAAATGAAGCCACCCTTCTTCTCACCAGGGGAGAAGGGGGTTTTGAAATACCTACGAATGATCAAATATTTTTCCTTGATTTTTTTTCTTAATTTAGACAAATCCTCCCATAATTTCCTTCTTTCACAAGTCTTATTCAGGGCATATATATTTGATATATACTAAGTTTTTGTTGTCTCAATCTCTAGTAAACCTATAACCACATGCCCTGGAGAAGTGAGAACCACTTCAACCTTCACTACTTTAGGATTCCACATAGTAAATATACCTCTCGAGGCTCCAGAAGATCTACTTCCATCCCAAAAACCTTGTTTCCAAATAATCTTGCTCACCTCTTAATATCTATCCATGCTCTTTTTAGTTTCTGTAAAAATTAAAATATCAGGCTTATTTCTAATTCTAAGGTCCTTAGTTATTCTATGTTTACTAGGGTTGGTCAAACCCCTAATATTCTACGAAATAAGAATCATTTATACTTTCTTAGTGCAGGAAAAAGCCTTCCGCAAAGTTCTTTGTATTCCAATATCCACCTCCTCCCTAACATTATTTTCCCTTAATTCCTTATTACTTTTCCTACCCCTTATAGTTGAATATTTGCATACATCTTCTCTAGAATTGCTTTGGGTAACTATTTTAGATTTACGTACCATTTTTTTGGGAGATGTGGTATTTTCATACGTATCTAAAACATAATCCATTAAAATCCCAAAAACATTTGACATAGCAATGGTATCATCTTGTCTTTGACCAAATGAACTTTGACCTATTGATGAAACCTTGTCCAATGAGGATCCACAAGAAACTTGCAAAGAATATTTTCCTTCCAATTCATGGACATACACATCATATGTTTCTAGAACCACCTCTTTTAAGACAAGATTCTCATTTTTGTTATATTTTTCTGTCTCAAATATTTTTTGAAAAAAATCCCTTAACTGGGGTTTTATCCTTAGACGATCTTGAGGGACTAACTTCTTTTGGTATATCCAATTTTTTTGGCTTCTCATTAATCACCACCCTACCATTTTTCCCAATTTGCCTCCATTCTAAAATCTCCTTATTATTTATCAACATCTGAGTTTTGATGTTGATTCATACTTTTTCTTAGATTGACGACATCTTCTGAAGTCAAGGACCACCAACTTGCATTTACTACTGGTAAAGGGGGATTGTTCATAATTGAATATTTGCACCCGCTCTCCCTCTATGGTCATCAATTTTGATATTATTTTCCATACTAGCATATTGGCACATATTGATATAAAATCTGAAATGAGTAATCCTTTTCTTAGCTTTTGTAACCGGATCTAGAGTTATAAGGGATCCCAAGCTCTTTGCAATACCTATAAAGACCTTCAGTTCCCAAAACGCAAGGGGAAATCCTCAGAGATTAACCTAGATCAAAAACTCAGAAATAATTTTCTCAAAAGGGTTAAAAGTCGGTTCCCATTTTTGGATTACAACATGTGATTTTCAAAGAAACCACGACCCTTCTGCTCAAATTTTTGCAACATGTTGTTTACTGGGTATATTTTCTTGGAATAAACCATTCACATAGGCCAAGACTTCAATGGCTCCATTCAAAACCCATCTCCTCTTTTCCCAGCCTTTAAAATATTCAATGTTGGGTCTAGTACCTAGAAGTTTTGCAAACAAGGCTCCTTCTATAATAGATTTGGCTCTAGCCAAGAGAAGCTCAAGAATTTTAAGAGATAAATTACCTTTCTCTTTAGAAGGCTTCAATCCATCCAAAATATTTGTTTCCATTCTTTTAACAACTAGTCATTCAACCCATGTGGTCTCCACCACGGAATCATCCATATTGTCCTTACTCAAAGCATTCATGTGATCATGCTTGGAGCCACCACTTTGTTGGGTTTTTAGATGATGAGTGCAATGTTTTAGATCATGCCGAATAGTGACACATAGCGAGGATGGGAGATTTGCCCCATAATATGTCGATGATCATTGTAGATACTTACACATTTTGGTTGCCTACTGGAGAGATGAAAGTGAATTTGGAGGATGTATATCACCTATTGTGATTGCCTATTACCGGCGAGAGGGTACAGGTGATGGCTGTAGAGGATGCACAGAGGTAGATGGGGGTTTTTAGGTGGTATTTTACAAGGACACGAATGGATAATGAGGTCCATATAATTCTTGATGCTATACTATAGTGATAATGTGATCACTTCTTCAACTGTAGTGGAGGACGGTGGTGTAGGCATCTTATATAAGATGCGTGATATTTTCCATCGTATAGAGGAGGATAAGATGAGATATTCTTGGGCATGATGTGTATTAGACCATTTGTATATTATAACATAGGAGGATCATGGGGGTGGGCTTGGAGCCACCACTTTGTTGCATGTGTGGGTGTACGAGCATATTGCGATATTGAGGCTATTTGGTGGGCCATGTGGAGAGTGGGTAGACTAAGTATATTTTTCAAGTAGTGAGTAGGTGTGCGGGGTAGGAGGATGGATACTGATACATATATATCTATGTTGGATCGCATGTATCCAGGGGCCATTATTTGGAGGCTATATCATGACTATGGTGGATGGCTTGAGGATACAATGGAGCTTTGATATATTCATCGCACTATGTGGATAGAGGATAAGTTTCCTGGAGTTGTGGAGATATTTGAGGGAGAACATGTGTCATGCAAGTTTGGCATGGCTTAGGATGTGCCCTCATAGCCTTATATATGGGTGAGAGCTACGAGGGCACCGAGGATGATTGAAACAAGATCAAGGCCCACAGGGGTGCAACTAGTACCCCCTCGGCTAAATGTGTCAGATGCGGTCATAAGGCCAATACAAATGGATGACATGGGTTGTACATA
Source organism: Taxus chinensis (assembly GCA_019776745.2). Taxonomy (NCBI): domain Eukaryota; kingdom Viridiplantae; phylum Streptophyta; class Pinopsida; order Cupressales; family Taxaceae; genus Taxus; species Taxus chinensis. The sequence continues at coordinate 27,356,105 of CM034151.1, forward strand.
GGAGTATAGTTCATGGTGGGTAGTGCATCGATGGGTGTTATTATAACTAGTAGTTTTAGATGCAACGGGAGCATCACCGAAAGGAGGGGGAGAGGGGTAGGTACTTACCCCCAGTGGTGATGTCATGTCAGTGACGATAGTGGAGCATGAGTATACGTCCATTGATAGTTGTAGATTGTTAGTTATTTTCTGGATTGTGTCATATCTTACGTGTGAGCTAATGTGATATTTTGGATGGTTATAGGGGATGTTTATATTGATTATAGATACTTCAATCTACACTTTGACGTAGAATGTGCCCACCGATGTGCTCATTGGAGGTGGGATGATAAATCAAGTAGATGCCATCACGGGTGAGCATGCTCATTTATTTGAGCCAGTGGCAATAGCAAAAGATACTTGTACCGTGTTATTGAGAGATTGATACGAGGCATGAGAGGAGATGCAACAAGATAGGGAGGTCGTGGGTGGAGGTTCCCTAGCACAAGATGTATTTTCGAGGTTTGTGGAGCTACAGGTTTATTTTGTAGATCATTCAATCAATCTTACTCTATTACGTAGGTAGGTAGAGAGGTATAGGGGTTGCGACCAATGACATCGAGTGAGTAGTGAATTATCTAATTCTAGAGCTCCCGTAGTTGTAGATAGTGATATTGATGATGAGATATGATATATATGGATGTACGGGCTTGTCCCCTAGCTATTATACTATGTAATTATGATATTTTCATGATATATAGAGATGTATGATTTTTTTCATTGTATTGTATTGTGTTGGTGTGTTCTATTAATATGTGATGTGTTGAGCATAATTCATATTTGTTGATTTGATTTACATTGCGTAGTTTTGAATGTTGAGTAATGGATAATGATGTTTAATTTTGTCATAGATAGATAAGTGATGAGATAGTGCATGTGATAATAGATAGTGTATGAAAAATATATAGTGATTTTACTCCATGTGATAGATAAATTATGCAAAATTACATTATATGTATGAAGAGAGATGTGATGGATAGTAAAATATTAATAAATTGAGTGATGTAAAAGTGTATATGAATGATTGGTCGTAAAAGTGTACCTAAGCGTGTGTTAGTGTGATGAAGAGGGGGGGGGGATATTAGTGATGCCCCTAGTGTGTAGATGATGAGGTTTGTTTATATAAGACCCCTTAGCAGTCAAGAATGATCCATAAAGCAAGAGTGCATCATTGGGAAGTTGTTTAATAATGTAATCTAAATAGATAGATCGATTAAGTATGTATCGCAAGAGATGGAACATGGTTATTATTGTAATAAATCCCTCAACAGTCATATAAGGACCATGAGAACATGAGTGTGTCATCGAGGGGTAAGGTGAGAAAATCACCTACCAAAGACCAAGTGGGCATGGAGTGGTGGAAGCATGTGGAGTGTAAGAAACATGAGTGTATGAACCAAATGAAATGCTAGATGAGATGGTGCCAATGATGGGTGATGCGGAAGTGGGAAGCACAGACGTTGATGGCTTGGGTAGCCAATGTGTAGTAGCAGCACTGTGCGGTGGATCAAATGGTGCAGTGGAGGATGGATGAGATGGAGGGTGTGCATGAATAATAACATGTGGTAGTAGGTGAATATTGATCTTACGAGAAGGTGTAGGAGATAAGTTAACTGAACTAGATGCATGCTTGGATGGAATTGGAAACATAGACTGCTCACGAGAGCGAGGGCCAAAGGTAATGCAACCCTTGTCTTCTAATTTTTGTAATAGATCATGAAGGGTATAACAGTCATTATCACAATGGCCATTGATGCGATGATAGTTGTAATAAGGTCGATCACGTTACCACTGCAAGAAATGAGGTGGATGATGTTGATTAGAAGGTAAGAAAATCAAGAATTTATTAAGCAAAGCACATATCACATCATGAGGCCTAGCATCATGAGAGAATTATAATGGCTCCCACGGAGGATATGAAGAATTTTTAGGTGGGGAGTGATGTGGTGGAGGAGATGAATGATGATTATGTGATGGAGAAGACTAAATTTTCTTGCAGGGTGGAGGAGATGGAGACCTAGTGAGGGACGGTTGAATAGACATAAGAGGAGAAGAACTAGATGATGTAGCAGTAGTAGAACTAGGAGGGGGATCTATGACATGTGTAGCAATGATATCCTATTCTAGATAAATGAATTTATAGCATAAGAGTGAATGATTTGCATGTATCATATTACAAGTGTTGTTTTAAAGTAGGAATCAAGCCACAACAAAATATTAATTTCTTTTCTAAATCAATGATTTAAAAGACTAACTGATGCATTCAAGTATTGTGATGAGTGTTGTTGATACTTGTACTTTAGTTATATTATGGTTTTCAGTCTAGGGCGGTGTCTATGGTTGTTTGTAACAAAGGGAACTATCAGGATTGTTCTCAGTACTTACTTAATAATGAAATTAAGTGAATACAATATTAACTACAATTAGGAAATGGAATGGATTGATAGAAAAGGACTATTAAAGATATAATTAAATGTACTAAAAATAATGTAATGCTGGAAATTTAAATGAATGTAAAATAAAAGAAAGGAAATAATAGTAAATTCTCCCTTCTCATTGGGGAGGAGCGGCCCTTTCTCCTTTCCTTCAGTCAGGTTCAACATTGCAAGTCACACAATAAAGGTTTCCCCTAGAAAGAACTTTTTTTTACAATAATCGTCTAACTGACTGAAAACTAAACTCTTGAATCCTAATACATTCACTCTTTTATATCAAAGCAATCCTAGTCCCTTTAGGAGAGAACTATTTTATTCACAATTCAAAACATCTAATTTATGAGACGATGCTTAAAACATTAACTAATTGTTCTAAGAATTACAATCATGGAAGGAGTTATCTATGCCATGTTTGGATTGAACTAATCTTATTAACTGCAGATGAGGCCCGTAATTGACTCCTTTGATATAGTCAATCAACACCAAAATATATTGCATATTCGGAATTGGTTTCTGATAATCATGATGATTATAAATCCTTAAGTGTTTTTCTGCATCATGTCTTCAAGCAACTGAAGTTAACTAGGATTTCCTGGACCTTGTAATCTATATCAAGGGTGAGGTAGTAGCACATGTTTTATTCTCATGTCATTGTATTAAGTGATGTTCTAGCTATATCAACTCATTGTTCAACCATCTGGGGTATTAATCTCTTTTACACAAGTTCCTTATTTCAAGGAATTATCAATTAGTGATTTGGATGAGTAATGTGTTTCATGACGAGTCTTGCGTTAATGAAAAGGCGAGTCATGCACTATGAGGTGAGTCCTGCACCAATACACCAATGATTCTTGCACTATGATGCAATTAACTTCTGTGATTACTCAACATATGCTTTTCAAAATACATTGTTAATACTCATAAAAGGGTTCATTTAAGCCATATTTGAAGAAGCAATAACAAGATAAAAATAACAAGAATATGCACAACATTTCCTTCCAAAACATAGTAAAGTATTAATTATAAAATGTCAAAATTGTACATAGTGCAAAATGATATTATGGCAACACCATATTTACATGGGATAAAACATGGCAAAATAGGGGTTCATCACTCGCCCACACTTAAGATTCAGCTAGTTCTCCTGCTACCTATTCATTTGTTCAACTATCCTTGAACAATTGTACTCATTGGAAAAGGTTTTCCAAGTCTCATCCTATTTAGTGTTAGAGAATCCAAAGAACTTAGTGACCAACTTCCACCAAGTTGTATAACTATCCTTAGAATGATCAACTATTGAATTACATCATGGTATTGCTACAATGTCTAAGGGAGGCCTATACCTCATCCCAATCCACTTCTCCTACATTTCTAGAATGATTTTGTAGAGATCCTTGGCCCTTTTTAATGACCAACGGAGGTTAGTGGGTGAAATCACCTCCTTTTTCTTGTAATGCTCTGCAAGCAGTTGATACCCTTATTGACAGACAAGGAAATTAACATTGAACATTGGGAGTGCTTTCTCCCTAAAATCCTTCACACAAATTCTCATAATTTTCTTATACCTATCTACTAATTGTAAACAATATACTTGAGACCAAAATATATTTAACAACTAAATGGGGGTAGGAAGATCATGCCTCATTAAGAGATCTATATTAGATTTTTCTTGAACAAATGTTCCCCTTCTTTCCCTCCATTTGGACTGGTGCCTTAGAGTAGAGATAAATGCTCTCAGTTGCACTTCACCCACATAGAAATTTATGGGAGTCTCAATCTTCTCAGGAAGAAGGAACTTATGAACATAAAACTCATATAGGAGATTATTTTCAACATCACTTCCTGATGTGTATGCACACTAAAAAATTGCTTGTCATCATCAAAATCTATAGCTCGCATAGCACGGGCTTAGAGATGTGTCATTTTAGAAATTGTTCCTTTAAAAATAATACATAAAAATTAGATGGGGGGCCTACATGAAATAACATGTTCACACAAATGGTAGAAAGTAAGAACATTCTCTTTCAGAAGCTTGGTCTCTTCCTTCAAATCTGTATTTTCATCCTCAACTCCTCTTAGCCTATGACACTCATGCATCCAATTAACCATTCCTATCAAGAAAATAATTTTAGGAAACACAAAGTATATCTGATTTGTTTTCGATTGAGTGACAACAAGCTCTGTTTCTTATCTAATTTCTTGCAAAACTACAAGGGATGAATTTAACTCTTTTGTCTTTGCTTGAAGGGAGTGAATTTGTTGTTCCTTTTCCTCAAGGGCATGTTGGAGTTGAAGAGTTACCTATTCTTATTGTTTTACAGTTTGATGTAACCATTGGATTTTCTGATTTTTCTTAGCCTCTAGCTGGGACAAACTGGATTCTTTAGCTTAAAGGAGGAGTTATAAATGGGTAATTATTTCTTGAGCTAGTTGAAGCTTAAACTAAATTTTAGAAAGAGACAATACTTATGGCATAATCTTGTCAAGATATTAAGGAGAACTAGGGTATCCTTCCATCATTGGTTTTTTACATTTTTCCAAGACAAGAGGATGAGCAACAGTGCTAGGGGTTTGATCACATTCTTGTTCTTTAATGAGAAAAAAGGGTGATACAGGGTGGAATGGAGACACAGCTGGTGTTTGAAGTAGGTTTTACATAATGGTTGTTGCTTCCTGTTCTTCTTGAGAAAGAACAGTTTTAGTTGGATTTTCATTGAGGGTTTTTTCATGCCTAGATATTCTAGGGAATTTCTTAGGTCACTCTGAAGTGGAGGGTTCTTTCTCTAGAACCAATTTAGACTCTAGGGCACACTTCTTCTAGAATTTCAACCACTTCTTAAGGTCATGCCTCTTCTTAAAAAACTGATGTTTTTAAATCAAATGTATTAGGCCCTGGAATTTTAAGTAAGAGGTACCCCAACATAATTTTTCAATGGTTGAGGAGACAAAATCATACAAAAAACTGAGGAAATTTATTTTGTTCTGGAGTTTAATTTGGCCATGGAAAAGGTGTATCATAATTCTCAACACATGGTCCAAAATGATCTCATATTGTCCTTTACAGGTGAAATATTTGATTACCCACTTAACAACTTATGTCCATAGCTCAAGGAAAGCATTTATTTTGATACCTTTGGACTATCCTTTATTATCCGCAACCAATTCTAATTTTTCCTTTTTTGCCACTGAAAATATTTTAATAATTTCAAAATACAATGTCTTATTATTAACTGATTGACCTTCCTCTGGTATCCCTGAAAGATGGATAATTACAATGGAATGAATGGAATTTTCTTACCTTTTACAGTTGAGTATCCTTCCTCCATGTTTTTGGAAAACTCTTTTGTCATTGTTGTGTTGAACTCTTCGTATGCAAGTAGAAAATAAAGTTATCCCACCTTTTCAAAAGTTGCCACTGACCTTGCATCCGCTAGTAGCTTTGCTAAATTGGTTGGTTCATGCCTTAGTATGAACCCCATGATTGGTGTGTAGAGAACAAGATTGGGAAATATATGAGCACAAGACTAGAAAATATAGGAACATAAGATTGAAAATACAATGTTGCAGAGATGCAAATAGGAACAGGAATGGAGCATGAAATTTGGAAAATTACAAGGAAGACAAAAATGGTTATATATAAAACAACATAAATTGGGAAAGGTTTGAAGAAGTCCCAAGGTGATAGTGGTAGTAATTAGGTACGTGCGGTGATTAATATGGAGGTGGATGGTGAATTTTTGGGGATATGTGAAGCGTGGGAATGCATTGGAAATGGAGAAGGTGGTAAATTTGCACGAGTACAATAATGAGTAGTTCATAAATTAAAATTTGCAACATTTAAGAAAGGAATAATTGTGCATACCTTATTAATTTCACTTGTCACATCATTGGCCATCATCTCAATGTTGATTTGATCCTCCATCCACACATTGTTCTTCATTTATTACATGCATGATTCAGGGGTGGTGACCACCATTGTTGGTTTTCAGCCAACTGCATTATTATTATTAGTTAATAGAAGTAAGGGCCGCCATTGCTGGTTTAAAGTCAATGCCTCTGAGGGTGATGACCACCATTTTTGGTTTTCAGTCATCTCCTCTTTATTCTTGCTGATGAATAAATTAGTCCTGACTTGAATTAGATAAAGGATTTCTGTCCAATTTAGAGTTGAATCTTCTTGAAGTACCTTATGAAATTATTCTTTTGATGTTGGTTTATGGTAAAACCTCAATCTATGCCCATTAACCAACATTACTTTCTTCTCACCATAAATTGGAATCAGTTAAATTGTCCCATTGTTGAATGTTTTCTCGATTTGAAATGGTCCCATCCATCTTGTCTCCAGCTTACCCTTGAAATCCTTATATTTTGAATCAAATAACATATCCCAATCTCCTTTGAACTTCCTTAGCTTGATGTGTTTGTCATGCCATATCTTCCTCTGATGTTGGATGATATCACTCTGATGTAATGCCTAAAGTATAATCTCATCCAACTCAATTAGTTGAACATTCCTTTCTTGTTTTGCCTCTGATAATTCTATTCCCACTTCAATAGTTGTTCTCAAGGTTTGAATCTCAAATTATATGGGAAGAATGAGATTCTTCCCATAAACGAACTCATAAGGAGTGAATCCCGTGGTTATTTTCCAAGTAGTATTGTAGGCCCATACCGCTTCAAGAATTTTTTAAACCCAATTTTTCCTTGAGATATCCACTGTTTTTTTTAGGATATTCTCCAACTCTCTGTTAATAACCTCCACCTGACCATTAGACTGTGGATAATATGGTGATGAATTATTTTGCTTCAGCTGGTATGTTTCCACAAAGGAAATGATTACACCTGACATGACTGGTGCTCCTTGATCTAAAAAAATGGACCTTGGTGCTCCAAATCTTTGGAAGATATATTCATATAAAAACTATGTAACTTTCTCATCTCTTGCATATTGTAGTGCATGTACCTTAGCCCATTTAGTGACATAGTCTGTACAAACCAGAATGTACTCCTTCTTTTAAGAGGTTGGGTCAATTGGTCTAATGAAATTCAATCCCCACTTCTCAAATGGTTCCAAGACAACTTGAGGTTGGAGTGGCATCTCAAATGTAAATGTTGCTTTCCCCATCCTTTGGCATTGATCACATCTCCACACATACTTTTTGACATCCTTAAATGAGGAAGGTCAATACTAACTAGCTCCTCAAACTTTGTAAATTTTCCTTTGAAGTAAATAATGACCTCTTAATGGCTCATTATGACATGCCCTAAGTATGTCAAACACTTCATTCTCAGGTACACACCTGCATAAAACATGGTCAGGTCCACATTTGAGAAGAATTCCATTTAACCATGTATACATCACACTTTGTTTAATTAATTACTTTCTTTTCTTTTGTGTGAAAATGGTTGGGAACTTCTCTGTAGCCAAGTAGTTAGCCACATCTGCATACCAAGGAGAGGTAGTATAAATTGCCAATAGATATTCATCTAGAAAATCATCATTGACCTTCTCTTCTTCTTTTGAGGTGGACAACCTTGAAATAAAATCATCTACCATGTTTGATTTCCCTGGTTTGTCAATGATTTTAATATTAAATTCTTGCATTAACAACAACCACTTGTAGTCATAAAAACACGCACTTAATACTATAATTATACCACAAAGTATGTTGTTTTATATATAGATCTTGTTTAAGAAAAGTATTCACCAATGACCCGTCCCCTAGTCCTGTCGTTGGTCTAGTGGTCATCATTATTTTTCTTACACAGTCGTCAGTTATTTGCATAGTTTTAGTCATATCTCAAGGAGTCTTAATTTTCATTACTCACTCAGTGGTCCTATCTAGTCTTTGACTAGGGTGCCTAGGAAGGGATTGGGGCACCCACGGGCACCTCGATCCTCATTTTTAGGAGTCGTGGTCCTGGTTTAACTTGGTTCATTTATATTTTCAAGGTCATTTTTTATAATTTTCCCTCTCATTCCCCTAGGTAATAGTAAGCATGTTGGGTCATTAGTGTCGAAATTTGAGCAAGATATCCCTACATTAGCACAACATACTTATTATCTTATGTGCAGACTAATTCTACTAAGGGCTAGCTATCTACATAAGGCAAGGGACTACATTTGGGTACTATTTTCATCACACACTGTATAGGAAAGGGAAGTCTATTCTATTCCATCCACCATTTTTGCATTCTATCTAGCTATTACTCGTTATCTCTACATCATTAGCACCAAGACACCTTGGGCACATCATTGCACAAACAATCACATAGAACTACATTGTGTCATAGATGTAGTGCAATTCTTAGTTATAAGTCCACCATCATGGCAACTAAGTTTAGTTTAATCCCTTCATATGCATATTTCATTTTTAGGGGTTTGATGCTTTGTATGGGGTTTTGCACATGATTCTTTATTACAAGTTTACGACATCATAAATGAAGCTGGTGAAACATCCACGTGACAAAAAATGAGTTAATGTGAATACCTAGCAACCAACTTAAGCTATTTTATCCTTGAGATGTTCACTATTCAAGGATACAACGTGTACATTGTTCCTTTTGTCTTTCTTATCTCCGAATAATTTAAATTTATTCATTTCCATTGGCAGATATTTCTTTATCAAAATCACATCTTCATATTTATCATCATGAGACAAGTGCTAATAAAATCCTATTAAGTTTGTGAGCGTCATACTTCTTCCACTTTCAGTCGCTTTCCTCTATGGTCATACCTAGAAGCTTACTGATGGTAATATATCCCCTTCTAATACATTCTCTCTTTCATAACAAAGCTCTAAACTTCGTTACCCAGTTCGTTTGGTCGTCCATCTCAGTCTTCGGTGTTGAACCCTCGCGTCCTACTAGTCGTGTGGGGCTGAGATTGGGGGAAAATGTTTCTTCCCAAATACAAAGCACTATTGTAAAAAAATCCATCAATTCAATAACTTATGAATAATTCATTGTCACATCTTTCGTCCTTCATAGTCTTTGGTGTTGAGCCCACACTTCTTACTAGTAGTGTGAGACTAGGAATGGAGGAAGATGCCCTTACTCATCTACGTCTTGTCTTCGGTGATAAACCCTTGCCTCTTACAGTGGCATGGGGCAAAGCATAGAGGGTCATTCTCATACAAGCATAAAAACATTGCAAAATATTCCCAAAAAAAAAAAAACAACAAAAAAAAAACAAACAAAACAAAAAAAAAGACAAAAAAGAAATTCACTCGCCTATATTTTGCCTTTGGTGATAAGCCCTTGCTTCTCACTAGTAGCATGGGGCAAGGCATAGGGAGTCATTTCAAAAATACAAAATCTTACAGTGCTTACAAATTATAGAATCCCCAAACACGTAATTTAGATGCCTAAGTGAAGAGAGAACTATCCCTTAACCTCATATCTTATCAATCAGCAGGCCACATAACTGTCTAAGTCTAACATGTGACTCATAAAGTGAAAGCTATTTTTGAAACCGGTTTAGTACCATTATGAAGAATGGAGTCACAATTTCCTAAAGGGATTGTTGTTACATTTGTCTCTATATCTTATCTACCTCCTACGTCCTTCTTGATTCTTGGTGATGAGCCACACATCTTACTAGTTGTGTGGAGTCAAGAATGGAGTTGGAATTCTTTTCATCATATCATCACCACCATATCCTGCCAATGGAAAGTGAATTTATGTTATTTGAGCATAAGTTACAATGCGGACACGGTACACGGTACATCGTCTCTCAAAAATAAGTCTGGTCCATCAAATTGCACTCTGGTCCATAAATTGTCAATCACAATGTAAAAATCAAAAAACATTTGAAAATCGTAAAAAATCCAAAAACATTTGATAAATCGTCAAAAATCTAAAAACATTTGAAAAATCGTCAAAAATCCAAAAAAACATTTGAAAAAATCGTCAAAAAATCCAAAACATTTGAAAATCGTCAAAATCCAAAAAACAGTGTAAAAATCGTCAAAATCCAAAAACATTTGAAAATCGTCAAAAATCCAAACACAGTTGTAAAATCATAAAAATTCAAAAAACATTAGAAAAATCCAAAAAAAAAACAGATAAAATTCAAAAACAAACATTAGAAAATCAAAAAATCCAAAAAACAAAAACATTAGAAAAATATAAAATACAAAACCATTGTAAAATTTTCAAAAGACCAAAACATCCACAAAATTGTAAAAACTCATAAGTAACACAGTTCATCCTTTGAACTATTATCCCAAACGAATGGTCCAACCACCTTATGACTACCAATTTCAAACCACTTCTCCTCGCGTGAATCCTCGCTTGGGGAAAATCCGGCTCTCATTGTTTCCTTGTTTGAGGAGAATGGCCCAATCCATTGTACCTTGCTTGGGGGCACATCTAATCAATCCTCACTGTGGAACACGTTAGGGACATGTTTACTAGTTCTTGTGTTTGCATTATTAGTGGCAAATTATTAATTACTTTCTGTATCTTGATATATTACAGGGGGCATCTTGATTTTATGTCCTGGTGTTCTCTGTAATATTCTTATGTTATCTGATTGCATGTTCGTACTGGGGCATCATACTTTCTTGATGGCCTCTGTCTATGCTCTCTTCCATTTTGCATATCGTACTGGGGCATCAAACCTTTTTGATGGCCCCTGTCTATGCTATCACGCATATTACAGTCTAGTCCATCCTGATCTTTTATATCACGATGCATCCTGTTATGTGCTATATTAAAATTAAGATGCTTTTCGTCACGTAGTATCTTCCTGCATGATCAACATCTTACTTTGCACGCCATCCATTCACCCCATACTAATGCATTCTCCAGTTTGCGAATCCTTACTTGATCACCGTTGCAGTTTGCGAATCCTACTTGACGATCTTTCTCAAGTAGCATTCACTATCCAGCAGCTCCTTCTCCCCCACCATCATCACCATGTATTTGATCCATTCATTCTCACTTCTCATTTTTACTCCTCGCCGCTTATACCCCATATTACCCTTCTCACCATTCCTGTCCCCTCTCACCCATTTGTATTCTTTCCTTTCACCCGTTTTCTTCCCGCTTGACAATCTTACTTAACAACCCCTTCTATATGGAATCCTCAGTGGAGGTTTACCCTCTCCCTAAGATCTTCCCGGCTGTAGAAGCTTCTTCACCACATGCCCTCTCATCAAAAACCATCACCACCAAACACATCTTCCAACTCCACCTCTTCTACTTCCCATTCCTGCATCATTACTCTCACCACGTGGCATCCCAATTAAGGATTCCCCTCACACTCTCCACCCTCCACTACATATATTCCTTCATCCATTCATGTTATACTCCTTTGTGTCCTTTATTTCTTATTATCACCTCATCTCATATCATATACCACTTCGGCATACCTCACTCACTCTTTTCTCATCCTTCCCCAAAGACTAGTAAGAAGTGTGGGCTCAACACCAAAGACTATGAAGGACGAAAGATGTGACAATGAATTATTCATAAGTTATTGAATTGATGTATTTTTTTACAATAGTGCTTTGTATTTGGGAAGAAACATTTGCCCCCAATCTCAGCCCCACACGACTAGTAGGACGCGAGGGTTCAACACCGAAGACTGAGATGGACGACCAAACGAACTGGGTAACGAAGTTTAGAGCTTTGTTATGAAAGAGAGAATGTATTAGAAGGGGATATATTACCATCAGTAAGCTTCTAGGTATGACCATAGAGGAAAGCGACTGAAAGTGGAAGAAGTATGACGCTCACAAACTTAATAGGATTTATATTAGCACTTGTCTCATGATGATAAATATGAAGATGTGATTTTGATAAAGAAAATATCTGCCAATGGAAATGAATAAATTTAAATTATTCGGAGATAAGAAAGACAAAAGGAACAATGTACACGTTGTATCCTGGAATAGTGAACATCTCAAGGATAAAATTTCTTTAAATGAACTACATTCATTGGTTCATCAAGATCTTGACCATCTGCAGTGGCCAATTTATAGGCTCCAAAGCCAAATTTATCTATGATTTCGTTGGGCTCAAATTTGTCTTGTTTGTCTCGTTCTTTGGGTGTGTTCTTTCGATTTTCTTTGAGAATGAAATGATTGACCTTAAATTTTCTAGGTTTGAATTTTTTATGGTAGCTATGTCGTAGCTGATTTTGATATACTTGAAGATGATCTAGGGCATTAAGTCGTTTTTCATCAAGAAGCTTGAGTTCATTAAGGCGTGAATGTTGATAATAATCTTTATTGATTACGTCTTTGAGGGATATTCTAAAGGATGGGAATTCAACCTTGACATGTAAAATATCTTCCCCACCATAAACAAGGGAGAGGGGAGTGGGCCTCAGTTTGCATTGTTTGATTTTTTGCTTCTGTTTGTCCATGAATTAATTGATTTGACGATAGATTCAAAATTAAAGATGGAAAAGGTGGCATAAAGATATTCCTAGGTATACATACCTCGTAGAATATATGCACATAGAAGTCTTGATAGGTGAGAATCATTAGTGATGAGATGCCTGCAAGATCGATCGTTGAAAGTATGATGGTCATGACAGGTTGCATTGTTGCAAGTGTCCAAACTTGATGTGGTTGTGTTTCGACAAAAAGGCTAGAGATGTTAGGCATAAGATCCAATATTGGAAGAATAGAATCAAACTTAATGGTACCTGTTGATGGAACCTCGTCTGTAGTGTCTACAGTAATATCAAGGTTTGAAAGGGAGTCTTGAAACGAGATCAAGGTCTCGTTAGATGTTGGAAGAATGTTGTCACCCAAAACAGGTTCAATATATGTTTGGGCTGAAAGAGAGTCTTGAAATAAGTTCAAGTGCTCAGTAGATGTTGGAAGAATGTTGTCATCCAAAACAGGTTCAATATATGTTTGGGCTGAAAGATGTCTTGAAATAAGTTCAAGTGCTCAGTAGATGTTGGAAGAATGTTGTTGTCCAAAACAGGTTCAATGTATGTTTGAACTAATGGAAGGAAATTTGAAGAAGATATGGATTGGTTTGGAATTAGAGAGTCTTGACTGTTGTCGTCATGATCTCGTGGAATTTCAGTATATATAGGAGTTTCGACAGTAGTCATCTCTTCATGGAAAGTTGTGATATTGGATGTGTTGTTGGTTGCAAGAGCATTGTCATCAAGTTCTACAGAGATGACGTCGTCGTCAATTAAGTCTTGGACGTAATTCTTAAATCGTACACATTTATCTATGTGATGACCATCAATGCGATGAAAGTCACAGTATGTGTTAGGTTTGTACCAGCATGGCTTAGCTTCCCCTTTGACAAAGGGTTTTGTAATTGGATATTTTATCAGTTTAGCCTCTTTTAGTTGATGAAAAACACTAGAGAGACTTTCTCCAAGGGGGGTAAACTGACGTTGGACTTTACATGAACTGATTTCTTCGTGAGGTTGTATGATCAGCTTTTTGGGTGATCGCTCACTGATTTGGGTAGCCATATGAGAGAGTTGTGTTGTCATCTTATTAATTTGTTCTAATAGCTCATTGTGTGATGTTTTTCGTGAATTATTCATGTTTGAAAGAGAGGGAGAACGAAGAAATGTGCGATGAATAAATCAACCTATTGATTATGATCTTTATTTTGGCTCAATCAAGTTTTAACAAGGCTATAAGGAGTAAGCTCAAACAAGCTACTCGGGATACAAGTGAGATATAACTTAAACAAGCTATGACGAATATGTTGATTGGTTTGGATTAAACAATCTTAACAGGAGTGAATGTATTGAGTACACTCAAACAAGGTACTCAATACAAGTGGGATGTAGCTCAAACAAGCTATGATGAATATGTTGATTGGTTTGGCTTTAACAAGCTCTGGATTTTTGATAGGAAGAGTAACTCAAACAAGTGACTCAACACAGTTGTGAACTCAAAATGAGTTTTGAAGGGATTTGTGTCGGATGGGATTTTGTGAAACTCGACAGCTGATGAAATAATGAGTGAACTCAAACAAGTCACTCAATGTCATTTTGATATAGCTTGAAACAAGCTAGAAAGAATGTTCTGACAATTGATGAGATAAGGAGTGAACGCAAGTCACTCAATATCTATTGGATATAGCTGAAGACAAGCTATGACAGATGTATTATTGGCTAAAGTGAGCTAATGAAATTGGTGTGATGTTTTGGTCTATGTTGTTGGATTGTTTGGATTTTTTCGCTTGGTATTGAATTGGTTGAGAACCGATTTTTTTTGTGGAACACGATTAGGATTTAAAATTTTACAATGAACACATTGATATTAGCCAAGTTTTATGATAAAAATAATGCTAAACTATTGTGTTTTCAAACAGCAAGCAGTCATGTGGATTCAATTGTTTTGGCTTATGAGGTAACTTCTTCAGGAATGATCATTGTTTCATGCAATCATACAAGTATGCTGTGAAATGGTGGATGCAGGCTCTTATTACTCCAAGAAGATGCGTCCTCCGATATACCCTAGTCCTGATATACCTAATTCTGTACGGGGACAGAATTGGTACGGGGAACCCTTAGAGCACTGGAGGAGACTCACCAATTCTTACTTGCCTGTTTCGGAGTGAATCACCACGTCCAGAACAGGTTTTGTGAAAAGGTGGAAGGTGATGGAGGGATGAATGTGTATGGTGTCCTTATAACTCCCCGAAGATTTACAGGGACGATGCCCAGGCTTCGTTGTTACAGCTATTTAGGCGTGACTCGCATGCGCTGCACGACAGCATTACCTGTAAGTGAAGAGCAGCGGCGAGGTAAATACCGAACGCTGTGATGAGACTAGGTCTCAAAGTGCAATGCAAATGCAAATGCTGTTGGTGCGTGGTAGTCAAGTCCACGTCACCGGTGTAGCTTTGGTGGTGATGAAATCCACCTCGTCTACGTGCAAAAACAATATGATAAAGTGATTAAACGCAGGGTTCTTTCCAACTTGAAATAAATCACTAGCAGAAAATAATTGCGTACCTGAGCGTCCTTTTTTTTTAGTTTCAGCAATTGTCTTTAAATGGTGGTATTGTTTGCGGGATTTTTGTTGTTTTTTTTTTTGTTTTTGTTTTTGACAATATTCCAGCAACGCGGTTCTACAGAAAACAAATTAGTAGTTATCCTGCAAATGAAATGTTAGAAAAGTGATCGTGGTTGTTTTTGATTTGCCAGATCGCTCAAAGGCGCAGAAAAAGAGCATACACAACCAACGACCAAACAAATATTAAGAATATGACAAAGGAAAATAATTATTAAAATGACAGTTGAAAAACAAAGCTAGGGGATCCTGCAATGTTAGAACAAGAAACTAAAAAAAATTGTGACCGTTTCTGATTTTCTAGATCGCTTGAAGGCGCAAGAAAAGAGCATACGCGGATACAATTGAAATAGTTTCTGATTTTTTGTTCGAAAAAAAATAAATATTAATAATTATTGCAATTAATCATGATTGTGAAATAGCGATAATGATTATGTTCACAAAAAAGAAAAATGATGAAAGAAGAGGGTGAAAACGTTACCGAGAAGTGTTTTCGCGGAAAATTTAAATGTAAGGCAAAAAATTAAAAATAAAAATTATTTTCTAAAGCTTGAGTGGCCTCACGTTTCTGATTTCCAAGATCACTTTTGAAGTGCGAGGAAAGAGCATACGTGTGAGGATGTTTCGTGAAATAAAAATTAAAAAAAAAAAATAAATAAAATTATAATTTTGTTGTTTTTTTTTGCAAAAAAGATAGGTGTTAGAAGAAATGAAACCAAATTTTTTCTGTAAGTCTAAATCTAAAAATTATTTTTTCATTGCATATATCTTTTCAATACCTTTCTGTTAAAAAAAAAATGAAGTCATTCCGAGTTCGGGAGCAAAAGTTATGGCTTCCGGAAGATGGGCTACGAGAACGCTCTGAATGAAAATTTTAAACGTGAGAAAAACGTCCCGGGAGTTGGTTTTGTTTATTTTCTGACTTCTATACTTCACCTGAGAAGCTAAAATTTGGACAGCAAGGTTAAAAAATAAAAATAAATAGAAAGAAAGTGTTAGATCATAAAATGATTGACTAAAATAAAAGAAAGAAAAAAATAGTAAATGATTAACTTCTTACAAAACAGTTATTTTAGCAAAAGGAAATAAATAAATATATTTTCCGGATTGGTTGTCCCATGACACTAAGATGATAAACTAATGATTAGTGCTTGTGTTTCTATAGATTACGAGTGAATAGCAAAATCAGAACTACTAAACACCAAGCACCGAGGAGATCAAAGACAGGATGAGCTGCATAGTTTCATTGTTGCTATAACCTGCAGATACACCACAAGACACCACACAACAAAAACACTACCCAAAGCGTGAAGGTTAACCAAAGAAGACCAAAAGGAACAGAAAAGGAAATAATAATAAACAATAATAAACAAAGAACAGATAAAACCACTAATTGAGAAAGTAATGGTAACAGATCGAAAGTCCCACCGGGCGTGCCAGAATGTAAGCTATGAAAAATACACTACTAACAAGGAAGTAAAATACCAATAATCATACCTCCTCCTTCGCGTTCCGTAGCAAACCTCAGAATGGGCTAGGAAACTTGGATTGAGCCCTGATTTTGTGATATGTAGGTGCTTTTCTTCAAGACGGAGCAAGACCTTCCTGCAACAACGATCCTCTTACTTTGCACTAGATGGGAAAAAGGATTATGAGGCTATTTTGGCATTAGGACGAGGCAAAATGATGTTCTTTGCTCAAAGGATGCAAGAACTTAGATATGGCATGAAAGCTTATTCTCCGTGTGTTTAGAGGGGAGGGGTAAGGTTGTATTTATAGCCTGAGGGAGTGATTAGCTTAAATTAATTTAAGTAATCATGGTTTGAAAATGTGGGCAAGTGGGTGGTTTGAAAATTAAGTGGGTGGTTTGAAAATGTGGGCAAGATTAGGTGGATGGTTTGAAAATGTGGGCAAGATTAGGTGGATGGTTTGAAAATGTGGGCAATATTAGGTGAGTGGGGGCCACGAAGAATGGGTGAGGATTTGAATTATATTTTTAATTCATAAGTGGAGGATTTTAGGTGAGTGGGGACCACGAATGGTGGGTGAGGATTTGAATTTGAATTTTTAATTCAATAGTGGAAAAACATGGAGAATAATGACATGTTGTGAGGATTAGATTATTTTTAGATTTGGAAATGGATAATTAATCAAATTATATTTGATTAATTCGAAGTGTATTTTTGTGGGAAATGAGGAAGGGAAATTAATTGATTTAGGATAGATGTGAAATTGGGGTGTCTACATTTGCCCCTCTTTGGAAGGGTACTATGAAAGTAGTGTCCTTTCAAAGAAAGTAGACGGTATGGGGGAAGAATTCAATCTACTTTTTAAAAGGTAGAGTGAATGTTTGTTGGGGAGAATAGAAAGTGGTGAGTGACGGATGTCATGGTATCCTCCAAAACAAAAATGTCATGAGAAGATGTGATTATGGATAGATGTGGTGATGCCCCCTCGAGAGGATTGACGAGAATGAAATATACGACAAAACTCTCGAAAAGAAGGGAAATGGATTTGGTGGAGAAGAGGACGGTAATGGAGTGGAAGAGACTGGAATGACCGCATGATGCAAATGGAGGAAGGATTCAATCGACCTTGAATGCTAGGTGTGAGGGTGTGTGGGAAAGAGAAAAGGGAATGGATAGGGTTGGGGGTTGATTATGAGAAGAGTAAGGGAGATAGGGGAGGGGAAAAAAAAGGAATGAAAGAGGTAGAAATAAGAGAGAGGGATGATATGGGAAGAAGGGAATGATGAAGGACAAACAAGGAAAAAAGAGGAAAATGACAGAGTAGAGGGTGAAGGGATGAAATAGAGAGATGTGCAAAATGAAGGAAGCAACAGAGATAGTAAAGAGGGATACGTGGCAGTGAAATAAATGAGAGAGTGAAGAAAAGGAGGAAATGGGAAAGGATAAATAAGAAGGAGAAAACGAGGTGGGAGTAGGGGGTGAAATGGAGGGAAATGGAAAGAGGACAAAAGAAGAAGTAGAACGGAGAAAAAAAAGAAACTATGAGGGGCGAGGAAAGTGTGAAAAAGAGGAGAGAAAGGAAGAGAAACATATACAGAATGAACAAAAAGGTAGGGGTGGTAGAGAAAAGGGGAAGTGGTCAGAAGAAACGTGAAAATTAGGGGAGAGGAAAGGAAGATAGAACGAATACAAGGAGAAGATTGAAGGAATCACGTCATTGCGAGGAAGACCAAGGCAAAGAATATGGAAAACAGAATGGGGGATAGAAGAGGCAATGCCAATGAAAGGATGTAGGGGACAATGAGTGGTGGGAAGGGTGAAAGAAAAAATGAAGAAAAAGAGAAAGCGAATGAGGACTGGAAAGGGTAACAACAAAGGGACGTTAGGGAACAACCCGTTGCCAATGAGTGGTGGGTTAGAGGCGGGAAGGAATGAAGGGAAACTCTAGAAGGTCCAAGGGAGAATGAGGTCGTGCGGAACAGTGATAATGTTGAAATTATGAGTGCGGGAAGAGAAGATGATGATGAAAGAATGATATAGGAGTATTAACAGTAATGACGAATATGGGTGGGTAGGAATGTAGGGGGAAGTGAGAAGATGAAGGGGAGAGTGAAGAAGATGGGGGAGGAGTTGGGACGAAGTGAAAGCAAGGATGAATGGGGGTGATGAGGATGAACGAGGTGAGGATGAAGAACCAATACATGAAAAGAATGGGAAGAAACGGTATGAAGGATGATGGATCAAGGAGGGGAAAATGGGGGAAAAGAATGTGATTGTAGGTGGAAGAGATGAGGTGTATGTTGTAAGAAGATGTGTGGAGAAAGGATAATAGTAGGAGGAAAAAGTGGGTAATAGGAGATACCAGGTGGAAGAAACGATCGATAAAGTGAACTAAGAATGAGGCGGGGGAGAAGTTCACGATGACAAGTTAAGTGTAGGGAGGACCCTGACATAAGATTGTCATATGATGGAAGTGGTTAAGTAAGATTGCCATGTGAGCAAAACTGGAGAGTGAAAAAGATGTAGGGGAGGAGTTAGGACAAAGTGAAAGCGAAGAGAGGATGGGGGTGATGAGGATGAACGAGGTGAGGATGAAGAACCAATACATGAAAAGAATGGGAAAAGTGGTCAAGCGAGAAGTGGTGTTTGCGAGAAGCAAAAAGGAGGTGAAAGGATGTGATAATGGGGAATGAAGAGGAAATATGGATGGTGAAGGGTGTGTAGTGATGGGGAAAGGCAAGGAGACAGATCATCCTTAAGAGGGACTCTTAAGTGAGATGGGGACAGGAAAGGAGCAGATCATGCCGGGTGAGTGGTTAAGTAAGATCGCCAAGCTGAGAAAGAAGGATGATGTTAGAGTTGGTGGGAATAGGGTATGACAAAATGGACTGAAGGGGAACCCTCAAGTGAATTTGCCATACTACGAGAGCGTGTAAGTAGGATGACCTAGGCATAAGGTGGATTTGGGGAAGGATGAGAAAAGAGTCAGTGAGGTATGCCTAAGTGGTATATGATATGAGATGAGGTGATAATAAGAAAGAAAGGACACAAAGGAGTATAACATGAATGGATGAAGGAATATATGCAGTGGAGGGTGGAGAGTGTGAGGGGAATCCTTAATTGGGATGCCCACGTGGTGAGAGTAATGATGCGGGAATGGGAAGTAGAAGAGGTGGAGTTGGAAGATGTGTTTGGTGGTGATGGTTATTTGATGAGAGGGCATGTGGTGAAGAAGCTTCTACAGCGGGAAGATCTTAGGGAGAGGGTAAACCTCCACTGAGGATTCCATATAGAAGGGGTTATTAAGTAAGATTGTCAAGCGGGAAGAAAACGGGTGAAAGGAAAGAATACCAATGGGTGAGAGGGGACAGGAATGGTGAGAAGGGTAATATGGGTATAAGCGGCGGAGGAGTAAAAATGAGAAGTGAGAATGAATGGATCAAATACATGGTGATCATGGTGGGGGAGAAGGAGCTGCTGGATAGTGAATGCTACTTGAGAAAGATCGTCAAGTAGGATTCGCAAACTGCAACGGTGATCAAGTAGGATTCGCAAACTGGAGAATGTATTAGTATGGGTGAATGGATGGGGTGCAAAGTAAGATGTTGATCATGCAGGAAGATACTCACGTGACGAAAAGCATCTTAATTTTAATATAGCACATAACAGGATGCATCGTGATATAAAAGATCAGGATGACTAGACTGTAATATGCGTGATAGCATAGACAGGGGCCATCAAAAAGGTTTGATGCCCCAGTACGATATGCAAATGGAAGAGAGCATAGACAGAGGCCATCAAGAAAGTATGATGCCCCAGTACGACATGCAATCAGATAACATAAGAATATTACAGAGAACACCAGGATATATAAAATCAAGATGCCCCCTGTAATATATCAAGATACAAGAAAGCAATTAATAATTTGCCACTAATAATGCAACACAAGAACCAGTAAACATGTCCCTAACGTGTTCCACAGTGATGATTGATTAGATGTGCCCCCAAGCAGAGGTACAAAGGATTGGGTCAGTCTCCTCAAACAAGGAAACAATGAGAGCCGGATTTTCCCCAAGCGAGGATTCACGCGAGGAGAAGTGGTTTGAAATTGGTAGTCATAAGGTGGTTGGACCATTCGTTTGGGATAATAGTTCAAAGGATGAACTGTGTTACTTATTGAGTTTTTACAATTTTGTGGATGTTTTTGGTCTTTTGAAAATTTTACAAATGTTTTTGTATTTTGGATTTTTTCTAATGTTTTTGTTTTTGGATTTTTGGATTTTTAAGATTTTCTAATGTTTTTGAATTTTTAGGATTTTACACTATGTTTTTGGATTTTTTTGTTTTTGACGATTTTCAAATGATTTTTGGATTTTTACATTGTTTTTGGATTCTTGATGATTTTCAAATGTTTTTGGATTTTTGGATTTTTACACTGTTTTTGGATTTTTGATGATTTTCAAATGTTTTTAGATTTTTGACGATTTTTACAATGTTTTTGGATTTTTGATTTTTGGATTTTTTGGATTTTTTTACGATTTTCAAATGTTTTTGGATTTTTACATTATGATTGACAATTTATGGACCAGAGTGCAGAATTATTTTTGAGAGACGATGTACCGTGTTCCGCATTGTAACTTATGCTCAAAATAACATAAATTCACTTTCCATTGGCATGATATGGTGGTGATGATATGATGAAAAGAATTCCAACTCCATTCTTGACTCCACACAACTAGTAAGATGTGTGGGCTCATCACCAAGAATCAAGAAGGACGTAGGAGGTAGATAATGAATATAGAGACAAATGCTAACAACAATCCCTTTGGGAAATTGTGACTCCATTCTTCATAATGGTACTGAACCGGTTTCAAAAATGGCTTTCACTTTATGAGTCACATGCTAGACTTAGACAGTTATGTGGCCTGCTGATTGATAAGATATGAGGTTAAGGGATAGTTCTCTCTTCACTTAGGCATCTAAATTACGTGTTTGGGGATTCTATAATTTGTAAGCACTATAAGATTTTGTATTTTTGAAATGACTCCCTATGCCTTGCCCCATGCTACTAGTGAGAAGCAAGGGCTCATCACCAAAGGCAAAATATAGGCGAGTGAATTTCTTTTTTGTCTTTTTTTTTTTTTTGTTGTTGTTTTTTTGTTTTATTTTATTTTTTTGGAATATTTTGCAATGTTTTTATGCTTGTATGAGAATGACCCTCTACGCTTTGCCCCATGCCACTTGTAAGAGGCAAGGGTTTATCACCGAAGACAAGACGTAGACGAGTAAGGGCACCTTCCTCGATTCCTAGTCTCACACTACTAGTAAGAAGTGTGGGCTCAACACCAAAGACTATGAAGGACGAAAGATGTGACAATGAATTATTCATAAGTTATTGAATTGATGGATTTTTTTACAATAGTGCTTTGTATTTGGGAAGAAACATCTGCCCCCAATCTCAGCCCCACACGACTAGTAGGACGCGAGGGTTCAACACCGAAGACTGAGATGGACGACCAAACGAACTGGGTAACGAAGTTTAGAGCTTTGTTATGAAAGAGAGAATGTATTAGAAGGGGATATATTACCATCAGTAAGCTTCTAGGTATGACCATAGAGGAAAGCGACTGAAAGTGGAAGAAGTATGATGCTCACAAACTTAATAGGATTTATATTAGCACTTGTCTCATGATGATAAATATGAAGATGTGATTTTGATAAAGAAAATATCTGCCAATGGAAATGAATAAATTTAAATTATTCGGAGATAAGCAAGACAAAAGGAACAATGTACACGTTGTTTCCTGGAATAGTAGAGTTATTTCAAGAATAAAATTTCTTTGAATGGAACTGCATTCATGGGTTTTTCAAGGATCTTGACCATCTGTCAATGGCCAATTTATAAGCTCCAAACCCAAATTTATCTATGATTTCGTTGGGCTCAAATTTGTCTTGTTTGTCTCGTTCTTTGGGTGTGTTCTTTCGATTTTCTTTGAGAATGAAATGATTGACCTTAAATTTTCTAGGTTTGAATTTTTTATGGTAGCTATGTCGTAGCTGATTTTGATATACTTGAAGATGATCTAGGGCATTAAGTCGTTTTTCATCAAGAAGCTCGAGTTCATTAAGGCGTGAATGTTGATAATAATCTTTATTGATTACGTCTTTGAGGGATATTCTAAAGGATGGGAATTCAACCTTGACATGTAAAATATCTTCCCCACCATAAACAAGGGAGAGGGGAGTGGCCTCAGTTTGCATTGTTTGATTTTTTGCTTCTGTTTGTCCATGAATTAATTGATTTGACGATAGATTCAAAATTAAAGATGGAAAAGGTGGCATAAAGATATTCCTAGGTATACATACCTCGTAGAATATATGCACATAGAAGTCTTGATAGGTGAGAATCATTAGTGATGAGATTCCTGCAAGATCGATCGTTGAAAGTATGATGGTCATGACAGGTTGCATTGTTGCAAGTGTCCAAACTTGATGTGGTTGTGTTTCGACAAAAAGGCTAGAGATGTTAGGCATAAGAGCCAATATTGGAAGAATAGAATCAAACTTAATCGTACCTGTTGATGGAACCTCGTCTGTAGTGTCTACAGTAATATCAAGGTTTGAAAGGGAGTCTTGAAACGAGATCAAGGTCTCGTTAGATGTTGGAAGAATGTTGTCACCCAAAACAGGTTCAATATATGTTTGGGCTGAAAGAGAGTCTTGAAATAAGTTCAAGTGCTCAGTAGATGTTGGAAGAATGTTGTTGTCCAAAACAGGTTCAATGTATGTTTGAACTAATGGAAGGAAATTTGAAGAAGATATGGATTGGTTTGGAATTAGAGAGTCTTGACTATTGTCGTCATGATCTCGTGGAATTTCAGTATATATAGGAGTTTCGACAGTAGTCAGCTCTTCATGGAAAGTTGTGGTATTGGATGTGTCGTTGGTTGCAAGAGCATTGTCATCAAGTTCTACAGAGATGACGTCGTCGTCAATTAAGTCTTGGACGTAATTCTTAAATCGTACACATTTATCTATGTGATGACCATCAATGCGATGAAAGTCACAGTATGTGTTAGGTTTGTACCAGCATGGCTTAGCTTCCCCTTTGACAAAGGGTTTTGTAATTGGATATTTTATCAGTTTAGCCTCTTTTAGTTGATGAAAAACACTAGAGAGACTTTCTCCAAGGGGGGTAAACTGACGTTGGACTTTACGTGAACTGATTTCTTCGTGAGGTTGTATGATCGGCTTTTTGGGTGATCGCTCACTGATTTGGGTAGCCATATGAGAGAGTTGTGTTGTCATCTTATTAATTTGTTCTAATAGCTCATTGTGTGATGTTTTTCGTGAATTCTTCATGTTTGAAAGAGAGGGAGAACGAAGAAATGTGCGATGAAGAAATCAACCTATTGATTATGATCTTTGTTTTGGCTCAATCAAGTTTTAACAAGGCTATAAGGAGTAAGCTCAAACAAGCTACTCGGGATACAAGTGGGATATAACTTAAACAAGCTATGACGAATATGTTGATTGGTTTGGATTAAACAAGCTTAGCAACAGATGAAAATGTAAGGAGTACACTCAAACAAGGTACTCAATACAAGTGGGATGTAGCTCAAACAAGCTATGATGAATATGTTGATTGGTTTGGCTTTAACAAGCTCTGGATTTTTGATAGGAAGAGTAACTCAAACAAGTGACTCAACACAGTTGTGAACTCAAAATGAGTTTTGAAGGGATTTGTGTCGGATGGGATTTTGTGAAACTCGACAGCTGATGAAATAATGAGTGAACTCAAACAAGTCACTCAATGTCATTTTGATATAGCTTGAAACAAGCTAGAAAGAATGTTCTGACAATTGATGAGATAAGGAGTGAACGCAAGTCACTCAATATCTATTGGATATAGCTGAAGACAAGCTATGACAGATGTATTATTGGCTAAAGTGAGCTAATGAAATTGGTGTGATGTTTTGGTCTGTGTTGTTGGATTGTTTGGATGTTTTCGCTTGGTATTGAATTGGTCGAGAACTGATTTTTTTGTGGAACACAACTAGGGTCTGAACTTTTACAATGAACACATTGATATCAGCCAAGTTTTATGATAAAATAATGCTAAACTATTGTGTTTTCAAACAGCAAGCAGTCATGTGGATTCAATTGTTTTGGCTTATGAGGTAACTTCTTCAGGAATGATCATTGTTTCATGCAATCATACAAGTATGCTGTGAAATGGTGGATGCAGGCTCTTATTACTCCAAGAAGATGCGTCCTCCGATATACCCTAGTCCTGATATACCTAATTCTGTACGGGGACAGAATTGGTACGGGGAACCCTTAGAGCACTGGAGGAGACTCACCAATTCTTACTTGCCTGTTTCGGAGTGAATCACCACGTCCAGAACAGGTTTTGTGAAAAGGTGGAAGGTGATGGAGGGATGAATGTGTATGGTGTCCTTATAACTCCCCGAAGATTTACAGGGACGATGCCCAGGCTTCGTTGTTACAGCTATTTAGGCGTGACTCGCATGCGCTGCACGACAGCATTACCTGTAAGTGAAGAGCAGCGGCGAGGTAAATACCGAACGCTGTGATGAGACTAGGTCTCAAAGTGCAATGCAGATGCAAATGCTGTTGGTGCGTGGTAGTCAAGTCCACGTCACCGATGTAGCTTTGGTGGTGATGAAATCCACCTTGTCTACATGCAAAAACAATATGATAAAGTGATTAAACGCAGGGTTCTTTCCAACTTGAAATAAATCACTAGCAGAAAATAATTGCGTACCTGAGCGTTCTTTTTGTTTTTTTTTTTTTCAGCAATTGTCTTTGAATGGTGGTATTTTTGCGGGATTTTTGTTGTTTTTGTTTTTGTTTTTTTTTGACAATATTCCAGCAACGCGGTTCTACAGAAAACAAATTAGTAGTTATCCTGCAAATGAAATGTTAGAAAAGTGATCGTGGTTGTTTTTGATTTGCCAGATCGCTCAAAGGCGCAGGAAAAGAGCATACACAACCAACGACCAAACAAATATTAAGAATATGACAAAGGAAAATAATTATTAAAATGACAGTTGGAAAACAAAGCTAGAGGATCCTGCAATGTTAGAACAAGAAACTAAAAAAAAATGTGACCGTTTCTGATTTTCCAGATCGCTCGAAGGCGCAAGAAAAGAGCATACGCGGATACAATTGGAATAGTTTCTGATTTTCTGATTTTCGATTTTTTTAAATGTTAATAATTATTGCAATTTAATCATGATTGTGAAATAGCGATAATGATTATGTTCACAAAAAAGAAAAATGATGAAAGAAGAGGGTGAAAACGTTACCGAGAAGTGTTTTCGCGGAAAATTTAAATGTAAGGCAAAAAATTAAAAATAAAAATTATTTTCTAAAGCTTGAGTGGCCTCACGTTTCTGATTTCCAAGATCACTTTTGAAGTGCGAGGAAAGAGCATACGTGTGAGGATGTTTCGTGAAATAAAAATTAAAAAATAAAAATAAATAAAATTAGAATTTTGTTGTTTTTTTGCAAAAAAGACAGGTGTTAGAAGAAATGAAACCAAAATTTTTCTGTAAGTCTAAATCTAAAAATTATTTTTGCATTGCATAGATCTTTTCAATACCTTTCTGTTAAAAAAAAAATGAAGTCATTCCGAGTTCGGGAGCAAAAGTTATGGCTTCCGGAAGATGGGCTACGAGAACGCTCTGAATGAAAATTTTAAACGTGAGAAAAACGTCCCGGGAGCTGGTTTTTTTTATTTTCTGACTTCTATACTTCACCTGAGAAGCTAAAATTTTGACAGCAAGGTTAAAAAATAAAAATAAACAGAAAGAAAGAGTTAGATCATAAAATGATTGACTAAAATAAAAGAAAGAAAAAAATAGTAAATGATTAACTTTCTACAAAACAGTTATTTTATCAAAAGGAAATAAATAAATATATTTTCCGGATTGGTTGTCCCATGACAGTAAGATGATAAACTAATGGATAGTTCATATGTTTTTACAGATGACGAGTAAATAGCAAAGCCAAAACTGTCAACTAAATACCAAGCACCGAGGAGATCAAAGACAAGATGAGCTTCAGAGTTTCATTATTGCTATAACCTGCAGATACACCACAAGACACCACACAACAAAAACACTACCCAAAGCGTGAAGGTTAACCAAAGAAGACCAAAAGGAACAGAAAAAGAAATAATAATAAACAATAATAAACAAAGAACAGATAAAACCACTAATTGAGAAAGTAATGGTAACAGATCGAAAGTAACCGGGCGTGCCAGAATGTAAGCTATGAAAAATACACTACTAACAAGGAAGTAAAATACCAATAATCATACCTCCTCCTTCGCGTTCCGTAGCAAACCTCAGAATGGGCTAGGAAACTTGGATTGAGCCCTGATTTTGTGATATGTAGGTGCTTTTCTTCAAGACGGAGCAAGACCTTCCTGCAACAACGATCCTCTTACTTTGCACTGGATGGGAAAAAGGATTATGAGGCTATTTTGGCATTAGGACAAGGCAGAATGATGTTCTTTGCTCAAAGGATGCAAGAACTTAGATATGGCATGAAAGCTTATTCTCCGTGTGTTTAGAGGGGAGGGGTAAGGTTGTATTTATAGCCTGAGGGAGTGATTAGCTTAAATTAATTTAAGTAATCATGGTTTGAAAATGTGGGCAAGATTAAGTGGGTGGTTTGAAAATGTGGGCAAGATTAGGTGGATGGTTTGAAAATGTGGGCAAGATTAGGTGGATGGTTTGAAAATGTGGGCAATATTAGGTGAGTGGGGGCCACGAAGAATGGGTGAGGATTTGAATTATATTTTTAATTCATAAGTGGAGGATTTTAGGTGAGTGGGGACCACGAATGGTGGGTGAGGATTTGAATTTGAATTTTTAATTCAATAGTGGAAAAACATGGAGAATAATGACATGTTGTGAGGATTAGATTATTTTTAGATTTGGAAATGGATAATTAATCAAATTATATTTGATTAATTCGAAGTGTATTTTTGTGGGAAATGAGGAAGGGAAATTAATTGATTTAGGATAGATGTGAAATTGGGGTGTCTACAATTACTCATTATCTCTACATCATTGGCACTAAGGCACCCTAGGCACATCATTGCACACACAAATCACACAGAACTACATTGTGTCATAGATGTAGTGCAATGCTTAGTTGTAAGTCCATTATTATGGCCACTAAGGATAGTCTAACCCCTTCATATGCATCTTTTGTTTTTAGGGGTTTGATGCTTTGTATGGGGTTTTATAGATGATTCTTTATTACAAGTTTACGACATCATAAATGAAGCTGGTGAAACATCCACGTGACAAAAAATGAGTTAATGTGAATACCTAGCAACCAACTTAGATTTGGGTTCTGAGATATTCTATAGACCAAGGTGCTTGAAGACATCCTAATCCTTCCCCAAGTATCCCAGTCTAACCAAATCTGCCCCTACTACAAATTTCTGAGGTGTGTTGTGTTACTTTGAACCGCCTATCCATCATCTCACTCAGTCCTAGATCACAGTGAGGTAATTCATTTTTAGGTTAGTACCTTTTCCCTTCTATTTCAATTATCTCACTCCATTTAAAATATCAAGTAAATTATTTAGCATTTATATTTCAATTTATATCAATTATTTCATTGATGTACTTCTTAGATTAACTGTTAAAATTCATATTTTAGTTAATCACCACCTTACAATATTGTTATGCACTAAAGGTTTGTTCATTAGATACTTAATAACAGAGTGATCAGTGTGAACAATCACTTCATAGCCTGTGATATAATGAAAAAACTTTTTAAGTTCATATAAAACTATAAGAAATTCCTTCTTTGTGGTGGTGTAATTTATTTAAGTAGGGGATAAGTTTTTACTGATATAATAAATAACATTCATAGGTTCTCCTTCCTCTTATTGTCCAAGGAAAACCCCTACTACTTCATTGGAAGCATCTATTTGTATATGGAAGGGAAGCTTCCAATTTGGACCTCTCAATACTAGTGTTTTATCAATTTATCTTTGATAGTATCAATAGATTGTTGGCATTCTTCTATCTATTCAAATTCAGAGTCTTTAATTAGGAGAGAAAAAAATAGAAAATCTATCTTTCTAAAGTTTGAAATAAACCTTCTATAGTAACCATCATGGCCAAGAAAACTTCTTACCTCTCTTTGGTTTGTGGGATATGGGAGCTTTACAATGATACTAACCTTTTCTGGGTCTACCTTGATCCCTTCACCTGAAATGTGATGGCCTAAAACTATTCCTTGCTCCAACATAAATAAAAAAAATTCATGGTTCAAGGATAATTGATGTTTTTTCACACTTAGATAGGAATATTTCTAGATTGTCAATTGCCTCTTGGAATGTTTTTCCATAAATAGTGAATTCATCCATGTAAATCTCTACGTAATCATGGGTGAGATTTGAAAATATTGTCAACACGACTCTTTGAAAAGTGGTAGGAGCATTACATAAACCAAAAGGAAACACCATGTAAGCAAATGTTCCCCACGGGCAAGTAAAAGTTGTTTTGTCTTGGTCCTCAAGTGATACTGTTATCTGTCTGTACCTGTTGAATCCATACATGAATGAAAAATACCTTTTTTCCAGATAAATTATCTAAGAATTGATCAATAAACGGTAATGGAAAATAATCCCGATGTGTTACCTTATTTAATTCCATGTAATCCACACAAACCCTCAATTTTCCATTCTTTTTAGGAATTATAAATAATGGAGAAACCCACTGTCTATCTAAGATCAGATAAATGAATCCTACCTTCAGAATTTTTTCAATTTTAGTTTTTATAATGTCTCTTAAGGAAGGTTTTATCCTTCTTTGAGGTTGTTTAAATGGTCTCGAATAAATAGTGTATATGTGGTGTGTACAAATACTAGGATGAATACCCTTCATATCGCTATAATCCTAACCAAAAGCTTGAGGATGAGAGCATAAGATTTTAAACAACGTATTCTCTTCCTGACTATTTAGCCAACTATTGACTAACAATGTTTTCCCTAGGAAAATAGGTATATGTTTGGTATCTGGATGAAGAGAATCCACAACAGGGAACTCTCTTAATAATGCATTCAATGAACACCTGTGGGGAAGTAATTTGTAAATAGTACTAATATTTGAAAGATGAACTTGGTTAGATCTATATTTCGTGTAAAAGGATGGATAATAGGTTAGTTGTTTTCATCCATAAAATCATCTCTTGTTTCAATTAATTATGGTATAGAACTATAAATAAATGATGAGTGTCATCAATCCTCTTCATTAATAATGTCAATCCAGGGTTGGTGTCTGATGGTTGTATGCAATAAGAGAAAGAGATCTTTGGAAAACAACTCCTTCAAACACAATCCAAACTTGGATAAATTGAAAAGCACACTTACGGAAATGGAAAAGCACACTTGCATAAATCAAAATCACACTTGTATAAAAGAAATCACACTTGCATAAAGGAAATTTCTAAATTGGAAATTAATCAAATAAAACACCTACATGTTCACAACAAATTGAATGTAAATGAATATTACAATACAAGGAGAAAAACAATACAACAAAATGATAATCACAGAAAAAAGGAATAAACATAAACATAATTTTTTAAAGACAAAAAAACAAATACACAGGTCCATCTTCCTTAGAATGAGTGGTTAGCTCATTCCTTGGAAGAGGATTTAAATCATGCTTCCAAGATCTTAATTCAAAAATTCATAATATTCAAAAGAAAAGAACAAAATTTTCATTTCTTGGTAAAATATTTTATACAAGAGTGTGGAAGGTTGCATTTATAGTTCATACATCCAACCAACTCCTCTTTTTGGGGAATACAATCTGATCTTCTCTTTATTCTAATTTACTTATTCCACACACCAAGAACTAACTACCTTTTCTTGGGCGGGTTTATTTAAAGCAATAAATCCTAAACAAACTTAACTACAACATTCCACTTATCATGGAGAATATTTCTACAACTAATCCCTTAAATCTAGGAACACAAAGTGGGAGAGTACTTATTCAACATTCCTAATATTATTCCACTATTTTCTTATCCTTGAAACACTGAGAGAAAATGGAGGAGTGTTAAGTCCATGAATTTGAATTCTTCTTGGAACTCCACATGCATGCATGACTTTGGATTGCCACATGTTTGGATCGGTATTCTTGGTTGATGACATGGAAGTAAAGAGTGGGTTGAATAGTTTAGTGCTCCTTTACATTACTTTGGAACAAACCAAAAGAATTTCACTAGTTGGGCGTTTCTGTAGTTATGTAAAGATTTTCGGTAGTAAAAATCTAACAACGATCTATGAATAATTGGGCCTTTCAGTAGTTGTGTGAAGACTTTCAGTAGCTGCAATCTATGAGCTTGGAGTAGAGTTGCTTAAGAATTGTTTTCTACACACTATTGCATTCCAATTTTAGAATAAATATCAGGAAATAACAACAATTAGATTGCAACTAGATTTCTAAAGAGATGCTAAGATAAATCCTATATTCTACCTTAAATATGCTATCCGTTAATAAATCTACATCTAAATTCACTTGAAATCTTGATTTTAAGAGAGAGAATAAGAGTGTTATTTGGTGATATAATGAGACATATTTTTGTCTCATAATTTCCCCACACTTAACTTCTTACATGCCCTCATGCAAGCTACTGATCTTCCTATAGAATTTGATTTTGTCAATAATTTTGCATCTTTCAGCTTTTTTTCTCCTATTTTCATGATAAAAGCAAACTGAGATGTCTAGAAGTAAAAATTTTACTTCCTTCTTATTCATACTCTCATGAGGTTTTTCTTCGATAATGTAGAGAGATTTTCCCCCCCTCTATGTAGATCTTTATTTTCTCATGCATTCTTAAAATGATTTGGAAGAGAGTGAGTCTCCCCCACACTTAGCTCTATTTTTTTTTAATATTGGTAAATAGTTTTTTGAAAGGGACTATACCCTTGTGTACAAAAGAAGGCCTAAAAGCCGGAATAAGAGAGAGGAGCAGAGAAGCTGTAGCAAAGCACAAAAGCTACAGCGAAGAACAACGAAGCCCAGAACAGCTACACAAACGAGACTTAACAGCAAAACAACAGCAAAAAAACAGCAAGCCTACAGCCAAGAAGCAGTAAAAAACAATAAGGACCAGCAAAAGTAGTCGGGACTACTTCTTGGCCGCTTGATCAATACTCATCTTTACTCTTTTCCAAGCATGATACATGCCCAGCGTAGTCATATGAGCAGCATCCGTCTTATCGAGCTCCTCTCTGGTTCTTTTGCTCTCTTTCTCATTGCCCCAAAGTGTAGCCGGGACACCGCTAAGCTGTGAAACACTTCTTGCATGACCTTCGATGAACTCCTCGATGGCCCTGAAGGCTGCAATATTATACTCATGCCTAGTCTTCATCTTCCCTAGGCGGGAATCTAAGGAGGTCAGTTTTTTATATATGTCATCAATCTGGCTATTGCCAATGCTCCCTTCCCCCTCAATGCTTTGTTTGCCTTTTTGCTTAGCAAGGTTTTTAACCTCATCCTTCAGCAAATTGAGCTCAGCCTCTAAGGCCTCCAATCTCCTAGAAGGGTTGTCCGTTGGTGCCGCCTGGGGACTGGCACTACTAATGTTCAGCAGATCACGAGCAACGTCCTCCAAAGGTTCAACCCCCTCAGCAATAGACTCAAGGTTGAGTCTCCTAGAAGCCCTGGTGACACGTTTAGAGGTAGAGACAGGGTGGGTGGCAGGGGCAGCAACAGGAGGAGAAGAAGGAGAAGCATGAGCAGCCGGCATGGGTGTAGCAGCACCGAAGGCGGGGGCAGCAGCAGGGGCAGCAGGGGAGACAGGACTGACAGCAGCGGAACCCAACAAAGCCGGGCCGGGAGAGGAAGGGAGACCGGGGAATTTAATAAGGCAGTGCTTGTGAATAAGCAAAATAAGCCCTTGGTGTAAGGGAACTGCCCGGGTATGCTTCTGGAACTCCATAATGGAGCGTTCAAGAGAATTTAACAGATAGTGAGGGAAGCAAACCAACCTACTCCTACGAAAGTGATTCAAAAAGACAAGGTGCTTGGCAGGGACAGTAACAAACCTGCCTTCTAAGGATATGAAGCGAATCATCATGCGGGTGACTTCGTCATACGGGGGTGGAATTGAGTTAACACTTAGCTCTATTCATGCCCTCGTATAAACTGTATTTTTTTAGCAGCTTATAGGTCCCAATTGTTGTAAACTGGAGAGATTTCATCTACACATGTAGATCTTGACAAATTTATCTCTTTTTTTTCTCTTCTCTTTTTTAAAGTATTTCTAGAAGTGAATCTATTTGTAATTAAAACAAAAAATAACAATATTTGAGAATAGAAAAATAGAAGTTACCATACCATACTCATGAGTTAACCTTTCTTTCATCATGTTGTATAACCTTGATTTCCATCTATAGTTAAACAAAACAAATAGATATGAAGTCAAGGCCTTAGTGACATAGAAATTTTTAGTAGAAGATTATTTTATCAACCAAATTGGCCTAAGAGAAGCAGTCAATGTATCCAAGAAAGACTTTGAAGTGTAATTTTTTTGTTTGGGAAAAATAACCATTTCTGGTTTTTAACTTTCCCCTTTGTTTTTTTTGTTTTTTTAGTAAATTGGTTAGTCAGTAAACTGGTTTTCTAACCAATCACTATCATTTTAAAAAATGCCAACATGATGGAAAATCAAGAAGCAATCTTCCAAAGTGTCTCTAACATCCAACCAGTTTAGAAAGCCAATTTATAAATTGAGAAACAATGGTAAATTGTTCTGGGAAATGGAATGGTTTAGAGACTTCTTCATTTATTAGGAATAGATGGTTTATTATGATAGGATGTGGATATGATCCCTGAATACAAATGGTATGTTGGCATTTCAATTAGCGTATACTAGTTGAGCCAGTATTTTTCTAAAGTCGTGAGAAGGATTAACATTGCCTACAAAATATCAGAAGAATTTTTAGTGATTTCAGTGGTTGGGAAAATGAGTTTAAGAAAAACTCAACAAAAATTGAGACAAATAGGGTAGCACGGAATGAATCAGGTATGATAATGAGTATTATTAGAAGAAGAACTGGATTCATCATAAGATTTTTGTAAAGAAAAAAAATAGCCTTCATCATGTTATTTTTTTTAGCATCGTGCATTCAAACTGCGATATCTTGAACATTTCTCAACAAAAATGAGCGATTCAAAATGATCTGGAAAGCTCAGATCATGTAGAACAAGATACAAAAAAAATTGAGCTATTTCTATATGAGATGTGATAAATTTGCATCAGAAGACACTGTTATCAAAATAGTCTTCAACATGTTATTATTTTTTAGCAGTGTGCATTCAAACTATGATATCTTGGTCATTTATGAACAAAAATAAGCGATTAAAAATTATATGGAAAGATAATATCATGTATAACAATACCCATAAATTTTTTGAGATATTTCTTTGCGAGCTGTGAGCAGTTTGAATTTGGAAAATGCTGCTATTTTTCACATAAAAACTCCTTATCAGCTAAATATTTTTCTTTCACCTCCTCTGCAATGCCCCATTTTTTTGCATTTTTCCTTCCAATCTATTTGTTGGTATCCAATGGCTACATGTAATAGGATAAAGAGATATTTTGAAAACAACTCCTTCAAACACAATCCAAACTTGCATAAATTGAAAAGCACACTTACGGAAATGGAAAAGCACACTTGCAGAAATCAAAATCACACTTGCAGAAAGGAAATTTCTGAATTAGAAATTAATCAAATAAAACACCTACATGTTCACAACAAACTAAATGGAAATGAAAATTACAATACAAGGAGAAAAATAATACAACAAAATGATAATCACGGGAAAATGAATAAACATAAACATAAATTGTTATGAGTCAAAAATAAAAATACACATATCCATCTTCCTTGGAATGAGTGGTCAGCTCATTCCTTGGAAGAGGATTTAAATCATGCTTCCAAGATCTTAATTCAAAACTTCATAATATTGGAAAGAAAAGAACAGATTTTTATTACTTGGTAAAATATTTTATACAAGAGTGTGGAAGGTTGCATTTATAGTTCATGGATCCAACCAACTCCTCTTTTGGGGGAATACAATATGATCTTCTCTTTATTCTGATCTACTTAGTCCACACACCAAGAACTAATTACCTTTTCTTGGGTGGATTTATTCAAAGCAATAAATCCTAAACAAACTTAACTACAACAATCTAATTATTGTGGAGAATATTCTACAACTCATCCATTGAATCTAGGAACACAAAGTGGGAGAGTATTTATTCAACATTCCTAATAACTCATCCCTTTAATCTAGGAACACAAAGTGGGAGAGTACTTATTCAACATTCCCAATACTATTCCACTATTTTCTCATCCTTGAAACATGGAGAGAAAATGAAGTGTTAAGTCCATGACTTTGAATTCTTATTGGAACGCCAGATGCATGCATGAATTTGGATTGCCACATGTTTGGATTTGTATTATTGGTTAATGTCGTGGAAGAAAAGAGTGGGCTGAATAGCTCGGTGCTCCTTTACATTACTTTGGAAAAAACCAAAAGACTTGCACTAGTTGGGCATTTCTGTAGCAAAAATCTAACATCAATATATGAATAATTGGGTTTTTTAGTAGTTGTGTGAAGACTTTTGGTAGCTGCAATGTATGAACTTGGAGTCGAGTTGTTTATGACATATTTTCTACACACTATTACATTCCAACTTTAGAATAAATATCAAGAAATAAAAACAATTAGATTACAAATAGATTTCTAAAGATATGATAAGATAAATCCTATATTCCACCTTAAATATGTTATCTGTTATTAAAACTACATCTAAATTCACTTGAAAGCTTGATTTTAAGAGAGAGAATAAGAGTTTTATTTGGTGATATAATGAGACATATTTTGATCTCATCAATAACCCCGGTGCAGGACTCAGGTGCAAGACTAAAAAATAACCCCAACGCAAGACTCATGTATAGGACTTATACTTTGTCCAGCACAGGACTCGTGGTCACCATCTTGAATTTGATCTGATTTTTCTTGAAGTTTGACCATGGAAAGAGAAGAGATGATGTTCTTTGAATCTTGTGAATTGTCCTTACAACATTGTTTATTGTTTGTAGAAAAAGGTTTTGCAGTAGGGTAAATTGATAAATTTTTGGAATCTTTCTCATTTGTAATCACCATATTCCCCATTCTACAATCAATGAGGGCGATGGTAGTGGCTAACCAAGGGAATCCTAGGATTAGAGGGTATCCAATCTTCATATTCTTCATTTTTATGATCATGAAGTCTACTGAAGAATCCCATGATTCAATGGTGATGACAACATCTTCTTTAATACCCTTTCGCTTGTTTATAGACTGAAATTCCATTTGTAAAACTATGGAGGTTGACTATGGTTCAGGAAGTGATAGTGTAGACAAGGTATCTGTAGTCATCTCATTGATAAAAACTCCTAGTTCAATTAGGACATTTGGGTCATGGACCTATCTTATGAAAACTGTAACAATAGGATTTCCAGGGTTTCCATATTTAGGAGGGGTCATATTCCCTTCCAGTATACTAGCAAGTTTTTGGTTTTAGGTTGATTCTTTCTTCTTCATGGAGTCTTAAAATAAATCTCTTTGATGGTTTTGTTTAATTCAGGAATTTCCTTAAGATCTTGTAAAAAGAGAATCTCAATACTCAATTTCCTCAATCCCTGAATTAATTATGACTCTGGTTATTCATGAACTGTAGTGTTGTGTTTTTCAAAGAGCCTAGATGGAAAAGGAATATCAACACTTGGTTGAGGTGTTTCTTCTATAACAGGAGTGGGTTGTGTTTCTCCTGGATTTTTTGTATCTTCAGGGATTTATTCTATGACAGGAGATGAAGGTTTTTAGGTAACCTTCCATGAACAAAACAAGATGTTCTTACAATCCACATAGTTTAATATGGGATTTTTATCTGGTTTTTACAGTGTATGTTGGATTACCCTACCTCACATTTTTGGGGTTTTCCAAAGTTTGTGCTGGTATTTGTGGTTGGGAAGGTTCATCGGATGGGTTAGAATTTGTAGGTTCACTCAAAAAATCATGTTAACCTTGGGGTCTTATTTGATTATAATATTAATACCCAGATCCTTGAGGTACATTCCACTAATGTTTGTATTGAGGATTAAACTGTTGAAATTGTGGAATCTTTGGATATAGAGCTCAGGGTTAATGAAAATAACTTGGTGGTGCATTCCATTGAGGGCTCCACTCTTGTGGGAATTGTTGAGCCCAAGGTTGGGGATATGGCCATGGTGCATTCCATTGATTGAGAACCCATTTTTATTTTGGCATGTAGGATTGATTTTGGTTAGACTGAAAAATTCCCTCTTTTCCTTTAAGCCATATAGTTTAACTCAGATTTGTCTTGGGTGTTCTGTTTTAGATGGTTCTTCAATAAGGGAAGCCATCCACATTAGTCTTTGGCATGCTTTAGTTCAAAAAGAAGAAATATGTTTGTCTTATCTAAGGGGCATTCCTTAAGCCCATGTTTTTCCCTACATCTTGGGCAGTAGATGAACAAAGGCTTTGCATTCCTAAATTTCTCCCTATCCCTAGTTGTATTGAGTTGAACTAAGAGGTATGTTCTCAAATTTGTAATTTCTTCCCTTAGTTTGGGTATATCAGTACTAGCCATTTTTCCTTTCTATCTATGAAATTTGGGGCGAGTTCGAAAGTAATTCCTACACAGGTCAATGACTTCTGTAAATTCTAACTTTTTCATGTTTTCCTTTCCCATAAAATTGAAGGCTTCCTATGTGTCTTCATCCAATCCTTTGAGGAATAAATTTTTGGGTAGATTGATATCCAGACCACTACCACACCTCCTATGAAGGAAGAGGAACCAATCAAGATAATCTTCCACACACTCATCTTCCTTTTGTTGAATTCTAAAAATTTCTTCCTTCCTAAAATAGAATTTGTAGTAACATTGGTATTTATCCAAGAAATTTTTTTCCGTCTTCCGCCAACTATGGATGGAGTTAGGGGTTAATCCCATAAACCATCTCATAGTTGTGCATTTTAAAGTGGAGGGAAATAATTTGAGCTTATGGGAATCAGAATTATAATCGTAGGTTTTGGAAAAGACCTTGAATCCCAAAAGAAACTGGTCAGGATCTTCTGAAACTAATCCCCATAAGGTTGTTAAAATTGAAAGGGGTATGTTTTTCATAGAATCCTAATCATTAAGATCCAGTTGTATGGGAAAGGTAAACATTCTCCCAAGTGGAGGATTTATATTCTCTGTACCATTAGGGTTATCTACTTCATTTTTCATCCTTCCTTGGTCAGAATAGGTTAGTTTTGAGGGAGGTTTTGAAAATTCACTCTAATGAATCTACCTCTATGGTCTTTAGGTCTAAACATAAAATACTATCATATTGAGTAAAATTCCCTAACTATCAACACTTAACTTGATTGTTGGTGTTCCACATACTCCAAAGCATAGAGGATTCTTGTTGTCACTACAAGGTCTTCTTACTTCAGAAGAAAGAGTTATGGAAATAAAATTTCTGAATGGAAACTTACTAAAAAACTAGGAAACACTTCTAGCTAGCACTTTAACCTTTGATAACACTTTGAGTTCCCTGGAAATGGCACCAAAAAGTGGCAAGCATCGTTGATACTCATACTTTAGTTATATTATGTTTTTCAGTCCTAGGTGGTGTTTATGGCTATTTGCAACAAAGGGAACAATCAAGATTGTTCTCAGTAGTTACTTAGTAATGAATTTAAATGAATACTATATTAACTACGATTAGGAAATGGAATGGATTGAAAGTAAAGGACTATTAAAGACATAATTAAAGGTACTGAAAATAATGCAATTCTGTAAATTTAAATGAAAGCAAAATAACATAAAGGAAATAACAGTAAATTCTCCCTTCTCATTGGGGAGGAGTTTGCCTTACTCTTTCCCTTTGATCAGGTTCAACATTGCAAGTCACACAATAATGTTTTCCCCTAAATCTATAGTTTTTTATTGAATTGAAATAACTGATTTTTACAATAATCAGTTTACTGAATGAAAATTAAACTCTTGAATCCTAATACATTTGCTCTTTTATATTAGAGAAATCCTAGTCCCTTTCGGAGAGAACTAGTTTATTCGTAATTAACAACATCTACTTAACTAGATGATGCTTTAAAAAAATAACTAACTATTCTAAGAATTAGAATCATGGTAGGAGCGATCTATGTCATGTTTGGATTGAACTAATTTCTTTAACTGCAGATAAGACCCATAATTGACTCCTTTGAGATAGTCAATTAACACCAAAAGATATTTCAGATCCTGAATTGATTTCTTATAATCGTGATGATTATAAATACTTAATTTTTTGTCAGCATCATGTCTTCAAGCAACTAAAGTTAACTGGGATTTCCTTGACCTCGTAATTTGTATAAAGGTTGAGGTAGTAACACACGTTTCATGCTCAAGTCATTGTATTAACTGATGTGTCAGATGTATCAAATCATAGTTCATCCATCCGAGCTATTTATCTCTTTTTCACAAGTTCCTTATTTCAAGGAAGTCTGAATTAGTGATATGGATGAGTCCTGCGCTCCATGGAAAGTCATGCGCTAATGCAAAGGTGAGTCGTATGCTATGAGGCAAGTCCTGCGCTAGTGCACCAATGAGTCTTGTGCTAGTCTATAATTAACTCCTGTGATGACTCAACATATGCTTTTCCAAATACATTGTTAATACTCATAAAAGGGTTCATTTAAGCCATATTTGAAGAAGCAATAACAAGATAAAAATAACAAAAATATGCACAACATTTCCTTACAAAACATAGTAAAGTATTAATTACAAAACATCAAGATTGTACATAGTGAAAATGATATTATGGCAACACCGGGTTTACATGGGATAAAACATGGCAAAACAGGGGTTCATCTTATTGAAACACCAAATGTAATCAATAATAGGTTGAGTCTTTCCTTGATGTAAGCCAAGTAAGGGATCATGTGTGCCTCTAGGGTCATTGGTAAGTATAAATCGTTGAAGGAAGGCCTATTCCATCTCACTATAGGTACTAATAGAGACAAAGGGGAGATGTGTGTGCCATTAGAGAGCATCATTAGTAAGACTATGAAAAAAATTGTTAAGTAATCGATCATTGGAGTAAGAAGCCATAGCTAGACGATTATTCTTGAGATGTAAATATGGAGTGCAAGTACCATCAAAGCATGAAAATGTAGTCATAATGAAATCCTTATGAAATGATGAATTGTGAATATTTTTCATAATATGATTGTCATGTAAAGAATTATTAATGATAGAAGCAAAATAGGCCTTGCTTTCAAGTGTGAGAGATTGGACCTGAGATTGTTGTTGGCCAATAACATGCATGAGTGATAAGATGTCATGTGAAGTAATGGTTAGAAATGTAAATGGTGTATTAAGTGGTTGAAGCTTTCCATTATGAGTGATCATATGGATGTCAGAAGTGGAAGATGTATATTCTATGGGCACACTAGATGTACGTTTTGGAGAGGTGATAGGTGGTGAAAAATAGGAATATTAATAATAGAATTAATAATACATCAGAAGGATTGTTAGGAGATGAATCAACATGCATGTTAATAGACACGATCTCATAAGAAGATGAAAGCTTAGTAGAGAATTCACATTCAATAGTATGTAAAGAAGTAGAATCATTACTAGTATGTGTATCATCAATATTAGACAAAGATTCAGATGTGAAGATTTTATTCAACATATCATCAACATACAATGAAGTAGGAGGATAACTAGTACGAGATGTATCATTACAATCATTGGAGACCTTTTCAGAAATGCAATGAGTATGAGATGTAACTATAGAATCATCCTGACTAGTATTAGAAACAACATCATGCACATGTTTATTTTCATCATGTTTTTTTATCTAAAGTATCATCATCAAGAATAAACATAAAATGGATAATAACATCATCCAGAGTCTTAGCAGAAATAGAAGAGGATGGAGTATGGCTTACTAAATAACAAGGTCTATAACCTAGAAAGCTTACAGGATCAGAAACAATGCTAATATTAGAATGATCAAAGCTAGTAGGAAGATTGCATTCATTAGTCAATAATTTCCTTTGAGTATCATCTAAAAGAATAGTATTATGATAGAGAGTGCTAAGTTTAGCTATAATTTCTTCATCATAAATAGGATTAACACTCACATGAGGCATGAATTTCCTAGGAGGAGAATAACTACTCTTAGCCATTAGGGTTTTAGTGGATCCTAGGGAAAGGATTTTAAAGCTACGGGTCACCAAAATGATTCAATAAAATCTGGATTTATTTTATTAAATCTAAAAGCAATGGCTACTACAACTGATAGATAATGAAATACAGATGCTAGGAAATTTATTGGATTTATTTATGAAAGAAAACACAAGAGATAGGGAACTTACCTTGATTTCACTTATCCCAAAGTGTGTTTGGGTTGGAGAATGTGGTAGAAAAGATATGTAAAATGTCACAATATCACTTAAAAAAATGTAAAGGTACTTGAAAATTCTGAACACTTGCACTTGGATAGGGGCAAGGGTGCCTGCTGGTGCCCTAGACCTTTGGTGGGATCTGTAGACTGTGAAAAATATTGAGATCTAGTTCTGAAATTGTTGCTAGTGTTTCACACTTTTTCACCACTAATCACCTGGAAGTCACACTCTGACTTTGGGAGTACTTGTAAATTTATAACACAAATATCCTCCTGTAAAACCCTAAAAACACATCAAATCCTAAAAAAGAAAGATGCAAAATGAGGGGTCGGATTGTCCTCAAATGTCAACTAGTGAACTTACAACTGAGCATTGCACTACATCTCAGACCCAATGTAGTTATATGTGATTGTGTGTGAAATAGTGCTCCTAGGTTTCCCTCGCATCGATGACGCCAAGATAGTAGGCAGTAGCTAGATAAAATGCAAATGTGTGGGATGGAAAAATGAACTTCCCCTTCCTATGCAGTGTGTATGCAAAAAATGCACCCAAATGTAGTCCCTTGATAAAAATTGTCCACTATTATAATGGTATGTATGTTGTGCTTATATAGGGATCTCTTGCTTTAATTTCGACACTAATGACTAGACTTTCTGAGTAATACCTTAGGATATGTGTCGGAAAACTAAAATGACCGACCTCAAATGTTAAAAAAAAAAAAAAGAGGACATGGGAGCCCATGATGGACATGAGCGCCTAAGTGCTAATGTCCATTCCTGGGTGCTAGTGACCAGAGACAACTGACGACATATGTGCAAAGATTGAGAGGTAGAGATCCTTGTGACCTGACCAAAAATAGATGCAGAAGAGAGAGGGGTGAAAGATAAAAAACCTTAAAGACACTCAAGACAAGAAGATTGACTAGGAATTTTGTCATTAGTGAATACTTTTCTTACGTAATATCCATATATAAAACAACATACTTAGTGGTATAGTAGATATTAGTAAGTGCGTGATTTTGTGTCTACATTGAGAAAGGGTCAGGGGCATCTAGAGGGGATAAGAGCACCTGTGTGTTTTTGTATTGGTTGATCACTGGTATCTGTAGCCATAAAAGGTAAATTAGTAAAATCCTAACTGGGCTGTAGGGTGTATAAAAATAAATAGAAAATAAGAAACAAAGAAAATAGTCCAAATACAATCGTCAATTACAAGTTTTCTTTCTTGGGAATTATATAAATGCTAGTATGTGTTTAGGACCTATAAATGTACCCAAGTGTGTGATTTTGTGTCTACAGGTTTACAAATTTCTTAATCAGACAAAGGCATATTTATTTCACAAACTAAGTATATTAAGGAGAGGTTAAAGAAGTTTAGAATGGAATATTACAAACCAGTTAGTACACCCATGGTCATAGACTGTAAGTTGAGAAAGGATGATGAGTCTCCTGAAACAAATTAGACTCTTTATAGATCAATGATTAGAAGTTTACCGTATGTGAAAACATCAAGACCATATGTGTTACAATCGATAGGTATATTAGCATGTTTTCAAGTTTCTCTAAAAGAAACATGTGCAAGTTATCAAAAGAATATTCAAATATCTGAAAGGTACATTGGATTATCGCTTATGGTATCCTAAGGATGCGAATTTCACTCTAAAAGCATATATATGTGCATATTGGGATAATTTTGTTGATGATAGAAAGAACACAAGTGGAGGAGCATTATTTTTGGGAAATAGCTTGGTATTCTTATTTAACAAGATACAAGCTTCTATTTTTTTATCTATAACTGAGGTAGAGTACATTACAGTAGTGTCATGTTACACACAAGTCTTATGGATGAGGAAAACATTGAAGGACATCGAGGTAGAGTATGATTTTCCAATTTCCATACTTTTTTATAACACTAGTACAATAAATATATCAAAGAAT
The DNA here is from genome assembly GCA_019776745.2 of Taxus chinensis. Taxonomy (NCBI): domain Eukaryota; kingdom Viridiplantae; phylum Streptophyta; class Pinopsida; order Cupressales; family Taxaceae; genus Taxus; species Taxus chinensis. The sequence continues at coordinate 27,399,546 of CM034151.1, forward strand.
CATGTCATGCACTCTACAATAAATCATATTCCCATCAAGTATCATTTTTTGAGAGAGTAAGTTGCATAACAACATGTTAAGTTGGAATATATTGTCACAAAAGAACATATTGCTAATATTTTCACTAAGTCTCTTCTAAAAGAAACATTTTCATATCTCAGGAAAAAGTTAGGTGTGATATCTTTCTCATCCAATCACTAAAGAAAAGCATAAACTCAGGAGGATATGATAATTTCATTATCATTTTAGCTCCATAGTGAAGACAATTCAGAAAGATATCAGCTATTGCATATTCTAAGAGGGAATGTTTTGATAGTTTTTTTCCTTTTCCATTAATGTCAAAGGGGAGAGTTGCAGAAAGGGGGAGAAGTATAACACGGGGGAGCATTCTGTTCTTGTTTATTCCTTTAGGTTATTGGTAAATTACATTATGTACTTATGATTCCTATACACATTTCCACCAATGACAAAGGGGGAGATTATTGGAAATATTGTCATTGATGTCAAAGGAATGATGATGTAAAAGAAAGATCTCAAAGGAATTAGATTACATGTCTCATGTGTTGGAAATAATTGTCACTGATATCTAAGAAATGAACCAATCATGAAGAATTTAATACACTTTGAATCATGTATGTCTTGTAACAAAGAAAATTATTTTGTAGTCTTTTGTGGGTTTTTTAGTGTATTGCGGAGCCGCTCAAAAAAGGAATTCACTTTGCAATGTTACGTGGGTTTCCAAATCTGCATAATAAAGGGGTATAATATGTTAGTGTCCTGTCATTTTTTGAAGGGAATGAGTTTTTAGTGTTTCATGGGTTTTAGAAAGGAAATACCTACACAACAAAGGAAATTTCAAAATGAGACCGTGGAGGTCAAAAAAGTGGTTTATGGAGGTCAGGAAAGATGAGGAAGACAAAAAAATTGACCCAGAGGTCAAGGAAGGGTTGTGGAGGTCCAAGAATGATGAGTAACAAAGTGAAGATCAAATGAAAGCCGTAAAAGTCATGAAATACCACAATACAAAGGAAAACACAAAATAAATCTATGGAAGTCTAGGAATCCCGCTGAACAAAGGAAAAATAGATGTTAATCGTTTAGAGATCACTTACAGTGTTGGTCATTTTGAGCTATGAATATAAATGCTCTAGAGCTAATGGTCTTGGTCCTAAGCTTGCAAATAATTACTCTATATTTCGTGGGTTGTTTGGTATGGATCTAGCTATATTAATTCGACTAATGCTCAGTCTTGGCTCTATCATTCGAATCCCTTGTTTTGGTGACTCTCCTTTATTTTTCTATTGGCATTTAACTTATAGGCTGACCCATGCTTGTCACAAATAATATCTACAAGTATAAAATAAGATATATTTAAATGAATTTAGTGTGTTGGTGAGTAAAAAAGTGTGAATTTTTAAGAGGAGAATAGAGGAACGACTAATTAAGACATTCTTTGAGGTTCATGTAAATACTTTATAATGAAATAATAGTAAGTTGTTGAAGAGGAAGGAAGAGCAAGCAACACATGAGTGAATAAGAGTGGTTGAAGTATGAGAAGTGTGGGTGTGTGAAGAATACAAGAGGAGTGAAATGTGAATGGTTCAAGTGATTTGGTGCTCACAAATTGGTTGATTTGGTGTTTGACATTCAGGATTGGTGTCTCTAGTGAGTTGGTGTGTAGACACCTAAAATTAGCACCAATAATCCCCATGTCTGTGTCTGATAGCACCCCTTCACTATCACATCACTATCATATTATACATTAAAATCTATTATCACATCACCATAATTTTATCCATTAAATCCTTATCCTAAGTCTTTTTCCTCCCATTATATTTACTCCCCAAAAATATTCTTCTACAGCTGCAAAATCCTATTTACCCTCTCCTAAACCACCCAAAACCAATTAGAAACCATAATCAAATAAGACAAAACAAATAAACACCTTCTCAACCATTTAAAAACATTCCTAACCTTCATAACCCCTTTCCAACCTACATCCTTCGTCAAAACAAAAAAATGCCTTGATTTGGGAAGTTGTTTTAACTATTTTCCCATATTTCCTGGAATGTCGGCGATTCTCATTTGTTAACATAAAATTTATATAAACGTGTCTCATACCTTCATTCAGGGTTAGCTTCCGCCACTTTGACTTATTGGTTGGATGTTCTTCAAGTCCTCCCCATTGTAATCTTGTTGTGTCATAGTTAGATTCATCACAAAAACAATCAAGGCATCAACATTTTCTTCTCCAACCTTTGGAGGCCACTCAAACATCCAACGATCTGCCAACATCTACAATCTTATTCTCTCTGGTGTTCATTATCCCTTCAGCTTCATTTATCAATATTTATAAGGTAAGTACCTTTCTCCTTCATATTATTATCGCATTCATTCATACTTTACAAGTTTCAACCAAGGTTATCTCCATCCTTTATTAGCCTACATATTTCTACAACAATCGTCGGCGATTCCTCCTAATTGCCAACGATTGGCCCCAATCACCTGAGATTCACCTCAATCGTCAAAGATCCCTACTTTTCAGATCCTTTAATCCCCTAATATTTCTTTTCATACATCCAAACCTCATCACCTATCACTATTGTTCCTGTGGAAGTATTTGTCCAGTCATATCCATCTCCTTTGAGCCATTTATAACACTCTATCAATTATCTAAATCGAATCTATCATCTTGCTCACCATTTTGAGTACACAACTATCTACATCCTTGCTCCTTTGAGCCATTTTGTGATCCCTAGATTCCCTTTGGATTAGGTATCACCATCAGACCATCATATAGTCATGGACCACGTCAGTCCCTTTGCCTTTGCATTGTTGGTTATATTGTCTATTCGTCATTTTATCTTTTCATTATTAGATTAATTTCTTGAATGCAAATTAACATCCTTGTAAGGAATTACATTGACTTCCAGGGATTGGTATTTTCCATTTAATCTAGCATATATCTATCTAATCCCATTTTCTTCTTAGTTTTTGTGATCTATAGGTTCCTCCATTGGCGAAAGAAGGAAGGAGATTTCATCCATCAGCTACAACATCCATCTCCATGGGTATCGGTAAACCCCACATCTTCTGAGGTCGGTTTTGCTTTTATTGTTTCACTTAATTAATTTAATATAGAAAATCAAAAACATCTCTAAACATGATGCTTAAAAATTGGTTAAGTTGGTTCTTGGTAATTGGGGATTGGTGTCTCTAGTAAGTTGGTTCAAACAAATTGGCTAACTTTGTAATTTTCATTGGGGATTGGTGTCTTCAGTGAGTTAGTGCTCAAACATTGTCTAAGTTGGCACCTAACATTTGGGATTGATGTCTCTAATAGCTTGGTGCATGCAAAATTTTGTAAAGCATTTAATTATGTGACTAGATATGGACAGTAGATCCAAGTAGTATTTTCTCTGTGGTTTTTGAAAGGAACGATAACCAAATCGTACCAAGCCAAGAACACAGATGCTAATCAAACACCACGATCAATAAGATGAAATCAATTCGCCAGAATAACTTTACATAAAACCTTTGCAAACAAATGAACAATAATATCATATATTATTATGGAACTCAATGAAATACAATGAGAATGGACCTTGTTTATATATGCAAGGAATAAAAATCTAAGAAACCAATCAAGGTCGTAGATCAAGCCCATAAATCATGGAAAGAACTAGTCATCAAAGAACTAGTCAAGTCCATAGATTATGAGAGAACTAGACATCAAGGATCTAGTCAATACAATAGATCTAGGAAAGAACTATTCAATACCATAGATCAAGAAAAGAATTATACCTAACAACTAGTTAATATCTCCTAATATCTAAATAAGATAAAGAAAATATCCACACACATAAGTGGGTAAGGATAAATACAATAAAGGTAAATAAAGTACCTAGGTGAACATGAGCTAAGGTAAATACCTACTCTAACAATTTTCTCCCAGAAGGGTTTCCATATAAATCTTGTGTTTCATAATTATTGGATATTGTATGATTTTTGTTGTCATGGATATTAATGTTTTAAATAAGTAAAATTTTGTAAAATACTAATTCACTCACCCTCTTAATATTAGTGTGTTCTCTTCAACGTCTTATTGAAAATTAAAATGTCATCAAAATAGAAAATTAAAATGTCATCAAAATAGAAAATATTTAAACATTTCTTTTATCTACAACATGAAGTACTTATCTATCTAAAAAAACATGAAGTACTTGGCACATTGGTTAAACCAAATGACATGACCAACCATTCATACAATCCATCTTGCATATTAAATGTAGATTTCCACTCATCTCCTTCTTGGATTTTGATTAGGAGGCATCCAATAGAAAGATCAATTTTTGTGAAGTATTTTTCTCTTCTCAAATAGTCCATCAAATTGTCTATGCATGGTAATGGAATTATGTGATTGATAGTAATTTATTGATGCCTCTAGAATCGGTCCAAATTCTCCACTTTCCTCATTTATTAGATGCTAATATTATATTTATTGCACATGAAATTAGGGATTCTCTAATCAATCCCTTTGGAAGAAATTATTGTGCTTTCTTTGCGATTATCTAAAATCTATAGATAGTTTATTTGATATTGTAAATAAAATGAAATATTGAAATAGGAGGGGGAAAGGTACTAACCTGAAAAGAACTTACCTCACAATAATCTGAGATTGGACATGATGATGAACTGATCGAGTTGAGTGTCGTAACTAACTCCAGAAAATTATAGAAGTGGAAAATCTGGACGGACTGGGGCACCTAGGGAAGGACAAGGGCGCATGTGGCCACCCTAGTCTATGGGGTGACTCAAAACCTAAATCTGATATGGTCATTAAACCTTTGCATTACTTCACCTTTGATCAGTTTAGTGTTGCACCTAGTTCACCGGTGTCATTGTAAGTCTCTAATGAATAATATCCTATAAAACCCCACACAAAAACATCAAACCCTAAAATATAAAGATGTAAATGAATGGGTCAAACTATCCTCAGCTGCCAAATGGATGAACTTATGATAGAGCACTACACTACATCTTAGACCCAATGTAATTTTATGTATTTGTGCGTGCAATGGTGTGCCTAGGGTTCCCTCGTGCCAATGATGCTAAAGTAGCAGGTAATAACTAGATAAAAATGTAGAATGGTGGATGGAATAAAATAGAATCCCCTTCCTATGCAGTGTGTGATGCATAATAGTGCCCAAATCTAATCCCTTGCTTTGTGAAGATAGCCATCCCTTATTAGAAGTAGTACACCCTTAAGATAGTGTGTATGTTATGTTTATATAGGGATGTCTTGCTCAAATTTCAACACTAATGACCCGACATGCTGATTAGTACCTAGGGGAATGGGAGGGAGACTCATAAAGACCGACCTCAAACATATAAATTAGAACCAAGTGTGACAAGGACTAGGGCACCTAGAAATGAGGACCTAGGTGCTCCAGGCACCCTAATCCCTCCCTAGGCACCCTAATCAAAGACTAGAGATGAAAATTGAGTGAATAACGATAGCTAAGACTCCTTGAGGGATGATGGGAACTATACTAGTGATTGATGACTATGTAAGACAAACAATAACCAAAATACCAACTAAACTAATGATCGGACAAGGGGATGGGTCATTAGTGAATACTTTTCTTACGCAATATCCATATATAAAACAACATACTTGGTGGTATAATTATACTAGTTAGTGCATGATTTTGTGACTATATTTTCCCCCACTTTATGTTGGTGAGCAGAAATATCAGTAACATAAAGTAGATAGAGATGTGTACCTGATAGAAATCCAGAGAATCCCATGCTATAGTAGAATGTACAAATGTGGTAGAAAATCATGTTGAATGAACCATATAGCGTTCTGAACCATGGATCAGCGTGTTGATCCATGAAACATAACGAGAAATTTAATGTTGTGATGAAGTGTAATAAATGAGATAGATGACTGTGATATTGGATGATTGATGATTTTGAATGTTGTATGATGACAGTAAGATGGGGTAGGGAGTGATCAATTCCCAAACCAATTACATGTGTACGGAAAATCAACCAAAGGATTTGGGCACCCTGCCACCAGAGGAAAAGTGTAGGGAGAAAATTTTGTTGTTATCCAACCTTTAACTACATTCTCAAGATCTAGCCGTTGTAAATGGACTCGGATCACAAATTTTGTGGTTTTTGGATCCAAATAATTTTGATCAAACAGTTGACCCATATAGGAGTGGTATAGGAAATACACTCTTGCCCCCACTCCATGGGTGTCGCCGCAATGTGATGGCTTCTAAGTCAGCTCATCTAGAAGCAAACACAAAATGTATTGTGGCTTCCAAGTTAGGTCATTTGGAAGTAAATGTAAAATATATAATAACTTCCCAAGTTAGGTCATCTGGGAAAGTAACTAATGTAAATCCCAAGTTAAGTCATCTGGGAGGCTGCATGTGTTGTATTGTATTGATTGAATATGTTAGGAACTCGTGTTCCTACCCATCTATTTGCTTTATACTAGATTAGCTACTTTGGATGCATATGATTTTTAAGTCATCCCCTTTACATGTTTGAATAATCTCACAAGTGTGGGAAGTAGTAGTTTTTTTGATACAAATTAGTATATAAGAAGGTGTTGATCCTCAATGAAGAATCCACGAATATATTGTATTGAGATTGATCAAAGGAGGTTTCCCCCTTGAAGAGGCCTACAGTTAAATATCATTTTGAGTTCTTTTTATTTAGTTATTTGTTACAAGTTGTTTCCATTTCTAGTTAATTTATTGTGATTGGTAAAATAGTGTTGCAGGGTCTTCACATCTGGTACCATAGCACTTTCCATGGTCAATTTTTTTCCTCTATGTAGTAAATTGTAGTAATCTAATTATGTCCATTGTATGCTCCCACCTCTCCCAAATGGGATCTTGGTGATCAGAAAATGGTCCATATTTTGATTGCATTCTATTCACACTATTACACTCTATTCTACAGATCTAGGTAGAAGCTGTGAGCTGTGTCATTTCCAGCAATATTGCATTCTATTCACATGCACAGTAACTCCTTAACTTTCACATGGAAACCTGCCACGGGCATTGGCTAGAGTTAGGCAACCTTGAAAGTTCTAGGTGTTTGTCTCCATTTCCAAACCACAAGCTTCAGAATTCATCCTTCATCATTTTCTCAAGACCATTCTTCTCTGTGCAAAACCAAATCGAGCCAAAATCATTTTGTTTTATCGATTTAAGGTATGGTTTCATTTCTGGATTATGTGTATGGTCTTTGGTGGGTGCTTGTAAATTCTCCTGCTCACGAACACAATATTTAAATTTATATAAAAAAAGCATTGGAAATTCTATTTTTTATCCATATCTTTCGTATTATAGCTTCGTTTTCCCTGAAAATTTCCTAGAACACCTAAAAACCCAGTCTACACATTTCATACGTTGAGGTTCCAAGACCCAATTCCACTTCTATCATTCAGAAATCGTCATTTAAAAAAAAATTAGGGTTTGCCATAACTTCATTTTTTACCCGATTGCCCTGAAATTCACACACATTCTTCCTTTCACTATTCCGCTCCTTTTTTCCTCAAGGAAAAACTTTCCAGTTTTTACCATTACATCCCCCAAATTACATTTTTCCTCCGTTAAAATTACCCAAAAAGTGCCAAAAACCCCCGTCCAAGTCCATTCTCCCCGTTTTCTTGAGCTTAAATCCTAAATTGCCATTACAAAACGTGTTTTAGAAATATTATTTCTATCCATTACCAAAAAAAGAAAAAAAGAAGAAAAAAACCCTGGTTATGGTTGTCACTTGTACAGGCACCAAAGTTATGGAGGAAGAACTTAAAACATTGAAATCCCAAGTCACTGAGTTGGCTCAAAGGCTGCAAGGATTGAATCAACATAATGATATTTTGATCAAACAACGAAAAAAGGAGTCCTCACACAACTCCTTCTCCACCCAATCCCATGGGCCCAAGCTGAAATTTCCAAAGTTCAATAGTACATATCCTACATGATGGATTTACCAAGCCGAGCAATTCTTCAACATTCATGGCACTTATTCTGTTAATAAAGTTCCAATCACCTCCCACCACTTGGAAAATGACACACTACAATAGTACCATTGGTATCTCATAGCACTTGATGAACCCAATTGGAAGAAATTTACATCCCTCATTTTGGGTAGATTTGGTCCCTCTAAATTCGAGGACTTCACCGAAGCTCTCACCAAACTCTGCCAGACATTTACTGTTCGGGAGTATTAGCAGGAGTTTGAGAAATTGGCTAATCATACTAAAGGGATAACAGAAGACTTCTTCAAGAGTTGTTTTATTAGTGGCCTCAAAGATCCAATTCACTCAAAGGTGAAAATTTTTCACCCCACTAATATGATGGAAGCCTTGGGCCTGGCTAAGATGGCTGAAAATAAAATCTCAGCGCAACGTCGACTCCCATTGTCATCAATAGCCAAGAACCCAACTAACCAGGGGCCAATGTCCAACGCCCAGATCAAGCATTTCATTGAGGTCAAGATGTGGGCTCGTAAGGAGAAGGGATTATGTTACAAATGTGGTGATAAATTAGTTAAGGGTGACAGGTACATCACACAAAAGCTTTACCTACTCGATGTGGAATCACCACTAGAGCAGAACAGTGAGGTGGATAGCCAAGACATCTATGATGCTCCAGATGAACCAAGCTCCACAGAGGATTCTGCACCCTAGGTGGATCAACCAGAGATCTCTCTGCACGCACTAGCTAGTGTTACCACCCCACAAACTATCAAGGTTAAGGGGTGCTTCAAAAATATTCCTCTCACAATCCTCATTGACTCCGGTAGTACACACAATTTCATCGATCCCCGCAATTCTAAGCAGGAAGACTACTTTTTGTACCCTTGTTCTAGCTTTGAAGTGGTGATTGCTAATGGGGGAACATTTCCTTGTAAAGGGAAATGTATGAAGTACACATTGTGATCGGTGACTACACTTTACGATCAGATATGTTTTCCCTCCCTCTAGGAAGCTGTGATGTGGTTTTAGGTGCATAATGGCTCCGCACTTTGGGACCCATTCTATGGGATTTTTTTGAGCTTTGGATGTAGTTCACATCTAACGGCCAGAATCAGACCTTAAAAGGATTATTGTCAGAATCTACTTCCATCATCAACTCCCATCGCATGGAAAATCTTCTCAAGAAATGCTCCAATGGTATAATTTCCCAACTGTACTCCATCCAACTCAAACCCTCCACTATCACTAGCAACCCTATGAATTTGCAAGCCATCCTCGACAAACATACTAGTATTTTTATCAAACCAATGGGTTTTCCCCCTTCACAACCCGAAGATTTCCGCATTCCACTCCTCCTAGAAATCATCCCCCCGACATCCATCCCTACCGTCATCCATATTCAACCTCCATGGTCACCTAGATTTTTGTGGATCATATTTTCCATCTGCATGGCATTCCTTCCTCCATTGTCTCTGATCATGATGCCACTTTCACCAGAAACTTTTAGACAGAGCTTTTCCAACACACATGCACCCAACTGAAGATGAGCTCTGGATATCACCCCCAAACTGATGGCCAGAAAGAAATAGTCAACAAGTGTTTGGAAACTTTCCTTCGATGCTTTGTTTCAGAACAACAACACCAGTGGATAAAATGGCTTCCCCTTACAGAGTGGTGGTACAATACCTCATACCACACTTCTACTAAAATGACCCCATATGAAGTAATCTATGGTAAAAAACCAACAACTCTTCTTCCATATCACCCTGGCAGTTTGAGAGTTCATGCAATCGACACTACTCTTCACAACTAGGATCAGATTCTCACCACTCTACAAGCCAATATCCACACGACACAAAACCACATGAAGCAGCATGCTGATCAACACCACTTTGAGCACACCTTTCAACTAGGTGATATGGTTTTCCTTCATCTGCAACCTTACAAATAGTCATCCTTAAAGCTTAAAGGGCATCATAAGCTTTCTCCAAAGTTTTAGGGACCATATAAGGTCCTTTAGAAAATAGGTTCGGTTGTTTACAAGCTGGAGATTCCACCTTCCTCCAAATTTCACCCAGTTTTCCATGTCTCTTGTTTACAGAAATTTTTGGGCACCAATGTCCATGCACAAATCACTTTACCACAACTCGATAATGAAGGCTCCATCCTTTTCGAACTAGAAGCCATTCTAGACAAGTGAATCCATGAACTCTACTCTAGCTCCATCATAGAAATCCTAATCTAGTGGCACAACATACAACTATAAGATGCACCATGGGAACCACTTCTCAAGATTCAAAAACCATGGGAGCCACTTCTCCACATCTGAAGCTTCGAGGAAAAATATTTTTCCAAGAGGGAGGGGATGTTAGGAACCCATGTTTGTACCCTTCTATTTGCTTTATAGTGAATTAGTTACTTTGGACACATATCCTTTGTAAATCATCCCTTCAGACTATTTGAATAATCCCACATGTGTGGGAAGTAGTAGTTTCTTCTATAGGAATTAGTATATAAGAAGGTGTTGAGGCTCAATGAAGCATCCATGAATATATTGCATTGAGCTTGCTCAAAGGATGTTTCCCCCTCAAAGAGGCCTGTGATTTAATATCATTTTGAGTTCTTTTGCTTTAGTTATTTGTTGCAATTTGTTTCCATTTCTAGTTAAATTATTGTGATTGGTAAAATAGTGTTACAGGGTCTTCACAGAATAGTGTGATTTTGATTGTTAGAGATTTAAATGCGCTAGTGAATTGATTGATTGATTTTGATTGGTTACTCATAGAGATATTTTACGCTAGTTTGCCCCATGTTAGGTCTCTCGGGCATGAGAAATTTGTACAAAAATAATAATACTATGTATTATCATCTTCAGACCATTTACAAAGACTATTATATAGCCATCGAAATAGAAAACCAACATCCTATAAAATAGGAATCCATACAAACAAATAACTCGTTAATAGCTTTACGAGTGCAACCAAACTATATGAATATATTATTGTTCTAACAATATATTCTACATATAACCATACTATTTACCAAATATTTACCACACATAAATACTACTACTCATGCGAACATTAATATTCCTAACATTCCCCCCTTAATGTTTACATGGTAGAAAAAGAACTTTCACACTTTCTCTGTAGCCTGTCGCTCGTGATTGCTCATGATCTTGGTACAACACTCAAATGAAGGTAAAAGAAGGAAAATATAAACTTCTTATCAACCATGCACTATCAGGAACACATCTGACCGATGAGGATGGGAACAGGCTCAGGAATCATCTACTTATCAACCAGTCACTCTAGGGATCACATCTGACCTAACAGTGTGGAAACTCAAGCAGGAACACATCTGAACAACCTTCAATGGTTTTAAAGAGGCTAACCACAAACCTAGGTATGAATAGGAACACGTCTAATTGTTCAACCTCTTCAAGACTCGTGATGTTGCATTTCATTGTGCTATATGTTCTTCATTATGTTATTACATTGGGGAATTTTGTAGGAATAGTCACATACACAAGTGAACATGAATGAACATATGCTCTTATTTTGCACAACACATTGAAAATGTGAAATCCACACCAAATTGAAATTTGGAAATCAAACACGTTGCACACTGAAATAAGGCACACCACTCTAAAGCAAAAACACACACATGCCACCAAATCAGTGAAGTGGCCCCGTCATTGGCAACTGACAAGAGGTCGTTGGTTGTCCTCCATCCTCTGTTTCCTCCATCCTCTAATGTCACGCTACTCACTCATCCAATGTAGATATGAAGCACATATTTTTCCACATTGGGTTTATTCTTTTCTTCCCTCCCGCAATGTGAAACACTTTATTTTTAGGACATCAGGTAACACTGAAAATGCGTCTGTGAGGCAAAAAAATTTATTTTGCGGACCTTTTACAAATTTTGAGAACACAACTTCTATGACACAATATGATAATAATTAACAATTCTGACAGTGACAAGATGACATTACATTTGATAATGACATTACATAAAACCTAATACTCAAAATGGAGATTAATACCTTTTAACTAGAAATTAGTATTTGATTACTCATCACAATACTACAAATAAACAAGACTATAGAAATGATAACTTAAATAACAATTTATAATGTAAAAATAGGATAATAATAAACATTGACCTTATTAACACAAGGATTGGACACCAAACTATACGAATCCTAAAATGAGACTAAATACTAGCAATCACATGTGTTTCATGAGATGTGAACGCCGAACGGTATATGTTATTTGATCTAGAGGTATAGTTATTACTTTTGTACTTGATGTTGATAAGGGGTTCGATTGATGTTGTAATTGTAGAAATATAGTTGATCCACTTAATTTGAAGGTTGTTTCTACATTTCAAACTTGTTATAAATTCGTACATGATTACATGTGATACAGTTTTTGATAGTTAATTAATTTTATAGTTGATGTTGTTAGTTGTGCATCGGTTGTTCAGTTGGTGTTTTGTTGGAGAAACATTTATTATACAATTGATAATGTGTGTGATTGATAGTTGTAGTGTAGGACTTTAGTTGAAACATTACATTGAAATGTTGTATGTGTACTTTTAATTATGTTATGATGTTTTTTAGTTGATGTTGATAAAGGGTATGATTGATTTTGGTTGTATAAAAATATAGATGAACCACTTCATTTAAATAGTGCAAACATGAGGTCTAACCTTTAGAACAATTCAATATGAAAAAAGTGATATAATTTACAAAGCTTTGGATGGATACAAGAGTGCTAGACAGATAATCCTAAGCCTAGCACATAGTCGTAAATTAGTCACAGCCCTTTGAATTCAAGTATAGCTTAAAATCAAAGGAAAACACCATACCCTTGTGAATCAATGTTTCTAAACAGCATTCAGACAAAACTAAGCCTATGATGTATCTAAACTCTTTTAATATTATAAAACCACAAACTCGTCTACATTGATAAAGTGGAAAGTAGTGCCCAGGAGGTGTGTTGGCTATATAGTGACCTCAAGACTTACCTTATGTTGAAAGTGAAACACCTATCTAAACACCAAAAATTGCATCCATTAAAATAGGCTTCCATAGAAAATAATGAAAGTAGAGCATGCAATGGTATACTTTAGCCACGCGAGCACTCCAATGTCAAATCATTGATCGCAAATGATCACATTCATAGAAGTATGAGTTGCAAGAAGAGGCTATTGAAAGCATTCACAAAACTGTGACACCAGTGGAAAAAAACCAAGTTCAACCTTATCCAGCCTCCCCCATACACATGGTCGAGATCAAGAAAAATTTATTGGCTTTGCTAACTGGTAAAAAATAACAAATTAAATTTAAAAATCACCTAAATTTACTATATTGTCCAATCTTACTATATTTCACCAGAGACAAAGCTAGAAAGGACTATAAGAGGGGAAATGATTAAGTGTTTTTGTTGCAGATTGGAATTTACTAATATGGACTATGTGATATAATGAGATAACAAACAACAAAATAAACCAGTCACAGTATAATAAGGGAAACAAAGGCATTGAATTCTATTGACATGCCCATGTGTTTTACATGAGAAGTTGAGAGGGTTGTGCAAGGTTCTATCCTGGCCTCTCAGAAGAAGTAGGAGATGGCTCAAGTTCCATGAGACTCATGATCCCCTGAATCTTTATTATTTACAGCATGGGTTGCTTCTTCTTCTAAATAAAATTTGAGCTTAAAATTATATAGAAATTTAGTTACACAATGCATACATAAATACCAGAGTTTGTAACGCTGTCAGGTAGTTAAGTCAATGTATAATAAAACCTTCAGTGCCATTCTACTTCTTATTGTCAAGAACATGCCTAAATTTGAAAAACCATCACATTTGAGAGGGCTCAATGCTTTCATACAGTTTGTTTTTTAGCCAAAGGGCAGTTGTGTAGGGCAAGCCCTCAAGGCCAAGTGGAGGGAGTGGCAGAGTTGCTCACCCCACTTGGCCCCAAGTTGTCCCCCACTGCAAATGGGGAGAGTTCATACCGAAAGAGGCATTTAGTGTCCATGGCTAAGTGGAGCCATGGACACTAAGTGAGATCCCTGGATGCGATTTCGGTTGGGTTGGGGTGGTATTGGTGGAGCCTAGATGAGGGGTGACTCCACTGGGCTTGAACCCTGGGTCGAGAGTAGACTCGAAGACTGCGGTAGCCACTGAGCCGTCCTGTATAAATACTGGCACTCTTCCAGATCAGATAATCAAGAAAAAACTTCTGGTAAAATGCAAAAGAAGAGGAGGACCACACCCAAGGGTAGGAAAGGCATGCTTTTATATAATTTGCTTCAGATATCTTACAACAGAATAGATATGGATGCACTACGAACAAATAATTCAACTACAACATCATACATATATGCCTTTGGCAAAAGTCTCCTGATGTATCATCAAGCACAGGGGCAAGGAAGCATTGGATAAAGTTACATAGAAAGTGTTTCCACTGAAACCAATAAACTGCATTACCAGCCTTACAAGAAAACTATATTACAACCAGAAAAGGAGGAAATTTTTCTAAACTACTCAAAATTCAGCTTGCATCAGCTTCTGCTCATCATGACAATTCAAGTGAGCAACTTTGTGACAGATATGTCAAGCCTTGACTGTGAAATATGTTGCATTTGTCACTTTCTAGACCCTGAGCCACTTACTGTACAAAGAGTCATGGAAAACATGAATCTTGGCTTCCTCCAAATCAATCTGTAAGCCAAGGGAAAGCCTAAGTGGACATGATATTTACAATGCTTATTTCTTCAATGTTTGTGCTGAGAACTTTGTCTCACTGGAATGCCAATACCCAAGGTTGCATTCTTTTGGGTTCCTTCCTTGTGAGTTGTCTTAAAACTACTACTGCAAGGATCAGCATCCACCAACATTTGTACAACCTCTCTCATGTTGGGCCGTACTGCTGGGACTTTGTATGTACAATGCACTGGAATTTTCAAGACTTGGATCATTTGTTCCTCAAATGATTTGGAAATCCTTGAATCAAGAACCTCAAAAGCATCTTGTTGTGAACATATTT
Organism: Taxus chinensis; assembly: GCA_019776745.2. Lineage (NCBI taxonomy): Eukaryota > Viridiplantae > Streptophyta > Pinopsida > Cupressales > Taxaceae > Taxus > Taxus chinensis. The sequence continues at coordinate 27,414,622 of CM034151.1, forward strand.
TCTGTGAAATCCAATAAACAATATCCTTGCTATCACCAAATTCAGGCTCAATTGGTTGTTTTCCAGTTACAAGCTCCAATAAAACCACCCCAAAACTATAGACGTCACTCTTCTCCGTGACATTACAGGAATATGCATATTCTACAGGTGAAATGGATGTTAGTATCATACCATTTGAGATGATATTCTTGTCCAAAAATATCACACTTCTAAGCCTGAAGGTTAAAATTAAGTATAAAACCTATTAAAATGTTCACAAGGAACAAAGATTTTCAGATTGTCTTATTTGATTTAATATGTGCTGGGAGTGTGAATCCTGACTACTTTGATTTCCAAAGATATGGCTATGTGGAAGCCTATGCAGAAGACCTTATAACCATTTTGGACGAGATGGGTGTGGAAAACTATATGTTTGTAGGCCACTCTCTGTCTATCATGGTCGGTTGCATGGCTTCCATCAAGAGGCCTTCTTTGTTCACCAAATTGGTGCTGTTTGGAGCATCCCCAAGGTAAAACAAGAAAAAAACAGTGCTCCCCTCCCCTTTATCCAATTTTTGTTTAATTTGCTTGCCCATATCATGGCTAATGTGGCTTAAAGGCTCACTACCTCCTCAGGCTCCTCTAGTAACCTCTGGCCCAAAATTAGAGTATATCAGAACTACTAATATCACCAACAACTCTATACATTTCAGAATTGGCTTTCACCCAAATCAAAAGAAGTGGTTTAATTCTAATATGCATATATAAAAGCAATGCTATAAATCATAATTGAGATGGAGATTTCTAACATCTTGGCATGCAGGACTTATCAAAGTGTATCCATATATGTACTTAGATGACTATCTATATTGGTATTGTTATATAAATTCTCAACACTGAATTTGCAGACCAAGATGGTGTTTGGGACAATGAAGCTTGTCCATGCAGAACATGTGCAGAATGTATGATATTACAAAAGCTGAAGTTTTGAGTTTAATGATGATCCAAGTGACATTAATATAAGCAACATACAGTGGGAGGATGGCCAGATTGCTAGACTGAGACACTCGGCTATACCTAAATTGAAACCTACCCTGCACCAAATCACACTATTTTTAGAAACTGACATGAAGCAAAAATTATTAAAAAAAGAAAAACGACCCACCAAATCTGTGACCTCCAAAACTCGAAATAAAACCATATTCAGGCCAGAGAAGAGCACATTAAATTTCAGACCAAGATTCAGATAGAAAACAAGGGCAGTTAAGGCGCTTACCTGGATCGATTGACTGATAATCCGACACAGTAAGCAAATGCAACGGCTGAGAGAGTGAAAGAAGTAGAGGATTGGTAAGAGTAAAAGCTTTCCCTCTCCCAACGGAATGTAGTGGACACCTTCTTCTCCCGTCTGAAATAGATCAGACGAAGGCACACAGAAACTTACCTCGGCTGAAGAAAATACCCAGTTGGGTACATTTTCCTCACTTCATTTGTGCAATTTTCTGAGTGCAGTCGGCGAAGAACAGTACCAAACACTTTTCAAACCCTAACTTTCCTCAATACCAAAACAGGTGTGAAAACATTGCTGGCCGTTGCCTCATGTGACCCTGTCCGAATTAAAAAAACACAGAACAAACTTCAAAAGTCCCAACAACACTTGCTCTGCTAGCACGAACACCAAGCCAGTTTAGAAAACCCCGCTTAATTGTTTTCAGGATTTTGTTTGCTAACATGCCCCGCGGTCATATGGGTGTCCGCGCCTGTCAAAACCTGCTTGAATTCTGCAATGGAAGATAAGAAAAGTCTATGCGCAGAAAAATACGGATTTAGGGGAGTTTTACAGGCGGTTCTAGAGTCAATTTTTGGTGGAAGTCCGACAATTTTTGGTGGTTTTATACCCATATGAGGAAAGTTCACGTTTTCGACAGAAGGATCCGAAAATGGACCAAAAACGAAAACTCCGACGGATATGCGAAATGAGGGGTTTTTATAAGAGTCTTCGGGGTGGAAAAAATTACATGCAAAAGTGAAAACGACGTGCAATCAGCTGTCAAATTTAATCCCTTTGGAAAAACGTCTAAAAGGCTGTCAAATTTAGCATCGCAGCAGAAACGTCCGGAGGTCCTCTACCATAGGGAGAACGCCTTTGGTGTAATTAAAAAATATGAGAGAACTTATTTGATATAACTGAACCGTAAGTGACTACGAGACTCTTAAATGAACACCTGCCAGACTATAAATGCACCACTTTGAAAGACTGAAAGGAATTTGGTGGCTCGTCACAAATGACTGTGTTGAGGAGCTCGAGTTCTATCAAGTCGGCACAAAGCTGGGACGTAAGGCGATGTTTGTTTGTTTGAGCTAGTAATCTGTGGTGATCGCCAAAAACTTCAAATAACAATGGTAACACACAAAAGTGATAAGCTCATTTGACACTACAAGTAGTGATTCATTCTGGATGTTGAGTCGTCAATGTAGTGGGCTTCAAAAAATGAAATAATTCAATTCTTTTGAGCTCGGTCCAATGATAAACCCGCTGAGAGTCAAAGGTATTTTTGGAGATCTGAGTCAAACCGATGGAACAAATATTGGAAGGAAAATAATGTCAATAACAGAATGACAATGAAGAATATTCAATCTGCAGGCACGCTGAAGAACAGATCCGAGCAGGTCGGCTAAAAAGGACGACGACAACTGCTGTAGAAAACAGGCCTTCATTCGCCAATCTGAGTAGCTTTAAATGTTAAACAGCGGTTCTGCCAGAGTGCAAGATTTGAATTCGGAAACCACGTGCTATGGGGGTTGGACCTCGTTGTGGCGAGGCAGGTGGTATGTTCTCAGAAGTCGTGATATCGTCAATATTGGCTGAGTAGTGATCATGCTGCAAGCTTAGAATAATACTTCTTTTAAGCAACTGCAAATCTCGTGCCTATAACTATTCCAGTTCTTTTGAAAGAAAGTTTTTACGGTTTGACAGGATCTTCGCAGTGCATAATAGATGCAACAATAAAATACTATGAATATGAAATTCATGCCAAAGAAATGCAGCTACACTGTATTTCAAATTGACACCATGAATAGAGATCTGTAAACTAATTGGAAGAAACAGATTCTCACCAACAGATGAATCAGCCCATGGGAAAACAAACTATTATCTAAAAAACAGACGTACATCTACAGGGGCGACTAAAATAAATATTAGCTATACCCCTCTAAAATCCTCACAAGCCCATATTTGCTCTGATATCAAATCTCAGGTATGAGCAATTTGTACAACAAAAATAATATTTTGTATTATATATTCACACCATTTACAAAGGCTATCGAACTAGCAATCGCACGTGATGTGTGCGATGAAAACGCCGAAAGAGAGGCAGGGGAAAAAGGAGAACGAAGTAGAAAAGAAGAAAATAGTTGAGCTAAAGGAAAAAAAGAAATGAAAAAGGGAGAAGGAAACGAAGGAGGAGGGAAAGAATAGTGTTAAAACGAAACGAAACAGGAGAGTGGTTTTAAAAAAATACTTCGTTAATGCAAGTAAAGGTAGGAGTAGGAAAAGAAAAATAAGTGGAGGAAATATAAACAAAAGGAAAGACAATTGTAATGTAACGAATATTTTAGTAGAAGACTATATAGATCGGTGGGCAAATGGCGAAAATAAGAAAATGTTAAAATAAAACAAAAGCATCATGTTTTTAAAAGTTAAATATAAAAGAACAACAGGGAGTCAATTCAAAAGTATTAGTTATATCAGATCGGTCAGTAGTACAGTCCCCAAAAAAATGTTTGAAAACTTAAGTTCAGGAACATAGTTTAAATATTGCGTTTAAAGTAGTTCCAGACATTGCAAACTCATGGAAAAAAGGGGTATTAGATACAAAATGAACGCGATATGTACATGCGATGTTGCTATAAGGAAGTTCTTGCACCGATGGAGTTTGTAGATTGAGAAAGGTGGAAGAGGCGAAGTTGTTAATACGAGTGTTGAGCGAGGTGTGGGAGAGAAGATGGAAAACAGTGAAGACGAGATTCCTCTTGTAGCTTGGATTGAAGAAGGGGAATGGAGGACATGCGAGAGTAGCAGGAGAAAGAGAACACTGGAGAAATTCAAAGGGAAGAAAGAGACGGAACTCTTGAGATAGCAGTGAATGTTAGGCCTTGTCTTTCAGTTCCGCCAATGTCAATTGTAGGCCGTGTTAATGTAAGTCCTTGAGACTTGTGGATAAAAAAAGCCCATGCCATTTTGAGCGGTAGTTGTCTACGACCCCCTCTAGAAATGGGAGGAATAAAAACATGCAAGGGGTTGTTCGAATCCCAGGGAGGTCCTGTGTAACGATCAAACTTGATGACGACAAAAAGAGGCAGACCTGGAGGTTCAGAGGATTCCTCATAGACTATGTCAATGATAGAACCAGTAGTGTTGTTGACAAGACCTTTGTCAACCCACAAGTTTACGGAAAGCATTAATTTTTGGTTGATGCAAAGAAGAACCTTGGGCTTTAATTGATCATCTTCCGTGTCGCCTGATGCAAAACATCTAGTCTTTTTAGCAATTGATCTGGCAATAGGAGAGTTAAGGGATTTCAACATAATAAGGTTGTGGGAGTCCACAAGGTCATTCTAAGCGAAAAGATGAGGGGCATCTTTAACATCAATGTTTTCTTGTTTGGAAAGGGAGGAAACGGATCTTGACATAAGAGCTTCCCAGTCCTACAGTAGAGGTACTGTGTTACGAATGTTAAGCAGTAACTTACGGAATGATGCATGTGTTGGAGCACAACCTTGTTGATAGAAGATTGAATGAAGGCAGACGGATATGTTGAATTCTTGCCAAAGGGTAGCTCCATATGACTTGCTGGAATAAATAGGAATGTCCATAACCAGTACACTCAAACCAAACTAAAATGAATTAAAACAGAATTCAAGCCTCCCTTTTATCCTCAAACTACAGTCAAAATGTTTTATTAAACTTTATAAAAGAGACCAAAGGTATATTCATCACACAACAAAATAGGATATCTAAACTAAGATTGTATTGTGTATCCAATCTAATAACAAATGTATACGTAGGAAATTTTTATATGCTAAAAGAAATAAACAATAAATCAACTATTAATGTTATGAAAACCTCATGGGAGTCTGAATGGAAGCGTATGGATCAAGTTGACGTATATTGGAGTTTACAAAGGAATTCAAAATACTTGTTATACAGATAGCATACACAATATCAAGATCGAAGTGTTGAAACAAGAGTTAAACGTGATTCAAGGCCCTGTCCTTGTTAAACAACAGAAATGGAAATGAGCCAACTACATTTAAAGAGTCTAAAATTCTAATGCTTAACTACACATACTCAGTAAATTGGTAATGAGGTAAGATGAGGTTAAGGTGGCTGATGGCTTAGACATCCTTGCAGCTAGATTAGATGATAAAGGAGTCACAATTTTATTTTATTTTATTTTATTTTAATAATCCATGATAAAGGAGTTAATTTTTTTTTATTTTAATAACCCAATTCCTGATGTATATGACCCCCTGTAAATGAGTGATGAGAAGTGAGCCTCTTTTGAGGAAGAAGCTTAAATGACGCCAACAGAGAAGATTATCAGTCATTAATCACTATTTGGCACTGATGAAGTTTCTATATTAAAATTCTTAGAAACTGCAGTGACAATTGTTGTAACTACATTGACAATTGTTGTAGTTGCAGTTCCAGAAGTTTTCCATTGGCAGACCTTGAGCCTTTCCTTAGTAATAAAAATGATGAGAAACGATGGAGCATTCAGCAACACATTTCAGTATGTGAGACAATAAGTCCTTCATCATGTATTTGTAGTGATGAAACATGGAATCTAAAAACAAACCATATGGTCATTATATAAACATGGATGTATGACAGTATCAAAAAGGTTGAAAGGGCCAAAGGACCTCAGATTTTGAGGCCCGAGTTCATTGAAAATGTGATACAATTGCTCCTCCAAGTTATATTCGGACCCTGGCAACATTATTATAAACTCTCAGATGCATAAGTAGATTTTGGTGAAAACATTTTAACAGCTATCACCATAATAATTGATGTTTTACTGGGTCTGTAGGAGCTGCTGCAGGGCCACTCATGACTGGTTACATTTCAGAATTACCAGGTCTGTAGGAGCTACTGCAGAGCCACTGAAGACGGGTTGCATTTCAGCCAGGGAATGGAATGATGTTTTTATTATGCTTATGCATTCAAAAGTACATGATGGACTTCTTTTGATGCACCTTGTGGGTATCATAGACAAAATTTACAAGAAAAAGGCCCTCACAGTAGATGAGATAGGACAAGAAGATATTACAGGGATGCAAAATTCCTTGACACAGAATTGGTAGCAGGATGAGCACTCATGAAACAAATAGATAATATGTACTATCCAGCTACATGGTAGTGGCAGAGATGGCGAAATTAGAAGTGTTGCCAATTACACCTTCATAGAATACTACAGTTGTTGAGTACTATTACTGGGGTTTGAAAATTACCAACCAAGTCAACTAAATACCTTTATGTAAAACATGCCTGTAGGTTTTCATCGAGGTTTTCATCGAGGTTAATGATGCATAATTTATATCCAATCATTCTTCAAAAGAATATGGCACATTCATTTCTTCAAATTAGAACTTAATAATCGATGCAGAGTTCTAGTGTAGCGGGATTTTAAACAAGCAGCCAGGAGGTTGGAGACTTAAACATGCCACACTGTCAAACATTCATGCATATGGTGAATAGAGAACGAATGAGAAATAAAAGTGTACAAAACATAAAATTGCTTTTGAGCCATCAGACCAAACCATCTAATCCAATATACGGAAGACATAAACATGACCCATCATTTGATGACAAAGGGAATTGCTCAAAATCTAAGACGGCAAAAAAATCACACATAATGATACAATATTGACTTCTACCTTAATGAATTATATACAACAATGCTAGTTGCACACAAAATTTATGAGGATCTGTGGGCATAATAGATATTGATGAATCACCAAGGTGGCAATCATTGATAATCGTAACAACAATCTAAAAAACCAGACAACAAAATGTCATTTTCCGCCCCCATTGAGGAATTTAACATTGCTATTTAATAAGACTGCTCTGTTCTACAGACGAGGCTACAATAGTCAAGGGAGTTAAATACTCTAACAACATGCTCATGGAGGCAGGGCCCAATGGAAATGTGTATGGGTAAAAACTATGGGGTTCAAGCACAAGAGATTAGTCCCTGCAAGATATCTATGTAATGTACAGTGCAAGCAAGAATGTTAAACTAGGCACCGATTGAAACAGGAAAACCAGCGGGTTTGTTCATTCTCTAACAAAGTAAAGAGCAATACCTGGTCAGATGATGACTTCGGGTTCCTCCAGCTTCAATCATATCCAGCAGCCAAATAGAAAGGGACCTCTATGCTTCAGTATTTGAGAGCCACGGACAACAATAAACCCAAAGGCCTTCTCGCAGTCCTCACAAAGATGTTTTCAAATATTTCCCGGACTGAAATGTACCACCATAGAAGGAGGTACCCATACTCCCCTTTTCATGCTGACGGGAGAGGCATGTCAACCTCCAACTAGGACTCTGGCATCTGTCCTCCGTTTCTGGCTCCCAATATGGATCTCCCTCCTCCGAGCATGGTGCTGGGCTCATCTCCTCCGCGGGTCACTATTCAAAAATCCGGGCCACTATTCACAAATACACGTGTAGGGCTCAAGAAGTGTCGTCCATCGTCAACCAATACATCTCCACCGCTGCAGTCTCCTCTGCTGTCAAAAGCCTGGAGCCTTCCTGCCAGAGTTCACACCTTTTGGTGTAACAAGGCATTCTTAAAATTTTCAAAATCAAAACAAATAGAAAACATAAACAAAGACTTGTCCACATTCCCATCACATCATAGGCTCCTTTTAAAAACCTAAACTCTTTATAAATCACCACTTTTTAAATGTTAAAACGAAGAAACAAAAACGAAAAATCAAAACTTCCACCCGCTAAATTTTACAAACCTTTAATTATGAAACCCCCGCAAATTGAATATACTGCACTCGCCCCTGCTTTTCTCTTTGGTGGTTTGAAAAACACCAACATAAGCATTCAGATATCATGCGGCGATCAGACGGTGGAGAGCCCATAATACGGTGGCCTATGAATCTGGTCCGTCGGATTCCCTCTCCGTTACCATGGCCATCCGATGCGGCGAAACGGAGGATCACGGCCGTCAAGTTATTATTGAATTCAATTTCAAAAGGTAGGAGGGAGAGAGGAGTAGCGACGGAAAAAATAAAGGAATCATAAACATTCCAAAGTTTTTCCGTCAATTTTTCTCCAAATCAAAACCCCCGGCTGTTTTTATTTTTATTCAAAATTTTTGACATTTTGAACTTGTGCGAGGTGCGATTAATGTAAATTTGGGGCCGATCTTGCTGATAAATTATTTCTTCGGCGCGGATATATTTGTAGGTGAACTATTTTAGCGGTCTGTGCATTCTAATTTTTTTGTCTGCGTTTAATTTTTTATTTGCATTAATTGATTGTGTAATGGAGAAATGGCGTCTCTGGAATGGATTCGCAGTGTGACGGAATAGACGGTTCAACCGCAGCTAGGGGAAGTTCCGCCTAAAAAGCTCGTGAGGTAGCTGGATTTCACGTCATTACAGACAGCCATGCGTACGGTAGATATCAATGCGTACATTGTCGACCAAAAAATCATGCTCGCTCATGTCGTTGTTCGCGTCAGAGCCCCTCGGGTTTTCTAATATAGAACATGCCTTTCGGTGTAAATATAAAACCAACATCCTATAACATAGGAATCCATACAAACAAATAACCCGTTAATAGCTTTACGGGCGCAACCAAACTATATGAATATATTTTTGCTATAACAATACATTCTACATATAATCATACTATTTACCAAATATTTACCAAATATAAATATTAATACTCATGTGAACATTAATATTCCTACCAAGGTCATTAGGGGGAATCGATAGAAATTGATGAAATATTGCATGGATAGATTTTGTGTTTGTGTTGCCCCCAGGCTAGGTCATTAGGGGGAACCACTACAAATTGATGAAGTATTAGATGTATTAAATTTACACTCATTTCCCCATGTTAGGTCATTAATGGGAAGTGATGAAATGTTGCATATAGAAATTGTACGTTTGTTGCCGCCAGGTTAGGTCATTAGGGGGAATCAATGATGAAATGTTGCATAGTGTATTAGTAAATGTTTGGAATTGTCGAATTGGTAGTGTTTGGATGAACATGTGGTGATGTAAGGGTAATTTTTAGGATGACCCCAATTATATGCCCCCTTTCAGCGAAAGGCGAAGTAAAGATAAGAACGAACGTTGAGCTAAAAGTAAACACGAAATAGATAGAATGTGATAGAAAGTGCCAAAATGTGTATATATCAAGTGAAAGATAATGATGAGGAGAGATGACATGTGCATAGTGTATATAGTATGATTTTAGGTGTAATTCTAAAAACAACACCGTAAGTGGGGTGCAAATCAGAGTAAAAATGCTCAAGATATGACAAAAATCATGTGGCATGTATTAGTTGATGTAGACACCTAAAATTGGTTACCCAATTTAGTGTCCCCCGCGTTCGTTTACCTTCTCGGGTAACCTGGGGCACCTTTATATCACCACTTTTCCTTTAGGGTATTAATTAAATATCTAATTAAACATCTATCCTAAGTTTATTATACCCCATTGTATTTTACCCATGGATAATTAAGTATTAACTATTTAATTATACTTTTTACATGTATCTTAACCACTTATCTACCCCATATCAATTCCTAACCTCCCATATCAATTCTATCCATCTATCCCCCCTATTTCTCCTCTCCCCAAACCGTGCAGTAGGATATTTCCCGTATTTGAGTCAGAAGGATAATACTCTTATCTTTCCAATTCATCCTTTTTGGCCATTTTGGGAATCTGTTCCCTGATCGGTGCCGACTGGTACTCGGTCGATGCCGATTTTTCAGAATGGTGCTGATTGTACCTCAGTCGGTGCCGATTATAAATATAGGGCCAAAATTTAGTTCTGGTTAGACAAAAAGAGAGACAGAAAGCTTAAGCCTTGAGCCTTCGAATCGTCAATCGAAAGAAGAGAGAATTTTATCCAAATCAATCCCTGAGAGGTGTACCGTTACTCTACCCTCGTAACATCGACATCATGAGGATTCATCGACCTCTTGGTGACTCTATTCCTACATCTAGCTAAGGTGAAACTCTTGTCCACATCTTTGCAGCTCCTGCAGGTGTTCACGATCCAGTCCTCATCAATCATCCATCAAGATTTCTGCAACTTGCCTCCGGTCGATGCTGACCCATTCCAGTCGACGCCGATTTACCCTAATCGGTGCCGCTTAAAGAAATCGATGCCGATCACAATCTGGTCGATGCCGATCAACCTGCAGACAGGTGCCAAGTACAGGTAACATAAGTCTAGCATTGTTTTCACAGTTTCCTGTTTGTTGTTTATATTCTGTCTGTTGTTTACATTCTGTCTTTTATTTTTAATCAGAAAATCTAAACATTTACCTACATATTTTATCATGTATGCTTCTTTCCTTAATTGAAAACGTGGACTGACATCCGCCAAGGAAGCTCATCACTTCCCGGACCCACTTTTCAGGCAGTCCACCCAAATATCTTTTAACGTTGTTTTTTTTCTACCAAGGATTTGTGCATCACAGGTTTCTCAGATCTACTTTGCAGGATTGCTCGTGTGTGCCCGTCTTGTCTACATTGGCTTTCCTCCCATCTACGTCTTCGGATCCCGTCTTAACTATCAGGTATCGATTTCATTTGAGTTTTTCAGGACTTTTGTGTTTAGTTTGGTGCATTAACTTGGACAGGTAACAAGCATGGAAATTCTTGATCTACATTCTGGCACACCCAGTGGGACCTGACCAAAGTCCCCTATTGGTAAGTTCATTTCTTTTCCAGTTTTGAGCTTTTGTTCTTTTTCTTCACTGATTGTCATCAGTTTTCCTTAAGCAGTTCCTTTCTTTATTTTGATCTTGTTTCTTTCATTTATAATTTACAAAATCAAAATTATTTCTTTCTTGCATATCTAGATTCCCATTTCTATTTCTAAATTTAGTAAACCTTTCATTTTGATTTCAAAGCTGCACTTTTTGATTTATCTCTTTGTGCAAAATTGTCATTTTCTTGAAAGTTTTCTAGTTTCTTAAATAGAAATTTCTCTTCTACTAGTATCTAGTTATCTGGATATATCTTTCTGGATTTGTTTGCGTGTTTGCTTAACCTTGTCTTGTGGAGCACTTTTCTTGTTTGTGGGATTGTTTGAGGGGAAGAGCTCAACAATGTGACTTTTTGAAGTCCACACACCTTGGAGAGCTAAATCTACAGGTATTTCTCTTTTGCGGTGTTTTCTCCTTTTTAAAAACTTAAAAAGAACTTGTTTGTTTGTTTTTATCACACTTAAACACTTCAGTTTTGGGGCTTAAAAAGAATTAATCGCATTGGGAAAGAACTTGTTTGACTTGTCTTCATTGAAATCAAACACTTCGGTTTTAGTGCTTAAAAAGAACTTTTTCTTTGTCATTTCTGTTGTATGTTCTTCATCTAGTTTTCTAAATAGGTTGGAAAATTGATCAAAATCGGTAGTGACACTATTTGATTTTTATTTTTCACCCTTGCACACAAAGCCAAAATCACTAGGTATAAAGCATTTAAACAAAAACTCCTTCCCTGGCCTCACCTACTTGGAAGTGACATCCAAGAGGAAGAGCCTACGTGGTACTCGGGCCGTGCTATAAATTCATGGAAGTTCTGGTATATATTGGCAAAGCACCTGACTCCCTTATCGCAGTGGTGTGTGAAGTGTGGGGGTAGGCCCCTATATCAAGCCACGTACCGGTCTTTTACTGAAGTGCCTTCGGGACTCCTCACCAAAACATTCCCCAAACCATCCTTAGTTTGGCCAATTGAGTAGTCCCCATTCTAAAAAGCCTTCCCAAACATTTTCTTTCTTAAAAAGCATGAAAATTTAAAAGAGATAATCACCTACGCTGCTTGAATTGTCTGTGCATTAGTTAGGTCAATATTTTTTCTATGTTTTTGCTTGTTTATGATGGTCATCACCCGGTCACAATCTAGAAAAATGGCTCAACTAGCCTCTTCTTCATCCGAGATCACCACTAATGTGGATGTTTCGGCACCCCTCGGGTCTTCTTAGGACCACTATTAGTTGGTTCCCCATCTTGGTCATATAATCCTTTCTATCATCCTAAAGTGATCCCATCATGACCAGCTTCCCCCAGTCCTTCAGAGGTGTCATCTGCTTCTGATATAGAGTATGTTCCTCATGGAGATCCTGAATTTTAGGTGCTCCTTGACCACAACCCGGTAGCCCTTATGGACTACCTAGTGCATAAGTCTTGTTTGAATATCTGATCAGGGACCACTGATCCAGCAAGTTTACGATTATTCTCATGAACCATCCAGGATTTTATAGAGCAGTTAGCATGCTTTTTCTCACTGCGAACCATGAAAGAGGGTGGCACATCTATGCCTCCTTTTTCTCTTCCACCGACCATGTCGACTGGTTCTCAAATGACCTTGCCTATCCCTAGTGCCGCGAGCTACCTCGGCTACTCCACAGCCTATTTTTGAGAGGCCCTCTTCTTTAGCTATGATGAGTGTGTCCATGCTCCCACAAATTGTTGTTAATTCTTCTATGCCATCTATTGCGTCTCAGGGTCAGTATCTCTCTGTGAACCAACCCCCTCCTACGAGTCAGTTGGTTCCTCCTTCTCGTCCTCTAGCTGGTCTTTCTTCTAATGCTTCAGCGATAGTGAATTTTACCCATCCTTTGGCATTGGCACCCCTAATAACCAATCCGGTAGTCAAAAGCTCATTCAGAGTTTGTTCCCCACCATATCAAATCAAATCAACACCCACATTCCTCAATCCATTCTGATTCAGTCGGCAAGTGTAGGAACCCACCAATCATAGGCTTCGTCTTTCATTCAACCACCTTTCTCTCAACCACTTGTCATCTCACAGCCTATTTATACACAGGCTCCTTCACAACAAATACCTCACCAGGTGTCACCCAGAATGCCTGGTTATTCCTCTTATCATCCTGTTAATCAGCAGATGAATCCCCCATTAACGCCTCAACAAAACATACCATTTTCTTCTTATACGGGACATTCTAACATGCCCCCTCCTCAATCTGACATCGTCCAACTTATTTTTAAGAAAATCACAGACCTAGAAGCCTCCACCAAAGGGGCTCACCCATCATACTCTTTTGAAGAAGTATGTAATGAACTGATTCATCCATTCGTGGCTTTTAAGCCTTATCCTCCCCAATGGGAACTTCCTAAGTTCTCAAAATTTCATAGCCGGGAGGATCCTCAACAACACCTACGAGCATTCAAGCATGCTTGCTACCTTATAGTCCAGGATCAGGAGCTTATGCTCTGTACCTTTCCTATGTCTTTAGCAGGGCCTGCTTTAGACTGGTACAATAACATACCCCAACATTCTTTGTTTTCTTTCTCTCAATTAGCTCAGATGTTTGTTGAAAACTTCTCAATAAACATCACACATAAGATCTTGATTACATATCTTTATAACATTCGTCAATTCGATGACGAGTCTATTGCAGACTTTGTCGCTCATTGGAGAGGTATAATAAATCAATTGTCTTTCTCCCTCCCTCAATCTCAACAGATCGAGTTGTTCACTCAATCTTGTGCCAATCATATTTCCTCCACTTTAAGGATTCAAACCTTTCATACATTTGAAGAAGCCTTTACAATGGCACGCAAACTTGAGTCTCGTGCCATTGAACAAGGGAAGCTAAAACTTTGTTCTAAGTCTAAACCAGATTTTTCTCGGTTTACAAAATCAAACCCTTCCGCTTCTAATAAAGACAAGAATCAGGGGTCCACCAATGCTATCATATTAAAAACTTCATGAGCTGATAACACTTCTAATCAAACACCTCAGAGAGATTCTTCATCTTCCTGAAAAGGACCCTTGTCATCTCGATCTTTTACTTAATTGGGGGAATCATACACTTCTATCTTAGGAAAAAATGTTGGAAGTTCACATGATCAAACTTCCTCCTATTAGAAATTTTGATGAGAGCCAGGAACGACCATTCTGGTATAGGGAAAATGACTTCTATCATTATCATAGAAGCAAAGGCCATGACATTGAATGATGTCAGACCTTCAAAAACCTCATCCAAAAATTCATTGACAAAGGTGAGCTCATTCTGGATAACCCAAATGCTCCCCCAAATTAGGCACTTGATGTTTTTAAACAACCTTTTCCAAATCATTCCCCAAACAATGACACTTCAGGGACTCAAAAACCAAACACTCATACTATCAGCTTCATTTCTACTAATGATTCTTCTTCTAAATCGGGATCAACCACAAACATGTCGACTGAATCGGGACTCTCCCCCGCTCCTTCAAATTCTGAGATCTCGCCATCCTCACATGGTCCATCTTCGAGTCTTCCTTTATTAGAAACAGAGTCATCTCCCTCTGCCTCGCCATCCGATCTTCCACCTATACCTGAGACAGTGTCATCTTCATCTGTCTCGACGTCAGATATTCTTTCGATGCTTGAGTCATTTACATCCCTTCAAATTTCCACTACGGATACTTCTACTTCTGTTGCTCCCATTTTCACCGTGACCATGCCTTTGGTTAATGTGCCCATAGTTGTACCAACTTCTATACCTTCAGAAGCGTCCTCAATCTTAACCCTTCCCGTCACTTTTTCTACAATAATTACACCCATAATTACTACATCTGAAGTACATTTCTCACAAGAGGCTGCCTCTTCATTACCTATATCTTCCACCATCAGTGCTTCCTTGCCTATTAAGGAAACATCTAAAGAGTTAGCATCGACACCTGTACTTCCAACACCTGGACTCAGACATAAACAATTGGAGTTTAAACCTAAGGTTACATCATCAGTATCATCTCCTTTACTTCCTCCAAAATGGTTACAATCACCTTATGCGGTCGAAGTTGTCACCATCCCTAAAAAGGGAAAACCAATATTTCAGACCATCAAGACTCTTGGTGCTTTCCCTCAAAAATCCCTCTCTGCACCTCATAAAAGATTGGATTTATCCACTGAAAAGGTGTCTTCTTCTACAACACCATCTTCACCGGTGCCTTGTAAAGTGGATTTACCCACTAGAAAGGTGTCACCTCTTTTATCAGAACCATCATCTTCGTCACCAAAATCCAAGGCACCCTTTGTGCCTCCTATCAGATCTATTTTGGAAGCTCCTACCCCATCTAAATCAGTCTTATCTAAATCATCATTTGTTGCAGCCAAGCAACCTTCTTCATCTCTGAAGACCAAAACACTTGTCACATCTTTGTCATCTTCAAAATCTATCTTAGGAGCTCCTCCTCCACCAAAATCAATCTTGCCTCACTTGCTTCCATCTCAAGCATCTAAGGCTGCTTTTCCCAATGTCTAGAAAAGCAAAACAATCCCTAAAAATACTGTCAAACTAGATATGTAGATTCTTTTACCTCGGCAGTCTGTTAAGGCTAAAGAGGTGCCTTCGTCATCTCTGTCCTCATCTTTGTCTACCAGATTCTATACTGAAATTCTTCTCCAACTTATCCAATCTTCATCTATATCTCTTCCTCTAATCAAACCCTATAATCCCAAAGGAATAAAACCTTCCTGGTTCAACTCTGATTTGATTTGTGCTTACCACCACACTCCAGGTCATGACACCGAGGGATGTAAAGCCCTTCAATCTGTCATTAACAGCCTCTTGGAAGAAAGTGATCTTCTACTGGAAGAGGAGGAGGAACAAGTGTCTCCTGTCATCCCAACTACATCTGAGCCTGAACGGTCTACTCAGGCCTCTAATTCTATTAATTCCACTCCGGATGATCTTCCACCTTCTCAAATCGACACAATTCATATCACCACTAGAGCACAATAGTATGATAATCCATCATCTTCTACAGCCTCTCGACCATGGGTCATCATTTCTACGGCCCCCGAAGGAGTTCCTCCTTCCTCATCAGCCCCGAGACCTTGGATCTCTATTCATGCTTCACCTCAGGCTCAGATTCCCATGTCAGTTGAGGAGAGTGTTATGAAACAACTCACCCATGCTCCGGTCAAAATGTCTCATTTTGACCTCATTCAATCATCTCCCAGCATCGCCAAGCTCTTATCGATAATCTGTGCCATATCACAGTGAATTCAGATGAGCCCCAGCCTTTCGAGATGGTTGTTGGATTGAATAGACTGTCAACCACCATTTCCTTTGAGGATTCTGAAATTCCTCCCCTTTCTTCTGAGGATTTAGAGGCTCCTCTCTTTATCACAGTTCAAATCAATAACACTACGTTAAAACACACTATGATCGATAGTGGTGCTGCACTCAATGTCATTTCCTCCCACACATTCGAGCAACTTAAGTTACCAAAGAATGTAGTGTCACCACCTCCTTTCACCCTTCGATCATTTAACGATCAGCTGGCAGTTACTTTAGGAACTGTGGTCCTGCCCATTCGGGTAGGCAAGAAACTGCTTCATGAGATTTTTTACATTGTTGAAGGGAAATTCCACTACAATATGATCCTCGGACACTCCTGGATTTGTACAATGCACTGCGTCCCATCAACCCTCCATCGATGCATAAAATATCAGTATGAGGGAAAAATCTATACTCATCCAGGAGATCCTTTCCCTTCCGCACAATGTGACATGACCACAGGGTCTGCCCCTCCAAAGGAGAATGCTTGTTCTCCTGACAAGGCTTCATCCTCTTCCATACCTGTAAAAAAATTACCAGATTTACAAAATCTAGAAGAAATGTTGCAGCGTTTTTCATTAGGAGAGCTTCCTCTTCTCTCTTTTGATGCCCATCTCAAACCTAACGAGTATGGTAGGCTAGAAAAACAACCTGAATATCAACCAGGTCTTGGTCACATCATCACCATTAGTCTACCTAATCAGTAGACTAACTTCATCTATGGTCTTGATACACCTCACTATCATCTAGATTCTCCTCCTAGGGCCAAACCCTATTCAGCAGGGTTTGATTGTCTACAAAATCCCACGTTCGCAAAAACTTATCTATATCGATGCACGTGGAAAGGCTTTGGCTTGGGAAAGTATGAACAGGGTGTGCATGACCTCACATCCATTCCAACTCTTAAACCACATCAAAAATTTGGTTTAGGGTTTAAACCTCTCTCGAAAGCCACCATCACCATTCTCGATGAGCCTCTTTCCATTGAGGAACCATCTTCTCCCATCAGGTCGGAAGCATCACTTAATGTGGACGACACCATTTCCATCCCGCCTAACTTTTTTTTTAGTCAATACCATTTCCTTAGGTCCACTGACCTATAAGACTAATGGAAAATCCACTTCCATACCATTAGTCTTCCCTGAAATAGTTGGAGATGACTCTCCCACTATCAATACTATCCATTGTGTGGATGATGATTCTGTCCTTACCTATCTAGGGGCAGAGGATTCTTATCTTCCTAAAACCATTCCTTCTAACATGTCTACACTTCTCAACGAAGCCACTGTCGACCTTAATATAGGGACTTCTAAAGACCCTCACATCATTAAGGTTGGCCAATCTCTTAATCCACAGGAGTTAGGAGACTTCACTGCCTTTCTTTCCCACCATCGCCAAGAATTTTCTTGGTCATACGAAGATATGCCAGGCCTTGATCCTAATATCGTGGTCCATAATATCGTTACTCTTCCAGACATCAAACCAGTTAAACAAAAACTACGTAAGATGCATCCTCGTGTGTCCCTCCTCGTTAAAGAAGAGTTGTAGCGCTTACTTTCCGCCAACTTCATCCAACCCATTGACTATCCACAATGGGTTTCAAATGTATTACCAGTAACCAAAGCTACTAGGAAAATTTGAATTTGCACCAAATTTCAGGATCTTAATCTCGCTTGCCCGAAAGATGATTTTCCTCTACCTAATATTGACCAACTCGTGGATTTAACTGCAGGTCATGAGATGCTTTCTCTTATGGATGGTTTCTCTGGGTATAATCAAATTCTCATCACACCAGAGGACCAACATAAGAATTCCTTCATAACTCCTTGGGGGACTTTTTGTTATCGCGTCATGCCCTTCGGTCTTAAGAATGTAGGAGTAACTTATCAACGTGTAATGACCTACATCTTCCATGATCTCTTACACAAAACTATGGAAGATTACGTCGATGACCTCCTCGGTAAGTCCAAACACCGTCAGGATCATCTTTTCATTCTTATGCCTCTCTTTAAGAGACTCATTCATTTTTTTCTTCACCTAAATCCATCTAAATGCGTGTTTGGCATTCTCACTGGTAAACTCTTAGGCTTTATCATTTCTATTAGGGGCATTGAAGTCGATCCCACAAAAATAAAGGCTATCCTCGAGATGCCTCCCCCTTCCAACTTAAAGAAGCTCCTGTGGTCTTCAAGGATGCCTTCAATTAGTGCATCATTTTATCTCACAGCTTTCAGACCGTTGTCAACCTTTTCATCATCTCCTCTGTAAAAATGTTCATTTTGAATGGGATGAGCATTGCCAAAAATCCTTTGATGATCTCAAAGCTTATCTTCTTTCTCCACCTGTGCTCATGCCTCCATGCGAGGGGGAGCCATTCTATCTTTATATTTCTATAACTGACCATGCTCTGGGAGCCATGATCTCCCATCAAGATGCTAATGGTAAAGAACAGGTTGTCTATTATATCAGTTGCACTCTTCATGAGTATGAAACATGTTATTCTGAAGCTGAAAAACTATGTTGTGCTCTCTTCTTCGCAACTTCTAAACTTCATCATTACCTCCTTAATCACAAAACTTACATTGTTACAAGTGTCAATCCACTCAAGACAATGCATGTGAAACCTTATCACAATGATCGTATCACTCGTTGGCTCATGCTCATGACAGAGTTTGACCTCGAGTTCATCTCACAAAAATCTATCAAGGGTCAGGTCATTGTGGATCAATTAGCTGATACTCCTCTTCCAGACACTCAAATCCCCCTTGCTCAATTCCTAGACGAGTACATCCAACAAATCAATTTTGGTCTATCTCCATTTAAAGTAAAACTCTTCTTTGATGGGTCTAAATGTCAGCAAGGGGGAGGTGCAGGTTTCGTCATGATTCCTCCTTGGGGTGCACCTATCCCTGTCACACACAAGCTTAACTTTGAATGTACCAATAATATGGCCAAATATGAAGCCCTCATTTTAGGTCTTCAAAATGCCATTAATCTCAGCGCTCACCATATCGACATCTTCGGTGAGTCTAAATTCATCGTTAATCAAGTCACTGGTGTCTATCAGTGCAAAAATGATATCCTTCAAAAATATCGCAATATCATTCTCTTTCAGCTTCAATCTTTCGATAAATTTACTATCCAAGCTATTCCTTGCACTGCAAACTGATTCGCAGATACAATGGCTTCTTTAGCCTCACTTATTCCACCTTTTACCAAAGACTCATGACTTTATGTGGTTGTTCAGCATTTAGACCAACCATCTCATCTCAGGCAGTTGACTTCAATCAACGTTGTCACAACCAACACTCAAGATGAGTGGTATCAACACATTTTCTATTATCTATCCCATTCAGTGCTTCCTCTAGATCTGACTTCCAATGGTAGAAGATCTTTTATCCTACGCGCTAACCGCTATACTATTCTGGGTGGAATCCTCTACAAATGTGGTTTTGATGGTATTTTTCTTCGGTGCCTCAAAACCCCTGAATCATCTAAAGCCATTCAGGAGGTCCACGATGGTATCTGTGGTGGACACTTTGGTGGTTTGGCCATAGCTAAGTGCATCCTACATTTAGGTTATTATTGGCCTTCTCTTAATCAAGACTGCTGCGACTATGTCAAGAAGTGTGTCAAGTGTCAACAACACGCTAATCTCACACATATCCCTAGTCAAGCCTTGCAACCTGCAGCGGATTTATGGCCTTTTTCACAATGGGGTCTTGATCTCATTGGTCTCATCAATCCCTGCTCTTCGTAGTGACATCACTCCATCATTACTACCATGGAATACTTCACTAAGTGGGTGGAAGCTATTCCTCTTTCATCAACCAAAGCTAAACCCATTGTTGATTTTTTCTATCAACACATCATTTGTCGCTTTGGTATTCCACACAAACTCATCACAGACAATGGTAAGTCTTTCAAAAACATCGATTTACAGAACCTCTGTGATGCTTTCAATATCAAACTCAGCTTTTCTTCTTTGTACTATCCCCAAGCTAATGGCCAAGCTGAGGCTTCCAATAAAACTTTGCGTAATATCCTCGCAAAGGTAACTAGTCGAGCTGGTAGGGATTGGCATTTACATATCCCTTTTGCTCTCTGGGCTTATCAGACTAGCATTCATACTCCTACTGGTGCTACTCCCTTCTCTCTTGTCTATGGGTCTGAGGTTGTCCTTCCTTTGGAAGTCCAGATTCCATCTCTTCGCGTCTCTCTCAGAGAATTTGTCTCTGATGAGGACTATCGTCAAAACCATCTAGCGCAGCTTGAGTTGCTAGATGAGTGATGTCTCAATGCTCTTAAGCATCATCAAGTCTATCTTGAGCATGTCAAATGTGCTTATAACAAGCACTTGCAGCACCATGACTTCAAAGTTGGTGATCTTGTTCTTAAAGAAAACCAAAATGTCACTACACTAGAATGGAGTCAATGTGGTAAGTTCACTCCTAACTAGTTGGGTCCATACATTGTCACTCATAAGTATGGGTCGAGGCTTATCACCTATCTTCCATGGATGGTGTACCTAAAATGGAACCTCTTAATGCCTTGCATCTGAGGCCCTTCTACTGTTAAACTTTATCTTACATGATCTTAGTCACAAAACAGATCTTTCATCCATCTAAAACCAGTCACACATTTTGTAGTGATTCAGAACTATGTGGTACTCTGCATTATTTCTTTCTATACCTTATATGAACACTGTGGCTCTGCTCATAGCATTTTTTTAAAGGATTTGTTCCTTCTCATGGTAGGAATACCTTAATCACTACTTCATCTATCATCTAATCAAATCCACTCGGGACATGAATATGTGCTTATATATGTTTTCTTTTCCCCCCATCTGATCTATCTGGTCTAAACTCAGCTTCTTCCAAAAAAAAAAAAAAAAAGAAAGATGCTATCCTAATTCCTAAAAAGATAGGATGATCCCTCGAAGGACAGCTATCCATGCCTTATCAAATAAATCAAAAAGTGTAGACCATTCCCTCGAAGGATGGCTACCGTCAAAATCAAAATACAGACCTCTCCCTTGAAGGATGGCTGTTTATTTCATGGAATTTTTAGGCTTCTCACATCATCAGCCTTTTGTAGTAACAAAATTCTCCTTTTGGCCAGTTTGTTCACTTTTTAGCATCGCAGAAAGACTTCCCATATCGATCATTCTTTCCATATCTTGCAAACTTCCCGCTTTGATCAGTTTTCTCTTCTGTCAAAAAAATCATAAAGCTGAGGTATAAGACCTTTTCAATCATATGGAGACCTGTTGTCTAAGCATGTGTTCCATCCTTCATGTATTGTGGCTCGATACATACTTGCTTCTAGTTTCATCTATCTCCTAGATCTGGTTTGTGACTAACTAGTGTCAGTTTATTTTATCTGTATCTATGGCCTTATGTACATCATTTTTTTTTCGGTATACCATCAAGGTTTCTATTTATGGTCAGTGAGGAGTCTAATTTATCATTCTTTTTCTATCTAGGTGTAGTGCCTTTTTAAGAACATTACATCTCTTTCTTTATTCTAAATAGACATTTCCCATGTTTATTTGTTGTTCATCTAGTTAAATTGACATTTAACATGTTAATTTACTTAGTTAAAGTCTATCATCTATGCTCATCTCATCAATCTCATCTAAATATCATCAAAAGACATGTATTAAAAAACACATGTGCATCCATATATTTATATCATTTTAAATTAACATCTAAAAAAACATGTTAGTTTAAAATCAACCATTTATCCATGATAAATCACATCTATAACATCTATCATCTATCCATAAACACCTATCTATCAAAATCCAAATACAAGAGTCCAATCACATAACACAAAAGGATGAAAATATATATATACATATATTTCTATACAAAAGAGTGAATGGCTTCTAATCAAGCCATATACATCATACATCAAAAATGCCTTCAAATCAAGGCTACATTAGTATATCGACACAAAATTAACACATCTAAATCGTGAAGTCAGATAGGTGGAAAACACTGTCTCCTCCACCCTCCTCTGGTCCAGGCTATCTCTCCTAGCCATCTCCTACAAAGCTAGAGACACTGCTGCCGTGGCCCTATCACCATCTCGATCTCTCCTGGTGCTCGCACCCTCTGATGCACCCCTAGCCGCGGCTGTCACTGATCTCCTCCTCGCCTCGTAATGAGGTACATCAGGGGCATGTATTGTCAGGGCATCCTCATAGTATCTCACCTCAGTAAGGAGATCCTGATAAGTGCTTAGACTCACCATGTTGGGTGCTCGTAATGGTGCTACTACTACAGGTGGTGGCCCTCCTGCTACCACACCCTATGCCCCTGACTCTGAGGTGGTGCCTGTATCACTGTATTTGGCCCTGAGGGCCTCTCTATATCTATGATAGGGATCTCTCTGTTGTATCGATGTATCCCACTCCTGATAAGCGGTATCTCTCTCTAGTATCAATGCATCCCTCTCCTCCATCAGAGTCCTAATCTCCTCCAGGGATGCCTGATGTGTCTGTAGCAGAGCGGCATTCTCTCCCTCTAATCTCTCTAACTCTGTAGCTATGTCATCCTCATCTGCATCTACGGATGCTAGGAGGTGTCATGGTAGCTCTATGTGGTACCATGCCCCATAGCCATCATCCACTCCTACATCGTCATCACTATCTGTGGGAGGTGGGGCCTCCCTCAGTGGATCTGCCAGGATCAAAATTGGCAGGTTGGTCTCTCTGTTGTCCCGCCTATATGGCACATATGTGGTCGGGACCGTCTGTACCAAACCAAACTACCTCATCACCCGTATAAATGGGACTCACTCTAAAATATCTAGCATGTGGCCCCTAACCACCCTACTCCATCTCATCTCTACCAGGTGAGCATCCTAACCGGCCCATGTCAGGGTAGACCCGGTATGGTCTCCATATAACCTGCTCTGGTGTCAGAGTCCTGAATCGCTCTGTATACCACTCTATAGATCTCCCTATATCTCTTAGGGCCATGTCTTCCCACCATCGTTCGAAATCCATACTCGAGGGGCCCCTCTGCTCCTGGCATACATGGAAGCCCTGATGGCCTGATCACTTCTATATGCTCATATGCCCAATAATGGAGTACAAAGCTGACATCAATACCTATCCGTATACCTGTGGTGTACATCCACAGCTCATGATATATTTGTGCTAATAAGGCATCTGTAAATGTGAACACCTACCTAAACTCCAAGATGTCACAGACACAGTCCAGTAAAAGTAGTGGAAATCCCACCTCCTGAATCTGGTAGAGTGAAGTAGGAGATCACCATCTGAATCAATGCTATCAGTCTACTCCTGGCATCATCCTGTCTATACTGTGAGGCTATCCTCACCACCCCGGACACTATCTCTGAATCATCTGCCCTGTCTCCATATAATCGTCCCAGGGCCCTCTGTTGCTGCTCTTGTGGAGTGGTCTCTATTGGGTCCCTTGTAATCGATAGCCTGAGGATCCTGTAGATATCATAGTGGGTGATGGTCATCTCACCCATCCTGAACCAGAACATGCATGTCCTGCTGTCCCATCATCATATTAAGGCTTGCATCAACTCCATGTCTTGGGGCACCCATCGGTAGTAATGGAAGCCCCTGAGCCTGGCTAGCTCCAAGTGACGCCAATCATCATCTATCACATCAGGAAGAATAGTCTCTAGAAGCTCGAGAATAACATCCTACATGTGTAAAGTCTCTCATGCCTGCATCCACGACGTCAAAAATGGTGTTAGCTTCTCATTTATTCAAATCAACACATTAAAAGAACATTCATCTACTTTCTAAGTCTCATCTATCTAATCAGCATCGATTGAGTTCCAATCAACGTCGATCTAATCTAGTTGACGTCGATCGGAAACCCAATCGACGCTGATTGAACCTAATCGGCACCGATTTTGTCAATCGATGCCGATTGAGAGGCCAAGTGTCCAAGACACTCTGGCCTCCCACTTATCCCCACTTTTCCTAAAATCTAGCATCCTAGTATGCTATTGAATGATAAACACATACACAAAGCTAAAGTAGATCCACTTACCCCAGGTCATGTCCTCTTCCACTTCTGACTGCTCCCGGAAGCCTCCATTTTGCTCAAATTTGATTTTTGACTTTTTCTAAATCAATCGTCACAATGCAAATAAATCATTACCATTTCCCTTTCCCATATTTATAGGGTTTCGGGATGGTCGGCACTGATTTTTCTGGTCGGCACCGATTGGTTTAGTCGACGTCAATTTTGTCTGATCGACGCCAATTGAGGCCAATCGTCACCGATTGGTTACATTCTTGTCTTTTCACATCATATTCTTCCAACGAGAATGTCTCTTCATCTTTTTTGCCAAAGTGTTGATGCTTGGCTTGTTTATCTGATCATTATTATGACCTTAGTGTTGCCTTTTGGCACATATTTTCAATGTTATCACCCATTTCGAGTCTGGTCCCTGTACATGGGTCACTCGCATTTGTGGCAGCCTAAGGATAGCGGGTCTGTAGGCACTAACGTCATCTCCTTCGCAGACCATCTAGTTGTCCCTACCAATGTGTCACTCTTTGGTTGCTAATATTTGTAGTCCTCCTTCTACTCACGGGTCTGTAGCCACTAACGTCATCTCATACGAAGACCATCTAGTCTGCCCTATCAATGTGAGTTCCTTAGGTTGCTGCCTTTTTTATTGTTTTCATGCGTCATCAATGATCAGATCTACTCCAGATATCTAGCTGGGGCATCCTTCATTCTCATCTACCTTTTTCAAACTTGGGATCAGTTGGTATTTTGAGATTCATCCCATCCCTAGTTTGAGGGGGATCACATCATCACTTTTCTTCCTTTCTTCCAACTCCTTGTTTTTGTCTTGTAACTTTGCTTATCGCAAGTTACTCGACAAAAAGGGGCAAAATGTAGACACCTAAAATTGGTTACCCAATTTAGTGTCCCCCGCATTTGTTTACCTTCTCGGGTAACCTGGGGCACCTTTATATCACCACTTTTCCTTTAGGGTATTAATTAAATATCTAATTAAACATCTATCCTAAGTTTATTATACCCCATTGTATTTTACCCATGGATAATTAAATATTAACTATTTAATTATACTTTTTACATGTATCTTAACCACTTATCTACCCCATATCAATTCCTAACCTCCCATATCAATTCTATCCATCTATCCCCCTTATTTCTCCTTCCTCCAACCATGAAGTGGGATATTTACCATATTTGGGTTGGAAGGATAATACTCTTATCTTTCCAATTCATCCTTTTTGGCCATTTTGGGAATCTATTCCCTGATCGTTGCCGACTGGTACTCGGTCGATTGCTGATTTTTCAGAATAGCACTGATTGTACCTCGGTCGAGCGCCGATTATAAATACAGGACCAGAACTTAGTTCTGGTTAGACAAAAAGAGAGACATAAAGCTTAAGCCTTGAGCCTTCGAATCATCAATCATAAGAAGAGAGAATTCTGTCCAAATCAATCCCTGAGAGGTGTACCATTACTCTACCCTCGCAACATCGACATCGTGAGGATTCATCGACCTCTTGGTGACTCTGTTTCTACATCTAGCTAAGGTGAAACTCTGTCCACATCTTTGTAGCTCCTGCAAGTGTTCACAATCCAGTCCTCATCAATCATCCATCAAACTTTCTGTAACTTGCCTCTGGTCGACACCAACCCATTCCAGTTCGATGCTGATTTACCCTAATCGCAGCCGCTTAAAGAAATGACACGCTGATCACAATCTGGTCAACACCAATCAACCTATAGATAGGTGCCAAGTACAGGTAACATAAGTCTAGCATTGTTTTCACAGTTTTTCCTATTTGTTTATATTCTGTCTGCTGTTTACATTCTGTCTTTTACTTTTAATTGGAAAATCTAAACATTTACCTACATCTTTTATCATGTATGCTTCTTTCCTTAATTGAAAATGTGGACTGACATCCACCGAGGAAGCTCATCACTTCCCGAACCCGCTTTTTGGGCAGTCCACCCAAATATCTTTTAATGTTGTCTTTTTCTTTTTTCTACCAAGGATTTGTGCATTGTAGGTTTCTCAGATCTACTTTGCAAGATTGCTCATGTGTACCTCTCTTGTCTACATTGGCTTTCCTCCCATCTACGTCTTCGGATCCCATCTTAACTATTAGGTATCGATTTCATTTGAGTTTCGAAAAATAATGACAATGGTATAGTAGGCCATGGAAAGTAACTATAAATAGTACAGTGAAAAAGTGATTATTCACTTCATTTGTCTTTTATGTGGGAGTGATAGTGAGCTTTGAGTAAGTAAGGATTCTGCAAGTGATAGCAATACGACCTAGCTGATTTGAGATGGTGGTGTCCGCCGTAGCATTACATATGACGGTAGAGTTGGTAAGTGCGAGGCATTTTTTTAAAAAAATGTGTCTTAGTCATTTTTGTTGAAATTTTGCAAAATTTTCATTTTGTCTATACACGATGTTTTAGACCTAGACAAGAGCGGTGAAGGTGCTAACGACCTTTGGGATAGGAGTGCCTAGACCTAGGCACTGATGTCTTGCTCCTAGGCACCCTAGTCCATAGAGTGTGTATTCATTCCTAAGTGGTGTAAATGTGATTTTTATTGTATAGGAATTTGATAAGCGAGTGTGTATGGGTTTGTATAGTGTTTTGATGTTGTGTTTTATGTTGTTTTATGTTGTGCAAAGGGATATCCACTCAATGGAGTTCCATGGGGGTCATCATTTAAGTACTTTGCTTGGATTGGGTTTTTTTATGATGATTTGGATATTATGGATCATCTTGGCCTACAGCACATAGCACGGATGAGGGATGTGCCCCATAATATGCCTATGTTGACAGCCTTATGTGAGAGGTGGTGTGTAGACACTTTTACTATTTTATTACCAACTAGTGAGATGACAGTCATATTAGAGGATGTGTATCACATACTTTGATTGTCAGTTGTTGGGGAGGGATTATTGGTTATGCCAGTGGAGAGTATACAGAGACAAATGTGAGCCACAAGACAATATTTTGTGGTGACTCGAGTACCTATCAAGGACCATATCAATTTGGATTTTATTTTGAGGTCAAGGGTTCTGTGCTTGCAAAAATTCATAGTCATGGTGATCGTGTCATCTATTACAATAGAGGGGGAAGGTATGGGCATCTATTGTGGGCACGATATATGTCATCGGATAAAGGAGGAGAGTACCAGATATGTGTGGGTATGATGAGTGTTGGCCCACCTATATAGGGACCTATATAGATTCACACAGGAGGAGAATAGAGGAGGGATAGGTGCTACTACGCTATTGCATGTATGAACCTACAAGCACATATGAGTGTTGAGACTAGTTGGAGGTCCATGATCAGAGTGGACTAGACCAGATATATATGTGAGGATATGGGTTAGTGTGCAAGGGCGTAAGATGAACATTGCTACCTATAGGGCACTGATAAATAGGATGGGGTATGAGGGAGTGATATGGAGGCCATACTGAGACTATGGATGATATCCGTAAGACGTTATAGAGCTATGGTTATACAAAAGACTATGTGGTTAGAGGATCAATTCCTAGGTGTGGCCAAGTTATTTTAGGTAGAGAGAGTATCGCGGTGTTTTAGTATGGATCAAATTGTGCCCCCAGAGACATATATATGGTCGAGAGCTATTAGAGCACCTAGAAGGGCCAAAGCTAGGCTAAGGCCTAGAGGAGAGCAACTAATACCTCCTAGGCCAAATGAGGTGGATGTGACGGTAGAGCTGATAGACTCAGATGGTGTGGGTTGTACATATGAGTACCTTGCATGGTGGGTAGCACATCGATGGGTATTCTTATTTCCATTATTCGTAGACGTAGCATGGTTACCATAGGGAGGAGAGGGAAATGGGGAAGCACATGCCCCTGATAATGTGGCAATGGTAGTAGCGGATCATGAGTAGCTATATATAGTTGTATTATGTGATTTATTACTTGCCTACGTGATAGTGATGGTTATATAATGCATTGTTTTATTGTGTTATAGGTGACACATATTGGTTCTTGATAGTGGACACGTCCATCCACACATTGACACAAATTGTGCCCATCGATGTTCTTGTGAATGGGGGGATACTAGAGTTTGTGGATAACATTATGGGAAAGTGTGCCCATTTGTTTGAGCCAGTGGCCATAGCAGTGATGATGTGCATTGTGCTACTAGGAGAAAGGGATGAGGCACGGGAGGAGACTCAACAAGAAAGAGAGGTGGCATGTGGTGGTCCCTTAGCACATGATGTGTTTGCACATTATATTGAGTTGCAGCGTCAGTTTGTAGATCACTCTACCGAGGTGATTGTTATCCATATTTTACACCCCTGTAAAATGGAAAATTTCACAAGTCGAGGCATTAGCAGTTGATTGGTCATGCAATGCTTTGTAATTTTTTCATTTAGTAGTTGGTATCTAACCTTGCGGTGACCATTGGCTCACCGTGACAATGTGCATTATGGAGCCATCCTCTTCTTATCAGATTTGTCAACCACTATCTTCTTGTTGATGCGTAACAACTATCCATCTCAATGTCACATGACAATGTCTCTTCATTTTCGTGTGATAACCACTTCGTCACCTATCACTCAAAAAATTCCTTTATTGACGCATGATCAACATCCTTTGTTGATGTGTAACATTATGTATTCATGTCATGCATCAACCACCATCCTCCTTGACACGCGTGAACCACTTCCTGGTGATGTGACCTCACATCACCATCCTTTCCTCCTGTTGAGCGACAATATCCCTCGCTGTACGTGTGAAAATTCCTTCCATCTTTTCCTCACGTCGTCCCTCATTCCCCATGTCATGTCACCTTTATTTTTGTGTGAAAATCCTTCCTTATTAACGTGAGTTAACCTTCCTTTCACTATCATGTGACAACAGGATATTCTAATGGTCATGCGAAAAAGCATTCTCAAATTGGAAAGTGACTCCTCCCTATTCTTTTTGGTGCATCAGCTGAGTGGTTCATATTGGGCATCAACAAGGAGTTTCAAGCTATGGAATGGGAATTAATTGACACCGTATAAGGTATAGCTCAACAACCAATTTTATAAGGTATGGCACCCATTTTCTCACATGCAAGAAAAGTACCATTAGAAATTGAACCAGTATGGTTACCCATACCTTTGTACAAGAAATTAATGAAGGCTATTGGTTGGTAGCTCTCCCTTTCTCTATATATATGTAATTTTTCCCTCATTTGTAGAGGGGATATGATTCTAGAATGTAAAGGAACTCTTCCGAAATTGTTCCAGCACTCTTGTAAGTCGTAGGCCTCAAATTTATGCATTTTTGTAAAGGAATTTTTCCTTTTTCCTATATTGTAATGGATTGTGAATCATTTTAAGCAATAAAATTGGTGTTTTGTGGCTTTTCTTTCCCTATCTCAGAGTTGTGTTGCATCATTTTCCTTTCATTGCATTTTAGGTATACTATGCACATTGTATTCGTTTGCAAGATTCTAATTTGTTGTGCTCCATGAAATTGGAGGTTTGAATGTGTTCTTTAAACTATGGCACTTTTGTCTACCCTCTTCTACCTCATTTTCTTCCATTTTCACTCACTAAGGATATCTCCAACCCCTTTTCTTGGTGTTATCACCTCCCTTAGTTTAGGAATTTCATTTTATGCATCTCTCTCTTCCCTGGTCCCTTGGAAATCTAGGTTAGTGTTAGAATAGTTGCATTTCCCTTTCTAGGAGTAGTTTTAGCATTATAATAGGTAAAAAAACCATCCTTCTCTAGAGGTTTGTCTTCATTTACAAAAGGGTCCCACACCTTGATACAATCCCATGTTATGCAGATCAAAAAGTAGGGTTTTTATACAATGTGTAAATCCTAGGGTGTTGTAATTTTTTGCATAATAGTTTTGGCATTCATGGATGGGACTGAAAGTCAATACTTCCATGTTTTATCAATATTGGGTGTGTGTCTTGGTGAATTTCTAGCCTTTAGAGGCTTTATAGCAACACATCTCATGACTCCAATAAGAAAATCAACTGGTTCCAGCAGTACTAGTGGCCCAAGTACATGAGAAGGATCCAAACAAGGTCAGAGATAAGAGAAGAAGGTGTATTTGAATATTTGTAGTTATCCCCTAGGTAGAGGAAGGAGAGGAAGAAGAGTACAAAGGTCTCCATCTCCACCAAATAGAACCTTATCAACCCTCCACCTAGGTAGACCCTTCCTTCAATCAACTAGGGTTCTTACTCTGATTAGGATGAATCATCAACAACCATAACAAGGACCACCAAATCCATTTGTGAATTTCATGGAAAAGTAGTCCACTTTCCCTCAATGCACACAAAATCTAGTTCTTGGTTGGTAACATTGAAGAAAATTCCATTCTTCAATGGAGAAAATCATATGACACCAATTGATCACATTCAGGACATTACAAATTTCTGTGCCATACATGAGATTATTGAAATGGATGTGGTAGTGAAATTCCTTACCTCTTCTCTCAAAGGAAAAGCTTTACAGTGGTTCAGAAGCTTGGGAGTAGGGTCAATCCAAAATTGGGATCAATTGTGTACAACTTTGTGTAGCCAGTTTGGAGAAAAGGCAGACAATCTATCTCTACTGGAGCAACTGACTATAATTAAGAGAGTACCAAATGAGAAGATGGCAGACTTCAATTTCAAGATTCCAAAGAACATGGGATATGATCCCAATTACTGTGAGACCAACTATTGAAGGTGCATTTCTCTATTTCCTTAAAGCTTTAAATTATGATATATCTGTAATGATTCAATCTATGGGAGGAATAACCTTACCAAGAGCTTATGCCATAGCCATTAGAGCTGAGAATTACCTAATTCAAGTCGGTAAACTTCTACCTAGGCCACCTATGCCTATTTATCCAGAAATGGGGAACCCTAGTTCTAACAAAACACATGAATTAGCCCCTATTCTTGCTCCAAAAAATAAGAATTCCAATGAGGCTTCCACCTCTTCTTCTATCACCTTAACTGAACTCTAGGAGGTCATGAAACAATTACAAAACCTAGGGAATGAGTTGGTAACTCTCGAGAGGCAGCAGACCCAAAATTTTAGACCTTATCAGCCTCAAGCCCAACCAAATAGGCCTCCATATCAGCCTAATAGACCTCTTTCCCAAGCTGCAAACAAAAATCAAGGAAAACCCCCAGCTGCTAGGCCATTTCAACCATACAATCCTAATACACCTTCAACATCCCAAGCCTTGGTTCTAGTCCAAACTAATGTGGCACAAGAGTATGAATGGTGCTTTCCCATGTAGTCAACCTCACAATCAGGAAACATGCTTTAATGGTGCTTTAAATCAAGCTTTAATGGTGACAAATGATTGGTGTATCTCAAGAGACAAACTAAGAAGAAAGTCAACAGTAGGAAGCTACTCAAGAGGCACCTCCAAGTGAAACTACCCTTGTGAATTGGTAGGTTGAGGATTTCTGCGGAATAAACCAAGCTCCTTCTCAAGGTGTGGTAGCCAACATGAGGTCCAAAAAGAGGAATTTGGAGGAGCGGAAATCATCTAATCCAAGTGTTTCTCAACCTGTTGTCACTCTACAAGGATTCATAAATCCAAGTGCAACTCCAAGTGTGCAAAACCATCCCAAACCACCTTCTAGGCCATCCCATGTGCATGTTGCAACATCCCATGTTCAAGAGAAAGTTGTGCCAATCAAGGGGTAGTAGAAAGATGGATCTTCTCCATTCAATATCATTGACCAAATGAAGAAGACTAATGTGAGCATCTCTATGTGGGAATCCTTGAAAATTCCAGGACAAAGGGACTTGTTGCAAGTAGCCATGGAAAATTGGTCCATATCAAATGAGTCATCCAAAAATATAGAGAAGGTACTCACTAATGCAGCTCTGTAAGGAGGAATTCAAGGAGGTCAACAAGGTAAAAACATGAAGCCTCCTTCATTTTATATATCTCTGATCATCATAAACAATATTGTACACAATTGCATGATTGATTTAGGAGCAAACAACTCAGTGATGCCCAAGCAGATAGCTGATCAATTGGGTATTAAGTATGAAGTCATTTCTAAAGGTGTAGTGCAATTAGATGGGACAAAAGTGAAAACTATTGGAGTAATTAAATGATTGAGCCTCACACTGCATGCATGCCCCAATTGTCATAGTGTTGCAAGATGTATCAGTGATTGAATTTCCACCACTCTTTGCATTGTGCTTGTCAAGGGACTTCACAACTAAAATTGGTGGGTATTTATTAGTTGATTGGTCACATATGCTCTTCAGGAAAAGGTATGGTGCTAAGGATACAATCAGATATGAACCTATTGAAAAATTTCATATTGAACCATATGTACCAAGCCCAATCAATGCAAATTTCTCATCTTTCGATCAAGAATATTTCCCAAGCACCCTAGAGATGAACACCAAGGTTGGAGGCATTCCAGACTTGACTCTTGATGAATGGGAAAACAAGAGGCATAGCTTTGATCCATACAAAGAGATGGAGGAAGCTGAGCTGGGAATTTATTGTTTACACAAAGAGAATCCACTCCTCCCTAACATCACCAAATCAGATGAAAAGGATGATAATGAAGTATGGAGGCTATTCTTTGATGGCTCAAGGAGTAGACAAGGAACTGGAGGAGGAGAAATGATTGTGTCACCACAAGGTATAAAATACTACTCAACTTTTTGTTTTTTATTTTGTTTGTTCAAATAACACATCTGAATATGAAGCATTGATCCACATATTGCATTGGGAAAGAAAGAGAGGCATTAAGAACTTGCAAGTCTTTGGAGATAGCGAGTTGATTGTAAACCAAGTTAGAGGGCTGAATGCTACAAAAATGATCTACTAAAGAGATACAAGAACCAGGTATGGGATCTCATAGAATACTTTGAAGCATTCAACATTGAGGCCATACCAAGGAAGAAGAATGAGGTTGCAGACAGACTTACAGCAGTTTGTAGGGACAACATTTGATGTTGTTGACAGTATCAGGAGAGATCAGACCTGGCCTCATATTAGAGTGATTGTAAGGACTATCCAGATAACAATACAAGATGGAAAGTATTTGAAAGTGATCAGTAGATCATAAATTTTCTTCAAGAAGAAGTTGAGTTCTCCTCAAGAAATCAAGACAAATTGGAGTAAAAGTATGGTGATCAAGTGGTCCAGCTGAAGACAAACAAGTTACCAAAAGGCCTAGTGACTCTTGAATCCATTTTCAATCCAAATGACCAGTTTCTAGAAGGAAAAACCAACATTTAGGTAAAAGGTGAAGATTCAGAAGCCAATTTTAGTCAGAGAGGGTAAGGTACTACAAATTGGAAAAGTGAGTACTAATAGGAAAAATCATGAATTTCATACAACTTTGTCAAGAATTTCCAGATGTCTTTTCCTAGAATTATAAATATTTAAGAGGTTTCAATCCAAAATTGGCACAACATAACTATTGAGTTGGATCTAGAATCCAAGCCCATCAGATAGAAATAAAGACTTGTTAATCCCTCACATTAAACCTCTCATGAGAAAGGGAACTAAATAAGCTCATTGAGGCAAGCATCATCTTTCCTATCAAGCATTCAAGTTGGGTTGCAAATTTTGTGACTGGTGAAGGAAAAGAAAATGGAGAGATCAGGTTGTGTGTGGATTTTCAAGACTCTGAATAGAGCATCACTCAAAGACCATTATCCACTTCCTTCCATGGAGTAGATTTTATAGGTTGTAGTCGAGTTTGGAAAGGTTCTCATTACTTGGATGGATACTCAGGATATAATCAAATCATGGTTAAGGAAGATGATCCAGTTCAAGACATACCTTCACTATGAAGTGGGGCACTTATGCTTATAGGAAGATGCCATTTGGACTTATCTAATGTTGGAGCAACATTTCAGTAAGTGAGATATGGATATGGTGTTCAAGGGATTGATCAACAAGATAGTACTTTTATATCTAGATGATATCATTGTGTTCTCAAAGAATGTAACAAGTCACCTCTTTCACCTTAGACAAGTGTTCCAAAGATGCAGGAGATTCGAAGTGTACTTGAATCCCAATAAATTCATATTCTTGGCTCATGAAGTAAATATATTAGGCCACATCATTTCAAAGGAAGGGATAATAATTGATCCAGAATGAGTTAAGGTTATTTCTTCTCTACCATTGCCAAGTCACAAGAATGCCCTCCAAAATTTTTTGGAGAAAATTAATTTTTTAGGAGGTTTGTTCCTAACTTTACTACCCTAGTCAATCCACTAACGTTGATGTTGAGGAATAATATGGATTTCAAATGTACTACCTAAGGAAAATAAAAATTTGAAGCTATAAAGCATGTCATTACACAGGCTACAACCCTCATCAATCCATATTTCTCAAAGGATTCTCACCCTTTATAAGCTTTTAGTGGCAAAGATACAATATCCATGCAATACTAGTACAACCGAATCAAGAAGGACTGGAGTAGCCTATTGCATTCTTCAGACTAAGGACTTGAAGATTATGAGGTGATATATTCATTTATTGAAAAACATTTCCTATCTTTGGTAATAATAAGTTTTAAATAAATGCTACGCATCTAGTTGTCAAATAATAGAGTTCATTTACTAGTTTCACATGCTGGGTGAGACAGATTTTATTTTGAACAAGGATCTAAATGAGAAGAGGGGCTGGTGTGGATAGCCAAGGTCATGGATTATGAAATGGATATCAAGGTGAACCAAGTCTAGTTAGGGGAAAAGGTTTGTGTGAACAACTAGTTTCAAGTCATCATGCTGAATCGAAAATGGAAGAAGAAGTTGTTTTGGTGTTACTAAGAAGATCAAGGACAAATAGCACAATAATATGCCCACTCATTGTTGGACCTCATGATGTAGTACACTTCTTCCAAATAGGTCAAATCTCTCAAAGTTGTGAGTAAGGCAAAAAGAAGGTATTTCAGATTGCGAACCATACCACTCTGTGCTTGTAGATAATATTTGTGCAAAAAGGACGTGAATGGTGTCCTATCCTAAGACAAATTACAACAGATCAGATAGAGAAGGATATTGCTTGAGTTTCATTATGGAGAGACATGTTGCTACATTTTTCCCCAATGAGCAACAACCCTGTAGAATTATGAAATTCAAGGTTATTATTGGCCCAACCTCTTTCAATGATTGTTACTCATGTATCAATAAATGTAAGAAGTGTGCCTTCTGTTATCTAATTTTGCCCCTTGGGTAAAATTGGATAACGTGATAGGTTTGGGAGGCTAAAAGTTTCTTGACACAAGAAAATTGGCTGATAGAAAATGGATAAAATTGATTAATTACATTTAAAAGGGTCCTATTGTGTTTTTATTACTTCCTTGGGTTTAAGAGAAAAATCCAAGGAAGTAAAGATCATAGAAAATGAGGTTTGAAGGGCCAAATAGAACTAAGTAAAAATCTCTCATCGAGTAGTTCACCGAGCTACTCGGTCAACTGATAGGAATATTACTGAGTTGAGTTCTTAACATTTGTTGAGCCCGGTTGAATAAATCATAGTGTGAGCTCGGTCATAGAACACATTGGGGATCATTGAGGTAGATCTCATGAACGAAGCAGACATGGAGTTGGTAAGTCACTTAGCATCGGTCTCATAGAAGACATGCTAAGGTGATAGTTTGGTAAAGATCCTGGTTATCTTGTCGTAGGAAAATAGCTCAACGAATCAACATAGAGCTCAACATTAGAAGCAACTCATCATAAGGTAGAGATGAAAATTTGAACGGCTTGACATAAGTCAAATAGCTCCAGAAGGGAGAACTGAGTTTTGGTGTTATGACAAGCTCGGTGTTTGGAAAATAGAGCAAGATATTGTTGAACTCAACTTAGAGGCTCGCGGGATATATCTCGATTGGAAGATACCCTATAGCTCAATTAGGTTTGAGCTCGTAGAAGAGACATGCAAGAAGGCCAAGTCACTTGCAGCAAAGGCATTGAGCTTATGATTGGCATGATGGAGTGGATAAGTTGACTCATCCATTGGTGACATTAGGTGCAATCGCGTTGGGATTTTTATTGTGATGCATGTACAAATTTAAATTAAAGAGGGTAGCTCGGATCATTATGATATTTTTGACTCATAATAGAGGCTAGAGACAAGCTCAAGGTTGAGATACGTTAACATGGCCTAGATATGAACAGTTTGATCATCGAAGGAAGCTGAGTATGAAATGAAGTAGCAAGGGACCGAGAAACTCAGTAATCACTCGTGGAGGATAGAGCTCAGCTTGAAGGAATGTAAATGGAAACTATTCTTAGACTCAGAACTCGAAGTGTTCATTTTAGGGAGCATTTATGTGATTGAATTTTTTTCTTGACAGTGTTTGAAGAGGGCTCACTACTGTGGAGTAATGGGTTAGGATGAGCTAATATAATTTACCATGAGGCCACCTCGAAAGATCAGGCTCGATGTTGGAGTCATAGTCATGACACTAGCTCAAAATATATGGCAAGCTCGAAATGGATATGCAGGGATATATAAATCGATGGAGGGGCTTGGATATCATGCAAATGTAGGTAGGTTTGTATCAATTAAGCATGGGAGATGAGACAATTTATCTCGGGATAAAGCACTCACCTGGGGAAGCTCAAGACTGAGCTCGGTTTGGTCTTGACAAGATTGGTAGTTGCTCGACCGTATTAGCATGGCTTGCACAGACTCAGGGAGCTCAACGATGTTTAAGAGCTAGAGGATAATTTCAAGTTCTATGGAGTGGCTCCGTAATTCAAGGAAGTTCTCTTTGAAGCTCAACATAATGTTGCAAGTTTGAGTGTGAGTCAAGCTCATTGTCAAGGAAGGAAAAGAAATAGTTTGGCATCGATGATAGCTCAGTCACAAGGATTTGTCAGCTCCACAAGATTATGCAGATGTGGGAGTTATAAGATGGCATTAGGGAATCATGTTTTTGCAGTAGAAGGTTTCAGACTTAACCTTTAGAACTCGGCAGTACGTGAGTCGGCAAAAGCTTCTGAAGAGTTGAGGTGGTGGTATATCAATCTAGTGAGGGGTGAGCACGAGCCGAATGGACACAAATGATAATGAGATAGCGGGCTTGCCAAACATCAAAGAACTTGGCATGGATTGAATGAGCTAGTTCATGGAGAAACTAAGTTACTCGATGTATGTGAGGAAATGCTTAGAAAATCTAAAAATTATTGAGCTGGAAGAGTCAGGATCTGAGTTCTAAGGTATTCAAAGAAGATTGATCTCACCGTCGCAGTGGTCATGATGAAGTGAGTTGACAAGTCATTTTGGATCATCCTCATGAGTCACGTTTCCAAAGTCTTGCTTCGAAGTTAGTCGTTTTAGGAGTTCAAAGATTTTTGAGATCAAAAATGTCGAGCAAGTTGAAAATTTCTTAATCACAAAACTCCAAAACTACGAAATTCAGAGTTTCATGTTTTTGGGAGTCAGAGGTTGCAGAGACAGTTGGAGCTTGGAGTTAGAAGTGGAGACATGTTGGGATGCTTTCAATTTCACTCGGTGATACGTAGGGTGAAGGAACCATTAGCCCATTACATTCACATGTGGAATCCATCCATGAGTGGACTAAGTCAATATGGGGTTGTGTGAAGAGTTAATTGACCACTGAGAAAATCAAGGGAGGATCCCAAACTGAGTAACTCGGTGCACATTCTACATAGCTCGGTCAGTATGAAGGCACCCACCAAGTCATTCAACATGGATTTTCAGGGGAATTTTGAGGTGATGTGTATGAGGTGCTCTTGAGGATCTTGGTGGGGATATCGGTAGGTCAATAGACCAAGGCAAAGTGGCAAGCCAATAAAAATGTAAATAAGGACGTGCGAGGGAATTTGCAAACTGAACCATGATAGCTCGACCACACTTGAAGCAATTAGTTTAGAAATAAGCATATCTCTCCATGTAAAATGGATGGCTCACTCGGTTAAACATGTAGAGTTCATTGTGAAGGAAAATGGAGTAGCTCGCCAGCCAACTTGGCGAGCTGGTTGGCAAGCCAATCACTAAGCTATGTTATAAACCACAGTACAAACATTCCCTAATGAAAAGAATGAAACAAGGGCGTCCCACCATGGACTCTAAGGGGGTTAAAAAATTATTAAAATATTATTTTAATCAAATGGAGGAAATAAATATTTAAACATCATGAGTCATTATCAGAGAGTTGATACCCAGATGTCTAAAAATCAAGTGTTGCTCAGAAGGCCACAACTTTCTCCCTATTTGTTCCTTTTCCACAAAATTATAGTTGTTGGAATTAGGAGAAAGAGAGCTACGCCATGAAGCCATCAGAAGAGGAAATTTTGAAGGTTTTGCTTTCCAAAATTACAGGTTTTCCTCGTTCCTTGAGTGGTTCCTCAAAAGGTGGAGGTGCAATAAATTAGTAAACATGGACAACAACAATGATTAATTATTTCCTACATTCTAGCCTAGATTATAGGGTTTCTTCCTTCTTTCTCTCAACCACTCAGGGTTTTCTATAAATGTAAAAGGGTTGCTTATTCAAAAGGGTTAGACACTTTTCAAGCCTCCCCTATCTTCACAAGTTGAGATGTTGTGAATTTTTAGGCTCTCAATCCTTTATTCTCAAATTGTAATGGCAGCCTATGCCTTTTCCTTGATGTAATGATGCACTGTGCAAGTGCTTGAAGTAGTGAGAATTATGTTTTGTGATCAGTTATATGTCCTTTCATGATTTTGTTTCTTCTATTTGTCTCTCTCATGTTTGCAGGTGAATTGTGCAACTAGGGTTTCTTTTGCAAGTTTTGGAAGTCATTTTGTTTATCAAAGAGTGAAGTAATATATGTAAATTGGGTTTGTAATGCATGCTCGTTCTTCCTTATGATCATCTCTCTTCATTGGCAAGCCAAATTTTTGTCTAGCAAAACCCTTTCTTGGTGCATCACCACTTCTAGTATAGGTTTTATTTCCTTAAAAATATCTCTCCCTAATCCCTTGAAATGTTAGCATACATCTAGTTAGCCATTTATCTGCATTAGGAGTAGTGTAGTTCTTATTTTATGAAGAGGAATTTGGCCTTCTCCAGAGTTTCACCTCTAGCCCAAGTCCCACATCTTGAGAGGTGATCCCATGTGTCCTAATCACACCAAATTTCATGTTCACTTTAAGGCCATTTGGTGGGTACAGTGATTTGGTGACAACAGTTTTTAGCACGGCCGGTGGGATTGAGTTGATACTTCTCTTCACACTTGCATGAATCAAAGTACCTGGCAACTCAATACCTCTAGACTTCAAATTTTAGTGCATTACTTATGTAAAGAATTCATACAATAGCTTCTTCAAAGCAAGGAAATTATTAGCATATTGAACTATCCTTGTCTCCTCCTAGGAGAAGGAGAAGAGGCATCTCAACATCACCCGCTACAATATTACTTCATTTCATTAAGTTGTTGTGTTCTTAGTGAAATTTCAGCCTTAGGAGGCATACCCAAGCACAACTGGCGATTCCATTGGTCAAAATGACCCACTCCATGTGTTGCAAACTTTCAATTTTACCCATTTTCATCGAATTGTTTTTTGACATCTTTCCATTCATGAGGAAATGCCATCATGAATTCATTTCCATAGTGGGATTCCCACTTGCAGTAGTGGCAGTTCTTTCCATCTTTAAGGTATTGCAATCCACCTTCAAACCAATTTCATGAAGATATCAGTTTCAGCATGCATGTCCACATGAGCAAGATGTAAATCATTTTGGTCACCCACCAGACCGGGGGCTACCGAAGAACAATGGCATGTAAATTCCGGAATCTATTGTACACCTTAAGAAGAACACTTTCAGAAGAAGGTTTGAGAATTGGAGTATAAAATGGTGCAAATAAGGACCAATGATATGATAAAGGCAGAGATTAGCTTCAGCATTTCATACCCATGGATTGCCCCTATACCATGTGAGCTTATTCCTCAACAAAAGCTTCAATTCATAATTGAGACAATGACTCAAGTTGGAGAATGGATCAAGAAGAGGGATACCCACAAATATAATGTTAGTGAATCTTGTCAATGGGAGGTACCAACATTACCACATGTTAACCCTTTTCCCATGTTTCCATCCATGCAGTTTCAACTTGAGTCCCACTATCCTAAACTTCCAGTTGCTACCCCTATGATAGAATTCGCTACTTCATCCTCTATTTCTCCTTTCCATCATGAATCTTCCATGCCTCATTCTTCTAAAGTTCCTTCTTTTCTACAAGGGCCATCAAGACAAGAGAATGAATCTCTTCCTCAAAAAGTGAGGGAATCAGTTAAATCCCAACCCGCCCCGCCTTTTGTAATCCCAAATCCATTTGGGAGGAGCATCGTCAATAAATTAGAAAAATGGAGGAGTATATGGTTGAAGAGAATAGAAAAGGAGAGCATGCAAATAATCTGAAGATATGGGTTGTAAAACTTAACATCAAGCAGAATTCATTCCTAACTAAATCTTCTGTAGAAGTTGAGGCTCAAGAACAAGCGTAACAAACTAGTTTTGTACCAGAAACAAATCTAGAGTTGAACGAGGACCAGAAGTCTATGTGTTCAGAATGTAGCATTCATATTGGCTTAATTCCATCAGAGGATTTTGAATCACCAAAGGTGGTAAAATCAGTAATAAAAGAGCGTGTTCAAGCTAAAGAAGAAATATTCTTGAGTGTACTAGTTGTTTCTAATGAGTGCAATAATCCTAATTGTCATGCATGTCTAGAATGTGCATCACTTCTGGAAGGTGGTAACATCTTTTCAATGTCATGATTAGATGTTATAATCAGCCACAAAAGGTTTCATGAGACGAAGGTGGATTCAGAGATCGAGAATGCAGATGAGACCATGCATAGGCTTTCTAATCCTTTTTCCTCCCTACCTTCTCAAAAATATAATTTTTTAGAGGAATTTGATCTTTTGATTTCATGTTTGAGAATGAATAATATCAAGGTGAAGGAATTTCTAGTTTGAAAGATACTCAGATTGAGGAGGAGCCTTTGATACAGTTAGAGAATGAAGAAGTAGATTATCTATGAGATCTGGAAGAATGTTTTGATGGACAAGAGTTTATGGAACTTGACAATCTTGTTATTCCATCACTTCTTTTCCAATAGAAAGTGTGAAGTGCTATGAAGGGATATTCTCAAAAACAACTCATTACTCATAACTGTCCTTTGGAATCAGAATTGGAGGAATTGAGTCTATTGTATCCCTCATCACACATAAAGGAGGAACACCCAAGAGAAGCTAGGACTGATCTAGAAGCATTGAATGAAGATTATGTCATGGAGAGGTTTTTTTTTAGTTACAGAACCTGTTTTGGTAAACAAGTCTATGATGGAGGAAAGTATTCTTGAAAAAAAAATCCCCTACCAATCATCCAAAGCTACAACTAGGAGGATTTGACCTTTCAAATTCTATGTCAAATGAGGGATATGTCACTACAATACCATTCATCCAAGTGAAGGATCAATTGTTATGTCTTTACAAAACAACAAATGCAGAGCAACTAAAAGAAGGATACTTGCTCTTTACAATTGATGCCTTGGAAATTCAGGTGGAAAGTTGGATTTATGTCAATATTTCACTATCAACTCCAGCCATTTCTATTATCACATCATCTTCATGGTTTCCCATTGTAAGGAGAGGAATTTATTTTGCACAATCAATTATAGGGTTTTTTTAGCTTTCCCGTGCTTCTGGTTAGTGTAGGGTAGTGTAGGTTTTCATTCAGCAGGATACGTACATTACACACTCTGCATGTTTCATTTGAAGCATGTATGGTTTTAAGTTTTGGTGTGTGTTTTATTTCATCGTTACTCTTGGACATCGTGTCGAAGATGAAATTTTCAAAATAAGGAAAGATTCAAGTCTTAATAGAGTTCTATAGTGTCCCAATTCTAGCAAATGTTTCATTTAAGACTTCACAATGTGTTTTATAAGCCAGGCCATTATTTGATTCAATGTGTTTTATACTTGCAATATTATGTTCTAGATCAAATTCATTTTGTGGTGGTCGTTCTAATTTCGGGATGTAGGATGAAACAATGTTCAAGTATTTGGAGGTCAGGAGTTTCATGTTTTAGCATCAGGTTTTAGATTGATAGTTATGACTCCATGCCCAACGGATAGACAAGGCTATTGGAACCATACTTAGTAGGAAAGAATCCCTGAGATGTCACAAAAATGTTATCCAATTTTCCCACTTGGGTAAAATTGGAT
Source organism: Taxus chinensis (assembly GCA_019776745.2). NCBI lineage: Eukaryota > Viridiplantae > Streptophyta > Pinopsida > Cupressales > Taxaceae > Taxus > Taxus chinensis. The sequence goes on from CM034151.1 coordinate 27,457,169, forward strand.
AACGTGCTAGGTTTGGGAGGCTCAAAGTTACTTGACACAAGAAAATGTTATCCAATTTTCCCACTTTCTTGATAGGTGATCTCAATTTAAATCAAGTAATTTTTTGGATTCATCTAAATGTTATCCAATTGTCCCACATCTTGATAGGTGATCTCATGTGTCCTAATCACACCGAATGTTGTGTTCACTTTTAGACTATTAGGTGGGTATAGTGATTTGGCGACAATATTTTTTGGCACATCCGGTGGGACTGAGTTGGTACTTCTCTTCGCACTTGCACGAATCAAAGTACCTAGAAACTCTATATCTCTGGACTTCAAATTTCAGTGTAAATAATTCAAACAATAACTTCTTCAAAGCAAGGAAATTATCAACATATTGAACTATCCTTGTCTCCTCCCAGGAGAAGGAGAAGAGGCATCTCAACATCACCCATTATAGCATTACTTCATTTCATTAAGTTTTTGTGCTCTTAGTGAAATTTCATCCTTACGAGGCATACCCAAGCACAACTAATGACTCCATTTATTAAAGTGACGCACTCCCTGTGTTGCAGACTCTCAGTTTTACCCATTTTCATTGAGTTTTTTTCGATGTATTTCCATTCATGAGGAAATTCCATCATAACTTCATTTCCACAGTGGGATTCCCACTTACAGTAGCGGCAATTCTTTCCATCTTCAAGGTATTACAATCTACCTTCAAACCAAATTCATGACAAATATCAGTTTTTGTATGCATGTCCACATGAGCAAGATGCAGATCATTTTGGTCATCCACCAGACTTGGGGCTACCAAAGAAAAATGGCATGCAAAATGTAGAATCTATTGTACACCTAAAGAAGACAACTTTCAAAAGAAGGTTTGAGAATTGGAGTATAACATGGTGCAAATAAGGACCAATGAAATGATAAAGGCAGCCTAGATTGGCTTCGGCATTTCATACCCATGGATTGGCCCTAAACCATGTGAGCTTAGTCCTCAACAAAATCTTCAATTCATAATCAAGACAATGAATCAAGTTGGAGAATGGATCAAGAAGATGGATACCCACGAATATAATGTTAGTCAATCCTATCATGGGAAGTACCAACATTACCACATGTTAACCCTTTTCCCATGTTTCCATCCATGTAGTTTCAACTTGAGTCCCATGATTCTAAACTTCTAGTTGCTACCCCTATGATGGAATTCACTACTTCATCCTCTATTTCTCCTTTCCATCATGAATCTTCCATGCCTCATTCTTCTAAAGTTCCTTCTTTTCTACAAGGGCCATCAAGACGAGAATGAATCTCTTCCTCAAACAGTGAGGGAATCAGTTAAATGCCAACCCGGCCCTCCTCTTGCAGTCCCAAATCCATTTTGGGAGGAGCATCATCAAGAAATTAGTAAAAAGGATGAGTATATGGTTAAAGAGAATAGAAAATGAGATCATGCAGATAATATGAAGATATGGGCTGTAAAAATTAACATCAAGTAGACTTTGTTCCTGACTAAATCTTTTACAGAAGTTTGGGCTCAAGAACAAGTGTAACAAACTAGTTTTGTACTAGAAACAAATCTAGAGTTGAATGAGGAGGACCAACAGTCTACTTGTTCAGAATGTAGTATTCATATTGGATCAATTCCATTAAAGGATTCTGAATCACCAAAGGTGGAAAAATTAGTAATAGAAGAGAGTGTGCAAGTTGAAGAAGAAATATTCTCGAGTGTACTAGTTGATTCTAATGAGTGCAATAATCCTAATTTCCATGCATGTCTAGAACTTGCATCACTCCTGGAAGGTGGTAACATCTTTCCAAAGTCATGATTACATGTTATAATTAGCCACAAAAGGTTTAATGAGATGAAGGTGGATTCAAAGATCGAGAATGTGGATGAGACCATGCAGAGGCTTCCTAATATTTTTTCCTTTGTACCTTCTCAAAAATCTATTTTTTAGAGGAATTTGATCTTTCTGATTTCATGTTTGCGAATGAAGAATATCAAGATGAAGGAAGTTCTAGTTTGGAAGATACTTAGATTGAGGAGGAGCCTTTGATACAGTCAGAGAATGAAGAAGTAGATTATCTATTAGATCTAGAAGAATTTTTTGATGGACAAGAGCCTATAGAACTTGACAATCTTGTTATTCCATCACTTCTTTTCCAATAGAAAGTGTTGAGTGCTACGGAGGGATATGATCAAAAACATCTCATTACTCATGAATGTCCTTTAGAATCACAATTGGAGGAATTGATTCTTCTTTATCCCTCATCACACGTAAAAGAGGAACACACAGGAGAAGCTAGGACTAGTTTAGAAGCATTGAATGAAGATTATGTCATGGAGAGGTTTCTGTTTTTAGTTACAAAACATATTTTAGTAAACAAGTATGTGATGGAGGAAAGTTTTCTTGAAAAAAAAATCCCCTACCAATTATCCAAAGCTACAACTAGGAGGGTTTGACCTTTTAAATTCTATGTCAAATGAGGGAGATGTCACTACAATACCATCCATCCAGGTGAAGGATCAATTGCTATGTCTCTACAAAGCAAATGCAGAGAAATTAAAAGAAGGATACTTTCTCTTTACAATTGATTCCTTGGAAAGTCATGTGGAAAGTTGGATTTATGTTAGTATTTCAGTATCAATTCCAATCATGTATGTTATCACATCAGCTTCATGGTTTCCCATTGTAAGGACATGAAGTTATTTTGCAAAACTAGTTGTAGGGTTTGTTTAGCTTGCCCATGATTCCACTTAGTGTAGGGTAGTATAGGTTTTCTTTCAATAGAATAAGTGCATTACACACTCTTCATGTCTCATTTGAAACATGTATGGTTTTCAGTTTTGGTGTGTGTTGTGTTTCGTTGTTACTCTTGCACAGTGTATTGACGATGAAATTTTCAAAATAAGGAAATATTCAAGTCTTAATAGAGTTCTATGGTGTCCCAATTCCAGTAAATGTTTCATTCAAGACTTTACAATGCGTTTTATAAGCCAAGCCATTATTAGATTCAGTGTGTTTTATACTTGCAATATTATGTTCTAGGTCAAATTCATTTTGTGGTGGTCATTCTAATTTTGGGATGTAGGATGCAACAATGTTCAAGCATTTAGAGGTTAGGAGTTTCATGTTTTAGCATCAGGTTTCATATTGATAGTTATGACTCCATGCCCAACAGATAGACAAGGCTACTGGAACCATGCTTAGCAGGAAAGCATCCCCAAGAGGTCGCCAAAAATGTTATCCAATTTTTCCCCTTGGGTAAAATTGGATAACGTGATAGGTTTGGGAGGCTCAAAGTTGCTTGACACAAGAAAATTGGCCCTAGGGCCCACCTCCAGCCAACGAGGACAGAAAATGTCTAAAATTTATTAATTACATTTAAAAGGGTCCTATTGTGTTTTTATTACTTCCTTGGGTTTAAGAGAAAAATCCAAGGAAGGAAAGATCAGAGAAAATGAGGTTTGAAGGGCCAAATAGCACTGAGTAAAAATAGCTCACCAAGTAGCTCGGTGAGCTAATAGGAATATTAGTGAGTTGAGTTCTTAACATTTTTTGAGCCCGGTTGAATAACTCATAGTGTGAGCTCGGTCAGAGAAAACATTGGGGATCATTGAGGTAGATCTCATGAACGAAGTAGACATGGAGTTGGTAAGTCACTTGGCATGGGTCTCATAGAAGAACGGCTAAGGTGATAGTTTGGGAAAGATCCCAGTCAGCTCGTAGTAGGAAAATAGCTCCACGAATCAACACAGAGCTCTACATTAGAACTAAGTCATCATAAGGTAGAGATGAAAATTTGAATGCCTTGACATAAGTCAATTAGCTCCGGCAGGGAGAACTGAGTTTTAGTGTTATGACGAACTTGGTGTTTGGAAAATGGAGTAAGATATTCTTGAACTCAACTTGGATGCTCACGGGATATATCTTGATTGGAAGATACCTGATAACTCAGTTAGGTTTGAGCTCGTAGAAGAGGCATTCAGGCAGGACAATTCACTTGCAGCAAAGGCATTGAGCTTATGGTTGGCATGATGGAGTGGAGAAGTTGAATTGTCTATTAGTGACATTAGGTATGATTGCGTTGGGATTGTTGTTGTGATGCTTGTACAAGGTTAAATGAAATAGGGTAGCTCAGATCATTGTGAGAGTGTCGACTCAGAATAGAGATCGAAGACAAGCTCATGGTTGAGATATGTCGACATGGCCTAGATACGAGTGGTTTGTTACTTGAAGGAAGTTGAGTATGAAATGAAGTAGCAAGGGACCAAGAAACTCAGTATTCACTCATGGAGGATAGAGCTCAGCTTGAAGGAATGTAAATGGAAACTAGTTTTAGACTCAGAAGTCGAAGTGTTCATTTTAGGGAGCATATAGGTGATCATTTTCTCGACAGTGTTTGAAGAGGGCTCAGCGTTGTGGAGTAATGGGTTAGGCCGAGCTAATACAATTTACCATGAGGCCACCTCAAAAGACTAGGCTCGGTGTTGGAGTCATAGTCATGACACGGGCTCAAAATGTATGGCGAGCTTGAAATGGATATGTAGGGATATATAACTCGATGAGGGAGTGGCTTGGATATCACAAAAATTTAGGGATTTTGGTATTGATTAAGCATGGGGGATGAGCCAATTTATCTCAAGCTGAAGCACTCAGCTGGGGAAGCTCAAGACTGAGCTCGGTTTGTTCTTGACAAGATTGGTAATTGCTAACAGGACAGGTCATGGGTTTCGAGCTCAATGATGAGTGTAGAAAAACTCAACCGTATTAGCATGGCTCACATAGACTTAGGGAGCTTAGCGGTGTTTAAGAGCTTGAGTAAAATTTAAAGTTTTGTGGAGTGCTCCATAATTCAAAGAAGTGCTATTTCATGCTCATCGTAATGTCATGGGTTTGAGTGTGAGTCGAGCTCATTGTCAAGGACATAAAAGAAATATTTTAGCATGGTGATAGTTCGGTCATAAGGATTTATGAGCTCCACGAGATTATGTAGATGCAAGATTTCTAAGATGGCATCAGGGCATCATGTTTTCATAGTAGAAGGTTTTGGACTTAACCTTCAGAACTTGGCAGTACGTGAGTCAACAAAAGCTTCCGAGGAGCCGAGGTGGTGTTATATCAATGTAGTGAGGGCCGAACACGAGCCGAATGGGTGCAAATGATAATGAGATAGCAGGCTTGCCAGACATCAAATAACTCGGCATGGATTATATGAGCTAGTTTATGGAGAAACTAAGTTGCTCGGTGTATGTGAGGAAATGCTTAGAAAAACTCAGAATCATTGAGTTGGAAGAGTCAGGATCTGAGTTCTCAGGTATTCAAAGAAGATATATCTCAGCATCACAGTGGTCATGATGAAACGAGTCAACAAGTCATTTCGGATCATCCTCATGAGTCATGTTTCTAGAGTCTTTCTTTGGAGTTATCTTTTTCAGGATTTCAGAGATTTTTGGGAAAAAAAATGTTGAGCAAGTTGAAAAATTCCAAATCCCGAAACCCCGAAACTACGAAATTCAGAGTTTCAGGTTTTCAGGAGTTGGAGGTTGTGGAGATAGTTGGAGCTCGAATTTAGAAGCAGTGACATGTTAGGATGATTTCCATTTAACTCGGTGAGACGTTCCTCCTGAGCATACAAGTGTTGATATGTGATTTCTTTGTAAAAAGGATGTGTTCCTTTGATTGAGAAGTCGTGCTTGATATGTACTGTATCTTCTTTGCAGATTGCAGATCTTTGACTGAGTCGGAATATGATTGGACTCTTTTATTTCTTTCATTTTACGCCTGAGTTTAATCTGATCTCGGAATGAATTATGGAGTTATCCATCTATAAGACCTAGCCTTGGATCAGTGGAATTGATCCAAGTATTGCTTTAAGTTTGTTCGTGATGAATTAAAATTACAGACCTTGAGCAGGTTGCAAGGTCTGGATGCATTGAGTAAGCTAGTCCGGAGTATAACTCAGGTTGATCGTGTTAAATGGATTGGTTCCCGATATCGAAATATATCTGGAAGGTCTTGATCGCGGACCAGGTAATAATTCAGTTACATATAATTCTGTAGCCTAATGGCAGTACAGGAGTGAACCCTGTTCGAGAATGCATGTTGTAGGTTCTTTTTCTGAGCATATGAAATGTTAGACCTAACTGGAATTATTAATGTTAGTAACCTAAAACTAAACTTAACCTAGGGGTTAGATTAGTGTTAATCTAACCTAGACCTAGGCTAAGAGCTAATGTTCTAAGTTAGTATCTATGTTCTAAGAGGTTAGACTAGGTGTTATCCTAAATCCTAACCTAAGTTACTAACCTAACTATTGAGCAAGGATTAAGGGGACCTATGGAGGGGTGCGAACCATGGGCGGCAGTTTCTATGTTATTAAATGCGGTGGATAAGCATGAGGGACAGGTAATTTGGTGGAGGTTTTAAAATGGCTAACTTGAGCCGACGTGGCAGGTCGCCAAAGTTGGAAATGGTCTTTAATGTGCTTTTGTCCATCGCCAACTATGGCGGTCGGTGGCAGTGGAGATTGAGCGGGAAAATGGGAGTAAATGCCATTTATGGACTCGGTCTTCGAGCTCGGATTTCATGGGGAAGCATGCAAAATGGAAAGTTAATAGTTTATTGGGTTTTGCATGCGCTCCGGTTTTCCTTCTGTCTGTTCACTGGTTCTTCGCACCAGTCTTCTTGGTGTTGCATGGCAAGTATGAGCGTAACTAGCTCTTTCCTCTGGCAAGGAAAATATATAAGTCATGGAAATAGCAAATTTTTGTTGGTGGCTCTAACTTGGAAAAGAAGGAGAAGGTTCGAGCTCTTTCAGTGGTCTGCTTCGAAATTTTAAGCAAATATCCAGGCATGTTAGGCCCTAACCTTTAAAAATCTTGCTCTCTTTCAAATGATTTCATTAGAACAACTCTGTTCAGATGATTTTTGGAATTAGATGATTTATATGGTAGCCTTGTGTGATTTTGTCACTGTATCTTCTTGCTGGTTCGATTTTTCAATTTAAACCTTGATGGGTGTATTTTATTTTTCGAACTGTTGCAATATTTCTTGGTGTTGTGTATTCCGGCTTTATTTTGTGAAATATATATGCAGGAATGTGTACTGGGCTTGCTCTGTGAGAGCCCATGAATTGTTCTCTTGATGGGTACAGGTTACTGTTGATACTTGTTGTCAATGTTTACTGTCAATACTTGTTGTTAATGCTTACTGTTGCTCTATCTTGTTGGGTTTTGCATTTCGGTTAGAATTGAAGAAATGCTTTCAAGGAAAAATACACGAATTCGGCTTGTGGGAGTTCATGCATTGTTTTCTTGTTTGATTCAGTCGATACCTTGTTGTTTTCACTTGTTGAGACGGATACTGTTGAAACTCTTGAAGGTGCATGATATACCAACTTCTGTATATTGTATGTCGTGGGTATTATACGTTATTGATGCTGTTGAACTTCATTAAACAAAATTACGTCTCATTTTCTGAGGAAGTACAGTTGCGAATGCATCTTGTTATTGAATACTTGAGTTGATAGTATTTTGACTTCTGAAGGAGTTTCTGATGGAGAATATTACTTGGGTTCGGCTTATTTTAAACCATAGATGCATATGATATGTTTTCCTCTCTGTGTAACTTAGAGCGGACATTGTTTTTGTGGGCTCAGTTGGAATCCTTGTTACTTAACCAGTATTTTGCTTCTGTATAGGCCTGAACAGTGAATATTATCATTTAAATGCATTCATCTTGTATAGCGGCTTCTGTAGAAGTTTATTTGTAAAATATCACATGGGTAAGACCTCTTTTTTATCCTGGAGGCGTATATTATGATTTCCTTCTGAATTTTCTCAGTTGTGAATACTGTTGTGAAATTCTTGAGTCGTGGTCTCATGAAATCAATTTCAGTATAAACCTGTTTAGAGCATTAGTGGTATGGATACAGTTAGAGAATTGAAATGATGCGAAGTGGCTTGATTTTCGATTTAACCTTCGCTATACATGTATAACGTTCGGACACTTATTTTAATTTCTCGTGTTCCTTCTGTCTGTTGTTGGGGAAAGTAAAGGAAGAGTTTTCTTTTCATAACTTACTTGGTTGAGACCTTGTTGAAATTGTTTCCTGGAAAAAGACTCCTTGTTAGTCATGGTTGTGTTATTTTAAATTCTGTTCCAGTTTTTGAAGCTGTGCGTGTTGTGTGGATTCAGTACGAATATCACTACATAGGCATAGGGAAAAACATCATTTGTTTTAATGTTGTTGAGCCTCTTGGTTGACTGTGATAAAAAGGTTGTTTTGATTACGGCCCTGGAAACTAAGTCCTCACAGAGTTTTAGTTGGGATGAGATTGAGCTGTACGTTGCTGGGTGGATTTGTAGTCATGCTTGTGCTTAGTTACGTCTTCTAATATTATGAATATCCAGTCTTGAGCTTGACTGAACTAAGAGCCGTCGACTGCACCTCGACAGGCGATATGGTGAATATCTTCTTGTTTGCTGCTTCATGTGGAAGGTCTTGTGGAGTCTGTTGGTAGAGGGTCATCACTGTTTAGCGTGAGAGCTACTGTACTGCTGGATAACTACAGTAGTTGTTATGTTTGATCTTTAACAAATCTGTGGTGTTTATGGCGGTCTCGTCTGTTATATCTGCATGTGTTTTAAGTGAATGCTTGTCTCTTGGAAAGACGGTACAGTCATGAGTCAGTTCGGAGAGAAATATGTATGATTTGTTCATTTCTCTTCTGTTGTAAAGTATATGTTGATATATATTTTTATCTAACTGTTGGAACTGTTTTAACTACTACTGGAAGCATGGGTTGTTATGATATTCATTTTACTATGATGAATGTAATGATCTGTCTGATGTTTGTTGTCCTGGGAATTCAGATGGATAGTTGTCTCTGATACTTTCGTTCTTCTTGATCCCTAATATTATGATGAAATATGTTTACTTGTTGGGTAAATTGATCTCATTTAAACAGGGTGTTTAATGAAAACAATTGATGGATTGCAATTGTTTTAAGAGTTAGTGCTTATCATGCTCAGTTCATCGAACTGACCCATGTTGACAATTTTTGCAGATGGATGCCGTAAGTGGTAAAAGCACGCAGATCTGATAGGATGATCAGATTGTTTAATTTGATTTTAAGTTGAATTACAGCTTGATTTTCTAAATGTACTATAAGAGGAAAGATGTTCTTCTTCCGTTGAGTATTGTATCAAGTATGTTGAATGCATAAAATGTATTTGATTAGTTCTGAAAGGAATGGAAATTGATATTTGTTACTTATGTGTTGGTATTCTTATCTTTATAGTTTGACCTTCTTCGGTTCAAATATCTTGAGAGCATTGTTATTATTGTTTATATTTGGAGACTTTTGTGATTGTCAATATAAGCTTGCAAGAATATGAGACTGAATTCTTATGATTGTTTAGCAGTTCCTGTATGTTCTATCAGAAGCTAAACTGAAATTTAGATCACTGTCTTTCTGAAAGATAGGGTTAAAATAAACCTAAGCAGAACGCTAAACAAGCTGAATTAAATTATTAATCCCTAGTCTTGATTATGCCAGGACAACATTTAATTGGATTCTTAATCATTATATCTTGATACTAATAAGTACGATATAAATTCAGTTATGAGAACTGATATAAACCTAGATGGGGTTCAGATGGCAATCTCATGTGAAGTTTATGAGATATTGTCCAATTTCGTTGATTTAGAATTATGTATATTCTATGAACTCCTTGATGAGACCATAATCTTAATAACTCCTCTGTGTAATGGGTTTTATTGAGAAAGGTCATCCTAAGATGAGGAATCCAGGGATCGGGAAAGGCTAACCTTAGGGGAACGTCTTAAATTTAATTTAAACTCAATGTGCGTAACGCTTATTAATAAGTAGATCTTTTCGAGGTGGATTTAAAGGTTGACGGCACAAGTCAACTGCAGGGTTGTACCTCCGAGAAGATTAGGATCTTCTCGAAGTTACAACAATGCAGGTGACTTATGACGGCACCCTTTGCATTGATCGCTAAGATTTACACCTTTAACTCGAACAAGTTACTTTGGGACCGATTAGGAATGTGGTCACATTATATGGCTGCCTAGGAGACTCGGGGTATCATGACACACTGGTTTAACTAGGGTTGACCCAGTATGTCATCTTATCCCTAGTCCTCGAGTGCATCCATATAACGTTGTCACCTTACTAATCCGTTCCCGAGTGATTAACTTGGGATAGGAGGGACTGACAGAAGTCGGTATAAGACATTCTACATAACATAAGAATGGGGTGAAGGACGTATTCCAGATTGACGAGTATGCCGTTAAGGAATACGAGACATAAGCAGTATGTTTCAAATCTTTGGCCAAAGTATCGCAAGCTGCTGATTGCGTTGTCCTGAGTCACCTGGTCTAAGGGATGAGATGCCGATGAATAATGGTAACAGTTATTCAGTTAGGTTCCTTGGACAGAGCATTCTGAATCCCAGAATAGGGAAGAGAACCGCAAGAGTGATGTGTTAAATAAAAATGCCAACTCTTATTACTCATGAATAGATCGGTAGATTACCGAGTCATGGAATGAATAGATCGGAGGTACTCCGAGTCATTACAGCTGCATATGGTTATCTGTTATAAGAATGGTTATTTGATTTGTGAGTTCTAAATTATGTATTTAGAACCAGGAAGCATTTATCAAAAAAAAAAAAAAAAATTGACTTGTTCTATTGTCTAAAATGAGGATGTTACATCTTGGTATCAGAGCTGAAGGTTGCAGCTCTTGGGCCTATTGTGTCCATAATCTGATAAAAACCTGAATTTTCTTGTAACAGAAAATGGTTAGAACAAGGGGGAACGTTGCGAATAATGCTCCACCAGAAGGAGGGGCGGCAACAACCCAAGAAACTTGATGAGATCCTTGCTGCCCTGTTGGACACAAGAGATCGTTTAGCTGTACTTGAACAGCAGGTGATGGGAAATGAGGAGGATGAAGAAGCTGGTAATGACAATCAGCCACCTCCTGAGGACAACCCCAATATGGGTGTTGATGTTAATGCTGGGAATGCACCTGTCCAACCAGAAAACAAAAAGGCCAGATTGGCAGCAGAACTCACTAATGATATAAAAAGGATAAGTCCACCTAAGTATGATGGCACCACATTAGGAGATGGAGCTGAGAACTGGCTCAGCGAAATGGAGAAGTACTTTGCAATAAGGAACTTCTCAGAGGAAACCAAAGCTATTTGGGGAGCCTATCAGCTTTCCCACGAAGCATCTTCGTGGTGGGATAGCCGTAAAGCTGAACTAAATATTGATGAGACCAATATTACTTGGGATCAATTTAAAGGCTATTTTAGGCAACGTTGGCTGCCACAACTTTTCTATGATCAGAAAATGACGGAATTCCAGAACTTAGCTCAAGGGAAGCTAACGGTAACTGAATTCTGGGAGCGGTTTACAAAACTCCTCAAGTATGTACCGCAGTATCAAACTGACGAGAAGTTCAGAATACGGAAATTCATCATGGGGTTGAATCCCGTGATAGGGGGAGAGGTCGATGTTCACAGTCCAACCACTATGGAAGGAGTTGTTGAAAAGGCCATAAGGCAAGAACAGAAATTAAAGGCTATTTCTGCTCATAAAGAGGAAGTGCGGAAGAAGACTGCAAATCCTTCTTCAACCTCTCTTGCACCCAGAAAAGGACCATGGAAAAAGTTTGGAAACAAGAGTAAGTTTCCAGGAGATAACAGTAAGAAAGCAGTAGTAAATAAGCCTGCTGGAAACGTAAGAGATAATTTTGCCAAAAATTATAACAATGGGCAGAAGCCCTATGGAGGACAACGTGACAATTACAAGGTTGGAGGCAATTTTGAGCCTAAAAAGGGACCTGTAGGAGGCTGCTACAATTGTGGCAAAGACCACTACGCAAATCAGTGCCCTTTGAAGAAGGATGATCGTAATCAGCAGCATAAGATACATGCTGCAGTAGCAGACAAGCAAGCTGAAAAAGCAAGTAACACCTATAGAAGTTCCGGGTAAGTTATTTGGAATACCTGTCACTATTCTTTTTGATACAGGAGCTACTGAATGTTTTATTTCTAATAAAATTGCTTCTAAACTTAAAAGAAAAGCTGGAAAAATGGATAAATCTTGGACTGTACAGTATGGTAATAACTCTGTTCATACAGTGAGTATGTGTCTTTTTGGGGCAGTCCTTGACTTACCTAACTTTTCCACGGAAGTTGACCTCTATGTTACACCTTTGGGATCGTATGACATTGTCATCGGTGTCAATTGGTTAGCTGACCATAAAGCAAAGGTAGATTGCTATGAAAAGAACATAAAATGTTTAGATGATCAGCTGGAAACAGCAGAGATTCAAGGTGTGAAACGGGAAATTTCAGTTAGAAAACTGTCAGCTATGCAGCTTAAAAAGGCTAAGAATAAAGGATGTACCCTTTATGCAGTAAAGATATCTGAATTTTCAGAAGAAGATGGTGATAACATGAAGCAATTTCCTCTGTTACAAAGTTTCAGGGATGTTTTTCCTGAAGAATTACCAGGGTTACCACCCAAGAGAGAATTTGACTTCACCATCGAAATCAAACCGGGAACAGAACCTATTTCCAAAGCACCTTATCGGATGACTACTACAGAGTTAGTCGAGCTTAAGGCACAGTTGCAAGAACTTTTGACTAAAGGTTTGATTAGACCAAGTGTTTCACCTTGGGGTGCGCCTGTGATATTTGTGAAAAAGAAGGATGGAACACTTAGGCTGTGTATTGATTATTGGATGTTGAACAAAGCAACAATCAAGAACAGATATCCACTTCCTAGGATCGACGATCTATTTGATCAGATGCGTGGAGCAGCGGTTTATTCTAAGATAGACCTTCGATCTGGTTATCATCAGTTAAGGATTAGAGAGGAAGATATTCATAAAACAGCTTTCCGAACAAGGTACGGCATTATGAATTCACGGTTCTACCCTTTGGATTAACCAATGCACCCGCAGCCTTTATGAACTTAATGAACAATATTTTTCAAGAATATTTGGACAAGTTTGTACTTGTATTCTTGGACGATATTCTCATTTATTCTAAAAGCGTTGAGGAGCACAATGAGCATTTGAAGATAGTTTTGGGAATTTTGAGAAAAAGAAAGTTGTATGGTAAGTTATCCAAATGTTCTTTCTTTGATTCAGAAGTTCACTATTTGGGTCATGTCATAAGTAAAGAAGGAATTGCTGTAGATCCTTCAAAAATAGTGGCAATAACTGAGTGGCCTGCACCAAAGAATGTGCATGAAGTAAGAAGCTTCATGGGTCTTGCTGGTTACTATAGAAAATTTGTAAAGGATTTTTCTAAAGTAGCTGCACCAATAACTTCATTGCAAAAGAAGGATAAGAAATTCATATGGAATGACAAGTGCGAAGCGGCTTTCAAAAGTCTGAAAGACCAGTTGACTTCTGCACCTATATTAGCTGTACCAGACCCTAATGGGAGTTTTACAGTTGTAACGGATGCTTCTGGGGAAGGCCTTGGAGGTGTTTTGCTACAAAATGATCAAGTCATTGCATATGAAAGTAGAAAACTCAAGTTACATGAGCTGAATTATGCCCCTCATGATTTGGAGCTTGCTGCCATTGTTCATGCACTTCAAGTCTGGAGACACTACTTACTTGGGAAACCTTTTGAGTTGAAAACTGATCACTTAGGGCTGAAATATATTTTTACTCAGCCTAACCTGAATGCCAGACAGAGAAGGTGGTTAGAATTTTTATCACAATATGATTTTGATATTAGCTATATCAAAGGGAAAGAGAATAGAGTAGCTGATGCTCTAAGTCGTAGGAGGCACATTTCTGCTCTTATAACATTAAGAACTCAGTTTAAAGATGAGGTAAAAAGTGCCTCAGAATCAGATGCATACTTTCAGCAAGTAAAAGCAGCGCTTGCTGCAGAACCTAATGATGAAAGGTATAAAGGTTTTCATATTGATAATGAAGGAATCTTGCGTTATGAAAACAGGGTATATGTACCTATGTTGAATGATTTGAGAAAGAAGTTGTTAGTTGAATTTCATAATTCACCTTTCTCTGGACACCCGGGTATCACAAAGATGCTTGCTGATCTGAAACAACAATACTTTTGGAAAGGTATGAAAAAGGATGTCATAAATTTTGTGACCCATTGTTTGGAGTGTCAGCGGGTTAAGGCAGAACATATGCACCCTGCTGGACTGTTATATCCTCATAGCATACCGCAGTACAAATGGCAAGTAATAACCATGGATTTTGTACAAGGATTACCCATGTCCAGGAATAAACATGATGTTATCCTGGTAGTTGTAGATAAACTGACTAAGGTAGCTCATTTCATCGCTGGAAATCTAAAGGATGATTCACCAGTGCTGGCCAAAAGATTCGTACATGAAATTTTCAGATTGCATGGTGTACCAGAATTGATTATATCTGACAGGGATCCAAGAATGACGTCAAGGTTTTGGCAAACGCTTAATACAGCTCTTGGAACGAAACTAAACTTCAGTTCTGCATATCATCCGGAAACGGATGGACAAACTGAGAGGGTAAATCAAGTGTTGGAGGACATGTTGCGAATGTATTGCATGGATCAACAGTATAAATGGGAAGAGTATCTTCCATTAGTTGAGTTCGCATACAACAACACTTATCACTCATCTCTTAAAATGGCACCATTTGAAGCACTTTATGGAAGAAAGTGCAGAACTCCTGTTAGCTGGGATAGTGTTGAGGATAGAGTGGTAATTGGACCAGAGATTCTCACAGAAATGGAACAGCAAGTTAAGCTGATTCGTGAACGATTAAAGGAGGCAGCAGATAGGCAGAAGAGCTATGCTGACCTTAAGCGGGTTGATAGAAGGTTTGAGCTTGGTGAGAAGGTTTTTCTTCGTGTTAAACCCAGAAAGAGTTCTATAACTTTTGGCAAGGCTGCCAAGTTGTCACCTCGATTCGTGGGACCTTTCGAAATTGTCGAAATAATCAATCCTGTAGCTTATCGTTTAGCATTACCACCTGCTTTATCTCGCATGCATGATGTTTTCCATATTTCTTTGCTTAAGAAATACGTTTCAGATCTGTCACATGTTTTAAATTGGAATTCCTTGCAGGTCCAAGACCCAGGAATAATCGTGGTTAAACCCACACGAGTGCTGGAAACTCGCCAATTGCATTTAAGAAATCGTGAAATACAGCAATGTAAGGTCCAGTGGGACCAGTTTAACGAAGAAAGTGCAACTTGGGAAAATCTGGAAGAGATGAAAATTGCTTTTCCTTCTCTTTTTCAACAGAATGAAATCTGTTGACAAAACATTCTTTTATGAACTTATTTTTTTTAAGTATTTATGAAAGCCAGATGAAGGCAAACATTATTCAGGCTGAATAAAATGTGTTGTGACATTGATTTCTGGAACTATTCAAGTTGGAAAATAGTCGCATTGATTTGTGAACTAATAAATTGGTTGACCTGAAGGTTAATTGAATATGTAATCATCGGGACGATGAATCTTTTTAGGAGGGAAGCATGTAACACCCTGAACTGTTGTTACTTCCTCCTGAGCATACAAGTGTTGATATGTGATTTCTTTGTAAAAAGGATGTGTTCCTTTGATTGAGAAGTCGTGCTTGATATGTACTGTATCTTCTTTGCAGATTGCAGATCTTTGACTGAGTCGGAATATGATTGGACTCTTTTATTTCTTTCATTTTACGCCTGAGTTTAATCTGATCTCGGAATGAATTATGGAGTTATCCATCTATAAGACCTAGCCTTGGATCAGTGGAATTGATCCAAGTATTGCTTTAAGTTTGTTCGTGATGAATTAAAATTACAGACCTTGAGCAGGTTGCAAGGTCTGGATGCATTGAGTAAGCTAGTCCGGAGTATAACTCAGGTTGATCATGTTAAATGGATTGGTTCCCGATATCGAAATATATCTGGAAGGTCTTGATCGCGGACCAGGTAATAATTCAGTTACATATAATTCTGTAGCCTAATGGCAGTACAGGAGTGAACCCTGTTCGAGAATGCATGTTGTAGGTTCTTTTTCTGAGCATATGAAATGTTAGACCTAACTGGAATTATTAATGTTAGTAACCTAAAACTAAACTTAACCTAGGGGTTAGATTAGTGTTAATCTAACCTAGACCTAGGCTAAGAGCTAATGTTCTAAGTTAGTATCTATGTTCTAAGAGGTTAGACTAGGTGTTATCCTAAATCCTAACCTAAGTTACTAACCTAACTATTGAGCAAGGATTAAGGGGACCTATGGAGGGGTGCGAACCATGGGCGGCAGTTTCTATGTTATTAAATGCGGGGATAAGCATGAGGGACAGGTAATTTGGTGGAGGTTTTAAAACGGCTAACTTGAGCCGACGTGGCAGGTCGCCAAAGTTGGAAATGGTCTTTAATGTGCTTTTGTCCATCGCCAACTATGGCGGTCGGTGGCAGTGGAGATTGAGCGGGAAAATGGGAGTAAATGCCATTTATGGACTCGGTCTTCGAGCTCGGATTTCATGGGGAAGCATGCAAAATGGAAAGTTAATAGTTTATTGGGTTTTGCATGCGCTCCGGTTTTCCTTCTGTCTGTTCACTGGTTCTTCGCACCAGTCTTCTTGGTGTTGCATGGCAAGTATGAGCGTAACTAGCTCTTTCCTCTGGCAAGGAAAATATATAAGTCATGGAAATAGCAAATTTTTGTTGGTGGCTCTAACTTGGAAAAGAAGGAGAAGGTTCGAGCTCTTTCAGTGGTCTGCTTCGAAATTTTAAGCAAATATCCAGGCATGTTAGGCCCTAACCTTTAAAAATCTTGCTCTCTTTCAAATGATTTCATTAGAACAACTCTGTTCAGATGATTTTTGGAATTAGATGATTTATATGGTAGCCTTGTGTGATTTTGTCACTGTATCTTCTTGCTGGTTCGATTTTTCAATTTAAACCTTGATGGGTGTATTTTATTTTTCGAACTGTTGCAATATTTCTTGGTGTTGTGTATTCCGGCTTTATTTTGTGAAATATATATGCAGGAATGTGTACTGGGCTTGCTCTGTGAGAGCCCATGAATTGTTCTCTTGATGGGTACAGGTTACTGTTGATACTTGTTGTCAATGTTTACTGTCAATACTTGTTGTTAATGCTTACTGTTGCTCTATCTTGTTGGGTTTTGCATTTCGGTTAGAATTGAAGAAATGCTTTCAAGGAAAAATACACGAATTCGGCTTGTGGGAGTTCATGCATTGTTTTCTTGTTTGATTCAGTCGATACCTTGTTGTTTTCACTTGTTGAGACGGATACTGTTGAAACTCTTGAAGGTGCATGATATACCAACTTCTGTATATTGTATGTCGTGGGTATTATACGTTATTGATGCTGTTGAACTTCATTAAACAAAATTACGTCTCGTTTTCTGAGGAAGTACAGTTGCGAATGCATCTTGTTATTGAATACTTGAGTTGATAGTATTTTGACTTCTGAAGGAGTTTCTGATGGAGAATATTACTTGGGTTCGGCTTATTTTAAACCATAGATGCATATGATATGTTTTCCTCTCTGTGTAACTTAGAGCGGACATTGTTTTTGTGGGCTCAGTTGGAATCCTTGTTACTTAACCAGTATTTTGCTTCTGTATAGGCCTGAACAGTGAATATTATCATTTAAATGCATTCATCTTGTATAGCGGCTTCTGTAGAAGTTTATTTGTAAAATATCACATGGGTAAGACCTCTTTTTTATCCTGGAGGCGTATATTATGATTTCCTTCTGAATTTTCTCAGTTGTGAATACTGTTGTGAAATTCTTGAGTCGTGGTCTCATGAAATTAATTTCAGTATAAACCTGTTTAGAGCATTAGTGGTATGGATACAGTTAGAGAATTGAAATGATGCGAAGTGTCTTGATTTTCGATTTAACCTTCGCTATACATGTATAACGTTCGGACACTTATTTTAATTTCTCGTGTTCCTTCTGTCTGTTGTTGGGGAAAGTAAAGGAAGAGTTTTCTTTTCATAACTTACTTGGTTGAGACCTTGTTGAAATTGTTTCCTGGAAAAAGACTCCTTGTTAGTCATGGTTGTGTTATTTTAAATTCTGTTCCAGTTTTTGAAGCTGTGCGTGTTGTGTGGATTCAGTACGAATATCACTACATAGGCATAGGAAAAAACATCATTTGTTTTAATGTTGTTGAGCCTCTTGGTTGACTGTGATAAAAAGGTTGTTTTGATTACGGCCCTGGAAACTAAGTCCTCGCAGAGTTTTAGTTGGGATGAGATTGAGCTGTACGTTGCTGGGTGGATTTGTAGTCATGCTTGTGCTTAGTTACGTCTTCTAATATTATGAATATCCAGTCTTGAGCTTGACTGAACTAAGAGCCGTCGACTGCACCTCGACAGGCGATATGGTGAATATCTTCTTGTTTGCCGCTTCATGTGGAAGGTCTTGTGGAGTCTGTTGGTAGAGGGTCATCACTGTTTAGCGTGAGAGCTACTGTACTGCTGGATAACTACAGTAGTTGTTATGTTTGATCTTTAACAAATCTGTGGTGTTTATGGTGGTCTCGTCTGTTATATCTGCATGTGTTTTAAGTGAATGCTTGTCTCTTGGAAAGACGGTACAGTCATGAGTCAGTTCGGAGAGAAATATGTATGATTTGTTCATTTCTCTTCTGTTGTAAAGTATATGTTGATATATATTTTTATCTAACTGTTGGAACTGTTTTAACTACTACTGGAAGCATGGGTTGTTATGATATTCATTTTACTATGATGAATGTAATGATCTGTCTGATGTTTGCTGTCCTGGGAATTCAGATGGATAGTTGTCTCTGATACTTTCGTTCTTCTTGATCCCTAATATTATGATGAAATATGTTTACTTGTTGGGTAAATGAATTGATCTCATTTAAACAGGGTGTTTAATGAAAACAATTGATGGATTGCAATTGTTTTAAGAGTTAGTGCTTATCATGCTCAGTTCATCGAACTGACCCATGTTGACAATTTTTGCAGATGGATGCCGTAAGTGGTAAAAGCACGCAGATCTGATAGGATGATCAGATTGTTTAATTTGATTTTAAGTTGAATTACAGCTTGATTTTCTAAATGTACTATAAGAGGAAAGATGTTCTTCTTCCGTTGAGTATTGTATCAAGTATGCTGAATGCATAAAATGTATTTGATTAGTTCTGAAAGGAATGGAAATTGATAATTGTTACTTATGTGTTGGTATTCTTATCTTTATAGTTTGACCTTCTTCGGTTCAAATATCTTGAGAGCATTGTTATTATTGTTTATATTTGGAGACTTTTGTGATTGTCAATATAAGCTTGCAAGAATATGAGACTGAATTCTTATGATTGTTTAGCAGTTCCTGTATGTTCTATCAGAAGCTAAACTGAAATTTAGATCACTGTCTTTCTGAAAGATAGGGTTAAAATAAACCTAAGCAGAACGCTAAACAAGCTGAATTAAATTATTAATCCCTAGTCTTGATTATGCCAGGACAACATTTAATTGGATTCTTAATCATTATATCTTGATACTAATAAGTACGATATAAATTCAGTTATGAGAACTGATATAAACCTAGATGGGGTTCAGATGGCAATCTCATGTGAAGTTTATGAGATATTGTCCAATTTCGTTGATTTAGAATTATGTATATTCTATGAACTCCTTGATGAGACCATAATCTTAATAACTCCTCTGTGTAATGGGTTTTATTGAGAAAGGTCATCCTAAGATGAGGAATCCAGGGATCGGGAAAGGCTAACCTTAGGGGAACGTCTTAAATTTAATTTAAACTCAATGTGCGTAACGCTTATTAATAAGTAGATCTTTTCGAGGTGGATTTAAAGGTTGACGGCACAAGTCAACTGCAGGGTTGTACCTCCGAGAAGATTAGGATCTTCTCGAAGTTACAACAATGCAGGTGACTTATGACGGCACCCTTTGCATTGATCGCTAAGATTTACACCTTTAACTCGATCAAGTTACTTTGGGACCGATTAGGAATGTGGTCACATTATATGGCTGCCTAGGAGACTCGGGGTATCATGACACACTGGTTTAACTAGGGTTGACCCAGTATGTCATCTTATCCCTAGTCCTCGAGTGCATCCATATAACGTTGTCACCTTACTAATCCATTCCCGAGTGATTAACCTGGGGATAGGAGGGACTGACAGAAGTCGGTATAAGACATTCTACATAACATAAGAATGGGGTGAAGGACGTATTCCAGATTGACGAGTATGCCGTTAAGGAATACGAGACATAAGCAGTATGTTTCAAATCTTTGGCCAAAGTATCGCAAGCTGCTGATTGCGTTGTCCTGAGTCACCTGGTCTAAGGGATGAGATGCCGATGAATAATGGTAACAGTTATTCAGTTAGGTTCCTTGGACAGAGCATTCTGAATCCCAGAATAGGGAAGAGAACCGCAAGAGTGATGTGTTAAATAAAAATGCCAACTCTTATTACTCATGAATAGATCGGTAGATTACCGAGTCATGGAATGAATAGATCGGAGGTACTCTGAGTCATTACAGCTGCATATGGTTATCTATTATAAGAATGGTTATTTGATTTGTGAGTTCTAAATTATGTATTTAGAACCAGGAAGCATTTATCAAAAAAAAAAAATTTGACTTGTTCTATTGTCTAAAATGAGGATGAAGTGGTTAGTTTAGAAATAGGAATAGATCGCTATGTAAAATGGATGACTCACTCGGTTAAACGTGTAGAGTTCATTACAAAGGAAAATGGAGTAGCTAACCTACCATCTCGGCGAGCAGGTTAGTGAGACAATCACTAAGCTATGTTATAAACCACAGTACAAGCATTCCCTATGAAAAGAATGAAATAAGGGCAGCCCGCCATGGACTCTATGGGGGTTAAAAAATTATTAAAAAATTATTTTAATCAAATGGAGGAAATAAATATTTGAATTTATTTGAACATCGTGAGTCATTATCAGAGAGCTGATACTCAGATGCCTAAAAAGAAAGTGTTGCTCAGTGGGCCACAACTTTCTCCCTATTTTTTTGTTTTCCACAAAATTACAGTCGTTGGAATCAAGAGAAAGAGAGCTATGTCATGAATCCATCAAAAGAGGAAATTTTAGAGCTTTTTCTTTCCAAAATTGCATGTTTTCCTTATTCCTTGAGTGGTTCCTCGAAAGCTGGAGGTGCAATAAATGAGCAAACATGGCCAACAACAATGATTGATTATTTCCTACATTTTGGCCTGGATTCTAGGGTTTATTCCTTCTTTCTCTCAACCACTCAGGGTTTTCTATAAATGTAAAAGGGTTGCTTATTAAAAATGGTTAGACACTTTTCAAGCTTCCCCTCTCTTCACAAGTTGATTTGTTGTGAATTTGTAGGCTCTCAAGCCTTTATTCTCAAATTGTAATGGCAATCTATGCATTTTCCTTGATGTAATGATGCACTGTGCAAGTACTTGAAGTAATGAGAATTATGTTTTGTGATCAATTATATGTCATTTCATGATTTTGTTGCTTCTATTTTCATCTATCATGTTTACAGGTGAACTGTGCAACCAGGGTTTCTTTTGTAAGCTTTTGAGGTCATTGTGTTTATCAAATAGTGAAGTACTATATGTAAATTGGGTTTGTAATACATGTTCAATCTTCCTCATGATCATCTCTCTTCATCGGTAAGCTGGAATGTTTTCTAGCAAAACCCTTTCTTGGTGCATCACCACTTCTAGTATAGGTTTTATTTCCTTGAAAATCTCTCTCCATATTCCCTTGAAATGTTAGCATAGATCTAGTTAGCCAATTATCTACATTAGGAGTAGTGTAGTGCTTAGTTTAGGAAGAGGAATTCGGCCTTCTCTGGAGGTTCACCTTGAGCCCAAGTACCACAGCTTGAGAGGTGATCCCATGTGTCCCAATCACACTGAATGTCATGTTCACTTTCAGACCATTCAGTGGGTGCAATTATTTGGCGAAAAAACCTTCTTCATAGGTAGAGAGATACTATCAACCCTCCCATTAGTCCCCATCTCTATAAATGAACCATTCATGAAATGGGGTTTGGACTTTCTTTGGATGATCAACCCAAATTCCCACCTAGGCCACAAATATATCCTTACAGCTACGGATTACTTCATGAAGTGGACCGAAGCAGTGGCACTTTAAGAGGCAAATGAATCTAGCATACTATATTTCTATGAGGGGATAATGACAAGATTTAGTGTTCCTTCCACAATTATATCAGATAATCACTTAGATTTTCTTGGGATAAAGATATTTGAATGGAAGTGAAAAATGACATCTATTTGAGCACTTCCTAAAATTATTACCCTCAAGGTAAAGGGCAGGCTGAGTCCACCAACAAATTTTTTTTTAAAATTGTAAGGACTCTAGATGAGAACTAGAGGACTTGGCATGCCAAGTTGTAATTAGCCTTGTGGGCTAACAGAATTATTCCCAAGAAGTCAACTGGTTTTTCCCCTTTTAGGTTGGTCTATGGTAGGGGATCAAGGTTTTCTATATCTCTAGAGTAACCAACATTGGAGCTTGTTAAGAAGCTAGAATTTTTGGAGTTTCCATCCATGGAAGTCAAGTATGCAATTTCATAGAGCTAGAGGAGCTGAGAAATCAGGCTATGGAAGTAATGGAGAATACCAAGCCCAAATCAAGATGCATTTTGACATAAAGGAAAAATATAGAGACTTCCAGGAAGGGGACTTGGTCCTAAAATGGGATGCAGATAGAGCCAAACCAGGGAGACACTCCAAATTTGACACAATACGGAGTGGCCCCTATATAATTTTCAGGATGCAAGAGTAACAATGCTTTCCAACTATCCAAGTTGGATCGAGAAGAATTGCCAATTCCAGTCAATGGAATCCATCTCAAGCATTGTTACTAGAGTAAAGTACCTTCCTTATAAATATTATATTAGTTCATATCCTCCAAGTTCTTGTAGCACATTTTCTCTATTGTAGTTTAGGTTGCTTTTATAATAAGTGCTTGTGCACTCTCTACATGTTCCATTTGGAATCTGTATGACCTTATTGTTTGTACATAGTTGTGATTTTTTGTTATTTCACCTTCCAGTTTTAGGGATAGTACGGTGAAGAAATAATGTCTTAGCAGTCTTCTAGAGGTTTAAGTGGTTTTAGGCATCAGGAAAGTTTCAACATATTTTACACCCATGCAAAATGGAAAAATAAACAGGTCAAGGTGTTGGAAGTTGATTAGTCAAGCAGTTCCTTGTAATTTATTAGTTAGCAATTGGAATCTATCCAACTCACCACCGCAAAGGTTTGGGAAACCATCTTCCCATCACGTGTCAACCATCCTTGCTGACACATGTTAACCATATTCCCATCACACATTAACCATCCTCGCTAACATGCAACAACCATCTTCCAATCACACGTCAACCATATTCCTGTCATGTGTCAATCGTCCTTTCTTATTATGCGATAGTCACCACCATCTTCCTTATCACGTGTCAACCACTTTTGCTGACACACATCATTCCTTCATATCCTATCGTGTGCATTTGTGTTCTCGTGCAAAAATTCCCCTTGTCACACTTCATCCCTCCTTCCCATGTCATGTTCCCTTCGTTTTCATGCGAAATCATTCCATTATTGATGTGCATCAACCTTCTCTCATTGTGTCATGACAACATTTCTTCTTGTCATGTGAAAACTCATTCCCTTGTTAGAAGTGACTCCTCCTTTTCTTGTTAGGCGTCAGTTGGTGGTTCCTTTCAGGTGTCAGCAAGGAATGTCAGCTATTGAACTGGGCATTAATTACATCATACAAGGTAGCTCAACAACCAGTTTAATGAGGTATGACACCCATGTTCACCATGTAAGAAAAGTACCATTGGAAAGTGAATCGGTATGGTCGCCCATACCTCTGTACAAGTAATTAATGAAAGGTATGTCAGTTGGTATCATCCCCTTCTATATATATATGTAATTTCCCCTCATTTTTGGGGGGAGAGATTATAGAATGTAAAGGAACTCTGTCAAAATTATTCCAGCACTCTTGTGAGAAGTAGGCCTCAAATTTATGCATTTTTTAAAGTAATTTTTCCTTGTGCCTATATTTTAATGGATTGTGCATCATTTTAAGCAATAAAATTGGTATTTTGTGGCTTTTCTTTCCCTAGCTCAAGTTGTATTGCCTCCTTTTCCTTTCATTGCATTTTCAAGTATATTGTGCATGTTGTATTCTTTTGTAGGATTTAAATTTTTTGTTCTCCACAATATTGGAGGTTTGAATGTGTTCTTTAAACTGTGGCACTTTTTTCAGCCCTCTTCTACCACATTTTCTTCCATTTTCACTCACTAAGGATATCTCCAGTCCCTTTTCTTGGTGTTATAACCTCCCTTAGTTTAGTATTTTCATCTTATGCATCTCTCTCTCTCTTCCCTGGTCCCTTGGAAATCTAGGTTAGTGTTAGAATAGTTGCATTTCCCTTCCTAGGAGTAGTTTTAGCATTAGAATAGGTAGAGGAACCAGCCTTCTCTAGAGGTTTTGTCTCAATTGTAGGGTCCCACACCTTGAGACAATCCCATGTTAGCAAATTACACTGATTACCATTAGTACACTTATTTGTAAGCATTCAGAGGGTGTTGTAATTTTGCACTAACAGTTTTGGCATGCTCGGTGGGATGAGAAGTCAATACTTCCATGTTTATCAAGATTGGGTGTGTGTCTTGGTGAATTTCTAGCCTTTGGAGGCTTTACAACAACATATCTGGTGACTCCAATAAGAAAATCAAGTGGTTTCCAGACAGTACTAGTGGCCCAAGTACATGAGAAGGATTCAAACTTGGTCCAAGACTAGAGAAGAAGGTGTATTTGAATATTTACAGTTATCCCTAGGTAGAGGAAGAGAGGAAGAAGAGTACAAAGGTCTCCATCTCCAACAAATAGAACTTTATCTACACCTCCGCCTTGTAGATATTTCATGTAATCAACTAGGGTTCTTAGGCCGATCAGGATGGCACATCAACAACCACCGAATCAAGGACCACCAAATCCCTTTGTGAATTTCATGGGTAGCATCCACTTGCCCTCAACGCACAAAATCTGGTTCTAGTGGCAACATTGAAGAACATTCCATTCTTCAATGGAGAGAATCACACGACACCAATTGATCACATTCAGAACATTGTAAATGTTTGTGCCATACATGAGATTATTGAAATGGATGTGGCAGTGAAACTCCTTGCCTCTTCTCTCAAAGGAAAAGATTTACAATGGTTCAGAAGCTTGGGAGCAGGGTCAATCCAAAATTGGGATCAATTATGTAGGCTCTTTGTGACCAGTTTGGGGAAAGGGAAGACAACTTGTCTCTATTGGAGCAACTGACTACAATCAAGAGAGCACCAAATGAGTAGATGGATGACTTCAACTTCAGATTCCAAAGGACATGGGATAGGATCCCAATTGTTGTGAGACTAGCTACTGAAGGTGCATTTCTCTATTTCCTTAAAGCTTTAAATTCCGATATATCTGTAATGATTCAATCTATGGGAGGAATAACCTTACCAGGAGCTTATGTCATAGCCATTAGAGCTGAGAATTTCTTAATTCAAGTCAGTAAACTTGCACCTAGGCCACCTATGCCTATTTATTTGGAAATGGGGAATCCTAGTTCTAAAAAACATCCCACATTAGCCCCTATTCCTGCTCCATAAGAAATCAGAGTTCCAATGAGGTTTCCACCTCTTCTTCTGGTACCTCAACTAAACTCCAAGAAGTCATGAAGCAATTACAGAATCTAGGAAATGAGTTGGTAACTCTCAAGAGGAAACAGGCCCAAAATTTTAGACCTTATCAGCCTCAAGCCCAACCAAATAGGCCTCCATATCATCCTAATAGACCTCCTACCCAAGCTGCAAACAAAAATCAAGGAAACCCCCAGCTGCTAGACCATTTCAACCATACAATCCTAATACACCTTCAACATCCCAAGCCTTGGTTCCAGTCCAAAACAACATGACACAAGAGTACGAATGGTGCTTCCCATGTAATCAACCTCACAATCAAGCAACATGTTTTAATGGCATGCTTTAAATTAGGCTTTGATGGTGACAACGGTTGGTGTGCCTCAAGAGATAAACCAAGAAGAAATTTAGCAACAGGAAACTACTTAAGAGGCACCTCCAAGTGAAACTACCCTTATGAATTGTTATGTTAAGGATTTTTACGGAATAAACCAAGCTCCTTCTTAAGGTGTGGCAGCCAACACGAGGTCTAAAAAGAGGAATTTAGAGGAGGGGAAATCATCTAATCCAAGTGTTTCTCAACCTGTTGTCACTCTACAAGGAGTCATAAATCCAAGTGCAGCTCCAAGTGTGCAAAACCAGCCCAAACCACCTTCTAGACCATCTCATGTGCCAAGTTGCAGCATCCCATGTTCAAGAGAAAGTTGTTCCAATCAAGGGGTAGTAGAAAGATAGCTCTTCTCCATTCAATATCATTGATCAAATGAAGAAGACTAATGTAAGCATTTCCATGTGGGAGTCATTGGCGATTCCAAGACAAAGGGACTTGTTGCAAGCAACCATGGAAAATTGGTCCATATCAAATGAGACATCCAAAAATATAGAGAAGGTACTAACTAATGCAGGTCTGCAAGAAGGATTTCAAGGAGGCCAACAAGGTAAAAACATGAAATCCTCCTCTATTATATATATCTCTGATCATCGGAAACAATCTTGTACACAACTGCATGATTGATTCAGGAGAAATCAACTCAGTGATGCCCAAAGCAAATAGTTGATCAGTTGGGTATTAAGTATGAAGTCATTTCTAAAGGTGTGGTGCAATTTGACGGGACAACAATGCAAACTGTTGGAGTAATCAAAGGATTTAGCCTCACACTACATGCATGCCCCAATGTCACAGTGTTGCAAGATGTATCAGTGATTGACTTTCCACCACTCTTTGCATTGTGTTTGTCAAGAGACTTCACAGCTAAAATTGGAGGGTACTTATCAGCTGATTGGTCACATATGCTCTTCAAGACAAGGTATGGTGCTAAGGCTACAATTATATCTGAACCTATTGCAAACTTTCATATTGAACCATATGTACCAAGCCCAATCAATGTAAATTGTTCAACTTTTGATCAAGAAGATTTCCCAAGCACTCCAGAGATGAATACCAAGGTTGGAGGCATTCCAGACTTGACTCTTGATGAATGGGAAAATAAGAGGCATAACTTTGATCCATACAAAGAGATGGAGGAAGCTGATATGGGAATTTATTGTTTACACGAAGAAAATCCACTCTCCCTAGCATCACCAAATCAGATGAAAATGATGATAATGGAGTATGGAGGCTATTATTTGATGGCTTAAGGAGTAGCTAAGGCATGGTGGAGGAGAAATGTTTGTGTCACCGCAAGGTATAAAATACTACTCAGCTTTCTTCAGTTTACTTGTTCAAATAACACAGCTAAATATGAAGCATTGATCCATGGATTGCATTGGGCAAGAAAGAGAGGTATTAAGAACTTGCAAGTTTTTGGAGATAGTGAGCTGATTGTAAACCAAGTTAGAGGGCTCAATGCTGCCAAGAATGATCTTATAAAGAGCTACAAGAACTGGGTATGGGATCTCATTGAATACTTTGAAGCATTCAACATTGAGGCCATACCAAGGAAGAAGAATGAGGTTGTAGACATACTTGCAGCAATAGGGGCAGCATTTGATGTTGTTGACAGTATCAAGAGAGATCAAACTCAACCTTATATTAGAGTGATTGTAAGGCCAAGTTGTTCCAGATAACAATACAAGTTGGAAAGTATTTGAAAGTGATCAACAAATCATAAATTTTCTTACAAGAAGAAGTTGAGTTCTCCTCAAGAAATCAGGACAGATTAGAGCAGCAGTATGGTGATCAAGTGGTCTAGCTGAGAACAATAAATTACCAAAGGGCTTAGTGACACTTGGAGTCAATATTCAATCCTAATGATCAATTTGAAAGGAGAAGGTAAATATTTAGGTCAAAGGTGAAGATTCATAAGCCTATTTTAGTTGGAGAAGGGTAAGATGTACTCCAAATTGGAAAGGTGAGTACTCAATAAGAAAAATATGATTTCATACAACTTTGTCAAGAATTCCCAGATATGTTTTCTTGGATTATAAGGATTTGAGAGGATTTAATCCTAAATTGGCACAACACACTATTGAATTGGATCCTAGAATCCAAGCCTATCAGATAGAAACAAAGGCCGGTGAATCCTCACATTGAGCCTCTCATGAGAAAGAACTGAATAAGTTGATAGAGGCAAGCATATATTTCCTATCAAGCATTCAAGTTGGGTTGCAAATATAGTGCCGGTAAGGAAGAGAAATGGAGAAATCAGGTTATGTGTGGATTTTGAGATCTAAATAGAGCATCACTCAAGGACCATTATCCACTTCCCTTCAATGAAGCAAATCTTACAGGTGGTAGCTGGTTTAGAAAGATTCTCTCTACTAGATGGATACTCGGGATATAATAAGATAATGGTGAAAGAGAAGAGGATCAATTCAAGACAACCTTCACAACAAAGTGGGGACTTATGCTTATAGGAAGATTCCATTTGGGGTTGTCAAATGTAGAGCCAAATTTCAGAGAGCAATGGATATGGCGTTCAAAGGGTTGATAAACATGATGGTTCTTATGTACCTAGATGACATAACTATATTCTCCAAGAATGCAGCAAGTCACCTCTTTCACCTCAGAAACAAGTGTTCCAAAGATGCAGGAGATTTAGAGTGTCTTTGAATATGAAAAAGTACATTTTTCTATCACATGAAGGCAAGCTCTTAGGCCACATTGTGTCTAAAGAGGGGTTGAAAATTGATCCAGAATGAGTTGAGGCTATCCGTGCTCTACAATTTCCAAGTCACAAGAAGGCTCTCCAAAGTTTTTTGGGGAAAATTAATTTTGTTAGGAGGTTTGTTCCTAACTTTTCTACCCTTGTCAAGCCATTAACATTGATGTTGAGGAAGAATATGGTTTTCAAATGGACTGTCGAAGGAAAATAAAATTTTAAAGCTATAGAACAGGCCATTGCATAGGCTCCAACCCTCATAAATCTCATATTTTTCAAAGGATTTTACTCTATATGATTTTGGTGGCACAAATGCAATATCTGCCATACTAGTACAACCAAATCAAGAAGGACTAGAGTAACCTATTGCATTCTTCAGCCAGGGACTTGAAGATTATGAGGTGAGATATTCATTTATTGAAAAACATGTCCTAGTTGTGATAAGAATTTTAAATAAATTCAGGCATCTAGTGTCAAATAATAGAATTCATTTACTAGTTTCACATGTGGGTGTGAAATATTTTCTTTTGAACAAGGATCTAATGAGAAAAGGGTTGGTTGGATAACCAAGGTCATGGAGTATGACATTGATATCAAGGTGACCAAGCTGGTTAGGGGAAAAGTTTTGTGTGAACAACTAGTTTCAAGTCAACATGCTTAATCGAGAAAGGAAGAAGAAGTTATTTTGGTGTTACAAGATGATCAAGGACAAATAGTAGATGGTGTGCCCACTCATTACTGGACTCAAGATATAGTCCACTTCCTCCAAACAAGGTCAAATGTCCTCAAGGTTTGAGTAAAGAAAAGAGAAGGTATTTCAGGTTGTAAACTATTCCATATGTGCTTGTAGATAATATTTTGTTCAAAAAGGGATGTGAATGGTGTCCTCCTAAGATGTATTAAAATAGATCAGATAGAGAAGGTATTACATGAGTTTCATGATGGAGAGACAGGTGGCCATTTTCCCCAAGGATAACAACTCTTAGAATTATGAAAATTAGGTTATTATTGGCCTATTATTTTCAATGATTGCTACTCATGGATCAAGAAATGTAAGAAGTGTGCCTTCTTCACAGGTAAAGAGAAGCTAACAACCTTTCCCCTCCACCCCATTTCTGTAAATGAGCCATTCATGCAATGGGGACTGGATTTTATTGGAGTGATTAATCCAAATTCTAGCCTAGGTCACAAGTGGATCCTTACAGCCATGGATTACTTCACCAAGTGGACTGAAGCAGTGGCACTTAAGGAAGAAAATGAGTCTAACATCCTAGATTTCTATGAGGGGATAGTGACAAGATTTGGTTTTCCTTCCATAATTATATCAGATAATGCCTTATCTTTTCTTGGGACAAAGATATCTGAATGGGTAGTGAAAAATGACATCTATTTGAGCACTTCCTCAAATTATTACCCTCAGGGTAATGGGCAGGATGAGTCCACCAACAAAAATCTTTTGAAAATCATAAGGAGGACTCTAGATGAGAACCAGAGGACTTGGCATGCCAAGTTGAAATCATCCTTGTGGGCTGATAGAATTACTCCCAAGAAGTCAACTAGTTTTTCCCCTTTCAAGTTGGTCTATGGCAGGGAAGCAAGGTTTCCAGTATCCCTAGAGTTACCTGCATTAGAGCTTATTAAGTAGCTGGAATTCTAGAATTTGAGTTCCCACCATGGAAGTGAATATGCAGAGCTCATAGAGCTAGAGGAGATAATAAATCAAGATATGGAAGCAATAGAGAAAGACCAAGCCCAAATCAAGATGAACTTTGAAAGAAAGGAAAAATCTAGAGACTTCTAGGAAGGGGACTTGGTCCTGAAATGGGATGCAGATAGAGCCAAACCAGGGAGACACTCCAAGTTTGATGCAATATGGAGTGGCCCTTATATGATTTCAGGATGCAAGAGTAACAACACTTTCCAACTATCCAAGTTGGATGGAGAAGAATTGTAGATTTTGGTCAATGGAATCTATCTCAAGCATTGTTACTAAAGTAAATTATCTTCCTTGTAAATATTAGATTAGTTCATTTCCTCCAAGTGCTTGTAGCACATTTTCTCTGTTGTAGTTTAGGTTGCTTTTGTAATAAGTTCTTGTGCACTCTCTGCATGTTCCATTTGGGATGTGTATGATTTTGTTATTTGTACATAGTTGTGCTTTTTGGTTGTTGCACCTTCCAATTTTAGGCAAGGTCTGATGATGAAACAATGCCCCAACAGTGATCTAAAGTTTTAAGAGGTTTCAGGCATCAAGATAGTTTCAACAACCAAGATGAATTCATGCCCAATGGATCCTCTGAGGTTACTGAGTCTTTCAGATCTAGCAGGTAGATCACCCCGTAAGTCACCAATTTTTATCTATTTTTTACACCCCTGTAAAATGGATAACTTAAACAGGTCAAGGTGTTGGTAGTTAATTGGTCAAGTAGTGCTTTGTAATTTTTTAGTCAGTAGGAGAATTGGTCTGCTAACTCGTGTGAGCTAGTGAGCCACACAAAGGTTTCAACCCTCCATTCCTATTGCATGACAACTACCACTCCCTAGCACACGCGTCAACCATTTTTTTTCATGTGTCAACTACTTCTCATTGTCACATGAAAACATTTCTTCATGTTGCATGATAACCACCATCTCCCCGTCGTGCATCAACAACTTTCTTGCTAACGTGTGCATCAAAGCCTTCCTCCTATGTATGTGACAACATTCCTCACCTGATTCTACAGTGTAACAATCCTTCCTCCTTGTCATGCATCATCCCTCCTTCACATGTCATGTTCCCCTATTGTTGTCATGTGAACGCATTCCATCTTGATGTGCGTCAACCTTCCCTCATTGTCATGTGACAACATTTCTTCTTGTCATGAGAAAACTCATTCTGACTTGTTCGGTGGTGAATCCTCCCATTTTTTTCAGGGATCAGTTGGTGGTTTCTTTTAGGTGTCAACAAGGAATGTCAGGTATAGCGGACTAGGCATTAATTACATCATACAAGGT
Organism: Taxus chinensis; assembly: GCA_019776745.2. Classification (NCBI taxonomy): domain Eukaryota; kingdom Viridiplantae; phylum Streptophyta; class Pinopsida; order Cupressales; family Taxaceae; genus Taxus; species Taxus chinensis. Next base: position 27,489,009 of record CM034151.1, read on the forward strand.
AGCTCAACAATTTTTTTAATGAGGTATGGCCCCCATGTTCTGCCCATGCAAGAAAAGTACCATTGGAAAGTGAACTGGTATGGTCGTCCCATACCTCCATACAAGAAATTAATGAAGGTTTTCAGTTGGTAGCTTCCCCTTCTGTGTGTGTGTGTGTGTGTTGTCTATATATATGTGTTTTCCACCTCATTTGTAGGGGGATACATTCTAGAATGTAAGGGAACTCTACCAAAATTGTTTAGCACTTTGTGAGATGCAGGCCTTGAATTTATGAATTTTGTAAAGGATTTTTGCATTGTGCCTATATTGTAATGGATTGTGCATCATTTTAAGCAATAAAATTGGTGTTTTGTGGGCTTTATTAACCCTAGCTCGAGTTGTATTGCCTTCTTTTCCTTTCATTACATTTTGCAGGTATATTCTGCATGTTGTGTTCTTTTACAGGATTAAAATTCATTGTGCTCCATGAAATTAGAGGTTTGAATGTTTTTTGAACTGTGCACTTTTTTTTACCCTCTTCTACCTCATTTTCTTCCATTTTCACTCACTACAGATATCTCCAACCCCCTTTTCTTGGTGTTATCACCTCCCTTAGTTTAGTAATTTCATTTTATGCATCCCTCTCTCTTCTCTGGTCCCTTGGAAATCTAGGTTAGTGTTAGGATAGTTACATTTCCCTTTCTAGGAGTAGTTTTACATTAGAATAGGTAGAGGAACCAAATGTGTAAATCCTTGGGTGCTACTTTTTTGACATAACAGTGACATTACTATAGAGGCAAGTTGGGAAGTATCAAGGTCACGACCAATGATTTAGAATTAGTGGCTAGGAAACATGTTCTAGGGCTCTCACAATACTCAAGAGTGATAGTTCTGATGAGATTTGATTTGTATTATTGTATATGATGTAGGGGAGTTGTCCCCCAGTGATGATATGTTTTGGAATGATGATTGTGCTCAATATATATATATACAGATTTTGTTGGTATATGATGAGTTTATTTCATTATGTATTGATGTCGTAATGTGATTGATGATATATGATTCAATGATTATTTTTGTAATGTGTTGGATATCATTCGTGTTTATTGTTGGAGACTTGTACTATGATGTTGATAATGATAGACAAAATGCATAATGTGAATGATGAGAGATAACATATATAATTTAATTTGTTAGATATTATGCTTGACGAGGTGATTGATGTGCATATTTGTTGATTGGGGTTTGTGATGTGTAGTTAGTGTAATAATGAGAGTGGAATGTATCTAAAAATAGATGATGTATGATTGCCAAACTAACGAGTCATGATTTACACAAGTTGATATGATAATGTAATGTGATCATAATATGTTAGTGTGATGAAAATGGGTGATTAGCAATGCCCCCAGCATATGGATGATTAGGTTCATTTAATTAAGACCCCTCAGTAGTAAAGAATAAACCACGTAAAGCAAGAGTGTCTCATCGGGAAATGATGGAGTGCACTAGATGAATCGACGAAGTGTGTGATGAAAGGTTCTTATAGTAAGCCCACAACAATCATGTAAGAACCATAAGAACACAAGTGCATCATCGAAGGGTAAAGTGATAGCAATCACCTACCAAAGACCTAAGCAGTGTGAAGTGGTGGAAGCATATGGCATGGAAGAAGTGTGAGAATATAAACCAAACTAAATATCATGTGGAACACTAATGGGATGTACGAATGTGGAGGGTTGTGACATCTGATGTGAAGTAATAGCATGATGTGATGGATGAGATGGATGAATTTGATGTGGTGAGTGTGATTGTGTATTAATGAGTGGACACTTCAGAGAGGGTGCATGAGTGACAAGCTGCAGTGGTGGGCATATAATAATGTTAGCATGAGATGGAAGAGACAACTCAACCTGAGTAGAAACATGTAGAAGAGATAGAGAAGAGATAGACCACTCACATGAGTGAGACCCAAATGAAATGATGCCCTTATCCTCTAATTGTTGCAATCTATCCTAAAGGACAAAGCAATCATTATCCCTATGGCAATTGATGTGATGATAATTACAATAGGTTTGATCATGCGGACATTTTAGACGATGTTGTGGATGATGTTGATTAGAGGGAAAGTGAATTAGATGCATGGTAAGTAAACCATGAATCACATCATGTGGTTGAGCATGATGAGAGAAGTGCAATGGTGCATGTAAAATAGATGGATTAGATGGTGAGGAAGTCTATCGTGGAGGAGGAGAAGGATGATTTTTTGATGTAGTAGGTTGAGCTTGCTTGCCAAGGAGAGATGGAGATTATGTGGGTTATTTGAATAGGGGAAACAGAGAACTACATGATATGACAGTAGTAGGAGGAAGTGGAGGTTCAATAACATGTGCTGAGAGAAGGTCATGTTCTAGATCGATAACTTTATAGCACAAGAGTATGAATGACTCATATATATCATATTGTAATCGTTTCTTGAGATTGGGAATTAAACCATGGAAAAAGACGAATTGTTTCTCAAGATAAATAGGTTGGAATACTAATTGATGCATGTAAGCACTGAATCATAAGATATAATCCTTATTAGGTTTGGATGTACCTTGATGTAAAGTAGGTATATGATCATAAGTAACTCTAGGGTCATTATTGATGATAAAACGACAGAGGAAGGTTTCCTCCATATAATAGTAAGTACTAATAAACCTAATGGAAGGTGATTGTACCATTGTAATGCATCATTAGCAAGACTATGTTGAAAGGCCTTAAGCTATAATATATCATTAGAATAAGGATCCATATCCATGTGGTAATGTTGGAGATGTAAGTGACTATCACTAGTACAATCAAAGCATGTGAATGTAGGCATGATAAAGTCCTTAGGAAATATGGAGTTATGAATCTTCTTAGGAATAGGATTGCCATGTAATGAATTGTTATCAATTGAAGCATAATAGGCCCTACTTTCTAAAGTGAGTGACTGAACCTAAGATTGCAGTTGACCTATGACATGTATGAGAGATAGAATGTCCTATGAAGGAATAGTAGAAGATGGCAACAATGTATTAAGGGGTAGGTATTGGAGAAGGATATGGAACATTCATAGTAGAGATAGGACTAACATAGGAAACATCCCTAAGAGGTGAAGCAATCGATGGAGATACCTAGATAGAAAAATATGAACTAACAAATGTAGTCGAAGTGTTAGGAAGAGATGAGATGGTAGGAGAAGAAGAACTAATAGATGGAGGTGAATCATGCACGATGCTATATATAACCTTGGGAGAAAGTGGAGTAGGAGATTCAGACTCAGCAGTGTGAAAAATAGTAAAATCATGACTATCAATTGTATCACTGACATCAAATAAAGACTCAGAAATTAAAATGTCATTAAGCGTACTATCAATAGTATCATCAACATAATATTAAAGAGTATGTGAACTAGTATGTGATGGATTAGGAGAATCATTATCAGAAATAGGAGAGTCTTGAGATGTAGCCATAATAGTGGTCTGATTAGGAGGAGAATCAATATGAGAGTTGTTTTCAAGACCTAACATGTAATCAATAAGAGAATCATCTAAAATTTTCTTAGAAAGATCAATAGGAGGATCCCTAGTGGCCGTATAACATGGTGTACAACGAGTGAAGGATATCGGATCTGAAATGATACTAATGCTAATGGGGTAAGTTTAAAACTAGTAGCTACATATTGTTGATTATCTAAGATTTTTTGTTGAATATGGTCTGACATAATAACATTACTGTAGAGAGTTGTGAGCTCAACGATAATAGCCTCATCATAGATTAGATTGACACTAAAGTGTGACATGATGGGATGAGAAGGAGAAGAGTTATCCTTAGACATTAGGGTTTGAAGTGGATCCTAGGGGAAAATGTTTTGAAGTACAGGTTCACCAAAATGATTATCTAAAAATCTATATTTTAGTAACAATCTAAGAAGTACAACAATGTAATAACTACAATAAACTGAAATATAAATTCTAGATAATTTATTTGATATTTTAAATGAAATGAAATAATGAAATAGGATGGGAAAGGGTGTTAACCTAAAAAGAACTCACCTCGTAGTAATTTGGGACTGGATAGGATGATGTACTTACAAAGCTGAGTGTTGTAACTAACTCTAGAAAATTATATAAGTGGCAGATATAGCCAGACTAAGGTTCCTAGGGAAGGACATGGGTGCTTATGGGTGCCATGGTCTGAAATATGGGTGCCTTAGTCATTTATTTACCCTTAATACCTTTTTCTAACCCCAAGTGCACCGGCCTATCACCCAGTGGGTGCTGGTGAACTCACTCGAGGCATATGCGGGTGCACCAAGCCCCTCTTTTATGTGAGCTTTGTGAGAAGGTTCTGCCATTAATGGAGGATTATTTGTAGAAACAAAGTACATTCACTTACTTAAAAATATAGAAGATGCAACTATTAGATCTACACATTAATGCATCACATAAGCTAAATAACATTGTAAGAAGTATAATAAACTAGATATGAGCAATTATATGTCAAATATACTAAGAAGGGTTTACACCCATAAACAAGATATACAGAACAAACCCATATATATATATTGATTTAAAAGAGTTCTGGTAGCCACATTACAGTCAAAAGGGTCATCTCAGACCATATATATTAAATGACAGAGACTTGTCTCCTACAAACCTTTCTGATATGAGATCCTAACTATACTTTTTCCCATTAACCCTTGTTACAGATCCCAGTACCCATACATATGCTTATGGTATCCCTTACAACCCTCTAGCACTAAGTGCTCTAAACCCACTTCATTACTCTATGTATTTCTGGTCCTCTTCTATCTATCTCTATGTATTTTCTCTCTCTATATGTATTCTATCTATCTCCTCTCTTCTTCCTCTATATCTCCCCATATTTGTCTCTAGCCCGAGCATTTATTTATATAAGATCAACACCCACCGCCATGCCTTGTCTAAGTGTAAATCGCGTGCCAAGTGTTGATGTGGTCCTCCATAGGTGAATTCTTATCCCTTTGCAAACCCTCCACTCTCTGTAATGATGTCTTCTAGGAATATTCCCTATGGGGAATATCCTTTTCTTGACCTCCAAGGTTCCAGGCTGGCACCTTATCCACTCATCATGCCTAGTCAGGTCCTCACATTTTTCCTCAAGTGCCTCTAGAATGCCAAATATGGCTAAGTCCTTTAAACCCATGTTCTGCCTCCCATGCGTGCCCTGGACTTCTCCTTAAACCCATCTTAAACCCCTTTGTCCTGTGCACTTTCCCCTGAGCACCCTTCTTCTCACTGGTCTTACACATGCACGCCTCTTGGTACTTAGCCAATATTTAGGGTCCAACATCACCCCACACTACGCATGTTCTCCATCCTTGGAAACATCCTACTTCTTCAAAGAATAAAGAATAGTGGAACTGGGACAATCTGAATAAAGAATGAAAGAATAGAAGAATCTTCTACTGCTATAGGAGGAGTGGGAATTCCTTCTTCACTGTTGCCTCAATCTTTTCCCAGGCATCTACCTCACCCTATGCCTACTGAAGTAGGTCACCTACTAGAGTGCTTACCTCATCAAAACTCAATTCATTACTCTTATCATTTAGTGTATCTACAATTCCTTATAGCTACTTGCTAAGATTGTCCAACACATCCATTCTATGAGTGACCTAGGGATATAGCTCCTTAAGCCGATATTAATCGAACCCTGCAAGGTTTTGATTGCTTCCAACTTTTTCTCAACCTCGGCTAGGATCTTATCATGCTCTTCCCTATTTCCTTTGTTATTTTCTTGAAATTCCTTCAGATCCACCTCATGTGTAGTAACCAATATGCTTGCTACTCTATCTCTATCAGCGTAATTGTCATATACAACCTCGACCATTTGCGCGGTGGTCTTTATAGTGGCAAGGAGCTTGGAATACCAAGTAACAGTCTCCCCAATATTCAGTTTTTCTTCCTCCTTCTGGCATGCCATTGCCTCTTCCACTGAATCTAATGCGAGTGGCCACCTTTCCATGGTGAGGATGTGGGTTAAGTCTTCCAAGCAGTGCAAGACTGACTTGTACTTATGGTCTAGAGGAGTTAGATCTGGATGCACTAGAATGATGGCACTTGTAATCTCCTCTACCTTCTTGTAAACCTCCTACACTTTATCCTTCTCATCCCTTAACTTGTGCCTTAATTACCCACTGATCAACTCCTCCTACTTTATCTCCTTATCTCTTTCATTGATCTCTTCATTTTTCTTCTCAAGCTCTTCCTCCAAGACCCTTATTATGTCATTTCTCTTGAAGAGTCTCCCCTTAACTTCCACCAACACCTTATTGAGTACATTACAAACCTGCTCATCTGATAGTTGTTGGGCATTCACTAGAGGGTTTACTCCCTTGGCATATGGTATCTTCATCAATTGCCTCTGGTTGACCTCAAATTCAGGCTCATCAACATGGGACTCAAAATCCCAAGACAACATTTTCCTCATGTGTGGGTATGCACCCTCTTCATCGAAAGAAGACCATGCAAGGAGTTGGTTTGTAGGCATGGTAATTTGGAAACATGCATGTAGTACCTTATTTGGATCATTGATGTAAGTCATTTCTTGTTCCTGCACCACTACTATACCCTTTCCACCTATGTGTGCTACCTTTGGGAAGCTTACTACCAAGATGGGATCCCTACCTATGTTTCCATACTACTTCCCAATGCTTGCACTCTCCTCTGTCTCCTTTAATACTTCCTCTGCATTGTGCTACACCTCTTGATCAACTAAGTTCTTTATAATTCCTACTACTTCCCTCTCCATGACATCCTCTATCTTCTCCTTAGTCAGGCTTGGATTCTTTTGATCCTTCATGTTTACTTCTTCACTCCCTCCCTGGTTATGGGTGCCTTCCTCATCCTCATCCTTCTCTTCACTTCCTTCTTCCTCTGACTCATGTACATCATACACATGATGGTTCTGAGCCTCACCATGCTCTTCATCATCCTTGTCACCCTTTTCGGCCTCCATGCTCTCTGTTTCTTATGAGTCCACCTTTTCTATTACTCTTTGCTTCTTCCTAACTAGTGATTCCAATATAGGAGACTTTTCTTTTTCTTCTTCCCTAGGTGACTCCTTTCTTTCTAAAAATTCTTATTTTACAGGGGACTTCTCTTGCTCTGGTGCCTCTTCCTTAGGTGTCTTATCTTTCTCTTCTACGGGGGACTTCTTCCTCTATGCATAGGTGCTTGGTTTTGCGCCTGACTCTTACACGCCTACAGACTGTGCTGTACGTGTACTTGGTGCCTTTTTATTAAGATCCTCCTCAATATCCCTTTTCCTTGGAGTGTCCTTCTTCCTTAAGGTGGAGTCTTCTGGGATAGAGACATCATTTTCAACGTAAGATCATTTCTCATACTTAGGCCTTATATGCAGGTATACCCTTGTTGTGGTTTTCCCAGTAACAAGAAATGTCACTAGCTTCAACATATATACGTCATGGGAGAAAGAATTCTCCACATAAGCATGCTTCTTTGGATATATCAATGTTTTTTGTAGCTTGTGGTAATCTTGGTCTACTATGCTGAGGTCAAACCTTAGCCTCTTTTCCTCTTTGAATTGATTGACCTCGGCCTGGAAGTATTGTGTTGTGAAGGAGAATGGAAATTTTCACCAGGGACCCTTGGCTTTATCTCCCAGAGTAAACCTACCAATACAAAAATGTTGGTACATGGAATGAATTTAACCTTGCCTTGCAGTAAAATAGGTAACTACTTAGGTATTCTCCACTCTGCACCGAATGCGTCACGCATCCGCTTATACCATTTTTCTAGGCGCGCCTTATGGGTGGCTGTCATGGTGTCACAAGTGTATTTCTCAAATCTTTTGGTAGGGGAAGGGTTCTCATCTGGGTATTCCCAAAAAATTTATCTAGCCCATCAGGAACTCCAATCTCTAAAAAGACAATGGTAAGGAGGACATTACCAAACATGATCTTTTCTCCATATGTGTGGCATTGATGATTTCTTCTACTATGAAAGCTGATAGGTTATAGATGGTCCCCTTTGAGATCTTATGGAAAATGTTCAACCAAGCCTTGTTGATCTATGTCCATCTCTCCTTCCCATTCAGCTTTGTGACCAAGTGCATGGCCATCCTCATTACAGGGTCAAAAATCAAAGAGATGTCAAAGTATCATGACCCCTTCTTGTAGTCATAAGCTTCAACAATCTTCTTGATGGCCTCCTTATCATCCAAGTCATCATCAAATGATTCTCCTTCACAGATAAGACTGGTAAACTTAGAAATCAGTTGGGGAGTTATTCGCATCCTCCATCCTATGAAGTAGAAGTGGTCTTCATGTACGTGCGACATTAACCACTGGTACATTCACTCAGGTTTCGAAATAGGGAAACTCATAGAGTTGCAATAACCCAACCTTCTCCATTTTCACCTTTACCTCATCATCATAGATAGGCATTCCATCTAGTGTCCTCTTGTCTGTAGGGTGAACCAGTTCCAATGCCATCTCATTCTCTGTGGTGCTCATTCGATGGTTGTAGTCACTCATGACCATCTTTCTAACATGAGACACCCATTATTTTCCAAGCAATACACCATCTGGATATTACATCTCCACATACCATTCTTCATTGAAACTGGTGGAAACAACTTGTTTCCCCTTGCCCTTTCCCTTCTTTGGTGAAACATTTGCTACTTTCCTTGGTGCCATTTCTCCATCGGGTCACTAAAAGTTCTTCCTTTCTCCTGATCCTAGCTCTTCTCAACTCTGTGGCTCCACTCCTTTACAAAATCCCTTCAATCTTGTGCCCTAGCTTCGCAACCCTAACTTGGAAAACCCTTTTTCACAAGACAGCGTAACACCTATAGGATTCTCTTACACGACCTTCTCCACTCACGCCCGTGTACTCTTTTTCCACTCTGGTTCGCTGATCAAACTAGCTATGCATGAAAATATTCACAACCCTTTTTCACACAACTTTTCTTCAAGGATGCCCTAGTTTCACAAGAGCTCTTCGATAACACAAATACAAGGTAAACAATAATGCACCCCAACCTTCTACTTATAGATTTTTCTTTTTTCCATGATAAATGCCATGCCACCTACCAATGTACTGTTGCAATTAAAGGTGATTTTTTTCCTAATGCCAACCTTCAGCACTTTTACCCCCACACCCAATCCTGCACGAAAACTTCTACAACCTTCTGGCGTGTAAAAACCCTTACTGACTGAAGATCCTTACGCATGCGCTTTCAACCTGAAGGAACTTCTTCTGTCCTTATCCTGATTTTTGACATCTCCTACCTCATGTTGTTCCTATGCTTCTCACCCTTGTACGTGGTTTTTGTAAAGCCTTTTTGACACCAACATCCTCATGTTCACCTTTTCTACGCGTGCACTCTTCCAAACTATGCTTTTGATCCTTCAACTCGAGCCATCAAAACATGGCTTCCAATACCAGCTTCTAGTATTTGTCACATCACTTCACCCCACACAAAAATTAATGTGCGGTCCTCTGCACATAGAATTTTTTGAAAATAATAAGTGGCTAAACACACAAACGCACACAACAAACACAAAGAAAGGGAACAAACAATGAGAAAGGGAAACACAAAGAAGGGAAAATTAAAGGGAATCCTAGGCTAACTTGCAATAATACCTTATTTATAAACAAAAAGAAGACTTATTTATAGTAGGGCTTCAACCTACTCCCATTGAAATGGCCTGGTAATTGTGTTCCATCCAAGCACTTGTAACTAGGAAACACTGAATCAAGTATATAGGATACAATGTATGGGCCCATCCAATGGAATTTGAATTTCCAGGATGGCACAAAACTTGGAATCATACAATAGAACCATTCCCAACCTCAAACTATTTGTTCTTGATGTGTCTATCATGTCAATCCTTCTGCCTAGCCTTTTCTATTTTGAGCAATGTCCCACCTCTCATCTAACTGCATTAACTTATCAATCCTCTCCTCAAGCTTGTTCATCAGCTAATCCTCTTGTGCATGTTATACATAGTGATGGTAACATGAATTCAATAGGTAACACTGCTTCTGGCCAAACACCAATTGAAAAGGTGTGGCCTTGTTAGTCTTTTATAAGTATGGTATGACCATAACACTCAGAAACTTTATCATCCCAATCCTTTCTTCCCACATCACAAATCTTGGTTAACGTGTGATTCAGAATTTTTCTTAAATGCCTCAGCAGTCCCATTAGCTTGTGGGTGATAGGGGTAGTCTTATGGTGAGCTACCATGAATTCTACCAATAGATCTTGTCTGTTTTATTCAAGAAATGAGAACCCCTATCACTTGTTAAACTCAAGTAGGCATCCATATCTACTGATTATGTTTTCCCATAAGAACCTAGCTGACTGTTACCATGTAAATCCCTTATAGGTGTCACTTCTACCCACCTGTAAGATAATGTGTGCATGTAATGATATAGCAAATGAACCTTTCCTTCATGCGGCTGGGGAAATAGGCCTACGAAGTCAATTTCCCACTTCTCAAATGGTTCTACACTAGCAATCAATCTTAATGGGATTTCATCTCTTTTCCCTGGTTTACCAAGGTACTGGTAGTGGTCACAGGCCTTGCAATAATCAATACAATCCTTGTAAACTGTTTCCCACCAAAAACATGCTAGAAGGATCTTGCGTGTGGTTGCATTCCCTGTATAGTGTCCTCCTGCAATTCCACCATGTGTTTCCTCCATGATTACAACACGTTCATGCTCTAACACACACTGACACAAAACCTCATCATGTCCTAGCTTGTATAAATCTCCACTAATTAACATGTAGGGTGCAACGCATATGGCTAACTGCTTCCTTTCCAAAGTCTTCATTCCCTCCAGTGACACACCCATTTTGAGAAACACAACAATATCTTCCAAGTCAGAGGGTGTGCACTGCAATATAAATAGTTCTGCATCTAGCATTGTATCCTCAATGCTCTGTACATCCCCCCTGAGTCTATTCCTCATAAATGGTCAGGTCCTAAATTACTCTTACCTAGTTTTACGACAACTGTAAACTCAATGGTTCTTGAAACAACTAGGACCCACCGACATATGCACCCTTGTAAAACGGGCTTGTTTACCAAGTACTTCAATGCCATGTGGTCCATGTAGAATATAAAGGGTGTTGCCAACAGATACTTCTAAATTTTTGTAACACATAGATCATTGATAATGCTTCACACTCAGTAGTAGTATAGTTCTGTTCTGCTAGGGTTAGCTTTCTACTAGCAAAACACAAGGGGTGGTCAACAATTCCCTCTCAAAGTTGTGCTAAGATTTCCCCAATTGCCACTCCTCAAGCATCAATATGTACATGGAATGGTTTATCCCAAGAAGGAAAGTATAATATGGGTGCAGTGATAAGTTTATTCTTCAATGTATCAAACACCATCTATTATGTGCCTCTCCCTAGTGAAATGTACTTTTTTGTTTTAGAAACTTTTCCAATGGCACGACAATCTTGGCATACCCCCTAATAAATTTCTGGTAATATCATGTATGCCCAAGGAATCCATGCACTGCGCTCTAGCTAGTAGGTTCCCCCAATCCCACAATAATGACAAATTTGGTAGGATCCACCAGCAAACCTTCCTTACATATGATATGCCCCAAAAGGGTTCCAAATGGAGTAGTGAAAAACACATTTCTTAATGTTAAGGGATATCCTCAACTTCTAACATATTTCAAACATCAGCCTCAGATTGTCACAATGATCCCTCACTAATCCATATACCATCCAATCATCAAGGTAGACTTGAAGAAACTTATGGATGAAGTCTTGAAATTCCTGCACCACAATGCGTGAAAACACAACAGTGCACATTCTTCAGTCCAAACGGCATGACTGTGTAGGAAAATATTCCCCATTCAGTGGTGAAACGTTTGTCTTTTCTTGGTCCTCCTTTGCAATCCTAACCTGATGATATCCTGAGAATCATCTGTGAAAGAATAGATCTCGTGCCCAGCTACTCCTTCTAGGATCTCCTCAGTGAAGGGGGTTGGAAAAGGATCAATAACACATACCACATTCAAATCCCTATAATCAACACAAATCCTTATCCTCCCATCCTTCTTAATGTTGATGACCATCAGACTTATCCATTCTGATTCCTCAATAGCCTCAATGATGCCTGATGCAATCATCTTGTCAATCTCCTCCTTAACTTTGACGTGAAGATTTAGATTCATTCGATAAGGTCTCTTCTAAATTGGGTGCGCACCTTCCTTTATCTTGATCTTCATTTCTCCCAAGGAGTGGTGAAATCCTTTAAGCTCATGGTACCCATGTGTGGAAATAAGTCTTGAAAATTCATGCAACAAATCAATAATCTTTTAAACCTCCTTCTCTGTATATTAATCTCCAATAGTAGCCTCCTTAGGTTCTACCTCCAAACCAATGTTAACCTTCTTGGTCTTCAAGGGTTCATGGTAGGCACACACTATCTCATTAGCACTATCCATAACTTTGTGCATACCTATAGTATGGTTAACATCCAAATTTTCTACTTCTTCACCATCGATTACATAGAAAAACTTTCCTTTCTCTTTCTCCATGCATGCGTGCTCAAGTTATATCTCCTCTGATTCTTCCTCATCAAAGCATGTGTTTCTAAGCCAGGTTCACCCAATAATTCCAGTATTCTATCCTCTGCCATGACACTATCTCCCATAGTTAGGTGCTTAACAACCTACAATGCCTCATCCACCTGATGGCTTAGTACTATGATATTCAAAAGCTTGAAGGAGGTCAGCCATCAACTCCTACCAGTTTCTTGTTTGATGGCACATCTCTGAGTGAATGTACCATACATGCATGCAGCCTTGTAAGGTGGAGTATAACTTATGCACCCATAAAGAAGGTGGCAAGGCTTCTACACCTTCCATCTAGGCCTTCTCACATGCTTGGATGTGAAATGAGGTGGGTTCCTTCCCATGATAATCTTGTATGATAGTAGGTGCATTGCTTTGGAAAAACCTAACAGAGAATGTGATTCTCACTTCATGCCACTCTAGAAGGTTATCATGATGGGTCACCCACCAACGTGTTGTGGTCCTAAGAAAGGTATAGATAAGCATCCTTCTCCTTTTGATCTCACATCTCCACTGGGTCTCCATTTCTCACAGGAAAACATCAGGGTTGGCTCCCCCAGAATAACTTGGTCAAACTTCTTTCCTCCTAGGCACTTGACTGAGTGTGCCTTTGTTTCTCTCGTCACAGAACCTCTTAACTACCTTCTGACTAACTCATATGTCTTGTGCACCCAATTGTCACATGCCACACTAGTTGTATCACTTATAGATTGAGTGTCTTCCCACTGAATAATTCCCTCTTTTGTTGGTTGCATAACTTCAGGGTCCCGAATAGTGCACATGTAAATTTTGTCTAGGTCTTCTTCTCCTAAAGGCTCAATATAGGGTGTTGACTTCCCATCCGTCAAAGGAATGATAACATGTTCCTCTTTGTTCTCAAAACTTATATACCCCTTATTGAAATGTAAGTCAGTATTGTTCTTATAGCACCAGGGGCACCCAAGTAATGTTGGAAAGTTTTTCACCTTAGCAAGAGTTAATACTTCAAAGTCTCCAGTAAATTTCACCCCTTAGATAGTGATAGAAACATCTTTTAAAACACCAATGGGCATTTCCTTTGTCTTATTAGCCATATACAACACATTTGAAGATGGTTGTAATGGGGGCCTTCCCATTTGATTCCAGGCATCCAGGGTGAGAACATTAACTTCTACACCCGTGTCACTTAGAATATTACTTAGGAGCCATCCATCAACAACATTCAAGGTAATCTCCTTATCGTAGTCAAGGCTATGGGGAGGAAGGTTAGCATGCAAAACCTTCCTCTTGCACTCCACTCTAGCACTTGGTACTTTCTCTCTTAACCATTCTCCTAGTAAGGGGATGATATTCTCTCACCTCAACATCTTGCATACCTCTTTGACATCATCCAGATCCTCATGTGGAGCCTCAACACTCTTCTTCTTCTCCAACTTCCTGGATTTCTCCTTTAGACATTGAATTTCCCCTTGAAGACTCCTGATTACATCCATGGTCTCTTGATAGACTTCCTTCTGATGGGTAGGGTCTAGATACTTCCCATACACCACCTCTTCTCTTGTAATCAGTGGTCTCTACTTTGGTATTTCCCTGGTGCACGTAGCCTCAACTTGCCTCATCACCAGTATAGGTTCTAACTCTGACTCACACACCACCCTTGGCATCCACTGCGAGTCTTCTTTCTTAACGCTTACCATCCCAGTGCCCTTGTATTTTCATTTTTGTTGGCTCATATGTTCAAATAGCTACAGGCACTCCTCATACTTGTGCTTCTTTCCACACCAAGAGAACTGTAGTAGGTCAGGACATTCACGCTTGTAATGCTCTGTGGACCCACAGTTATAACAAGTTCCATGAGGGAATTCACCTCTTCCACCTCCACAATTACCATGACCTCTAAATCCTCTGTGAAAGCCTCTTCCATGAGGTCCTCCATCCACACGTCCTTCATAGTGATGACCATCATCCTTGGAATTATTTGCAATGTTGGTTTGGTGCACACCAATATCAATGGCATCATGTATCTGGTCAATCAATCTACAATCCTTGGTGTCATGAGTAGTAGAGGTGTAAATCTTGTAATAACAAGACACATTCTTATGGATCGTGCTACAGTAGTGGAAACCTACTTGCATCATGATCTCTGTGGAAAATTTCATAGTCTACCATCATGGCATGTATCGATCTCTGAGGAAAATTTTCCTTTGTATGCCCCTCTACCTCACAATCCATGCACCATAGGCCACTGCGAGTCTCATGGGATGAGTTCGTAGATAGCTTCTCTAACTTCTTTTCCATTGCAACAATATGAGCTTCAAGAAAAGGACTAACACTGGTATCCACGCTTCCTATAGCCTCAGCGTGTAGGGTAGCCTCCAAGGCCTCACGTGGGTCTGTGAAAGTCTTATGTGAAAGCGCTCTCCTGAAAGGTGTTATTATTCCTCCAACAAACCATTGAGCATGCTGAGAAGGATGAATATCATAAGACAATTTTGATAAGAGAGTCTTAAAACATGCATCATACTCCCACACACTCTCTGCCATACCTTATTGAATCTCCTTCAGCGCACTAATGCTCTTCTGTTCAAACTTAGGAATATGGAATTCAACTAAGAAGGCATTACACAGTGCGATATAATCTTCTACTATTTGGTGGGGGTCATACTTCTGGTACCAACTATGCGCATGCCCTTACAATGTTGTTGCAAATTGACTTGCCTTCCATTCCAGGGTAGTGATCCCCTTCGTGCGCCATAGTAGCTCACATTTGTGTACATGCTCTACAACATCCTCAACACCTTTTTAATATGGTAGATGTAAAGACATTTCAAAAAATACTTGCTGAGGTGGTTGAGGCCCTTGTTCACCTGATCCAAAACCTTGATTCCCTCTGATGTTGCCTCTACCACCAAATTCAATAGATCCACCAGTTCCTATCTCTCTTGACCCACCAGATCCTCCAGACCCACTAGGTCCACCAGGTCCGCTAGTTCCTATTCCACCTAACCCACTAGATACACCTCCTATAGCAGGTAAGGGTCTTGAAGTGGGCGCAGCTTGTGTCCCCAATGTCATGCTAAACTATGCACCAACCGTCTGTGATATTGCACCGCTACCAGATGTGTGTCTTGCACCGCTTCTAGATGCGATACCCAAGCTTTGTGTACCCTTACTTTTCCCAAATGTCACTCCAGACAATATACCTCCAAACACAGGAAATGATTGTGCAGCCATAGATGTGCCAAATGAAAAGTTATACCTCTTAGGTGTTGATCGGTCACTTCCACCAATACCAACTGGGTTAGTAATACTTATCTCTAGATTTGGAAAACTAAGCGCCAAGGCTTGGTCACTAGGTGGATTCAGATGTGCACCGATGGATCTCCTTTCTCCAAGTGATGAGCTCTCATCAAAAGCTGAAGGGGTCTCTCTCCACGTGCTTGCCAAGATGGGGTAGCACAGACTGCTCAGGCTCCATGTCCTCCACATGAACCTCAATTCCTTCCCACAATGTTTGCCTCCATAAATCCATCACTCCTACAACTTCATGTTGTCTATCTAACTCCCTTTCATGAGCTTCATTATACTTGAGTCATCTCTCTTCCCTCTCCTTTTCAGCCGCAAGGTCCGCCATCTTCCTCCACTCTAGCTTCCTCACCCAATGCTCAGAAGAAGCTTAGCCAGCCATAGGAAATGCTTCCAAACTTAGTGTAATGATCAGGATATTTATAGCTAAAGGGATAACATGTAAGAACAATCCTCTTGGCTCCCTTAAGAACTCAAACTCAACAATCTCTGGACAGGAATACGTAGAAATTACGTACTCCAAGGTGTAACTCATCAACACTCTACTCCACCAATGATCAACAACACGTGTCCAAGTCAGATCAACATCATGCAGCCTCTGATACTCATCTTGGGTCCATACGTGAGGTCTATAGTACCAACTTGATCTAGATGCATATGCCAAAAGCCATTCATACAACTCCACTGGAAAACAATAAAAGAAGGTCTCATATATCTCATGATACAAATGTTCTTCTACCCATTTACATGTGCATCAAACTCAGGTCCAGTACTAAATATCTGAGAAAACTCATCCTCCATGCTTTTAAGCCATGCTTCGACACTTTCCAAGGTCAAGCACTCTGTCATCACACACCATTCTCACAACAGCTTCGAAAAGAGGTCCTGATAATGGAACCAAGATGTAGTCATTTATTTACCCTTAATACCTTTTTCTAACCCCAAGCACATCGGCCTATCACCCAGTGGGCGTTGGGCACTCACCTGAGGCACGCGCGGGCATTGAGCCCCTCTTTTATGTGAGCTTTATGAGAAGGTTCCACCATTAATGGAGGATTATTTGTAGAAAAAAGAAGTACATTCACTTACTTACAAAAGGTAGAAGATGCAACTAACAGATCTACACATTAATGCATCACATAAGCTAAATAACATTGTAAGAAGTATAATAAACTAGATCTGAGCCATGATATGCTAAACATAAGAAGGGTTTACACCCATAAATAAGATATACAGAACAAACCCACACACACACACACACACACACACACACACACAAATTTAAAAGAGTTCTGGTAGCCATAGTACAGTCAAAAGGGTCATCTCAGACCATATCGATTAAATGACATATTTGTCTCTTACAAACCTTCTTGATATGAGATATTAACTATACTCTTTCCCATTTTAATCCCTTTTTATATATCCCACTACCCATACATATGCTTATGGTATCCCTTACAATCCTCTAACACTAAGTGCTCTAAACCCTATCATTACTGCATCAATTGCATTCCTTTCCTTCACTTTCTTTGTATTCTCTATGAATTCTCTCCTGTGTCTGTCTCTATCTTCTCTCTCATCTCCACATTCTCTCTTATATCTTTTTCTCTAGCCCAAGCATTTCTTTATATAAGATCATCACCCACCACCATGCCTTCTCTCTTGAGTAGATCATCATGCCAAGTGTCGATGTGATCCTCCATAGGTGAATTATTATCCCTTTGCAAACCCTCCACTCTCTGTAATGATGTCTCTATGGGAATATTCCCCTTGCATGGAATATCCTTTTCTTGACCTCCAAGGTTCTAGGATGGCACCTTATCCACTCATCATGCATTGATTCAGGTCCTCACACTTTTCCTCAAGTGCCCCTAGAGAATTGAAAACATGGCTACTTCCTATAAATCATGTGTCTATTCCTTCCATGCACATGCCCTGGCTTCTCCTAAACCCTTGTGTGCTTTCCCCTGAGCATCCTTCTTCTCACTGGTCCTGTGTGCGCATGCCTTTTGGTACTTAGCCAATATTTCAGGTCCCAACAAATTTTGTGTATAGGGTTCCCTGGTGCCAATGACACCAAAGTATCAAGTAATAACTAGATAAAAATGTAGAATGGTGGATGGAAAAGAATAGACTCCCCTTTCTATGCAATGTATGATATAGAATAGTACCCAAATGCAGTCCCTTGCCTTATGTAGATAGTTATCCCTTAGTATATGTAGTATTCCCTTAAGATAGTGTGTATGTTATGTTTATATAGGGATCTCTTGCTCAAATTTCGACACTAATGACCTGACATACCAACTAGTACCTAAGAAAATTAGAGGGAAACTCATAAATACCGACCTCAAACATGTAAATTAGAACCAAGTGTGACAGGGACCAGGGCACCCCAAGCACCCTAATCCATTCATAGGTGCCCTAGTCAAAGACTAGAGATGACAACTGAGTGAATAATGATAGCTAAGACTCCCTGAGGGATGATCAGAACTGTGCTAGTGACTAACGACTATGTAAGACAAAAAATGACCAAAAGACCAACTAAATTGATGACCAGACAAGGGGATGGGTCATTAGTGAATAATTTTCTTACGCAAGATCCATACATAAAACAACATACGTGGTGGTATAATTATAGTAGTAAGTGTGTGATTTTATGACTACACTTTTTCATCTTCTCATTCTCCATATATGTCAATCTATATATTTCCTTGTTTATTAAACTAGCCCATAGTATCAATTCCATTCAATGAATTATATTGTGCCTACGTGGTAACCCATCCAAAATATCCTTAGACATGATATTCATGTATTCACCTAACATTTCCTTTACCTTTCATGGGATATCCTTTATTTTTATATATTTTCCTTCTTTTTATTTTTGTGTGAGCCTCCATATGAAAATAAAAACATTCATCATCCCCTTTAAAAACACTCGGGAACTCCTTTCTTGGAATTAGAAGTGTTTTTGGAATCCTCTCCACCTCTACACCTAAGTCCTTCAAAGGATTTTGAGTCTACTTCTATTTGTTCTTCACTAATTTCTAAGTATTTACTTGGTCATCATGAACCACTTGTTTGTCACACTGCTAAGGTCTCCCTAATAACACATGACATACATCCATGAGAAGTACATCATACATGAATTCATCCAAAATATCCTTAGACATGATATTTGTTTATTCACCTAACATTTCCTTTACCTTTCATGGATCTCCTTTATTTTTACAAATTTTCCTTCCTTTGGTTTTTGTGTGAACCTCCATATGAAAATAAAAACATTTACCATCCCCTTTCACAACACTCAAGAACTCCTTTCTTAGAATTAGAAATGTTTGTGGACTCCTCTCCACCTTTACACCTGAGTCCTTCAAAGTATTTTAAGTCTACTTCTATTTATTCTCACTAATTTCTAAGTATTTACATGGTCATCATAAACCTCTTGTTTATCAAACTGCCATGGTCTCCCTAATAACACATGACATACATCCGTGAGTAGTAAATCGTACATGACTTCACCTTCATATATGTCAATCTTGATACACACTCTAGATTTCTCATTCACACAAAAAATTGATGGCCCTTCAACAACCATGATACCTTATATGGGCTCAGATGCATAATTACCTTTAGACCAGTATTATTAGCCATCTTATTAGAAACAATATTACCAGTGCTTCCACTATCAATGATGAATTTACAATACTTATCTTTAGATATGCAAGTGATTTTGAATGATTATTTCTTTTTGTGTGCACTTTCTCTTCCTTTGTGGGCTTCAACAATACCCTTCTCATCATGACTGCTTCTTCACATTTTAGTTCTTCTACAATACTAGAAGATGCATATTTTTTGCATCTATGTGTTCAGAAGCATGATTGTTAGCATCGTTTCTCCTTTTGTTGCTACTTTGCATTGCTTATGGACACTCAAATGTGTGATGTCTAGTTTCTTCACAACATAAACATGTTTCACCTAATCTTCTACCTCGTCTGAATCCTCTTCCTCTAGAAGAATATTTACCTTTTCCTCTTTTGAATGAATTTTCTCATGCGGATTTTGTGTATCTCCCTCATGAACATAATTTTGTACATCATTACTCAAACTTACACCTTTACACAAGAACTTTCCTTTTCCATGCGAGTTTTTATATTACGCTTAAGACAAATTCTCTTCCACCTTTAATGCAAACCGATAGACTTTGTCCACAGTTCTCATCCTAACCAAAATGAGTTCATCTTGAATGGAAATGTGTAATCCATTAACATACCTTGATATCTTTTATGCATCATCCTCCACATGTCCAACTATTATATTAAGCCATTAGAACTACTCAATGTACTTCTTCATAGCACTTGGTCAAGTATTGATGTCAATAGGGAATCCTGTCATATATAGATTACATCATTAAAAAATGGGAATGGTCCTAAGGATTCATGACTTTAGTCATGTATGGTGGCATTGGGATTATATCACAACATTGGTTAAACATTTTTGGTCAGTGTAAGGTGTGCATGACATTAATAAAGCATTGGTAGTCTACACAAGGTGTACACAAACTTTACTATGCAAGGTTAGCATTATGTTGTGACAAATGATGCATAAAGATTTTGTGTGGCTTAGTACAATGTTGTGTGGCATAAGAAAGCTTACACATCATACTTAATGTTACACGAACTTCAATGTATTGGCACATACAACTAGGATATGTTTTCTATGCAACATGCTTAGGAATCTTGTGACATTGTGCAAGTCATTATCTATTAACTCTAAATATTTTTTAGGTAGTGTAGGATTTCTCATGAACATGAATACTCTCACATCATTGGTAGTTTATAAAATAATACTCTCACAAATATTTTCTAGTATAAAAATAGGTTAGAGAGTGAGTATCCCAAATTGATGGAATTGTGGTTATTGCATTGAAAAAAAACCCACAATTCGGTGAATGGTCTCATATAAAATTGATGTTTAATGTTAAGACCATTTGTGATTATTATGTGATTCAAGAAGCACATAATAAAATTCCATCCTACTCCGAAAAATAGAATTTTGTAGAAATTGTGTGCCCATATATTTCTAGTGGTCTTCGCTTGGTCCTATCATAGTGTCTTATGACTTTTTTCCCATCACTAAGGTGGTGTCAAGCTTATAAATTGCCAACTCTCCTCCCATTGCAACAACTGTTCTAACTGGTGGAAATAGCTCCCAAGCATGCAAGGAAGTTTGTGTCAAAAGTATATGATGAGGTATGGACTCTGAATCCCCCCCAGATGTAATAATTTCTTATGAATGTTTGGATCATGTGGTCAAGTGGTATCAAAACCATTACCTTATTACTTATTTCAGTGGTCGTATTCCCTCATAAGCCTACCTACAAAATTGGATGAAAAACCATTAGGAGTCTAATGGTATCCAGGTCTCAGGTGTCTATAATCTCACTAAGGGGTTTTATTTGTTTTCCTTCGTGAACCTTCTCAGCTTTAAGACCTTTTTCTTAAGGCGGCATGTTGGTACTTAGGTAATACTTTGCTTATGTTATCACAATAGACCCATGATTTTAATCCTAGTAGCCAAGTATTTCTCAAAATCCAAGTTTGGATTGAGATTCCCCACTTCCCTATTTATCTCTGGTCCTTTCTACTAGAGATTGTAAAACCCATTGGCGGGGTGATTTTCCATGAACATGAGCATTTTTTTTCAATCTCCCTAACAAGCATGTGTGTGTCGAAGTGGACCTTGCAAAAGATGTGTGGGACCATTTGGATATTCAAGTTGGGTCCCTATGTATATCTCAAAAGGTGGTTTATTTTAACCTCCCCAACTCGTGTTTCCATTTTCAGGCCCTGGACCATCACATTTGGGATTGTTCACTTTTGGCCCACTCCAAGCCAACACCAACACAAGCCAGTGTTTCTAAGGCTAAAGATGACCCTCCAGCTGATGGTTGGATTGTGGTTGGAAATAAGAAGAGCTTGGGGGTGAAACCTTTTGTTGAGGTTCTGCCTCCTTCCTCTTCCCCTCCTTCATCTAGGGACGAGCCAAGAGTGGTACCACCCAACCCTTCCATTTTCATTCCTTCTAAGCCCTCACAGAGTCAAGTTAGTTAGTACAATTTAGAAAATGCTAGGAATTTTACTTCAACCTCTCTTCCTCTGCGATGCTTATGCAGTCCACCTTGAGAGATTTCACATGGTGTGTGGGGAGAAAATGGGGCCAAACACTGCTCCATCCATGTTGAGCATACTGATTCATACCAGCTTCTTCTTGCCAAAATTTTTTCCATTCTCGGTTCCAAGGATGGAATTTCTAATGGGCAGGATGAATTTGATGTCTGATTTTTCATGTGTTTGAAAAAGCCCTCATAAAAATTCTCTGTCCATTTAGCTTGCCAGTAAATTAACAATTTAGATATTATTTGTTTATAGGAAATCAAGATTTCTAATTTTTTGCTTCAGATTATTCTAACTTGCATTGCCCCATATTTTACACATTTCCTTATGTATCATATTTAAGGCATAGGTGGTGCTATCATTTCCATCGCACCAAATTTTTTGGCATTAATTACTACCTCAGGTCAAGATCCTAGTAATAGGGGTGTGTGGGTGGTTATGAGTACTAATGACCTTTCATTTGGTATTCTTAATATTTATGCCCCTAATGATGGGCCCAAAAGGAAAACTTTATGGAAATGGTTAGGTGACAACTTACCTTTTGCTTATTGGATGGTGTGTGGTGACTTTAATAGGGTGAAAAACTTGGATGATAAATGTGGCGCCCTTCCTATGTGATGATTTATTGGCGAATGTGTGGCTTAGTATTATTTTAAAAGTCATTAGGGTCTTTCTGATCATTTTCTCATATAGTGGCATGAATTTAAATACCAAGATTGGTTCACTTGGACCAATCTTTGAGAAGGATATGATTGGGTCTTAAAATGACTCGATCGTGCACTTTTTTTCATAGCAGCCCTATTTTGATTTAAAAATGTAAAGATCCCCTGTTATCAAGGCATGGTCAGAAGTTTTTTCATCAGACCACCATCCGATCACATTTAAGGTTATTTGGCAGGGGGGCCTCCCAAGGTGCCCAAAAATCAATTATATCTTAATGTTTCTTAGCTGAGTCATCCTGGGGTGGTCCTGATGATTGCCAAATTTTGGAACATGGTGTCAGGTCTACATTTTGCTTCCCATTGGATTTCTTGGTGGCAGGTGATGATTCATCACACCACAAGGTTCCTGCATCAATTCAGTAAATAGGTGGCTCAGGTTCATATGTGGGCTGATTCAGCTCTGCACAAAGAATTCAGAAGGATTTCTCTACTTATCGAGAACAATCCTTTCGACACTCATCTTCAATGTCAGTTTTTTGGTACTCGGCAAAAGCTCAAGCTTATTGAATCTCATTTGACCCTTGGTGTGCAAATTTGGTAGAGACTTCACTAGCTAAGGGTGGGAGAAAAAGCCTCTAAAACCTTTTTCAAATCCCTCCGAGCCATGCATTCTCGTCAACATATCAAATTTATTTATGATTCACACCAATGAATTATTGAGCTCCCAGAGATCACTAATTCTTTTGTCAAACACTCTCGTATAGTTTTTCAAGCTCAGGAGGATCCAATTGAGTGTGCTACTACCATGTAGAAATGTATTGATGTGGTGCCCATTAAAATTTCACCTAGAGATCATGCTCGTTATGACACCCCTCTCACCTTGGAGGATCTTCATGTATCCTTGCTCTTTCTTGTAGAAGACAAGTCTCCAGGTTTGGATGGTTTCCTGCTTGAGCTATACAAAGAAACCTAGTCTTTTTTGGGACCTGGCCTACTTCAGGTTTACAATGAAGCTCTCCTATCTCGCTCTTTGGGAGTTTCATCAATCAATGAAACATCAAGTTCATTCCCAAAGCTGGTAATCCTAAATAGATGAATAATTGGCGACCGGTCACCCTGTTGAATGTTTCTTACAAAATTATTGCTAAGGCATTGGCTCTATGTATTGCAGATCTTCTGCCCAAAATCATTCAGCCTGAAAAGAATAGTTTTGTTAAAGGTCGTTACATCTTGGATAATCTTATTGTGGTCTGGGAAGGCATGGAATGGGCTCAGGTTTCCTTGTATAAGCCTCTCTTCCTCAAAATTGATTTCGAGAAAGCTTATGATCGCATCAAGTGGCCTTTTATCCTTACCATGCTCAAATCCCTTGGCTTTGGTGAGTTTTTTCAATCGGCTATTAGCACATTATTTTGTGATGCTTCTTCCCAGCTCACCATTAATGCGCTCTATCAAACAGGGGCGCCCTAAGTGACGAAAAATCGTAATGTTCTGTGCTATGCTTTAGACTTTTGTCTTTGTTTTTTTTATTTCTCATCTAGTCTTTCACACACCCTACCGTCACATTCGGGGTATTTTCATTACAGTTCATCTTTTATCAACTCTAGACACCATGGTCACCTAGGCGCCCTCGATTCCCCTCTAGACTATCCCCGACCTCTCTCCAGAAGAATGTGGCTCTTTTTGGGCCTCTTTTAGTCTTTTGGTCATATTATGTTTGGCTTATGGGTCTGGCCTATGCCAACTTGTCTAATTATGATATTCAAACAAGAGAATCATATAAATACATAGCTATGTGACCAAAACAAAGGACCAAGATCTAAGAAATTAATATTTATCACCTAAAATTGCATCCCAAATGCATCTAAGAGCACTAAAGGAATCCATAAAACATCCATTCAAGGGACAAGGGATTGCAATTTTCTTCATACATTGCATGTAGTCACAAAATCATGCACTTTAGATGATTATTTATCCCAGTCTCATACTACTATTTAGATGGTTCTCAAGGATAGAAAGTACTAATTAACCCCCGTCATTTTGGCCATTTTAAATTATTTTATTTCCTATTTTGTGACCAATTGCATCTACTTATCCACACATTTCTGAAGATCCCACGTCATCTTATCCCTAACTGGGGCTCCCATATTTCATACTAGGGCGCCCATGGATTTCTTGGTCCCTTTTACCTTTTTGAACTTTCTCGCCACCTTTTGGACACTTTCTAGCCGTTACAAATTCTTATCTTTTTTATGGTCGTCCATTTTGGGGTTAATTATGAAATTAGACCAAGAGAAACCTATAAATATAAATTTATGAGACCATAATAAGGGACCAAGCACTAGTCACTACTATCATCCACCTAGGGTTGCATCCATCAAAGGATACACTTGCATCCATCTAGCTCCATCACAAAGGCACAAAGTTGGTTCATCTACATCACACTTCATAAGAGGGGAGTCTATTTTTTTCCATGCACACATTCTATTACATTTTCTACACAGTTATTGCTCACTACTTCACAAATTTTGATTGGTATAAGAACACCTAGGGCACATGATGCACACACACACACCATAACTACATTTGGGTCTGAAATGTAGTGCAAGGATCAGTTAGTAAGCCCACTCTTGTGGTAGCTGAGGTCAGTCTGACCCATACATTTGCATTATTTTTTTAGGGTTTTGATATTTTGTGGTTTCTCATAGATCTTTCTAGCATCTTAGATTATTAGCGACACCTAGAACAATGCAGCAAATCTAATGCGACACACAATGAGGGTTTTAGGCCACATGCCAAACCTATGAAACTCAATTTCAGACCTTTTTCATAGACTAGGGCACCCATTCTGCAAACCAGAGTGCCCACAGGCACCCTAGTTCAAAGAATCAATTGAGATCTATCCTTTTTAGGATCTCTGCACAGTCATTTCGACTTCCTGTTTCTCTAGACACTTCTATGACATAGTCCAGTGAGCTCCTTTAATCGGATGAGTTCATTCTAACCCTCCTTGCACTCTAGGGTTTAGCATTTTCATCTTCATAGTTGTTTGGGTTATTTTCCATAGTCACTTACTAAATTTATTTATTATATTTGCATGTTGTTCTAGATTAGATTAACTACACATATTCCCCCATTTTTAGTTAATCATTTTGGTGAACCCAACTTGATCATTCACACTTCTAGGTTCTTCATTCATTACTTGTCATCTAGAGGTTTAGTCATCATGAGTATCTCAATCAATGATTATTTGCTTGCCACTCCTGATTTATTACATATAGTCCAACATTTTATTGCTACCACTCGCATTCGTGTTGACATGCATCCAGAATCGGTTTATCAATCATTTGTCAATGCATTCTCTTCACACATAGTATTCAAGTCTAACCTTCCCGTTGATGTCCATACTTTTGATAATGACCCACCTTTGCATATCATATGTCATATTCATAATGTAGGTATTAAGTGTACTTTGATTAATAATGGATCTAAACTTAACTTGTGTCATATGTTATTCCTTGAAGTTTTAGGTCTTTCCGGTCATGACGTTAGTCTATGTAGTATTTCATTATGTGATTCTAATGGTTTTGTCTATCCATGTCTTGGTCACATTACATTGCCTGTCATTGTTGGTCCAAAGAATGTCCACACTATCTTTTTCGTAGTTGATTTCCCAGTCTCTTAAAACTATCTACTTGGTAGGCCATGGATCCATGTCATGCAATTTGTCTCCTCTACTATACATAATTATGTAAAATTCTTACATTAGTATATCAAGTATTTCATTGTGTGCTTATGATGGTTCTGTTCTTCCATGTCTCGTTCACATTACATTTCCTATCACTGTTGGTCTAAAGACTGTCCACGTTGTCTTTTTCGTTGTTTATTTCCCAGTCTCTTAGAATTATCTACTTGGTAGGCCATGGATTAATGTCATGCAAGTTGTCTCCTCTACTATACATAATTGTGTAAAATTATTACGTGAAAGCATTGAGTAAACCATTTTTCATGGTCGCAATCCATTCCAGTATTGTGACTAGGCTCCTAATACTAGTCTTCCTATTCCACACAAAGATAATACAGATGAGCCCCATCTTATCGAAGAACTATTGTGGCAAATCAGCAGCACCCCCTGGATGTTGATCAGATTTCTAGTTTGATCATACTAGCATCCAGTGTGATTGCACAACATTGAATCCTTTCCCCAAGTGTGGGACTTGCAAAATGAGAAAGGAATCTCCAGTTTAGAGGTTGGTTCCTCAGTTCCTCTGGTCAGATTTATCACTTACAAGTTGCAGAGGTCTATATTCCTAACCCTACCCTAAATTCCAAAGGAGACAGAGATAGAGAATGCAAAAAAGCTAAAACTAATGCTAATAGGTGATGCACCAAAGGAGTGGTGAGCATTTTTTACTTCTGCAGATTGACACAGTCCATAAAAATGCAACAAAGAACCTCATGCACAAACTGATAATTGTAATGAAGGATCATAAATTAACCAAACAACACAGGCAGATGATGAAAACTAATCACAGAGGCTATATTGTTATTTTAATCATCAAAATCACTTGCATTACAACACCTGAGAGGCAAAATAAAGTTGCAGCTCTTAGAAAAGGTCTGATGTTCCACCAAAATCACTTCCAAGGTGAGAAAGGGGACCTGTCATACACAAAAAATGTTCAAACCCTTTGAAAATGAGCCAAATCTAGCTTTTACAGTGCAAGGGACGAGCCCAGGAGAGAGAAACACGGGAAAACATGGAAGGGATTCAACCATTGACCAAAAAACATTCAAAATAGCATGGGCATCCTTACAGACCCATCCCCTGACATTTTTAGCCATGCTGGGAGAGAATGCGAGCCATTCTTCATTAAAAACGGTGGTTGAAACGTCATTTCTGTCCATGACCACGTGCCAGAGGCATTTTTGAATTTTCTCTCTTCAAACTTAATAAAAATACAAAAATGACCCTAGAATCTTGTAGATAATTTCACCATCTTTCCATTGATATAAAGAACGTGAAAAACCTAGCTCTGGATCGAAAGATATGGCCATTTGAAGTTTTAGGGCAAAACAGGGCCAAATCGGGTTGGCGGGCAAAAATTTGAATTTTTGCACCTTTTTGGTCATTTGGAAAATTTTCCAAAATTTCCCCGCACTCCACCACTCTAGGTGCCACGTGGCAGCATCTCATTGGCCGCGGGCCTTTCAGGGGAAATTTTTTCCAAAAAAACTCCGCCGAGCCATAACTTCAAAAATACATGGAGTTAGGAGGAAAACTTTACCTTTCTGGAAAGCTGAGAAAGAGCTCTATCCAATGGTTTCATTTCTAGAAGGTTTTGAGTGCCTGAAAAGAAAAATATTATGACTGAGGCACAAGAGAGGAAAAAATGAGAGGAGTTAGCCACAAAAAATGAGCAGGGGCACATTTTGGATAACAATTTTGGCGACTCAGAGGGGTCATCTGCCTGCTGGATGAAGTTACCAGTTACCTGAAGCAATCCATTGGGTATGGAGTCATTGAATTCTCTGTTTGATACCCCAACTGACTAGAACACTGCAAGGAGGAAGATGGAATATCACCTGATGGAGCAAGGCCTGCAAACACATCTCCAGGAACATCAAGCTTGTGCCAAAGCACTTAGGGAAAGAAAAACTAATCTACAGCAAAACAATGTGCACAAGCACTTGGAGGAATGAAAAACCTAAACTAATATGTACAGGGTGAAGCATTTCCTTCAGTAGCAATGCTTCAGATGGATTCCATTGACTGGAATCTGCAGTTCTTCGCCATCCAATGAAGACAACTGGAAAGCATTGTTGTCCTTACACTTTGTGACCATGTATGGGCCACTCCAAATGGCATCAAATTTTGAATGCCTTCCCGGTTTTTCTCTATCCGCATCCCATTTTAACACTAGATCTCCAACTTGGAAGGATCTGTTCTTGGACTTTCTATCAAAGGTCTTCTTTATCAAAGCTTGATCCTTCTCCATTGCTTGGGATGCCTGATTTCTGATTTCTTGGAGCTCCATCAATTCTGCATATCTGACTTCCATGGGCTCAAACTCCAACAACTCCAACTGTTTCATGAGTTCCAATGTTGGCAACTCAAGTGATATGGGAAAAATTGCCTCTCTTCCATAAACAAGCTTGAATGGAGAGTTACCTGTAGATCTTTTAGGAGTTATCCTATCAGCCCATAAGGCTGATTTCAATTTGGTATGCCAAGACCTCTGATTCTCATCAAGAGTCCTCCTAATGATCCTCAACAAGTTCTTGTTTGTAGATTCAGCCTGGCCATTACCCTGGGGGTAATAGTTTGATGAAGTACTTAGGTAGATCCCGTTCTTGACAGCCCATTCAGTCACCTTGGATCCAATGAATGCCAATGCATTATCTGATATTATTGTAGCTGGTATGCCAAATCTGGTTACTATTCCCTCATAGAAGTCTAGGATGCTAGATTCATTTGCTTCCTTGAGTGCTACTGCTTCAGTCCATTTGGTGAAGTAATATGTGGCTGTTAAAATCCACTTGTGCCCTTGGCTCGAATTGGGATTAATAACTCCAATGAAGTCTAAACCCCATTGCATGAATGGCTGGTCAACTGAAATTGGATGCAATGGGAGGGCAGCTAGCCTCTCTTTACCTGTGAAAAATGCACAATTCTTGCACCTCTTGATCCATGCATAACAATCATTGAAAATCTTGGGCCAATAATAACCAGCCCTCATGATCTTTAGAGCTGTCACTCTTGGTGCAAAATGGCCACCAGCTGGTCCACCATGGAACTCTTCCAGCACCTTATGAATCTGATTTGTACCAATGCATCTCAGCAGTACTCCATTCACATCTCTTTTGAATAAAACACCATCAACAAGGGCATATGGGACAGCTTGCAACCTGAAGTGTCTTCTTTGGGTCTTGTTCATCTCTGGAGGACATAGACCTGTGCTTAGGAAGTGCATTATACCTTGGGTCCAGCAAGGAGTGGGGACACCATCATTCTCCTCTTGAGTGCTTCCTTGCTCATGGTTGTCTTGCAACGCCAAAACAGCCTCCTTCTCGTTGCATGATTCCTCTTGTTTGCTCAAGATCAGCTGCTCACACAATCCTTTTCCTCTTACCAACTTGGTGACTTTGATCTCAATGTCATACTCCATGACACGAGTAATCCAACCTGCCCTTTTTTCATTCAAGTCTTTGTTGAGGAGGAAGTCTTTAACCCCCGCATGAGAAACCAGCAATTGGACCTTATTGTTTGAAACTAGATGCTTGAATTTCTTCAAGCTCCTGATTACTGCAAGAACATGCTTCTCAATGAAAGAATATCTCACCTCATAGTCCTCCAGGATTTGGCTGAAGAAAGCAATTGGCTGCTCATCATTGTCTTTATTCTGTTGTACCAAAATTGCAGAAATAGTATCATCACCTCCAAACGCATAGAGGATGAAATCCTTGGAGAAATCCGGGTTGATGAGAGTTGGGGCTTGAGAGATGGCTTCTTTGATTGCTTCAAAACTTTCCTTTCCTTCTATTTTCCATTTGAAATCCATGCTTTTCTTTAGCATCTTGGTGATAGGTCTGACAAGGGCTGCAAAATTTGGGACAAACCTCCGAACAAAATTTATTCTTCCCAAGAAAATTTGAAGGGCCTTCTTGTGGCTTGGCAATGGCAGTGCTCTTATGGCTTCGACTCTTTCCGGATCAATTGCTAATCCTTCTTTGGAGACAATGTGGCCAAGGAGCTTTCCTTCATGGGCTAGAAAAACACACTTTTTAGGATTCAAGGAGACTCCAAATCTTCTACACCTTTGGAACACTTGTCTCAAATGAAAGAGGTGGTCTGCTGTATTTTTTGAAAAAATAGTGATATCATCAAGATATATCAGTACAATGTTGTTAATCAAACCTTTGAACGCCATGTCCATTGCTCTTTGGAAGGTAGCTCCAGCGTTGGACAGCCCAAATGGCATTTTCCTGTATGCATAAGTTCCCCATTTAGTTGTAAAGGCTGTCTTGAACTGATCTTCTTCCTTCACCATAATCTGATTATACCCTGAATAGCCATCAAGTAGTGAAAACCTCTCGGAGCCAGCAACAACTTGTAAAATCTGCTCCATGGAAGGAAGTGGATAATGATCCTTGAGAGATGCTCTATTCAAATCTCTGAAGTCAACACACAATCTGATTTCCCCACTCTTCTTTCTGACTGGAACCAAGTTGGCAACCCAACTAGAATGCTTGATAGGGAATATGATTCTTGATTCTATCAACTTATTCAATTCTTTTCTCATGAGAGGCTCCATGTGGGGGTTGACTGGCCTTTGTTTCTACCTGATGGGCTTAGTATTTGGATCCAATTCAATGGTGTGTTGAGCTAACTCGGGATTGAAACCTTTCAAATCTTCATAGCTCCAAGCAAACACATCAGGGAATTCTTGACAAAGTTGTATGAACTCATACCTTTCTTGCTCAGTTGTCATCTTACCAATTTGGAGTGATTTGCCTCTTTCTACTGAGATGGACACTGAATCTTCTCCCTTCACTTGGATGTTTGCTTTCTCCTTCCTAAACTGATCATTAGGATTGAAAATGGACTCCAAAGTAATAAGTCCCTTTGGTAGTTTGTTGGTTCTCAGCTGCACCACTTGGTCACCATACTGCTGCTCCAACTTTTCCTGATTTTTGGCTGAGAATTCAGCCTCTTCTTGCAAGAAATGGATGATTTGCTGATCATTTTCAAACACTTGCCAACTTACATTGTTATTTGGCACTGAAGGCCTCACAATCACATGGATGTTTGGCTGTACCTTGTCCTTTTGAATGCTCTCCACAACGTCAAAGGCTGCCCCAACTGCTGCAAGCCTGTCAGCAGCTTGGTTCTCTTTCCTAGGAATGGATTTGATGCTAAAACCCTCAAAATCTTCAATGAGGTCCCACACCCTGTTCTTGTAGCACTTGAGTAGATCATTCTTGACAGCATGCTGCCCCTTAACTTGGTTGACAATCAACTCACTGTCACCAAAGACTTGCAAGTTCTTTATTCCTCTCTTGATTGCCCAATGCAGTCCTTGCACCAAGGCTTCATATTCAGCAGTGTTATTAGAGCATGCAAACTGAAATCTAAAAGCTGAATAATACTTAACTCCTTGAGGTGAAACCAGCATGGATCCCCCTCCTGCACCTTGTCTACTCCTTGATCCATCAAAAAACAACTGCCATACCTCATTGTCATCTTTGTGGTTTGGCTTGGTGATGCTAGGAATAGGCTGATTTTCTTCATGTATGCAATATAATCCCATCTCATATTCCTCTATTTCTTGATAAGGATAAAAAGCATGCACCTTGCTTGCCCATTCATCAAGAGTTAAATCTGGGATGCTTCCTACCTTGGTGTCAGCTTCATCAGTGCTTGGATAATCTTCTTGATCAAACGCTGAACAATTGGCATTAATCTGACTTGGAGTGTAAGGCTCAATGTGAAAGTTTGCAATAGGTTCAGACCTGATTGTGGCTTTGGTTCCATATCTTGTTCTGAACAGCATGTGTGACCAATCAGCAGACAAGTAACCTCCAATCTTAGCTGTGAAATCCCTTGACAAACATAGGGCAAAGAGTGGTGGAAGGTCTATTACTGAGACATCTTGCAAAACAACCACGTTGGGACAAGCATGCAAAGTAAGACTCAAGTTTTTAATCACCCCGACTGTTGTTACTGCTGTCCCATCCAACTACACCACCCCTTTGGATATGGTTTCATACTGAATTCCCAACTGATCAGCTATTTTCTTGGGCATTACTGAACTACTTGCCCCAGAATCAATCATGCAATTGTGTACTAATTGGTTCCCAATGATCAATGAAACATAGAATGGAGGGGGCTTCAACATCTTACCTTGCTGTCCTCCATGATTCCCCTCAGGCTGGGCAGCATTTGTGAGCACCTTCTCTTGCATTTGGACTTGCTGATTTGAAGTTGACCAGTCCTTCATGGCAGCTTGTAGCAAATCTCTTTGGCCTGGGATAGATAGTGATTCCCACATTGATATGTTTACATTTGTCTTCTTCATCTGATCAATGATATTGAATGGGGATGAAGTATCCTTTTGCTGTCCCTTGGCCTGCACATTCATCCCTTGTATATGGGCAGCAACAACTGGCATTTGAGTTGGCCTAGGAACTGTTTTAGGCAGTCCTTGTGTGCTTGGGATTGCATTTTGCTTGCCAATAGTTTGTGGAGTGACAGAAGGTCGTGAATTACTTGGGGCCAATGGTTGTTCTTCACCCAAATTTCTCCTCTTTGACCTTGTGTTGGCTGCAACACTTTGGGAAACTGTTTGGTTCATGCCACAAAAATCTTCTGCCTGCTAGTTTACAAGTGTGGTATCATTTGGAGCTGATTGCTGCTGGAATGTTTCTTGTTGCTGGTCATTTCTTTGACTACCTTCACCCTCCACACCAGTTGTTGTCACCATTAATGCTTGATTCAAGGCACCGTTGAAGCACATGGACTGGTTATGAGGTTCATTGCATGGGAAACACCAATCATACTCTTGAGCCATATTGTTTTGTACTGGCACTAATGCTTTAGAGGCAGATGTAGCATTGGGATTATAGGGCTGAAATGGTCTGTTGGCAGGAGGCCTTGCTTGATTTAGGTTTGCAGCTGGATTGGGTGGTCTTTGGGGTTGATATGGCTGCCTGTTAGGCTGAGCTTGAGGCTGGAAGGAAGGTCTAAAACCTTGAGCTTGCTGCCTTTTGAGTGTAACCAGCTCATTACCTAGATTTTGCAATTGCTTCATGACTTCTTGAAGTTCATTTGAGGCACTAGAAGATGAAGTGGAAGCTTCACTTGAATTCTGATTTCTAGGAGTGGGAATAGAAGCTAAATTAGGCACTTGGCTAGTACTTGGGCTCTCTAAACTTGGAAATAATGGCATTGGAGGCCTAGGAGCTAGCTTGCCAGCTTGAATCAAACAATTTTCAGCTCTAATGGCAATGCTATAAGCAATGGGGATAGTTGTGCCTCCCATGGACTGAATTAACATAGAAATATCAGAATTTAAAGCTTTAAGGTAATAAAGAAAAGCACCTTCTGCTGTTGGCCTGACTGCCACTGGAATTCTCTCCCAAGTCCTTTGAAATCTGAAATTAAAATCAGTCAGCTGCTCATTGGGAGCTCTTTTGATAGTTGTCAGCTGCTCCAAAAGGGACAAGTTGTCTCCCTTTTCCCCAAACTGCTCATGGAGGGCTATACATAGCTGATTCCAATTTTGAATAGAACCTGAGGCAAGACTCCTGAACCATTGCAAAGCTTTCCCTTTGAATGAAGATGCCAGCAGTTTGACAGCAACTTGCATCTCATTGATCTCATGGATTGCACAAATGTTAGCAATATCCTTAACATGATCACCAGGTGAGGTCTGATTTTCTCCAGTGAAGTATGGAATGTTCTTCAATGCTGCAACTGGGATTGGATTTTGTGCATTGAGAGCAAGTGGGCTGCTGCCAGTGAAATTGACATAGGGGTTGTTTTGTGCCATTCTGATTGGCCTTAGAACCCTTGTTGATTGAATGAAAGGCCTACCAGGTGGAGGAGTTGAGAGAGTTCTGTTTGGTGGAGATGGAGACCTTTGGATTCTCCTCCCACTTTGCCTTATTCTTGGAGATAACTGCAGATATTCAAACAGCACCTCTTCCTCTCCAGCTCTTGACCTTGTGTTGATTCTTCTCATGAGTTTTCAGGTCTGCACTGCTAAAACCAGTTGATTCTTCTTCCTTGGAGTCGCCAGATGTGCAATTTATAGCTCTTTTAAAGCAAGAAACTTGCAACAAATGCACATCAATTTTGTTGCAATGAAGATGAAGACCTCTAAGGTCCCACCGGGCATGCCAAAACTGTTGTTGCAAATCAGCAGCACCCCCTGGATGTTGATCAGATTTCTAGTTTGATCATACTAGCATCCAGTGTGATTGCACAACATTGAATCCTTTCCCCAAGTGTGGGACTTGCAAAATGAGAAAGGAATCTCTAGTTTAGAGGCTGGTTCCTCAGTTCCTCTGGTCAGATTTATCACTTACAAGTTGCAGAGGTCTATATTCCTAACCCTACCCTAAATTCCAAAGGAGACAGAGATAGAGAATGCAAAAAAGCTAAAACTAATGCTAATAGGTGATGCACCAAAGGAGTGGTGAGCATTTTTTACTTCTGCAGATTGACACAGTCCATAAAAATGCAACAAAGAACCTCATGCACAAACTGATAATTGTAATGAAGGATCATAAATTAACCAAACAACACAGGCAGAGGATGAAAACTAATCACAGAGGCTGTATTGTTATTTTAATCATCAAAATCACTTGCATTACAACACCTGAGAGGAAAAATAAAGTTGCAGCTCTTAGAAAAGGTCTGATATTCCACCAAAATCACTTCCAAGGTGAGAAAGGGGACCTGCAATACACAAAAAATGTTCAACCCTTTGAAAATGAGCCAAATCTGGCTTTTACAGTGCAAGGGACGAGCCCAGGAGAGAGAAACGTGGGAAAACGTGGAAGGGATTCAACCATTGACCAAAATGCATTCAAAATAGCATGGGCATCCTTACAGACCCATCCCCTAACATTTTTAGCCATGCTGGGAGAGAATGCGAGCCATTCTTCATTAAAAACGGTGGTTGAAACGTCATTTCTGTCCATGACCACGTGCCAGAGGTGTTTTTCAATTTTCTCTCTCCAAACTCCATAAAAATGCAAAAATGACCCTGGAATCTTGTAGATAATTTCACCAGCTTTCCATTGATATAAAGAACGTGAAAAACTGAGCTCTGGATCGAAAGATATGGCCATTTGAAGTTTTAGGGCAAAACAGGGCCAAATCGGGTTGGCGGGCAAAAATTCAAATTTTTGCACCTTTTTGGTCATTTGGAAAATTTTCCAAAATTTCCCCATGCTCCACCACTCTAGGTGCCACGTGGCGGCATCTCATTGGCCATGGGCCTTTCAGGGGAAATTTTTTCCAAAAAACTCCACCGAGCCATAACTTCAAAAATACATGGAGTTAGGAGGAAAACTTTACCTTTCTGGAAAGCTGAGAAAGAGCTCTATCCAATGGTGTCATTTCTAGAAGGTTTTGAGTGCTTGAAAAGAAAAATATTATGACTGAGGCACAAGAGAGGAAAAAATGAGAGGAGTTAGCCACAAAAAATGAGCAGGGGCACATTTTGGATAACAAGAACCACCTCACTTACTAACGCTTGATGGTACCATTTGTATGATAGATGCAGTTTCTTCTGTATCACATTCTACTACTACTACCATGATTCCTTATCAGGGGCATGTCCAGTCTATGGACGTCACTCTATCACCTACACCTTCACATGTACCACCTACATTAGCACTCCCACCATTCACTTTCACACTCATCATGAATGACTCATATTGGGAACATATTCCATTTGATCCTACATGCGACGACACAATATGTACACATGAGGGTTCAGCTTGACTTGGTTTCACTTTTGATGACCTATATCATCCTCCTCATGATCCTCATTTATATTATGGCTTCATCACTATTACTATTGCTTATGGTTTGTGTGTTTTCCATCTCACTGTCTATCTCTCGTGCACTCTACACTCTTCACCACTTACATTAGGACAATGATGGCTTGATTACATTGGGGGCACTCTTGATCCTAATCATATAAACATCTCTTTCCCCATGCCTTTTGGTGACATATTCATTTGCAATAGTTCCTTTCTTGGATCTTACTTGTTGGTATGCGAACGGTTATCCTCTTCCTCCGTTTACCGATGAGGAATATGTCATGGGTATGTACAACTTACACCTCAATGGCTCATTATTTGATCAACTAGACACTATTACTTATCAAGTTACCAATGTTTATCCATTTGACTATGATCCTAAGAGCGATGATCTTCTAGATGACATCCCTCATCTCATACACTTAGGGGGCATAACATCTAACACAACCCCTAAAATATTCATTTGCAATAGTTCCTTTCTTGGATATACCTAAAATCTTACTTGTTGGTATGTGAACGGTTATCCTCTTCCTCCGTTTACCGATGAGGAATATGTCATGGGTATGTACAACTTACACCTCAATGGCTCATTATTTGATCAACTAGACACTATTACTTATCAAGTTACCAATGTTTATCCATTTGACTATGATCCTGAGAGCGATGATCTTCTAGATGACATCCCTCATCTCATACACTTAGGGGGCATAACATCTAACACAACCCCCCCATTCTAGCATACTTGCATAATACTACATCACACTCTTAGCATTTATGCATACACCATCGTAACATCTACTCATATCTCATCTTTGCATTCTCATACATAAATTTCTTAACATACTCATATCCATTCATACTTTAGCATCATCATTACCCGATGACACACTCTTGTGCTTCAATTCACACTTGACTGTTGAGGGATTACTATACATGAACCCCACACATTGCACTATAGACACCACACATTACATTTCATCATACATCTTGCATCATACATACTACATTTAGTCTATATCTGCACATCTATACATTATACACATTTTACACATCTTGCATTGCATCTTATACATCATACACATTTCTACTCCTCACATGGTTGTCTTTCATCATAACACATACTACATTCTTTCTGCGCATTGCACTCACTACCCTATGACACACTTTAGTTCCTCGGTCCATACTCGATTGTCGAGGGTTTACAAATCAAATGGATGTTATATTCATCACACGTTTATCATTCGACCTTTCATCATGCGATATTTCTAGGATAGTGACACACACTATAGGTTTAATCCTCACTTACTCTATTCATCTTATAGCGGTATACGCTTTAGGCTACATCGCCACTCCGTACTATTTATCTTGTAGTGACACATGTTATAGGTTAAATCGTCACTTATTCTATCATCTTATAATGGTATACACTTTAGGCTACATCACAACTCCCTACTATTCATCTTGTAGTGATACACACTTTAGGGATAAATCATCACTCATACATTCATTTTTTTCGTGATATATGCTTCAGATATAACTTTCATGCACATTTCTTCTATAAGTCACATATCATTATCACTACGCATACATACTCATCACAACACGCTAGACACAACACACACTATTCCACCATTTCCCGATGACGCACTCTTGTTTACGGTTAATTCTTGACTAGTGAGGGGGAAAACCAAATGAATCTCATTGCATACATTTTCATTCACTCAGGGGGCACGCGCCTCCTATCATTCCATCTTGCATTCCATTCCATCCATCCACGGTATACCGCATTTTATGGTTGTTTTTACTCTTGCTTACTTTTTCTTGTTCATGGCCATTTTCTTACACATGCTAGTTAGATTACTTATATGTCATTTATCTATATCATTCACACATGTGTGTTTACATCTTTTTATAGTTGTGATCGTAGATACATGACTTTTAGACACAACACGGATGCTCTCCTTCTACCCTTCCTACAATGGTCATTAGGGGCATCCACATTCATCTCTCACAGATGTTATTGTTTCATTTTATACTTAGCACTTTACATTACTTGGTTATACATGTTTTTGACATACTATTTATCTTTCTAACATGCTAACGGGTGCTTCATGTGTAACATTTGTTATGCATGGATATTTTCTTCCATACTTATTTGTTATATTGCTTGTCTATTGTTTTCTTTTGTATGCAGGCCTTGCCCTTTGTTTGGTGTGCACACTTTTTTGTTATATGCGGCCATGATGCCCTTGTGTGTCTTGCAACATTGTGAGTGATGTCCCACGTTTAGAGCTCACTTTTTGTCACCTACTTTGTCTTCTTGTGTGTTTACATTACTACATTGCTTGGTAGTTTTTACACTATTTACGTAGATTACATATTGTTTTATACATGCATGTTTGTTCGTACTAACACTTGTTTTTGGCTAGCCTCCTATTTGTGCACACCTTGGTTTCTACCAAGCTTATTCCCTTCCCCATGCAAGGAAGCATTTTAGAATACATGTGGTTGGTCCTCTTTTAGGGTTGCATTCTCCTATCATCGATGTCACATGCACCCCCAAAGAGGGGGGCATAATTTGGGGTTTTATATATTACACAACGCTTCTACACCGGTTTAGTTCAGTGTAATTTCCACCCTTAGCATTGTGGGTTACATACAATAAGTGGGTTTAGACCAGTCTATGAACCCCGTACACAACGAATTTTATAGGACATGGTAGTCCTTAGCATTCTGGGAAGTAGTTAAAGGTTGGATGATACAACAGAATTCCTTCCTATACTTCATCGACCAGTGGCATTGGATCACCCAAAAAACTAGGACGTACAAAGATCTTTTCACACACATTCATGGAAGCAGTTACAGGTTGGAGGATACAGTGGAATTGCTCCCTACACTTCTTCGGCCTATAGAGTCAGATCGCCCAAAAAACCCCAGCAGTATAGGATATCCTTCTACACTCTCTTTCCTGACATGGATCAGGTGCAAATGTTCCATTTACACTTTTTTATTTGCATATTTTACATTCACATGATTTTTACATTTATATACATACATCTTTTACATTGTGTTTTTACACATACATACATACATATTTGACTACTTGATAATTTTCTCCTTGCATGTTCGGTCGTATGGGAAACAAGTAGTCAAATGGGGGCAACAACAACAAAAATAACTTCGACAACAACATTATGTGGTAGCACACTATAACACACACATCACATTTTTATGCAGGTACACCACACAACGCGACACACATTTTCCGCCCTAGGTTCACTCTCATCACTTTTTTACAATTTTTCATCTTTAGTTTCCACACTCCATCATCTTTTTATCATTCCACGCTTTGTATAGTCCTTTGGTGTGTTTTCTACTACAATATTCATGGACATATGGTACGCATTTCTATTTACTTTATGTTACCGAGATTTCCACTCACCAACATAAAGTGGGGGTAAATGTAGTCACAAAATCATGTACTTTAGAAATTATTTAATCTCAATCTCATACTACTATTTATAAGGTTTTTTAATGAAGAAAGTACTAATTAACTCCCATCTTTTTGCCATCTTACTTTGTTTTCTTTCATCATTCTTGACCTCTTGTACCCGCATGCCTAGTCAAATTTCATCATTTTGTGTTATTTTAGATTTGACTAGGGCACCCAGGCTAGTACTGGGTGCCCATGAGCGCCCTGGTCCCACTAGGGGTGTCCCAATCCTTTTTGAAATTTCTCGCCACATTTTGGGCACTTTCTAGCCGTTACAACTTCTTATCTTTTTGGTGGTTGTCCATTTCGGGGTTAATTATGAAATTAGATCAAGAGAACCCTATAAATATAAAATTTTGAGACCATGATGAGGGACCAAGCACTAGTCACTACTATCATCCACCTAGGGTTGCATCCATCAAAGGCTACACTTGCATCCATCTAGCTCCATCACAAAGGCACAAAGTTGGTTCATCTGCATCACACTTTATAGGAGGGGAATCTATTTGTTTCCATACACACATTCTATTACATTTTATACACATACTTATTGTTTGCTACTTTACAAAGTGTGACTGACACAAAAACACCTAGGGCACATGATACACACACACCATAACTACATTTGGGTCTGAAATATAGTGCAACGCTCAGTTAGTAAGCCCACTATTGTGGCAATTGAGGTTAGTCTGACCCATTCATTTGCATTTTTTTTTCAGGGTTTTGATACTTCTTATGGTTTCTTGTAGGTCATTTTATCATCTTGGATTATTAGTGACACCTGGAATAGTGCAATGAATTTGATGCAACACACAACGAGAGTTTCAGTCCACATGTCGAACTTGTGAAACTCAACTCCATACCTTTTGCATAGACCAGGGTGCCCATTCTACATACCAGAGCACCTGCAGGTACCCTAGTCCTTTTCTAGGCGCCACAGTCTAAAGAATCGGTCTAGATCTATCCTTTTTAGGATATCTGCACAATCGTCAACATACTGTAATCCAAAGAAATAATGGAATAACCTAAGATCTGTCATGTCAAACTATGTAGAAAGATCCCTCTGAATAGTCTGAATGTGGGAAGAAGAGTTGTCAGTAAGTAACTGATCATCAACATACAAGACATATAACAATATCCTCACCAACATGTTGGAGATACACTGTATGATCGGAGTGACTATGAACAAAACTAGTAGATAGAAGAAAAGAATTCATCTTCTCATACCAAGCCCAAGGGGCTAGTTTGAGACTATAGAGAGACCTTCAGAGTCTATAAATAAGAGAAGAATCCTAAACAAATCCAACATGTTGCTCCATGTATATTTACTCTTATAAATATACATGCAAGAAGGCACTCTTCACGTCCATCTGGTATACGGGCCACCCCTGTGATGTAGTAATAAAAAGTACAAGGCGTAAAAATCCATCTTGGAAACGGGTGTAAAATTCTCAAAGTAATCAATACCTTCAACTTTTGAAAAACCATTTGCAACAAGACGATCCTTATACTTATCAATGGACCCATCAACTACGTATTTGGTTTGGTATACCACTTACACTTAACCATCTTTCTTCCTTTAGGAAGAGATAAAAAATCCCAAGTATGATTCTTCATTAAAGAAGAATAATCAACTGTCATTGCATCATCCCACTCCTATATCCCATGAGCCTTTGAAAAATATTGTGGATCCTTAGAAACTACCTGACATAAAATTATAGAACCTATCGAATGTGTGTGATGATGCCTAATGGGTGGAAGATCCTGAATGAAAGGTGTTGCCTTAGAAATTATAGTATGAGCCCGCTTAGGCATAATGAAAACATTAGTGGGAATAAGATCCTCCTCGGCATCTATAACCTCCTCAAAGAAAGGATCCTCAAGATGAGATAAAGAAAAATAATTAGGAATGGAAGAAGATGAAGAATAATGAGGTGTGAAGCGCTCATCAAATTGAACATGTGTTAGAAAAAGAACCGCATGAGTATCAATATATAAAAGTCGATAAGGTCTCATGTCCTTGCAATACCCTAGAAAAATAAAGGGTTTAATCTTCTTATCCAAATATTTCCTTTTTTTCTTAGGCACAAAGGTCCAAGCATGGCTTCCAAAGACTCGAAAAAATGAGACATCTAGTTGAGTGTTGGACCAAGCTTCGTCTGAATTCAAAATCTCAAGTTCTTTGTGTGGTGTGTGATTCTGAATGTAGTTAGCACAATTAACTATTTCTGCCTAGTAGATAGGAGGTAAATCTCTAGAATTCATCATGCAGTCAACCTTTTCCTTCAAAGTTTGATTATTTTGTTCTACTAAGCCATTCTATTGTGGAGTATGAGGAACATAATTATGGTGAATAATGCCATGAGTTCTAAATTTTTTAGAAAAATCATTGCTAAAGTACTCCCCCCATTATCAGTGCAATGGTTCTTTATGCAACTAGAAGATTGTTTCTTGACCAAAGCCTTGAAGAATTTGAAGTGTGAAAAAACATCACTTTTGTACTTGAGAAAATAAACCTAAGTACGTCTCAAGAAATTATCAATAAAGGTAAGTGCATACTTAGCTCCTTTGAAAGAGGGGGTAGGAAAAATCATCAAGTCACTATGCCAAGCTCAAGTGGTGAAGATGATCTCTTGGAAAAATTATTAGGAAATGGATCTTGGTGTTGTTTCCTTAATGCACAACCATGAAAAAATTCCTCAAGACAAGAAACTATAAGAAGACCATCAA
Organism: Taxus chinensis; assembly: GCA_019776745.2. Classification (NCBI taxonomy): domain Eukaryota; kingdom Viridiplantae; phylum Streptophyta; class Pinopsida; order Cupressales; family Taxaceae; genus Taxus; species Taxus chinensis. The sequence goes on from CM034151.1 coordinate 27,531,526, forward strand.
CCATACCATGAGTGTTCAAATCCTTCAAATATCTATAATTGAGATGTCCAAATCTCTCATGCCAAAGCTTACTCTCTAAATCTGTGTGAGAAACCAATCTTGTCCCTATAGAGGAAGTGTCATCAAAACACTCAAAGTGATATAGTCTAGAACTATGATCAACAATACCTTGAGCAACAAGTGAATAAGGCTCCAACAATGTTTGTACTTCTACCCCATGTGGTACAAAATTCACTATTTTTCCTTGTCCAGAATGAAAAATTTGATATATAGAAAGCAAATTTGAAGTGATGTTAGGAACATATAGTGCATCTTGGATACTACCACCATCAAGGTGTATGCCACATTTTCCTTTAATAGAAAGAAAGGAAGAGTCTCCAACCTCAATTTTGGAAGTAGAACTCAAACTTATAGATACAAAATACTCCTTGGAAGAAGTCATGCGATGAGAAGCACCAGAATCTATAACCCAACCATCTGAAAGTGGTGACTGAGATCTCCCAACAACATTAAGTGTTTTTCCATGATGATTATAAGGAGATGGAGCGGAGATAGAAGTTTTGTGTTTCTTGACTACATCCTCTAAGGATTTCATTCATTTATAACACCTATGTTCTTCATGACCAATACCCCCACAAAAAGAGCATGAAAAGCTAGACTTATTCTTGGATTTAGAAGACTCCTTGGGTTTAGAGTTGTTTTCTTTGGGTTTAGGAGCACTTTGAGATGGAGAAAGGGTGGATTTGGTTTTACTTTTTGGTTTTCCCTTTCCCTTAGGATTAGATGCAACTAATTCATTTTGAGAGGTAGAACACTCAAGGTTAGACAATTGGGATAGTAAGTCTTTCACAAAATGTTTCTAAGTCAGGCATTTTAAATGTGTCACTTAAGGCATCCATGCTAGAGAAAAATATAGAAGCAAAGATTTGGAATGGTCCTCTCAACTTGGATAGAATCAAGTACACACACTCTTCATATTTATTATCTCTTCCACTCCTCTTCAATTGTGTCAACAAATGCTTGAACTTGGTAAGATAATCTATAATTGTTGGAAAATCTTCCGGATTAAGAGAGGTGATCTCAATTTCAAGTTGCATGGATCTCATATGATCCAACTCCAAATAAACCCGCCAATTTCTCTCATATTTTGAAAGGAGAGTCACATTTTTCCAAATGAAACAAAAGACTATAACTTACGTAAGTTCCTATCAAACCCATACACTCATCAAATTTGCACTAGTACTGAAATTTCTCATATTTTCTAGTGAACACTGGTTGTTGTGAAGAAGTTAAATCCCATAATACTTTCCTTTCAATGATTGTTTCCATTCTTGGTTTCCATGTGTGGTAATTATGTGTTGTTAATGGATCAACACGATCTAATGAAGAGGTAGATAAAGACGACATTCTCAAAAATCACTAAAAATTGTAAGAACCAAGCAATGAAATATCTTGGCACTTTGTAATTATAGTGTGTTTCTCAAAATAAATAGTTCCAATGGAAAAATCATGAAAAAACAAGCACTTTTGTAAAAAATGGCACTCAAATCTGAGTTACCAATCAAAAGATATAAGCTTTTCAATTTTATGCTCTATTATTTATTTTAGTTGCCACTAAAACAAACTAAAATGCTATTGCCTTAACCAAAAAAATAAAATCAAAGGGGGTTGAAGTTAAACACATACTAGTAGGAATCACAACCTTTAAGCTCTCATATGACCATACCATCTAAAGATTTGATAAATCCTACAAGACCAAACTTGAGAAAACAAGGTCCAAGTTAAAGGAGTGAATCATATGATTCAATGATTCCTAAGTTATGAGACTTGGGCAGACAAGATCCAAGTCAAAGGAGGGAATCAGAAGATTTAAGAGGTTTGGAAGTACAAGACTTGGCTGGAAAATGTCCAAGTCAATGAATGTGCGATTAGATAAGTCTTTGATGAGATTGAAAGACTGCTATGCGATGTTAGAAGAAGAATATTGATATGGGGAATATGTTAAGATTCATATTCAACCATGAGTGAAAGAGTATGAGGAGAGAAGGATTGATCTCTAGATGTATAGCCAAGAGTCCTTAGATGCCATAGGGAGGAAATAATCAATGTTTCTCCTTCTAGGATAGGGAGTATTTTTTAGATGAATAATATATTATATTATATTAATAATAGTAACATGATACAAGATAATTCAACAAAAAAGTGGGTGGTATGAGAGCACGCCCTAAAACCACAAAAAAAACTAGTCCAATCTTAGGAAAACCAACAAAACAACTTAAAAAACTCCGAATCTATGCTGTTGCAACAAAATGTTGACTAGCAGATGGAGGATCATGATCATCTAGACAACCAGGACCAGGAAGGTATTTTCCAGTGTCCAATACTTCCCAATTAGAGCCTAGGGGGTCTTCATATTCATTTTCAATAGAAAACCAGTGTCCAATACTTCCCAAGGAAAGAACTAGGGGGTAATCAATATTCATTTTCAATAGAAAATGGGGGAGATGAAAAGAGCCATCTGGGGAACTTATCTAACGAAGGCAGAGGCGGGAGTCCCTACCGATCGTGGGTACACAATTCAAGGGAAACATGCGAGCCCCAACTAAGTTGATGAGATTTCAGGGGGGATCCTTAACCCTGGTGGTGAGCCGAGGGAGATAAAATTTCCTGTGGATGAGTGCGTGAAGAACGAGGAACATGATTGAAAGAGATCCATTGAGAACAACTCCGATGACCACCTCGGGGATGACCACTACAGGCTAGAGAGCGCCGAGAGGGTGAAGGTGGTTCTTGAGAAACATTACAGAGGGCATCACCCTAATGACGTAGGAGGGTCTAGAGGTGCTCCACCTCAAGGGCCACCTTATTCACTTATAATTGTATCTACAAAAACACATTGGAGATAACCATCGAATTATTATAAATAGATAAATGGTGATCAACTTCAACATCAAAAATTATAAAAACAAATTCCTTTATTTCCATATCCAAAAAAGAATTTGCCCTCTGAAATCATGCCAAATATGGGAAAATAAGTGGGGTAATATGGGATTATCTCCTAAAATAATATGTTGCCAGGTTAAAAACTCTGGATGGAATGGGCGAAAGAATGAATGAATCCAATTCCATTCTCGTTGGGATTAATAACAAAACCAAAAAAGGTGTGATAAGGTTTCCAAGTGTCCATAGAAAGAACATTTGGGATCCGAGACTCCAATCTGAACCATACAAACACCAATCAAGAGACCTTGATGTAATGTACACCACAAAAAGTGTGTAATTTTAGGTTCCACACACGTAGAAAAGACCATGTCGAATATCCTTATCCAACTAGAGGGAGAGGAGTGAAGCCTCCACCGAGTGTTGAGCTTATCAACCATGGGAAGATGTAGATAAATCCAATGATATAATTTACTAGATGAATAGTTTTGAAATGGGATATCCACGAACCATTTCCAATCCATCCACCAAGGATGATAAGAACATAACAAAATTTTATGGTTCATATGATTAGGGATAAAAGATATAATTTTATTGATACTAGCACGATCATGCATAGAAAGTTTTAATTGAGTTTTTAGCTCATTCCAAGGACACCAAGATTTGATAGCTTGTAATAAAGGTCCTAAATGGACCAAATTCCTCGCTTGAAGAGCTCGAGTGGAGGAATTCCAGGGACCTCTGCTAGACATCGATCCTAGAATTTAATGACAAGTGACCACCACAAGGAGTGTTGGTGACAAAGAGACCATTATGAAAGTTGTTGCCTTTCCATTAAAGCCATGGTTTGATTTTCTCCCATGCTTTCCAAATACTTTTGAGAACAAAATTTTTGACCACTTTGATAGGAACACGAGAAATGAGGAGATTGAAAAACCCTAAACGTTTCCAGGTTAGGCAGCCATAAGGGGAACCCTTCTCAATGCCATGGCACATAATCACTTTCCAAGCTTCTTGTCCTTCAATATTAGAATTATCCATTTGACACAAAGTGCCTTCCCTGACGCAAGATATCAATAAGGCCCATCCCTCCATAGTCATAGGGAAGAAAAAAAGTTTCCAAAGTGACTCTGTAGAATCCTTTGATAGAGGAGGCATTGGCCTAGAGAAAATATATGAGAAGATTTTCCAACTTCTACACAGATGATTTGGATGGCACCCAATAAGAAGAGTAATACACATATGTGGCTTCAAGGAATTTTGAGTGAATCTAGAATTTACTTGCTAAGGATAGTGGTTTAATGATCCAATATTTTAGATTTTTGGCCACACATTGGACAACGTACTGCCATAGCTCCACAGGTGAAACTTGAAATAAAAAGGCAATGAAAATAAATTTAAACATCCCACCATTTCCTAGCATTTTCCAATCATAAGAATCTAGCCAGGGGGCATGGGGAGGAAGGATTTCTTGTAGCATTACATTTTTCACCATAGAATAGAAGAACCAGAAGCCAAATAGAAAATGTCCAGTGAACTGCATGGAATTGCAAATGTTACTTTCATCCTCAATTAAAGTAAGGAAATAATTATTCGTGAAGTGGCCATTGAGTAATTGGGAGTTATCCATAGAAGGCAACACAATTCCATTGACAAGCTCTTAGTATTTGGATTTGGAAAGTAGATATCCAATAAATTCCACCGCGAGAACATAAAAAGTAGGCACTAACGGGAAACCTTGGAGTAAGGAATGAAAGAGGACAAAATGAGCTGAACTATGGCCATTTATGCTGATTTGGGATGAGGCATTAACAAAGAGCATTTTGATGGATTGAATGAAAATAGGGCCAAATCCCAAAGCGTGAAGCATGGCAAGAATAAATGACCTTTCTATCTTGTTGCAGGCTTGAAAGGAATGATAAGAAGAATGTTCCAAGCTGTGATCTTAGATGATAATAACACACCACATTAAATTTGTAAAACAAAAGATCTAAAATACCATATATAGAAATCCATCATAATCCATAATGATCAATACATTACAATACAATGACTTTAATTACTCAATAATAAAGATGTACATATAGGAGGAGGGAAGTGCAACTGCTACCTAAATCAGTGGTGAAGAACTACAACTAACTGATACTGATAGTTAAGTTAACTCCAGAAGACTAGTAAGTTAACTCCACATAACTGAGAAGCTAACTCAACAAAGCTAATAAGCTAATTCCACACAACTAGTAAAGCTAGCCCAAAAAATGTAGCTAACACAAGTGTAAGAATTATCCTAATAAATAAATAAAAGGATAAATAATAACCTACACTAACACCCTCCCATAAGAATAGCTTAGGTGGGTGAAAAAGAAGATGGGTCCCAACAACAAGGCCTAATGAGGTACCCATGTATAATAACTGAGAAAATTAGACACCGCAAGGTACCCAAAACCAATAATAAAAAAATAGGGAGAGAAAAATTCCACTACAAGATATACTCAGAATCTCGGCTCCAAAAACTCGTACAATGCTGAAGAAGTGTGGTGTGCACTGTGGTCTGAATCCACTACTCGATCATATAACTTAAAAAAATGACACTTAGCTTCACTAGAATAGCTCTATGCAAGGAGGCCGTCAATGGAGTGATGACAAAAATGAAAAAAAAATACCAAACATAATTTGATCAATTGTTACAAATAGGTGTGCCACGATAAAAGAACAACAAAGGAAACAAGGCAAGGGCATGAGATCCAAATAAATAGGAGTGCCACGATCCAAGAAAAGGCAAGGTAACAAGGCAAGGACACAAAATATGAAGAAGCACGATCAACTGCTACAAATAGGTGTGTCACGATCCAAGAACAATAAGCAAGGAAACAAGGCAAGGACACGAGATCTAAATAAATATGAGTGCCACAATCCAAGAAATTCCAAGGTAATAAGGCAAAGACATGAAACCTGAAAAATTAGTATCAACACTACACCCTCATATACTGCTGAATGAGTAGAGTGATACCATAGATTTGTATGAGTTTCCAAAATCAACTACTCGAACACTGACAAACTAACAATGGGCTTCACCATAATAGCTCCCCCACAAGAGAGACTGTCAACATGCTAAAAAAAGTGTCGAAAATACAGATCCAAAATATCTCAACAAACAAGAGAGTTACAAATGTATACACCCATAGATACAAGAATGCAACACCCAAAAGTTTAGGATGCCGGGCTCAATCGAAATTGCATCCACAAGTGATTACAACACCCTCCCAAATTTGACACTTTATAATTAAGTGCATGTAACTATTATAATGAGTAACAATACCTTTTACATTTGAAATATGTGTATACAAATTTCACCAATGCGTAGATCTAAAAAAAATACACAATTTCAAAAAAAATCACCTTAATCCAAGCTACAGATCAAATGTTATGAGCTCTAGAAGGTTCTCCTATTAAAATAATATTTTAATGCTGATGTTTTTTTAAAGGTACACGTGACACCCAAATGTCCAAAGGGTAAAAGAGTGCATCCACACGATACATAGTTGAGACCAAAGGATAAATTCTTTCACCCAAAACCTAAATGTCCAGAGGGTAAATCATTACATTCATAGGATACACGTCAATATCCAATGGGTAAAAGAATGCACCCAGAGGGTATAGATCTGCGTCTAGTGGATAAAAGACTACATCCAAAACATAAATATCCAGAGGGTAAAAGAATGCATCTAGAAAGTACACATTTTATATCAGATGGATAAAAGAATGCACCCAGAGGGTACATATCTGCGCCTAGTGGATAAAAAACTACATCCAAAAAGAAAATATCCAAAGGGTAAAATAATGCATCTAGAAGGTACACACTTATATCCAATAGATAAAAGAATGCACTCAGAGGGTACAGATTTGCGTCCAGTGGATAAAAGATTGCATTCAAAACAGAAATATACAGAGGGTAAAATAATGCATTTGGAAGGTACATGCTTATATCCAATGGATAAAATAATGCACCTAAAAAGTACAATTGTTAATACAAACTTTGACTACAAATATCTCTTTTTCTGGCACCTGTATCAAAGAACAAAGAGAAACCCAGAAATTTTCTCGAAAAACCTAGAAAGCAGATATACTTTTTGAGTCAAAAAATATGTCTGTACATAATTGTACGGATTTTTGGAGAAATGTGCCAAAAACCCTTAAAAATGTCCACATTTGACTGTCTCAAAATATGGTCGAGTTTATAGTCAATTCTATGGTTTTGACACCTTCCAAATCCAATGGCACACTCCATTTTGCATAAAAATGCATGTTGCAGAAAAGTGATAACAAATTCTGAATACATGAAAATATTTAATGTTTTTCTATTTATTTTAGTTGGCACTAAAACAAAATAAAATGATCTTGCATTCACCACACAAATAAAATGAAAGGGCGTTGGAGTTAAGCACCTACTAGTAGGAATCAAAAACTTAATTCCTCATATGACCATACCATATGACCAGGGGCTAAGGATTTCAATGGGTGTATAGCCTGTTGATCTTAGGGTTTTGCCACCTTCCAAATCTAATGGAAGGCTCTGTTTTGCATAAAAACGCACACAACAACATAATATGAACAAATCCTAAATATATGAATATATAAAAAACATTTTTTTGTAAAATAAAACTTACTGACGGATGTCAACAACAATCTCCTGCTCTGATACCATAAAATGAATGATAATCATATCGTACCAAGCCAAGAACTCAGATGTTATTCAAACACCATAATCAATAAGATAAAAACAATTCGCGACAAGAACTTTAATAAAACCTTTGCAAACAAATGAGCAACAATATCATTTATTATTATGGAACTCAATGAAATACAATGAGAATGAGCCTTGCTTATATAGGCAAGAAATAACAATCTAAGAACTAGTCAAGGTCGTAGATCAAGCCATAAATCAAGGAAAGAACTAGTCAAGACCATAGATTTAGGAAAGAACTAGTCAATATCATTGATCAAGGAAATAACTATACCTAATATCTAAATAAAATAAAATAAAATAAATATCCACACACATAAGTAGGTGAGGATAAATATAATAAAGGTAAATAAAGTACCTAGGTGAACATGAGCCAAGGTAAATACCTACTCTAACACTTACTCCATTTATTTACTATATTTACATGTTGTTTTAGATTAGATTAATTACACATATCCCCCACATTTTAGTTAATCAATTAACATGGTGGAGTAGAAAGTTACCAAGTGGTCATCCAAACCCCTTTCTTTGCCAGGAAAATTCCAAGTTTACACTAAGATCCTTATTACTAGTCATGTCTATTACTCTGCGTGTTAGTGCCCTTCTCGCACTTCGTTCGCCTGACTTGCTAGGCCACTCCTAGAATTTTCATGGTACTAGTTTTCACAGAGTTCTTGGGAAGTCCATTGCCTACCTCATGATCAAGATGGCATGGGGATCATTGATGTCTACCGAAAAAGTGTTGCCTTATGCACCAAATGGGTGATCTGGTGTTTATCGGGTGATTAGGCCTAGAAAATCTTATTGCGCCATTGCATTGAATCTAGAGCCCCTTATGGCAAGAAGTGTTGGAATAATATTGGGTTACATACTATTATTATCACTTACGCTCCTGTCCAAATTACAAGTATTTTTGTGGCTAAAAGTATATGGAAATCCTTCGAGCTAGTTAAGCCTTTGATGCACTAGGTTGGCGATGGTTTTCGCACAGGGATCTCTTTTAATTCTTAGAATATTTGGTGGTATCCTATCATCACTGACAGTACCCTTTCACTCATTGAAACTTCAGGCATCAAAGCAATCTGGTTCTATCACAAGGGAATTCATACCATTTAGGATTTAGTGGACTGCAGAGACTGGATTTCTTAGCTTGAGATCAAGACAAAGTTCAATCTTGCCAATTCGGATCTTTCGTCTATCTGTGGAATTCAAGTGCTCCTGCCGGATGTTATGCTCCATAAATTGGGGCTTCAACCTCTTGCAGCTTGGTGGCATGATTGGCGGTGGAATCAGGAAATTACCTTCCTCCGTTGCAACACTCAAATCATGTACTAGTTACTGAGCCCACTCTCACTAGCCATTGATAAGCTAAATTCTCAGTGGGGGTTGCACTCTGCACATTCCACCTGGCTTCGCCGGATTTCCCGTACTGGAACTCTCTTCTTAAGCCTAAAGTTAACCACTTTCTTTGGTGTCTTATTTACCAAGGCTTTTTTGTGGGTGAAAGGCTTAGTCATATTGGCATCCCTAATCCTAAATGTCCTTTTTTCTTTCAACCCGAGTCGTTAAAACACCTCTTTTGGTCCTGCCCCCAGGCTCAGACGATATAGAAGTGGATACGTTCTTTATTCCAACCTTATCACCATGAATTCTTCCCTTGGTGCTTAGCCTTATTTGGTGATTTCAATCCTTGGCCTCGATACATTAATTCACTTTGGCATTTGTTTCGTGCATGTATTATGTTTCATATTTGGAAATCTCGCAAGGATTTAATTTTCAAGCATGATCAATTTGTTACTTGCTTTTCTACTAATGATAAAGTGATTATTTTGTCTAATGTGCACATTCCGATTCAAGCTCAAGCTGCCAAAGTTGCCCTGGAGTTTGCGCATCTGCAGGAGCTTCTTAATCACTAGGGAAGTGTGCCTTACATTATGAGTTGGGTCCCTCCGGATCCTCAACTGCCACCATCTCGGCCATCGCCACCTCGACGACCACCTCTTGCAGGGCCATGTCGGAGGATCCGCTTGCGCAACCACCATTCTGCCTCTCCTCGGGGCCGCCGTTCAGCCCCGTCCTCTCAAGAGTATACAACATGTTTACAAAAAGATTATAACATAAAAACTATACGAAATGATATTCAATGTTTTCCTATACTCAATATTATGAAGCTTACAAATATATATAGGAAATGCACTTCCTATATTTTAGGAGGTTGCTGCAACTCTTCCAATTCCCTTAAACTATTTACGTGGGTTGTTACAACCCCATGAACAACTTCACTAATATTATAATAATAATCACGTGAGCATTAAACAAATGTATTCCTAACATTCCCCCCTTAGTGTGAACACGGGGAAAACTTACCTTCGTACTTGCACCTGCTTTCATGATTAGGTGATTTTTACTGCAGAGTGATCACAAATCCGTTGTATGGTTTTCAAACAGTTAACCACAAACTGAAAATGGTGGTTTTCAATTGGAGTACCGTAAACCAAAAATAAAGGTTTTCAAGTGGTTTACCTACAACCACATCATGATGTGCAAACTACTATTTTCAACCCTCATCACATTTCACAGCAGGGAATAACATAGGAAAATCTTCTCACACATTACAAACTAAAAAACTGGAAATGGAACATTGGATCATGTTCCCCCCCTCAATGAGAAATTTCCACTTATTTCACAAACCAGACAGGAATACTGTAAATTGCAACACATCACACACAACTGGAAGCAAACACACAACTAAAAAAAATGTGCCACCAAACCTTTGATGTGGCCTCGTCGTTGGCGACTGTTAAGAGGTCATTGATTGATCTCAAACTTTCGTTTGCCTCCGTCCTCCGATTTCACACTGATAGCTCATCCGGATTTGATCATGAAGCTCAGAGAATATTCTCCTGCAATTTGGACATCGGGTTACACTGAAAATACATCCAGCTAAAAGTGAGGCAATTTTTTTTTTCAGAAGTTTTACAATGACTTATATTTGACAAGGACACTATAATAACTCTATCGACAATACAAGTCTAAATGACTTACAACATAGACTATTTGAACCAAGATTTATAGTAAAATGATAATTACAAATCTAAACAATTAACACAAATAAAAATAAAGTTAGAGACTTCCTAAAGACTCAAACTACTAATATCTTTTGATGACATGAAATTCACAATGACAATACTTGAGTGCAAAAATGGATGAGACTTTGAGACTATTTATAATGATAAATTTTGACTTACAAGAATGATAGACTATATGACTTTATGAGACGTACTTTAAATAACAAAAACATTACTCAACTAACTATCTTTAATTTTACAAATGACAATTATAACAATTAAGGGATTTTTTTGACTTTAACTATGTACCAAACAAACTGAAAACTCATGAACTGAAGACTTAATACGTGTCTTCTTCCATGGTGTAAATTGTAGCAAGGTATGTGGCATTTGTATCCTTGAGACAATAAAAGAAAAAAATATTCACAACATGCAATTGTTTCCACGTGGAGAGTTGGGGTGGATGTCAGGTACATGTAAGTGATGAGCTCGTTGTCCAAAATCTTGTGTAGGAGAAAATTCACAGGCGGTGAGCTCTGAACGGATCATGAACAGTGAGGAGGCAAGTTGACCATGCTATTGCAGCCACTAATATCAACACAACTTCCAAATATAGTGATGGCAATGGGGCGTATTCAACGTACCGAGTCTGATGATATTACTTCAAATCTGCAATAGACGAGCTCTGACACAAGGAAGAAGCTTAGATATTTAATCTTAAATCTGCAATAGATGAGCTCAGGCATAAGGAAGAAGTTTAGAGCTCTGACACAAGGATGGATGGCTAAATTAGCCAAATGCATGAGGCACTTCACAAAGCTCAAGAATATCACCAACAAAGAAATAGAAACAATGAAAAAATAGAGTAGTCTATTTTGAAACCCGTTCTCAATACCAAATTACTAACAATAAGTATCGACATCAATCTTAACCTCTGTAAATCTCAAGAAAGCAATCACCGCCAGTAATAAAATAAAACTAAAAGATCTTCTAAATGACTCTCATTGTTTTTGTTGCATTGCTCTGATACCAAATCAAGAGTATACAACAAATTTACAAAGAGATTACAACATAAAAACTATACGAAATGATATTCAATGTTCTCCTATACTCAATATTATGAAGCTCTCTCTCTCTCTCTCTCTCACACACACACACACACACACAGGAAATGAACTTCCTATATTTTAGGAGGTTGTTGCAACTCCTCCAACTCCCTCAAACTATTTACGTGGGTTGTTATAACCCCATGAACAACTTCACTAATAATATTATAATAATCACGTGAGCACTAAACAAACGTATTCCTAACATCCTCCTCTAGACCTAGTTGGAGCTCACCGTCGAGGGGAAGGGCGTTGTCAACTCTCTGCAATGGGGATCTTCGCCGTTGGCCATGCAAACCATCGCTGACTCTCCTCCTCCTGGTTGGGGTATCATGGTGCCGTTACAAATGTAGTTTCTTGATCACGACGACTGGCAGGTGGATTCTCCTTCGACGGGGCCCTCTAGTGGAGTGTTCATCCCTCCTTGGGATGATCCTCCCCCTCCTCCCGGTGCAACGACTTGAGCTTGATCGTGGTGGTTGTGTCTTTTCTTTTGTACTCTCTGGTTTCCCGTTGACCGTTTTGATGTAGCCCTTATAGTGTTTTTTGACTTTATTGGTGCCCTTGTAACATTTTGTGGGACCGTGAGTTATCCGATCGCCCCTTACTATATAACTCTCGGCAATTCCAATAGTGTAAAAATAGAAGTCCCATATTTTAATGTTTGGCCAACCTCACCGACGGTTATGCCATACTAATATTCAAACCACATTGGAAACTCAAAAATAAAACAAAGTCAAACATAGGCGCGTGTCCCGCCCGTTGAGTTCGTTCCATCTTTGGTCCAGCTAGGATACTTAAGTAAAAGAAAAACAAACTCAATACCAAGCCAGTTACATTTTCTGTCCTTCACGTAAAAGAAACCCTTTGTCACCTTCGCCGCTTAACTTTAGCGCCCTTTATCTCTAATACGACGATCACAAATCACCTAGGGTTTTTTTTAACAGAACTAGACAAAGCAGTCAGTGGCGCAGATTCTGGGGAAATCATGAACTAGACAAACCAGTCAGTGTTGCAGATTCTGGGGGAATCATGAAGGACGACAGAAAGAGCTCAAACTCAAAGGTATTTTGCAGCAGGGATCGGCTTTTTTTTAGTTGATGAAGAAGATTTCAAGAAAATGGAGTTTCCTGCCGTATTGATGGATTCTTTGCCGCGTGTTGGCGAGCTCGAATTTCGAATGTTCGTTACTTTGTTTCAAATTTGAATCATTCGTATTGCGGAGTGAATGTTTCAGGGGGCCCAGCAGTGGGGGGTCGAGGCGCGGCAGGGCCGTTTTACATTCCTTTGCCAAGTTACCTACCTCTTTTGTTTTCTGCTCAAGAAAAATTTGTCTGCCAAATTGTGGACCAAGCAAGTCCGTGGAATGGGAAATGAAATCTGAATTCTCGAGGTTTGGCTGCGCCGATGTATTCAATCTTTAAAGCATTGCATTTCGTGTCGCATTTCTCTTTTTTTGGAGTCGAATTTAAGTGATTTCAGGCTTGGAATCTAATATTGTGTAAAGATTGCAAAGGTCTGGTCTGTTTTAGTAGATTTGTGAAAACAGCCACGGGAGGTTTGAGCATTGTGCATGCTTGGTCTATTTTAGTAGGTTTGTCCAAATCAATTGCTGCTGATTCGCGCGTTGCGGATTTTCGTTTTATTTTTTTGGCAGATTTGACGGAAATAACGGATGGCGAATTTGAGCTTTGGGCGAATCGATCGGGATAGGCATGCTAATTTAAGAAATGCTATAAATAAGTGTGAGTTTTGGAATTGAAGGCTAGTTGAATACTGGAGCTTTTTATCAGCCAACTGATCGGCGATAGGGTTATTCTTTGTGGATGGTCTGGATTGGAGAATGTAATCGTGCATACAGGACGGCAGATAAGGGTTTCAGTGGAGGAACTAGCATACGTTTTGTTTTTTGGCTTGGATTGTGAAAGTAGCTTCAAAATTATGTGGAAATAAGGGTTTTGTTTAGTATGGAAGGTGGAAGTGGTTTGATTTCCTTTCTCAATGTCTCTTCTGGACGACTAATCCTGCAACAGCTTCTGCTAAGATCACTGATATTGGAATGGATGCATGTTCTTATTCAAGCCTTCTATTCTAGTGCCCCGTTGTCTAGATGCTGTATCGCTTCTGCTGCTGTTACTTTTTTAGGGTTTGATTGTCATTCTGGTTACATAGATTGTGAGGAGTGTCACTCATAGCGTGCTTCCAGGCGGGTAAGGCTCGGTGGGCTGATTGTTTGCGAAAATGCCAGAAGGTAAAGTAGATGGCGAAGGAAGCTCTTCCTCGGCGGAGCCACCAGACGAGAATGAATTTGTGGAAATTGATCCTACTGGGCGATATGGCCGGGTGAGTAAATTTGCATGGTTTACTACATTTGTTTTTCCTGTTAGATTTACAAATGCATGTATTACGGTTTGCAATTATGACAGCCTGTTTTAGTTTTAATATTTTCTTCCAATACTTTTACAAATAGTTGTGTTAGAGTTAGCAGCTATTTGCAATGATGCGGTGTATTTTTTTTTTTTTTCACCCAATACTTGTACAAATAGTTGTATTAGAGCAGCTAGGGCCTTGTGTTCAATTTTTTTTGTCACTAAACCCTCTGACTTATTGCTTCGAAATTTTTGATCTGGCATTCCCTACAGTAAGCTATTTGCAAATAGTCTTGATTTGTGCATTTCTGTTTGGTGTTATAATGACAATCTTATTTGTGGTAATTAAACTTTACAATGATGCAGATACTCTTTATCTGCTGGAAAACTTTCTCAGTCACAGATCACTTCATTCGGTTGTGTCAACTTTTGGCCTTGTTTTTATTATCCTGTCCTTGTCACTATTCAATATTTTTTCAAAGCTAATTCTCTTATTTTTACATTTGTCTATGCACAGATATATATTTTGTCATCATGCATGCTCTTCTTTTGGCAGTTTTTTCTCGGTACATTCCCATTTGTGAGCTAACCTTCTGTTTAGTTACCGTGGGGTATCCCATGTCAAATATACCCCAAACTTTCCCTTGATCTCTTCTGTTGGGGTACGCCATAACCAAGGAGTTGGATATGGTATCTCACCCAGTTTTAGCACTTTATCATGTCTAGTGAGGATTTGAACTTGGGATTTTGCTTTGAAACCCCACACTTCACCACTTGAGCTCATCCCATTTGACATCATACATGCATGTTATGTTGTTGCTATTGGAAGATTGATCATTTTTGTGACCTGATTACCCAGTTTGGACTGAATCAGTTTGATCCTGTTCTTTTTCTCCCTTGCAATGAAATGAAGATATTTTTGTTGTCTTCTTCAGAAGACCCAACAGGACCAACGAGACATTTCAAATTATGCGAATAACACAAATTATATGACTTATACAGTTCTATATGTTTTATGAGATTGCTACGGAAGAAAGTATTGTTACAATACACAAATCTAATTAATAGTTTAGCTTCTTTCCTCCCCATGCCATTGAGAACGCGAGTAATGTATGCAGTTCATCTTCACTACCTGCCTATGGCATAGAAGGAACATATAATTCATCTTCACTACCTGCATATAGCATAGGAGGAACTTATAGTTGTCTTGGCTCAATTGTTAAATAATGAAAACTGGTCCTGGTTCTACATGTTTGATTATTTTTCTTTATTGTCAATATTATTTTTATTTTGTTAGCAAGCCTAGATACATCCTTGAAAACATTAGCATCTCTGCCAGTAATGTTAGAGTTCCCACTTATATAATCTGTTGTTTATTATAGGTACTGATTTGGATGTCTAATCTTTGTCTCTAGTGTTCCATCTCTGTCTAATGTGCTTGGTTAGAAACAGAAAACATTATTTTGTTATTGGCTTTTGATTAATCTAGTCAGCTAAACTTTAATCATTAAGCAAGATGTCTTTTTCTTTGATCTAAACTCTAATGTCTCGTCTCTGGTGTAAATAATGCAGTACACTGATGTGCTGGGTAAAGGCGCATTCAAGACTGTGTATCCTTGTTTTTCTTGTTTTTTGGTATCGATACAATGTCACTATTTCATTTGAGGGTGGGTTTGTATTGTTTACCTCTCTGTTTTTCCCTTAATTTTTTGGTACAGCTACAGGGCATTTGATGAGGTTGAGGGGATAGAAGTGGCTTGGAACCAAGTGAGGATTGATGAACTTTTGCAGAATCCTGATGATCTAGAGAGATTGTATTCTGAAGTGCATCTGTTGAAGACCGTAAAACATAAGAATATTATCAAGTTCTACAATTCATGGATAGATGATAAAAACAAGACTGTGAATATCATAACAGAGATTTTCACATCCGGCACTCTGAGGCAGTTAGTTTTTCAAAATTCCCTGAACCCTAAATGCTTATAGAGTTGCATTAGATTTAGCTTTTACTAAAATTAGTGAGAAGCATTGATAGTATTATTACGCTCATTTTAGCTATTATGGACATCATTGTGGAGATAAACATGTTGACCTAAACTTTTGTGCAGATATCGGAAGAAACATAAACATGTTGACATGAAGGCTGTCAAGGGTTGGGCAAGGCAAATTCTGCGGGGTTTACTTTATCTCCACAGTCATAATCCTCCAATTATTCACAGAGACTTAAAATGTGACAACATTTTTGTTAACGGTAACCATGGTGAGGTCAAAATTGGGGATCTTGGTTTGGCCACTTTACTGCGGCAGGCACATGCTCATAGTGTTATTGGTAAGTTTTATTTATATGTTTTGCCTTTCATTTGGTTGATGTGTGCACTCTCTAAGGGTGGTAATCATTGGGTCTAATTAAGTTTAGCATCTGCTATCTTTAGGAACACCTGAATTTATGGCTCCAGAACTTTATGAAGAAGATTATAATGAACTGGTTGACATCTATTCATTTGGTATGTGCCTATTGGAGATGGTGACTTTTGAGTATCCATACAGTGAATGTAATAATCCAGCACAAATTTATAAGAAAGTGACATCTGTAAGTTCTTCTCTTCTCTTGCGATTAATTTGCTGTTAATAAAAACATGTGATTAATGTTTACTTAGTGAAGTCTGACCATTACATCCAGGAATAACTTTGTTTATTCGGATGCTTTCCTCAGGGTATAAAGCCTGCTGCCCTGAATAAAATAAAAGATGCACAAGTAAAGGCATTCATTGAAAAATGTCTTGTAGCAGCGCCCTATAGGTTGCCTGCAAGGGAGCTTTTGATGGATCCTTTTCTCCAATGTGATGGCAGCAAAGATTCTACAGATTATATGCAAGTTGAAGCGTCCGTTATGCCTCCAGCAGAAGATTTTGAAGAACCATCCACCATTCGAGGATCAGGGTCTACCTCTGTGCATCTTGATGGATCATCAGTTTCTAATGATGCGACTGCTGTTTCTCATTCCATATCTGGATATATTTCTGGGGATAGTGACAGGGAGTCCAATCCTTCATCTGGTTCCCAGATAGAGAAAAATGACTATAGTCCGCCCTTGCCTTGCTTGGAAGTGCGAAGCTTGACAAAGAGTAAAGACATGAAATTAAAAGGGAAGAAAAAGGATGATAATACCATATCCCTAAGATTCCGCATGGCCGATGATGGAGGTAACCTGATCATAGTTCCTTCTGTAAGACACTGATTTGTGGTTGAATCTTTTCTGGTCTCAAATTGTGTGTTATCTGCATATTTTATGGGCTTCAAGGTTTAGATTATGCTAGACAGAGCAAATAACTAAGTTCTGTTTTGCAGGTCATGCGAGAAATATCCATTTCCTATTTTTTTTAGACAGTGATACAGCTTTGAGTGTTGCAAGGGAAATGATTGAGCAACTTGATCTGCCAGATCTAGATTTGACACAAATAGCAGAACTAATTGATACCCTGATTGCTGGGATAGTACCTCAATGGAAGTCTGGCCTTTCTACTGATGAAACCGACCACATAAATGAAAACGCTGCTGAGAATGTTTCTGATGAATCCCATTTGGACGGGGTTGATAAGAATGAAATGGAAAGATTGCTTGATTCTTTTCCTGTTGCGGCTATCACTACAAAAGGTGAGGATATAGAAACTGAAGCCTCTTTGCTTAACCCAATTCCGGTCCCAGAGTGCATCTCTGTAGAAAATTCTTTGCCAATCAGGTGTGAAGGTAATGTGCATGGGAGATTCGAAGAATTCATGTATAATCCCAGCGGTTCTGATTTCTCTCCTACAAGCTCAATTGCACCTCTTGTACAAGTGGGTGAAGATCAGGCTTCTCAAGTTTCTTTGACATCAGAGGCTGCTATTCTGGGATCACTTCATTCTGAGATCTTTGGCTGTAGTGATGTGGTTAGAATGGACACCTGCATGCCATCTGACTGTGTTGTTGATTCTGGTAAATATGATAACTGTGAAGTTCTGGATCAAGATACTGGTACTGAAGACCAACTACATTTGTCTGAGAGTGAAAAGAATGGGGACTCGGGAAGTTCTTATTGTCCTTCTGAAGACAATTCAAATTCTTTAAAAGGTCTTGTAGACGACATGCCATCTTTCAAAAGTAACCCTTCTTTCTTTGTGGATGCTGAAGATGAAGAGTTACGCACACAGCTGGAGTTGGCGGAACTCCGGTATCAGAATGAACTGCAAGAGGTTCACAGTAGGCATGAACTAGCTGTGGATGAAATTAAAAGGGCTTGGAATCAGAGGAAGAAGTTATCATCTGTTTATTCTAAATCTTCTGGTTCTTCTGAAAAACAACAGAATAGTGGTCATTTGTCACCAATAGGGGTCCTTGAGCCCAAAGTTACATTTAAAGATGTTAATAGTGAATCCCAGCCCAATGTTCTTGAAAATCCTGGAAGGATCCCTCTGAGTTATGATGTGCATCTGGACATATCCTCTATTGCAAGAGTTACAGTTGGCAATAGTTCGGTTCTTTCTGTATCTGGAAATGAAGGGTGCAAAAGAAACGGAGAAGTGTTTTGTACAGATCAGATGATGGATATGTTGAATACTTCCAATGGTAAAGTCTCCATTCTTGAGTCATGTTGTCGTTTATCTAGTGTGGGAAGTTTGCAGGCAAAGCATTCTGCAGGTACAAGAATTGGGTGTGATGAAGCTATTATTGTTAAGATGCATGATTGTTGCAATGATTTGCAAGGCTCACATCTGACAGCAAACAAACAATCCAAAGAAATTCCAAGTAGCGAGTGTCCTGTAACAGCTCATATTTGGAGGCCTCCTGGGATGTCTTCAGGTACCTGTGAAGAGAGCTTTTCTCATTCTTTAGCAATGGTTAGAACAGAATCAAGAACAGCTTCTCCTCTATTGGGTATTGATTCACTTGACTTGAGTGGCAAAGTTCTAGCAAATGGAATACCACTCGGTAATCAGCTATTGCTAGACGGTGGGGTTACTGGGTCTATTGAGTGTGAAGCATCTCCTTGTATATTGAAGATGGTTCATCAGCAGAGCAAAGACTCTGCAGCTGTACATTCTGTTCCTTGTTTAATAAATAAGTCAGTTTATGCAAGCCATGCATCAGTTTCAGAACTGCCATGCAAATTGCGAATGGTAGAAAGGGAGAAGCCTCTATCTGCAAATATTGCGAAATTGAATTGTCCCCCTAACGGTCCAGAGTCACGTCAAAGCATCAAAGTTGTTGTGGATCCGGCTGCAGAGCAACGGAGAAAGGAGCAACTTCAAAAATCAATTGCTGAATTAGAAGCAAAGACACTGGAGGGCTTGAAACACTCTAATGGTTATTTGATTGGCACTGTCCCGAATAAGAATGCTGGTGCAAAATCGATTCGAGGATGAATATTGCTTACCCACCTGATCCAAATTTGTTCAGAATCATGAATCTTACTGAGGTTTGATGCTTGTTTAGTTTTTAACATGTATTCTGGTTAATTGAGTATCTTTTGAGCTGGTTTTTATATATCATTAGTCGTCAGATCAAAGTGTGTAATTATGTCTAGCTTTGTTGTTCTTTGAGAAAGACACGTTGTATTTGATCTGTCTGCATTTTGCAGTAAACTCCAGCACCCATTCTTTTGGATGGAGCATATAATTTCATTGGGGACTCTTTGTAAAGGGCGAAAAACCTTGATCTGTAAAAGACCAATTATTTGAATACATAATCTCATTGTTCTACTATGTTACTGTGCATCTGGTAGATTGTCCTATTTATGATAAGTGATGTTTGCAATCTGTCTATGCTCACCCCCAAGTTGTTCATCATCAAAGTTTTCTGTTATAACTTTTGAAAGTGATTGTCTCCATTCTATGTAGTTTCGGCATTTATGTTTACTTACTCGGACCGTGAGAAATGATTGGTGATAGGCCATAATTGGTGCAATATCTTCTTCTGATAGCTTTTGGTATGCAATTGCTCTGAATTTGCAGCATTATTTCTATGAGTGGCTTTGCAACATGATTCTCTTGCAGTTGAAATTATTTGTGCCGAAGCCTTAACTATGGATGTTGCAACTGCGATGGGACTCCAAATAATCAATGAAGGGTTCCCGTATACCAATTGCAATTTATAGTTGGTCATTTTATGACTGTCATATATTGATGGAAGAAATTAGCAGAAGCTTGACAGAACTAGCTTGACAGAACTAGAACTAAATAATGTGTGAAGTCTGTAAGATGCACGTACCTGTGGCTTAATTTTGCCTCTAGTAATTTTATCAAATTTTCTTCAACCACTTTCCATGTTATCGATAAATTTTTCTTTAATAATTGAATCGAGATATCTATCAATTACAGGGTACAATACACTTAAATCTTCAAAAAAACAGTGTTTTTGCAGGTTTTGGAGATCCAAGTGGTATACATCTAAGTCAAGAACTTTGGCCAAAACTATCCAGGTGCTAAACCAACTTATTTAAGCAAAGCCTCTTAAAATATATATCATTCAATTCACATCCATGGGGGTTTTCTTCTTGACATCTTCAGATCCTTTCAAATTCTCTATATTTACTTTTCCAGCTTCCTTGCTTGGCTTCTTCATGAGATCTTGGTTTCTTCTCTTTCATCCTCATGGTTTATCTTCTCAGCTTCTGCAAGTTTTTCTGAGTCACTTGCATCTTCAGGGCTTCATAATTTCCAGTCAACTCTAGGTTGTATGTAGAATTAAGATTGTTGGCGACTGGAAGTTTCTCTGGTAAGGAGAAAATCCAATTATGTCCTGTTCAAGCGACAATACCATTTGGGCTTTCTAATCAAATAAACACCAAACATGTTCATGGAGAAAATATGACGGATTGGAAAGAGAGTCCCTTGTTAGGTTGACTAAAGTCATGCCTTCTCACTTGCCAAAAGCCAGATGTGTACATTAATGTATATTGAAAGACGTGATTCCCAAAAAAGTTTTTAATTTTTTTTTTCATGGAGAAAATATGACAGGGATTGGAAAGAGAGTCCCTTGTTAGGTTGACTAAAGTCATGCCTTCTCATTTGCCAAAAGCCAGATGTGTACATTAATGTATATTGAAAGACGTGATTCCCAAAAAAGTTTTTAATTTTTTTTTTCTCATATTACTTTTTATTTATAATTATATTACATCTCTAAAAATAATCTCCTCCATGCCCCTTATGATATTTGACTTCTAGCTTTGGAGTAAATTATTACCTGTTTTCATTTTATATTACATTAGCCAAAGAGTCTGCGACCCGATACTTGCTTCCAAGGCAATATCAAATTGAATTTGAACTAAATACTTTGTTATTCCAAAGACTTCTTCAGTAAGAGTCTGGTCTCCAATTGGAGTATCTCCCTTGAATCCATATCCTCTACTGCAATAGTTGAATTTTCTCCCATAATTAAATATCTGCTTCATACTTCAGTAGTAATTTTAAGTTCTTTGATGAGAGCTTCCATTTCTGCTATGATTTATGTCCCATCTTTCTCTGAATTTTGACCTAGTACATCACACTATCAAAAAACAGAATTGTAAAGCACATTAGAAGCGACATGGAATTAGGTATTTGTGTGGAATAAATAGTCTTTGTTTAAATATTGTAACGAGTAATAATTATTTACCTTTTATTCCATGATATCCTACTAGTATATATTGTAATGATTGGGCACAAGGATGTGGCCTGATGGTGGGGCCCGAGTGCTTGCCAGCCAGCCACCCAGGTTCTAATCCCCCAGGCCCCAAGGAACTGGTTACCCTTGCATTTACACTGCCGGTTGGGAGGACTCGCCCTGCAATAGTGCGCCACGAAGTGGTGCGCCACAAAGTATGCCAGGTCGCTGGGTCATTAACTCCTGTAGTATCAAATTTTTTATAATCTTGTGGAAAACTGCCCAAGGCTGAAAGACAAGAACTCGTCAGATCTGCTCCATAAAACTTTGCCTTCATAGAAAAACTACTAGAGCTTTTATACCAATTCGAAGATTTATGGATGCTTCATTAAAACTGTTAAGAAGTTTTGCATTAATTATTATTAGAAATTATTGTTACAGATATACTTCAAGTGTAACTAGGACTGATCTTGAGACATACATACTATCTAAAGCCTATTTTGCATGAGATTGCATAAAATTGATACCAGATCAAGAGTATGTCAAAAAACCCGCTAAAACATAAGCTGCCAACCCTGCTGAAGCTTAACATCTTATCTGTCACGACTCTATATCATCATCTTGAAATAGGCAACCGATTGATTTTAAATCATCAGTGATCGCTATGCTTTCCCTTTCCAAAAGTAGATGAAGAAGATCATCAATGATATCTAGCCACCTGTTAATCTGCTCATTGTCGGTTGATAGAATGGTCTGTTCACACATTCCTTCGGATTATAAGACTTTACTGTTTAATGCAAGATGCAAGAGAACCCTCTTACTACAACAAGAAAATTCTTGCTAGATCATGATTGTTACAATAGAATGTGTTGTTCCTTTTATTCAAGAAGATTTTATTCATGTTTACCACTTCACCCCGCAAAATCCAACCAGCATCCATTTAGAAATATACGTTTCTATATTCAAGAGCGACTTCACTTCTTCAAATTCTCATACTCGGGGATCGTAACCAATCCTCCATGGCACTAATCATCTGATTCCCTTTACGCTTTCAACAATTCTATCCTTGGAAACTAGATCCCAACCTTTTGCCAACTTAACCATCTATGTGACTTTTTTTCCCCAAAAATTGGTCCTATTGATTGTTCTAGTTTCAGCTGACCTCTTATACTTCCTTTGACCTACAATATCGTCCAATGCATTTTGATTGGGTCGTTTTTCTTCTCCATTCCATCCTTCTTTTGACCTAAGATTCCACGGATGTCCCTACAATATCATCCATTGCATTTTGATTGGGTCTTTTGTCTTCTCCCTCCATAGAAACTAAAACAACCATGCTTAAAAAAACAAGAGGACTTGAGATCATTCCACATGCCACCAAAAGATCTTTCCAAAGTAAGATGGTCACTAGATACATGTAGAAGATCTTTCTAGATCCCACCACTTAAATTGAAATCTTAGCCATGCCACCACCTCAATTGATAGAGCTAAAAAATCTTGGCATAATGTTGGTAAATGATTTTGTAGAGGGGCAAAATGATGGGTTTTAGTAACAATGTTAATAAGATGGAGTCTCTCCTCTATTGTAATGGGGAGGCACCCTTTATTGTTAAGCTAAAATGAGTGAAATGAAGTTATTTACGCTAATTTACTATGGGGCTTGGGATTTCATTCCAGTATCTTTTTTTCAGAAATGAATGTAATGTGGAAAGAATGGGAAGTATGGGAAGATATTGGATGTGAGTGTTGAAAGGAAGAAGAATGGAAAGTATGGGAAGATATTGGATGTGAGTGTTGAAAGGAAGAAAAGAAAATTGAGATCTTATTTCAGTTGCATGAGTAAAAATTAACAATAATGATCAGTCAACCAAGCAAAATATTGAATCATAAGAATATATTATTATGTGCTATAAGAACAAATAATAACAATTTAAGAAAGAAGGGAGAAAACAACAACATAAAGTCTGAAAAATTCTCTTTATTCTCATGTTCAATAAAAGATGTGGAATACTAAGTTTCAACACCTTCATTATCTAGAATTTACATAGCCATAAAAGATCCTTAATCCAACACGTGTCTTGTATATGTAGAGAAATCCCCCCCATTTCTCAGCTACATGCCCGGGGAAAAAGTCTCTATTACTACTAATAGAATCCTCAAATGTGACACATGCTTACATGTAGCAAAATAAAAACTATTCTAGGACTTATGATTTGAACAATTCATTCTATCCAAGGATATTTGACTAAGTCAAAACCGCAATTCTGCAAAATGGATTGGCATATTGAAAATTGCAAATCGACAAATTGGATTTGCAGTGTTAACAATAGAATGCATATTTTTACTAAAGCAAACATATGATATATGAAATCTACATTCTCCTAAGTTATAACTAAGTGCAAATCCGATTTCCTTTGTTACACCATTATTTTATGGATCATCTTCTATGTCGATTGCTTTCTCTTTGGATAATCGGAGGTGTTCATGATAAACATCAAATTTCTTGAAAATCTTCTTGATTCGCTCCTTGTCTGAACCACTTGTATACATATCATGAATGTGGCATTCTGCCTCAATGCTAACCATCCACCTTGGGAGTTTGCATGATATCTCCATCTTCTTGGTTAGGTTATCAAGGCAATTTTGTACTTGATGTACGTCTTAATAGGATTGTAAATAAAGAAGCTTCTGGGGGTAGACACCTTTAATACCAACTCTTTGAATTGCCGAACGATTGCCTCAGTGGTATGAGGATTCCCTTGGTCATCATTGAATGTAAATGCGATTTTTCCTATCGTTTCCTCAAGGTGATGAATGATGTCTATCCCGTTTTTCTTTGACTCTTTCAACCTCTTTGCACATTCTTTGAGGATTTAGACCCTGGATTTCATAGCTCTTGGAAGTTCAGTTTGGTCTCCATGTTCTTCGTTAATGACATTTTCTCTGATGCTAATGACATTTTCTCTGATGAGGGTATCTGAGTCAAAGATTTAAGATTCATCTCGTAGGTTAGAGGTGAATGGAATTTTTTGGATACACTACATAGGGAGGATTAAAACTGACGTTTCGGTTCCAATATGGGAACCATCATTAGGGTGAAGCTTTTGCTTGAGAGCAGAGATGGCAACTGAACTATTATGAATAATCAATTTTCCAAGAGACATGTCGTTCCCGAAAAGATGTGAAAGTGAAATAACAAGAAAAAAGGTAATGAAAGAAATAAGATAAAGTAAAATAAAATAAATAAAATAAAGTCAAAAAATGATAATAAGGAGAAGGGGGGCAAACCAAAAAAAAAGTGAAATAAATGACAAATTGTGAGGAAGCGAGGGGGGGGGGAGAAAAAGTCAACTTCACAATTAACGTGAACACGTAAGGTAAAATAAAGGACAAACATCGAGAAACGAACAACGGAAAGAAAGGATAAACACAATAATTCAACAAATGCTTGTAGAAGGGGGAGGGAATGTCAACTTATGCAACAGGGGTTTCCACCTGTCGTCGCGATTTAGGTTGTTTGGATGTTTTTCAATCTCGACGACTTCACATAATTTCCTATTTGCGTAATGTGATTTTATTGCTATTAATTTTGCGTTGTTGATACAAATGGCGTGTTTTGTGATGTCTTCGTGTTCCGCCAAAGACAATTTTCCAACCTCGGTATACTCTAAGTCTTTACAATGTTCATGTAGTCTTGTTTTCAGTGACCTTCCTGTTTGCCTGATGTATGTTTTACCGCAAGTGCACGGTATGGAGTAAACGATTTTTCTTAAGTTGGGAAAACTTGGGTCTTTAGGGTTTTTTAATTTGTTTCTTATGGGTTTTACATGCCTAAAACTAGAAATCACATGTGTACAATGCAATGTGAACATCAAATGGTAAATGTTATTTGTTTTAGAGGGATCATTATTCTTTTCTTAGTTGATGTTGATAATGGGTGATTGATTTTGTAAGTGTAGGAATATAGATGAAGCATTACATTTAAAGGTTCTATTTCTACATTTCAAATTTGTCACAAATTCGTACATATATTTTTGCATATCTTCTATCACGAGTGATTGCGTTTTGCGAAGTAGGTTGTTTGAACTTAACATGAATACATGAAGACTTCCGTACATGTGCAAATTTTATATTATGAGTGGTAGTGGTTTTGTGGGCAATTTTTTTGCAAATCTTATATCATGAGTGGTAGGGTTATCGAAGTAGTTTATTTGAACTAAACATGAATACATGAAGACTTCCGTACATGTGCAGATTTTATATCATGAGTGGTTTCGACTGCCTGCAATACAAAACATTAACAACACATTGAAGATGTTTAAACTCTTCCTCCCTTTGCAAGCGAGACATAGTTATTGTCAAGCCCGTTATAGGGAGGAGAATTGTGTTTCTAGTCTGCATTGTATTAAACTGGAGAGGGAAAAGATGTGTGTTCGTCCAAGAAGATATTCTTATTTATGACAGGCAACTTTAAAAACCTTATCGCCGATCAGTCTAATGTCTAACTTGGGATGCTTCAAAATGGCCTCATTGGGGAACGAGCCCCTCAACACATAATGAATCATGTCATTGACGAAGGCACATGCCCCCACATGTCACTTTGGAAAAAGGATTGGAGCCAACTATAAATATAAATGAAACAATCAAAAGCAAATAACATGAAAGTACTCTACAATAATTTTTTAGTCCATAACATGCAATTAACAGAATAAATGAATAAATACTTCAATTAATATTGAAACCCACATGAAGTTTGTTTAGAGACAACACTCTCTTCTTTACCACATGAAAAAGAGAAAAAAAATATCTTGCGAAAAACCAAAAGAAGAAGTTAAAGAGTTGTCATATACAATAAAAAGAGAAATTAAGTGTTTGTAATATTCACACATACTCTTTCATCTACCAACCAATTCATCTGAAAAATAAGTCTCTATAGTTTATACAATGCATTTTAGAGTACTAAGATTATGAAAACATTTCAACAAGGCAAAATGACAAATTTATTTGTGATGAAGGGAAAGTTAAGAACAATACAAGGGTAGAGCAGATATAGTAATATGAAATTCTTCAACCTATACAATCTTCTTTTACGTGATGTTAGTTTCTAGACTTCAAATAATAATACTTCTATAAATAAGACACAATTATACTTCTGCATTAAGCAACATTGCTTCAGAACACAATATTCTAGAAAAACCCCCGTGATACATGAGTTAATTTCTAAAGCCTAAAATTTGTAGAGTTGTCCTAGAATCCAAAAATCAGGAGTCAAACAAGTCTTCCTGCTATCAAGCACAAAAAAATAAAATGGAAAAGACTGAAAATCTCTATGATTTTACCATATTTGTTAACTATAAGGAAAGAGAAGTTGGCAATATTAAGAATCACAATTGAGTCATTATTTAGTTCACGTTTTCCCTGTTCTCATTCATTTGTATACATACAACTATATTTTATTATTTTTACCACAATAACATTCATCAATGTTGAAATTGTAGATGCAAGAAGATTACTCAAGCTCAAATCCTTTGAACCCATTCTTTTCGAAGAAGAACACCCTGATATTAAAAGTTGTGTTGGTCATTCAGGGTCAGAGAGGAATATGTAGTTGGACCAATGCTTATTCTAATCTCAGGATAGACCCTTCAATTCTCATTCATTTTTACACATTTAGCTACAAATCTTAGGTTTGGTATATCTGCTAGAATTCACATGATTTTAAAAGTTATGGAAAAGAGAAAACAAAGAGAAGAATGGTCTCTTCCAAAGAGAAAATGATCTCTAAAAATATATTTAAATGATAAATTTCAAAGATTAAAAGCCAGTCATTTGCAATTAATGGATAATTAAATCTAAGCATTCTTGAGTTGAAAAATATACAACTAATGTTTCCTCCTATAAATATTAACTATCTTAATCTTTAGAATTGTGAAGTTCAATTTTAGCATTGCAAAGTTCAATTAAAGCATTGCGAAGTTCAAAGGTGAAAGAGATTGTTCAAAATATCTTTTTAATTTTCATCAGGATGTATCTCCTAATATGTGATGTATTGTACATCAATTTTTCTAAATTTCATACCATCAACATGGCAAATTTCTAATTTGTTATGGATCTTGCAGTTACATTTCTACTATCATTGTTACATGTCCACTTAAGACCAAAAAAGCTAGTAGAAAGTAAGATGTTTCACTAAATCTAATAACATAACTTACACTGAAAAATCCCTTTGATTGCTTGCCACTATTGGAAGCTTGTTTCACTCGAAATAACTCAAATTTCCACACAAGATATCAATACTAACAAACTTGCTAGAAATCCCTTTGGTGATATTTGTAAGTCTTCTTGCAACCAACTACCAAACTTTGGGCTTTGTTGTTTCCTGTTTTGGTCTACACAAGATATCAGTACCAACACACTTGCTAGAAATCCCTTTGGTGATATTTGTAAGTCCTCAACATCCACTAAATTGTAGACTTCTATATGGTTTTGTTACTGTGATATTATATATAGTTTACAAGTCATATTAAGCATCATAACTGACTCCCATTGGCATGCTTAATTTATGGGTAATATCAAACATTATACCTGAGTTCCAATGACATGCTCCACGAGAGCTCTAACAACAAGGGTGTTGTATTGTCTATATCTGTCCACTAGGTATGTATCACCGATGGTGATATTGGGTACACAATATGCAAGGTCATCAAATTATAATACAAGAAATGGTGTACTATTATGAGTATATTAAAATGAAAACATCTACTTATAGAAGTGTAGAAAGCACCCAACACCAATTATATACTCATTATATACTACTTATAGTTATCACATCTTGCAGTCTATGCTCCGAGGTTTTACATCTCATTCTGCACAAGAGAAAAAATAATAATGAACAATTATGGGCTTAACCCTTGCACAATTGGATGGAATGATTTATGGACATGGCTCTTCACATGTATGATGGCATAATGAGAATCAGAGAAAATAAAACGAGAAATATATAATTGGCTATGGTGTTACAAACACTGTTTATAAACGTGTTCTAAAGATTGTAATGCAATTGCTATAAAGAGATTGTATAGTCACTACCCACAAAGCTTGCGTGAAGTTGAAACTGAGCTGAAAATAGTTGGAAGCATCAAGCATCGAAATCTTGTGAGTCTGCATGGATATTCATTTTCTCCACATGGAAACCTGCTGTTTTATGATTACATGGTAAATGAAAGTCTATGGGACATCCTACACGGTGAGTAAAATGATTATGTTGTGAAGAAAAATGGATATGTACATTGTAGATTCATATTTTGAAATAGAAGAATCCAATCAATCTGTAACCTTCTGATTAAACTCATGATATAAGATTTGCATAGATGGATTTTGCAAGGCTGGAAAAATAGGTGAAGCCTATAATTTGTTTGTACGTATGGTGGAATTTGGTCCTTTTTTGAACAAAGTGACATTTAATGTAATTATTGATGGACTGTGCAAAGATGGCAGGATGGACATGGCTTAGGACCGTTTTCATATCATGTCTGGAAAGGGAGAAGAAGAAATATTTGACAGTCCTGTAGGTGTAAACAAAGACCTAATGAGGCTTAATTTCTTACAAGATTTGCATTTTCATGGGTTTTCAAGAAGGGTGAAGGCTAAGGATGTCACTGTGTTGCTTTAAGATTGGGGTTTGAATATCCACTTAATATAACCACAATAGAAATAGAATACTTGATCTAATAATAAAAGATGGTACCACTTGAAGTGACAATATTTTATGTACTACAAGATGGTGCAAAAGAAGTATCTTCGTCATTTTTTTCTCCAACTGTGGATTTTTAATATGCCCAAGTAGATAAACAATGCAAATATTGTGACAGGTAGAGAAAATATCAAATTCCAACCCATTTCACCACTCAGGCTCTAATATATGCTCCACCAATATGTAGACAAGATATAACAAGTGAAGGCCTTATAAGAAGTATAAATTGGGTTTCTAATTAATCTATAAGAAGCACAAAGATTGGAAATTAAATAACAGATTGTTAGCAACCATGCCAACCAGAAACCCACCATTGTGCACCTGAGTCGGTTCATATGAAAAACAACATTCTAGTCTACAAGACAAATGAGGCCATATAACATAATTCAAATGCTATTTGCACACCCACTTATAAAATTCATAACCTGAGCTACAACCACTTATGGAAATAATGAATGGCTGAGGCATAGCCATATATACAATCCAAAGGCTCATACGCACCCACTTATCATGCAAGATGTATTAGATTGAATCAAACCATATTACAGATTCTATATTGTATTGATTACACTGCAAAGAATAAATTGTAGATAGGGATAATTTACAATAGAAGGCAAAACAGGCAGAAATTGAGTGATCTTCCATATACAAATTGTGTCTCAATATGCTCTGTTATGTATTCTTAAACACTCAAATATGCTATTAATATGATTCAGAGCTCTTCTAATAATAGGATTTAGAGTACAAAACCCAACCCACCCATCAAAACCATCAAAATGCCTGTTGAAATTGATCAGTTGTCAAAAACTTCAAAATGACCGTTAAAATTAGGTTAGTTCTGTGAACGATTGGAGAGGCCTTTCCCATAGGGGGAACACCTTCGACATAACAAGTTTTTATACCATTTTTTATTAATATCCTAGCAATCCTATCAGTAGTCCCAGAAATGTATGGTAGGAAAGCTTTATTGTTACCACTGTTGTAAACAGATGAGGATCGAGGTGACCTTGATAGGCCTACCCTAGCCTTTTTGGCAGTGGCTCTAATTTTTCACTTTTCGTATCCATTTGTTGTGAGAACATTCGTTAGGTGTTTCTGTTGTCACAAAAAAGTAGCACCCAAAGATTTTCTCGTTACAGATCCCTAATTTTTGCTAACATGGGACTATCTCCAAGTTGTAGGACTTGCAAATGGAGACAAACCTCCGGAGAAGGACGACTTCCTCTACCTAAATCTAATGCTAAAACTAATCCTATAACCAAAATAAAATCTATCTAATCCTAATCTACACATTCTAAGGGACCATGGAGAGAGAGAAGGGTTAGAGAGATGCATGGAAAGAGAAATCCTAACCTAAAAGACGGTGATAACACCAGAAAAGGGGATGATAGCTCTCCACAAGGGGAAGGAAAGAGAAGACATGGGAGATAGGGATGACAGATGTGCCACAGACAAGAACCATATTCATTCACCTTTCCCACACATGGATAACATAGGAAAATGGGACCCACAAGTAGGAAATACACACAACATGCCAAAACAATCAATGAGGCAAGACTGCAAATAAAACGAGCTAGGGAAGACAAAACGTGCAACAAAATAAATTCTATTGCTTAAAATATACACAAATTCATTACATTCATGGCAGAAGGCGCGAGTACATTGCATAGACGAAATTAGAGGTATGGAACTCATGGGAAGTTGGCCACCATTTTGGCATGGTGCCGTTACAATAAAGAGCAATCCTTTTACATTGCGTGAGTTCCAGATTTATAGAGAATGGGAAGATGAAGAGAGAAGGGGAGAGAGGCGCCAAAAGGAGAAGTCCAACCACTAATGATCGATCGCCATTAATGCATGTAGAGAAATATGGACGTTTGACATGGATTATATCACACACCATTGGATTTTATAGGTCGCATAGAACGATGTCCATACTTCATTAACTTTGTTCGGCGAAGTGGTTGACATTTGAATTTCAAATTAGGCATGGCTCTTGAGTCTCTTGCGGACTCTTCCTGATTATGTGGTTTTTCAATGTTGTGTGGCTTTGGATGTTTTGCAGTTTCTACCGCGGCTTTGAAAAATTCTACAATCTATCTACTTGTTACTTTCTCTATCTTTGCCATGTGTCGGTCTATGGTTGTCTGTGGGGTCGAGCTTTACCTAAGTATGCATTGTGCACAGGTACCTTCGCAGTGTCAGACTATTCTTTTATCCTGACTGACAATTGCGAAATGTGAACCAATGAGAAATCTCTACGTATGACACGTGCTTGTATTTCATTAGTTTCACCTTTGCATCGTAACTTCTATCTGGGTGGACTTAAAAGTGTTGGCTCAATAGAATGTTGCCATGTGTCTGCCTTGACCTGTAAGACCACCTAGACTCAAAGCCTTATAAAACTGGTCTATTCCGTGGACTTGACGTGCACGAAATGCATCTGCCTTGAAGAGTGTCGGAATGACAACATGTGTCCCGGTCTTGAGTCCTTGATATTTTTCCACGTGTCCCTGCTAACTTGTGCTAATCCATCCACTTGTTGAATTTTACCTCCACTGCAAACACAAAATCCTATCTAACACAATTAATTCCATAGACTTCAGGTCCACGGGATACTTGGACCGTGAGGAGCGCCAGAATCCTGCCACATGGCCTGTTGTTGGGCGGAATGCATCCTTGGTTCCACATAATTGGAAAAGTCCATGGGATGTTGTGTATGATGGGTCTGTGTGACATTGTGCTTCTAAGCCACAAAGATATATTTGCATCAAAATTCCACCTAAGTCCTAGACCGATGCTCCTTTGTTTCATGGGTTAGGAGAACCCGCAGAACACTAAGTTTCTGCACTCTGCGGTAAACTAAATTAGTGTCCCGTGGATTTCTAAGAGCAAAAAATGGCTAAGTCCATTTTTGATGAGTTATCCAAATTTGCAAGGGGTGTAAATTTGGGATAACAGTTTGGCAAATTTCAAGGGACATTTACCTGCAAGATGAAGAGACCAGTTGCCTTAAAGTATCCATTGGGCACATAGTCAAAACTAACCTTGAAGAAACTGATCTTTATTTGAAAATATGTCTCATGAATCTGTATGAACTTAGCACTGGACTGGAACTGTCTGAAATTGATCTTGTGGGCTCCAAATGAAACTTGGAAACTGCGCAAATTATCTGACCCTGCCATGAACACTGCTATGCAACAACCAAAAAAGGCACAAAACTATGTACAAACCGGGAAAATCATACATGTTCCTAATGGAAACATGCAGAGTGTGCACAATGCACTTATTCTACTGAAAACAAACCTACCCTACCTTACTCTAATCAAAGGAAAAGGAAGCTAAACAAAGCCTGCAACAAGTTGTGAGAAATAATATCCTTTCCTCACAAAATGTGGTCATGTGATATGTTTGGCAACAAAATCACATGGTGGAAATGCAAACATGATCCACACTTCTCGTTTCATCAAAGTACTAGCCAAAAACAAGACTTATACCTCCTCAAGTTGCTATGCATTTAGTTGGAGGTGTTGAATCTGACCTGTGGTACTTTGATGATCATCCTCATGCTCTGAAATGAGCATGATCGATTGAAACTTCTTCTTTGGTTCTAAACTAGCCAAATATCTAATTGGGCAAGGACTGGTCCTTTAAGTTTTCCCATCTTATTCAACTACAAGAATGGAGTTGATAGACACATTTTCTTCATCACAAGAGCTTCTTGCAAGCTAGTTTAAAATTTTTTATGCTTCAACAAACAACTTTGTCTCTTTCATGAAGACCTATGATTTCACAATGGTTTCATCATTGTTTTCCTCATTTTCCCCATTCAACACGAATTTTGAATGATGAAACTCTTCTTTTTGTTCTTCATGAGGGATGTTTTTAGCAACGAGCTCTTCCCTGACGTTCTCCCCCATGGCAGGTTCATCAACAAAATTAGATTCAACAAAATAAAACAAGAAGCTTTTAATAATATCATCTTCATCTATGACCTCTGAATCTGATTTATCCTCCTCCATTGGAGGTTATTGTGAAGGAGGGGGAATGGAAGGAAAATCCTTGAGGAAAATAGGAACTTTAACCTTGGGTTGAGGTGGTTGATGAGGGATGGGTGTTGGATACAAAAAATGAAGGTAAGTGGGAACTTCAACCTCATGCTTATCAACCTCTAATGCTTGTAATGAAGAAATGAAATGAACCATTTGAGTGAAGGAATCACTCATTACCTCAAGCTTGTGTTGTGGGCTAAACCAACTAGGTATAAGACCTCCCCATAAATAGGGCTGCCTAAAACCAGGTTTTCTAGCTTGCAATCTTTGTAGTTATTCCTTAACAACCTGAAAGATCTGTTCCATTCTTTGAACTTTCCCTTCAAAATCATCTCTAGGTGTAGGATGGCCTCTAAAGTATGCATACTAATAAGAACATGATTTTTATCATAAATTTGATTTAGAGGTGTGTAAAAACTACTTGAAGATGGATTTACGAAGGTTGGAGGTGGATTCGAATGGTACTGCTGTTGCAAATGAGAGTTCTAGTGAGGAAATGAATTCATGATTGCAAAAATTTATGGGAAAGAGAAATGAAATGATGGAATGAAAAGGAATAGTATGCTGAATGAGAAAATGGGTCGTTTAGACTAGTGGAGTCGCCAAATGTGCTTAGAATATGCCTCCAAAGGTTGTAATTCAACACGAACACATCGACTTGCTGAAATAAAGTGGTAAGGCGCTTTAAACCTATCCCACTAAGCATGCCAAAACTTTTGGGTAGTGAAGGCACCAAGGTGGCTAGGATACACACCTATGAAATATACAACTTTCAATACTTGTCCCACCTGGCGTGCCAAAAATGTTGTCACAAAAAAGTAACAATCTAGGATTTTCTCATTACAAATCCCTACTTTTTTCTAACATGGGACTGTCTCTAAGGGACTTGTGAACCGAGACAAACCTCTGGAGAATGTCGCCTTACTCTACCTAAATCTAATGCTAAAACTACTCCTACAGTTGAAAGAAAATCCAACTAATCCTAATCTACACATTCCAAGGGACTAGGGAGAGAGAGAAGGGTTAGAGAGATGCATGGAAAGGGAAATCCTAAGCTAAAAGGAAGTGATAACACCAGAAAAGAGGGCGGTATATCTCCATAAGGGGAAGGAAATAGAAGACGTGGGAGAGAGGGCAGACATATGTGCCACAAAGAAGAACCATATTCATTCACCGTTCATGCACATTCAAAACACAAGAAAGTGGTACCTACAAGTAGGAAACACACACAACATGCTAAAATGAAAAAAGAGACAAGAGTGCAAATAAAACGAGCTAGGGTAGACAAAATGTGTCACAAAACAAATTCTATTGCTTAAAATATGCACAAATCATGGCAGAAGACTCGAGTAAATTACAAACACAAAATTAGAGGTTTGGAACTCATGGGAAGTTAGCCACCATTTTGGCATGGTGCCATTACAACAAAGAACGATCCTTTTACAATGCACGAGTTCCAGATTTATATAGAATGGGAATAAGAAGAGAGAAGGGGAGAGAGGTGTCAAAAGGAGAAGTCCAACCACCAAGGATCAATCACCATTAATGCCTGCAGAGACATATGGGCGTTTAACATGGATTCTATCACATGCCATTGGATTTCATAGGATACAGAGAATGACACCCATACTTCATTAACTTTGGTCGGTGGAGTGGTTGATGTTTGAATTTCAAATTAGGTGTGGCTCTTGAGTCTCCCACAAAATCTTCCTGATTTTTCAGGTTTTTAATGTTGTGCGTCTTTGGATGTTTCACGGTTTCTACCAAAGATTTGAAAACTTCTGCACTCTATCTACATGGTACTTGCTCTGTCTTTTCCACTTGTCAGTCTCTAGTTGCCTTTGGGGTTGAGCTTTTCCTACGTGTGCATTGCACGCAGGTATGTTCCATAATGAAATGCGAGCTAATAAGAAAATGTCACGTACCTTCACAGTGTCAGAATTTTCTTTTATCCTGACTGATAACCACAAAACGTGAGCCAATGAGAAAGATCCACGTATGGCACATGATTGTCTTTCATTGGTTGCGCCTTCGCATCACAACTTCTATCTAGGAGGACTTAAAACTGTTGGCTCCATAAAATTCACCAAATTGTTATCCCAAATTTGCACCCCTTGCAAATTTGGATAACTCGTCAAAATGGACTTAGCCATTTTGATCTAAGAAAATCGCTAGAGACTGATTCAATTTATGCAGAGTGCAAGATCTTAGTGTTCTGTGGGTTCTCCTAACCTGCGTAACAAAGGAGCATTAGTTCAGGACTTAGGAATATTTTTGATGCATATACACCTTTATGGCTTGGAAGCACAATGTAGAATCTGTGATAGAAAGGGAGTGGGGCTTAGTTATCCATAGAGTGGATTTGGATTCTCATGACAAAGGAGAAAAGGTTAAAGTGAAGGTGTGTTGTGTAGAAAATTGGAGAGGAGTGTTGTGTAAAAAATTCAAGCCACAAGACAAAGGAAGAAATTGAAGCCACGATGCAAAGGCAAAAGGTTGAGGTGATAGTGTTGCGCAAAAATGAGAAGCGACAGTGTTGTGTAAAAAATTGGAAAGCCGCAAGAAAAAGGTGTGAGGTCTAGGCGTGGGTCGATGCCAAGTCAAAGGAGAACATATCGTCCCAATCAAATGGCACTATGTGTCAGCATTCTAATAGTCTTTAGGGTGATGCACTCTGCGGATGTCAATGCCGCAGAATTAAACACGTTGAATAATTATTTCAGGTCTGAGAGGAGGAAAAAGTTAGGGGCAGTCAAGGCAACAATAGATGGCATAGATCGAAGGCACCAAGGGGGCCACACAACAACATTCTATGAACCTCTCACATAGATGTGCCTGGTATACCTCAAGTCTACGGAATAGGTCATGATGGATAAAGTTTCGGGTCCGCCAGCTTCCCCACAATGAAAATAAAGGAACACTTAGGCAAAGAATGACCCTGCAAGCAATGAGTGATCAAAACATGGAAAAAGTCAAAGCTAGTAACACGTGGGCAAAGCCAATCCCCGATCCAATCAAAGGCTACCACATGTCACATGACATGCAAATATTCAAATGGCCATATCTTTCGATTCCCTGCTTCAAATCTTGTAAAATTTATATCATTGGAAAGGTATCCTCGAGCCCTATAATTTGACATCGTTTGAATAAAAAATTGATGGCATTTGGTGGGAGAAGAAGAAGAGGAAAACATTATTAACATTTAAAGACACAGTTCTAGGAGGTTGAACAATCATATTTAATGCATCACAATGCCCATTTAAGACATCGTGGATGATTGGCCATGACAAGTTGTCCTTGCCCCTTTTCAAACATTTAATGCATCTGGTTGGTGGGTGGAAGTAGAATTTTGAGTTTCCATCTTGTCTCTCTCTCTCTCCATTATGCTATATATTTTAAAATTATGTTCATTTCAAAAGGATGGATCTTTGTTGTAACGACACCATGCCAAAATGGTGGCCGAATTCCCATGAGTTTCAGACCTCTAACTTGGTCTGTGTAATGTATTACTACCTTCTACCATGAATGTAATCATCTATGCATTTTTCAAGAAATAAAATCGGGCTTTGTGGCACGTTTGTCTGCCCTTTTTCTCATTTTGTTTATCTTGCCTCTCTTTTCATCTTGTCATGTTGTGTGTATTCCCTACTTGCAGGTTCCATTTTTATGTGTTGTCAATGAGTGGGAAAGCTCAATCTACATGGTTCTTATCTGTGGCACATCTATCTGCCCTCTCTCTCATGTTTTCTCTCTTTCCTTTCCCTTTTGGATAGCGATCATCCCCTTTTCTGGTGATAATACAACCATTTTAGCTTAGGAAATCCCTTTTTGCATCTCTCCTTCCAACCATGGTCGCTTGGAATGTTTAGATTAAGATTAGTTAGATTTACTTTCAGCCATAGGAGTAGTGTTAGCAGTAGAATTAGGTAGAGAAACCGGCCTTCTCCGGAGGTCTGTCTCATAGTGCAAGTCCCACAACTTGGAAATAGTTCCATGTTGCCTCAAAATCCAGAGTTGTTTATGACTTGGGGTAGGGTGCAATTTTGAGCTCCAATAGTTTTGGAACATCCGGTGGGACAAGTTTGAAGAGATTTACATCTTCATTTCAGTAAGTTTGATGTGCTCTTGGTGAGATTTCAGCCTTTGGAGGCATTTTCAAGCATATCTGGCAACTCCACTGATTCCAGCAACCCAGTATCTCATTTGGAGACATTTCCATTCATCTGTCATCCATTTCCTTTCTTTCATCTCTCCATTTTCTTCTTTCAAAAAGTTGTATAATCATGACTTCATTTCTTTCTTGGAACTCTTATTTGCAAGAACAACACTAGTCCCCTCCATCTCCATATTTTCAAAATTCTCCTCCAAATTAGTTTTATGAGCACTATCTAGAAGAATATGCATATAACCCAACCCCCACCGATCCATATGGTTATCCTTCTAACCATGATGTTTTTGAAGATCAGGGTTATGTAGATGTCGATGACAACTCTATGGAAGATGCTTATTTTCAAAGGAAGATTCAAGAAATGGAGGCAAACATGGTGTACATCAGGGCTACATGTGCAATGAAGGCATATAAAATTGGTTTTAGGGTCCCTTGTCCATGGGTTGGCCTTATGAAAAACTAATTCAACCCTTAATAGAAGCTAGACTTCATGGTTGAGATGATACACAAAATTGTAGAGTGGGCTGGGTTAATAGAGGCTTATGAATCTAGTGTTAGGAAACCCTGTCAATGGGGTAATCTTACACTACCATCGCACAACCCTCCCATTCCTCCTCCTGAAGCTACACCATCTCGACCTGAGTTTCATGTTCCTAGCTTTTTGTTTGCTCCCATTGAGGATTTACCTTCTCCATCTCCTTCCCTTTCCTTTCATATTCAATTCTCCACCCTTTTTTCTTCCAAATCACTATCCCCTCACAAGCCAACATCTCACCTCCTCCATTTTCTAAACCCTTGCCATCTCAACCTCTCGCTTACTTCACAAAATTAGTTGAAGTGCTTTCCATTGCAGACAACCATGACATATATGCCGAGGAATGGAATGATTCTGATGACGTTGTTGAAGCATATCTTGTTTTTTTCATGGAGTAATTTGCTAAGGGAGACATCCCTAAGGAGAAAATAGAGGATAAAATCAGAGCACAAGATCAATTTGATCTTCAAGTAGAGGGAGAGAAGCTCCAAAGTGAGCAAGAGGTTTTGATTAATTGTAGTGATCCACCAAGAACCCCTTCAAATGCTACAATTGACCAAATGGAAATTCATGTTGAGGAGGAGGAGAGGTTTGAATTATCAAACTTCTTGTTTGATGAGGAGAAGGAAAATCTGTAGGAGGTAGAACTGTTTGTAGGGTAAAAACAACAAGATTCAGATCAACTTGCAAACAACCACCTTCAGGAAAGACTGTAG
This sequence comes from Taxus chinensis, assembly GCA_019776745.2. Lineage (NCBI taxonomy): Eukaryota > Viridiplantae > Streptophyta > Pinopsida > Cupressales > Taxaceae > Taxus > Taxus chinensis. The sequence continues at coordinate 27,570,597 of CM034151.1, forward strand.
GATGCCCCCATTCATGGGGATGAGCTTCAAAAGAATGGGTAGATCACAAGGATCAATCCATTGGCTCCTAAGGCCACTTGCCCGATCAAATACTTGGCTAGCTTAGAGCCAAAAAATTTAGGTTGCAATTGGTCATGATTTTTTCAGAGCACAAGGAAGAGCTTCAGCGTGCTAAGGGTTAGCTACAACAATGCCTCCAACCAAATGCAAAACAACTAATGGAGGTATATATTCTTTTGTTGTTGATACTTTGAGAAGTGTGGAAAACCAACTTCAAGTCATTTTTTCAATCTTGATAGAGGCCATGTTCATTGCCACATTAATTATATGGACACATTTTGTAAAAGGGAGGAGCTATTTCTCCTTTCCTGTTGCAGGATTTGCTTAGCTCCTTTTCTATCTAGTTAGAGTAGGGTAGGGTAGGTTTTTATTCATCAAAATAAGTGCTTGTGCACACTCTACATGTTTCCACTTGGAACATGTATGATTTTCCCCTTTGTACATAGTTTTTGTGGATTTTTTTGTTGTGCACAACTCATTTTAGGGACGAATCATATAATTGGGAAATTTCCAAGTTTTATTCAAATCCCACAAGACAATTCCAGTTCAATGCTAAGTTCATACAGATTTAGGAGACATATTTTTCAGAGGAAATGATCAATTTCTTCAAGGTTAGGCTTGACTCCATGCCCAATGGATGCTTCAAGGCAACTGGTCTTCATCATCTAACATGAAGATGTCCCCTGAAAGTTGCCAAACTATTATCCCAAATTTTCACCCCTTGCAAATTTGGATAACTCATCAAAATGGACTTAGCCATTTTTCTCTAAGAAAACTGCAGGAGACTGATTCAGTTTACCGCAGAGTGTAGGAACTTAGTGTTTCATGGGTTCTCCTAACCCAAAAAAAAAAGGAGCATTAGTTTAGGACTTAAGCATAATTTTGATGTAGATAGACCTTCACGGATTGGAAGTATAATGTCATGAGGGCCCATTACACACAACATTCCGCAAAACAGAGGATGCAATCTGCCAAGTAGAATCCGTGATATAAAGGGAATGGGGCTTAGTTCTCCACAGAGTGGCTTTGGATCCACTTGACAAAGGATAAAAGGTTGAAGCAACAGTGAGTTGTGTGGAAAATTAGAGAGCAGTGTTATGTAAAAAATTGAAGCTGTAAGACAAAGGAATAAATTGAAGTCGCGATACAAAGGCAAAAGGTTGAGGTGGCAGTGTTGCGCAAAAATGAGAAGTGACCGTGTTGTGCGGAAAATTGGAAAACCGTGAGACAAAGGTGTGAGGTTTGGGTGCATGTCAAGGACAAGTCAAAAGTTAACAAATGGCCCCAATCAAATGGCATCGCGTGTTGGCATTTTGGCTGTCTTCAGGGCGATGCACTCTGCGGATGTCAAAGCTGTAAAATTAACCACGTTGAATAATTATTTTAGGTCTAGGTGGAGGAAAAAGTCAGGGAGGTCAAGGAAATGAAAGATGGCGCAGATCAAAGGAACCAAGGGGGCCATGCGACAACATTCTATGAACCTCTCACATAGATGCACCTGACGGAACTTAAGTCCACAGAATAGGTGGTGATGGATAAAGTTTTGGGTCCGCCATCTTCCCTGCAATGAAAACCAAAGAATATGTAGGCAAAGCTCGACCCCGCAACCAATGAATGATCAACACATGGAAACAATAAAAGCTAGTAACATGTGGGCAGAGGCTAGCCCTGAGCCAATCAAAGGCTGCAACGTGTCACGTTCATGCTCACCTTGACATGAAAATATTCAAATGGTCTTATATTTTGATTCCCTACTCCAAATCTTGCAAAATTTATATCATTGGAAAGTTCTCCTCGAGCCCTGTAATTTGGAATCGCTTGAATCAAAAAGTGACAGATTTTAGTGGGAGAAGAAGAGGAAATAATTCTCAACATTTAAAGATGTAGTTATAGACAATTGAACAACCAGATTTAATGGAGCACGGTGCCCATTCAAGACATCATGGAGGAATGGCCGTGGAAATCCATCCATGCCCCTTTTCAAACATTTAATGCATCTAGTTGGTGGGTAGAAGTAGAATTTTGAGTTTCCCTCTTCTCCCTCTCTCTCTATTCTGTTATATATTGTAAACTGATGTTCATTTCAAAATGATGGCTCTTTGTATTAATGACGCCATGCCAAAATGGTGGCCGACTTCCCATATGAGTTTCAAACCTCTAACTTGGTCTTTGTAATCTATTATCACCTTCTGCCATGAATGTAATTGTGTGTGCATTTTTCAAGCAATAAAATTGGGCTTTGTGGCACGTTTGTCTTTCCTTTTTTCTCATTTTTTTGTATCTTTCCTCTCTTTTCATCTTTGCATGTTCTATGTATTCCATACTTAAAGGATTCATTTTTCTGTGTTGTCAATGCATGAGAAATATCATTCTGCATGGTTCTTGTCTATGACACATATGTCTGAATTCTCTCCCATGTTTTCTCTCTTTCCTTCCCCTTGTGGAGAGTGATCACCCAATTTTTTGGTGTGATCAATACCCTTTTAGCTTAGGATTTCCCTTTCTGCATCTCTCCTTCTAACCCTCGTCCTTTGGAATGTTTAGATTATGATTAGTTATATTTTCTGTAGGTTTTAGGAGTGGTGTTAGCATTATAATTAGGTAGAGGAACCAACCTTCTTCAGAGGTCTATCTCACAATGCCAGTCCCACAACTTGGAGACAATCCCATGTTGCCTCAAAATCCCGAGTTGTCTTTGACTTGGGGTAGGGTGCAATTTTGAGATCCAATAATTTCTATTTAGAGGGTAAGTGATTTTTATTAGATATTCTGAGAGCTCTTGCAAACATGGTATTTAATATACCATCCTTTTGAGAAGGGTGATGGTGTGAGCCCACTGTAATATATATGTCAGTGTGAGTCTTTTTCTGATAAAATTGTCTAGAAAGAGAACTGTACTCATTCCGCTTGATTAAGACATCAAGAAATGGGAACATTCAACTTTATTCAATATCCATGGTGAATTGTATGTGTGATGATTGCATATTTAAGTTCTCAAGGAATTTATGTAGTTGTTCCATACCATGTTTCCAGTGAACATTAGTATCATCAACAAATCTATACCACCACTCAAGTTTTAGTGGTGCAACTCTAAGGGATTTTTCTTCAAAATTTTCCATGAATAGGTTTGCCAAAATAGGTGACACATGAGATCCCATTGCAATGCCCTCATTTTTTTCAAAGTATTTACCGTCAAAAGTGAAGAAAGTGGAGTGAAGACAAACTTCAGTGAATTTTTTTGTATCTTGGTCAATTAAATATTTAATCACTTCTATAGTATCATCAATAAGAATTTTGGTATAAAGACAAGTTTACCCACAAGATATTTAGTTAAACTATAGGTGGGTGAGTCAATAGTGTCAACAATAGGTCTAAAATGTATGCCCGATTTGTGTATATTTGGTAAACCATATATTCTAGGCATAATTAGATCTAAGGGTTTTATCCTTTGTTTGAGTTCCATAGTTAGAGATGAATTGTTAATGACTTGGACAACCTCCTTCGTGATTTTGTTAAGAGGATTCTTATTTACATACCTATAACTCCCATAACTAAGATGCTCTAACATTTTACTTGTATAGTCAGATTGATCTAAAATCACCACAACATTCCCCTTGTCAGCTTTAAGGACAAGAATATCTTCTTTTTTTGTTAATTTTTAAAAAATCCAAGGCTTCCTCTTTGGAGATGTTGCAATTGGAAGGTTTAGCCTTCCTAAGGATAACAAAATATCTCCTCAAAAGTGTGGGTTGAAAGGCACCGAATAACATTTTTCAATGTTCATAATTAAGTTCTCATAAGGTATAAGTCTCAGAGATAAGGAGAAACTTAGATCCCTCCCAAGAATATTAGCGGTGGGACCATAAGGGTGAGTAAGGACATGTTTACAATGATGTGGTTCCCATCATATCCAACAAAATGTGAATTCGAGGAAGAAGACAAGGGCAACACCAAAGGCGACGTGAATAATGGTTGGGTGAGTGAGGAATAAAATGAGGGAGGACTTAAAGACGCGGGGCAAGTTGATGGAACAACAACTGAGAAAGGAGGCACGTGGTTTGGGATTCGAGTGGTGTTACAAACATTGGTAGAAACAAGACAAGACAACACAATGAACCCCACGTTGTAGACGACACACTGGTAGAAACCATAAAATATTGCACATCTGAATCAACTTTTGAGAAAGCGACAAGCTTAGGCAGGTATTGGTTGAGCAGATTTATCTTGATTTGATACCTTTCCAGGGTTTTCCTTGAGATTTCTACTTTAGTAGAAGTCTCCTTGTGAATTTACATCGCCTCTATTAACACTCCTTGAGATTGTTTGATAAAATTTTTAGCCCATTCCTTGGTAGCTCTGCCCATACATCCTATCTCCTCAACATCATTTAGTGAGACTGCTTCAGTTATTTGAAACTTGGGTTTTGCAGAGACAAAATATTGAAGATATTTTACTATTTTCTTAACAAAAGTTGCGAGTTAAATCAACTCTCTCCCTAAGGTGTTTATTGGTTCTTGATCCTCATCCATCTTTTCAAATATCTTGATGATTGAGGTTTCAACTTCGTTCTTGCCTACTTCCCTCATAAATTTACCTATGTTGACCTTGGAGACCTTACAGTCTTATGCAGAGGTTTTATGATTATCCTTGTCAATCATAAGCATGACTATCTGAACAAATATCTCTTTTCATCAACGAAGACCCTTGAAACCACCTGGGGTTTCTTTATCACTTTTGAAGGGGTTGGATTTAGATATAATTTGTTGAAATCAATTGTTTTTAGTTGCACCATTACCTTCCATTTCTTTTGGGTTAACCTTCAAAACTATTCGGGGATTGTAGGGCTTCCTTAGGATAATACTAGTTGATGTTGTGGATTAAATAGTAAGGGTGAAATGAGGACATGAACCATGGTGGAGGAATCAAAAATTGGGTATTCCATGGGTATGAACATGGACATTGTCACTGAAGGGAGTGATAAAAGTGGTGTGACAAGAGGTGAGCTTGACACAAGAGGGGAAAGTGCAACAAATGATTTTGGAAGAGTATATGTAATAGTTAAACTTGGAGAGGAAGATGGAGGAGTAGGAATTCGAGGTGGAGTAGGAATATACTTGGGAGAAGATGGGGAACACTGAGGTTGAGTTGCTAGGATGACAACTACGAAGGTATCCCTAGACAGAAAGATTGCGATATGTTTGTGATGAGTGATGAAGATTGTGGATCTACAATTATTGTCTCTATTGAACCTTTTGATGGTTCAAAGGTATTTTTTCCCCCACTATATGTTCCTTTATGAACAAACTTGAGTTTTGATGTGGTGGGGGATCCATCAATAGCCTTTCCCTTTCCTTCTCTTTCTTGCTCTCTAGTTGCTTTGGAAGCTTCACCCACTAACCCATTTGGGACCACTAGCTTCAATTGTTGCACATTAAATCCTTGGGAATGAGGTCGGTTGAGAGTTCTTGAAATCACCTCTTTGGTTCTTTCCTTCAAGAGAAGTGGACTCAAGTTTCAACCAGTCAACCATTGGAAATGGCTGGAAATTTATTTGGTGCTGCTCATATACTGGCTCCATAATGTTTACACGACCAGTTAAATTGGATTGTATGTCAGCTATGTTGAATTCCTTGATTTGGTCAAGAGACATACATGGACCAATCCCTTTTCCAGACTTATTGTTCATTATCAAAATCAACCAAGTAGTCCTTATAGTATGGAATGTGAGCATGGGATGATACCAAGGTATGATTAATTGTACTATGGATATCAAAAGATGGTCGGGATGGGAAAGAGTGTATGTTGACTCTGGTTATATCAAGATCCATGTTATTTCCCCTGATGAAAGAAGGACATGAATACCTTACTATAATGATTGAGAAATGAACTCCTGCCTTGTGCTTACCAATAAGGTATTTGTGCACCTTGAATAGTTGTCACAAAAGTTCTAATAATGCTACCTTGTTGCTCACAAACTTGGGCATCATATAAGGGGCACTTGCGAATCCATCTACCCTTATATATGAAAAGGTAGGGAACTGGATGAATACTCCTCCCCACATAGCTATGCTAGTGGATGCTTTGACTAAAAAATGGGAGGATACTAGTACTGGATCTAGCACACCAATGCCATGGTAGAAGAATGCGTCACTAACCCCAAAAAAATTTAGAATGTTGGCCTCCATGGTTAGATGTTGGTAATTTAGTCATATATCTTTATGGAGCTCAACCGACCCACTCTAGTCAAACCCACAATATTATTTGATTTGGTTGTGACATATATGAGATATGAAGTCATGTAGAACATATTTGTGTTTTATACCTCAATGAGTTGTTCACGAATCAAGTCACTGATCAATTTAACACAGTTTATATGTTGTTTTTTATTTAGAATGGTGTGGATGTATTGAATCATCCATTCTTAGAAGTCCCTTGTAGTAGGATTACCTACTAACCTATTGAGTAATGTGATGACAACATTGATTTCTTGCTTGAAATCATATCTGGGTAGTGTCTTTGGTATACTTGAAGGAAAGCATTTAAACTTTTCCATCCAAATACTTGTTCACTGTTTTTCGTACATGACAAGGCATTGTCATTCCATAAGCATTAGGTCAAATCAAGGGAGATGTTGACACATGATTCAAAATATGATATCTTCAACATTTCTTTGATGTAGTTTGCATCTACCTCACTGACCTTGTGTTCCTATCATAATTCTTTGATACTTCTAGTACAAATTCTAGGCATTGATAGAATACGGTGAATGGAATTTCTAATGTCATATATCTGTTACACCAAATCTGTCTCGTAATCAACTTTAATTTGGGCCTGTAAATCTTGTGGGTCAATATACCAAAGGTCGGTTTCTGTGGTTTTGTCTACATTGGATGTGAAATTGGATGGAGGAGTGAACCCCTGAAATTGGTACTTCATGTCTTTCTTACCTCTTGAACCTTCAGACATCAAATGATCCAAAGGAAATTGTAGGTTCTAGAAGTTCCCTAAATCTCCCATAACCCATTGCTTACGGGGAAGTGAAGCAAGTTGGGGGGGCCAAATAGGGGTCATAAGTGGATGTCATATTGCAAAAAACAACAAAATCTCAACTTGTATGAATTATTAGTAATGCGTGCACTCAAAATTAGAAAAATTTATATAAATATGAATTGTAGCATCTGGAATCTAGTTTATAAACTACTAATTTTTTAAAAAGCAGACAAGTTTAGCTATATTAAACACTGAAAATTCAATGACTTGGTATTTTTAAAAAAAGCCTATAAGATTGTAGTTCGTTTGCCCGCGATTTGGCTGACCAAAACACGATATATTTTTTTCCTTTGGTGAAAAGTTAGATGCCGTTGTCTATCTTGGGATAGATTTTATTTTGTATTTTTTTGAGCAATATTTTCTTTTATGATTTTTCCGTGAAAGTGGTCTGAAAACATAAAGAAAATAGAGCACTTTCTGTTTGCCTCACCATAACTACATCAAAAAATATCGAAATCAAAGACTTTTTTTTTAACGTTTATAGAATTTTGCCACGGTTGGAATGATATAGGGTTTATCACATTCTAACAAGTGAAACAAAAGTTGCAGTCTTAAATGTAGACATGGACATTCATGATAAAATTGTTTTAAAGACCTATTAGTAAAAAATAAATAAAATGATATTTATCATATTCTATTCACTTTAAAATCAATATTTATACGAAGCTAACAGTCTCCCCTACGCGATGGTACCAATTTTGTGACATGTTTTTAATTTTTCGGCATGGTTCAAGTCCGCGGAAGAGCAAATTTGATGTTTTTGGCCTTTCACATGCCATAATGACCTCCCAAAGCTCAAGTTCGGGAAAAACAAAGATTTTCCGAGCCTTGAGGGTCAGATTTGATGATTTGATGATACATGTGATCACAGTTTTAAAAACCACGATCACAGTTCTACAATTGACCGTATATCAAAAGACCTTGATATGGTTATTAAAATCATATTTACACGAATCTCAAAATCCAATTCACCATGTGCTTTTATTCTCTAACATGAATGTACAAATTTCTTTGAAATTCTGCCACCTTCTGCACTTTTTTTGTTTTCATCAGAAGCTATTTTTTTACTATTTTTATGGTGCCCTGCATCATTTGGATTTGTCCTACATCGATCGAAACATCATGGGAGACAAGAAACGAAGTCAAAAAATAAAATTAATAAGTAAAAAAACACTAGAGGAATTAGAGGCAAAAATATTGCAAGATTATGAGTGAATACGGAAACTTCGTGAATCAAAAAGAGGTTCATCTTCAACCCCTACTTTTGTAAGCAATGAGGAACCAGGTAATTTTTTTATTGTTAATGTTGCAGATGAATTAAATACTCATGATGAAGATGAATTAAATACTCGTGATGAAGATGAATTAAATACTCGTGATGTAGTTGATGTTGAAATTGAATGAAGACAATGAAAAATGTGAATCAAGAAATTCATTTTGAAACCGTAGACAACCAAAATTTGGCAAAAACATCTCCTAAGATTTTACAAAAGAGACCTAATTATTTTATTGAAATTGATGAGAAAATTTTGAAACCAATGTTTGACAAACTTTCTGAACGAAAAATCAAAAGAAAAGCCACTGAAATTTGGGATAATCATTTTGAAATTTTAAATGATTCCCAAATATGTCAATTGTTGGTTAGTTTGATGAAATTGAATAAAATGAGACCTACATTAAACACCTTAGGATTGAAAACATCTAATATACATGGTCAAACCTTTGTAATTGTTGATAACCTACATGATGCATATCACATTGTTGGTGTAAAGAGACACACAAGGGATAGTAATGTCGTGTGTCATGTACTTGCTACTAGTGTTGTAAGTGAATCAACAAAAAAATAATGTTTGATTAGGCAAACAAGCTGAATTTTGAAAGTTAATCAAAAAAATCTAATGAAAGCAATTGAAAGGCGTAATATCCTTCAATCACCCAATAACACTGATTTTTGGGCATTTTCTGCTAGAGCACCACGTAAAGACAAAGATATACCTGATGATATAAGAGAAGTTGTTGTTCAATTTTGGCATGGTAACACTAGAGTTTCACCTAATACAAGAGATATTGTAAAACAAAGAGTTGGTTCTACTAATCGTGAACCACATCCAAAGCATTTCTTAGATATGAATCAAACTCAATTTTTTCGTATGTTTGAATAGGAACATCTAGAAATTAAAATTAGTCAACATTTTTTCAAATGTTAAAACCATTCTATGTGAAAATAAACCATACTCACACCACTTGTTGTAGGCATGTTGAATTTGTGATGCATTATGATAATTTTCAAAGTATTCGTTCTTATTTGCATTCTGAAACTATGTTATCGGAATGTGGTGTTCAAGTTTCACCAATATCTTCCAGGGATTTCATTCCTACGATATTTTGTGAAAGAGAAGTTAGACAATTTTTTATAGTCAAGATTGTTTAGATGGAAGTTGTGGTATGGGCACTGGATTACCTAAATTAGAAAGTTGTATTCATGAAAAAATTAGAGGTACAATATGACATAATTTAGTTGGGTTTAATAAATATAAATCAACACCATACCAATTGAAAGATGGAAAGGAGTCTAAACAGTGTGAGCCAATTACAAAACATATACTTGTTTTTCAATTTATGAGAAAATTTAAAGATGAAATTGTTTATGAGTATGCTAGGATGGTTGGATGAACAATTCAAGATATGCAAGGACACATTTCCTATTGGTACTATTTTTTCAGTGGTCGATTTTAAAGATAATTACACGTTGCAACCAAAAATAGAGGTTCAATCGTAATATTACAACTCAGTACAGGTTGCCATTTTTGTGCATATGACATTTATACGTTCTCTTGACAGTACAAAGAATGATTAATTTTTTTTAAGAGAGAACCACTTTTATATCAGTGATGATTGGACTCATTCTAATGATTTTTTTTAAGGGTGTTTCAAGTTATTTTATGAAAACTTGTCTGATAGGGACATCCGATTCAATCAACATTACACATGGTTAGATACTTGCATGTCTCAGTTTAAGAATGCATGAATGTTTTATTGGATAGGCATGATGCACGTCAAGATGGGTGTGTAACATGTTTAGAGTTTTACTGAGGCTGGACATGGAAAAGGAGAGCATGAAAATGTATGGGCATGTGTGAAAAGAGATCCTGCAAGAGAAGAGTTGAAGTACAAAGATGGTGCTAAATTGAAAGATGCAAAGAACATAGTGGAATGTGTATTGACAACATGGCTCGTGGTTCTCAAGAAAATTCCACAGTTCATAGATATTTTTGGTTGATAGAAGAACACAATATTGCTAACTTCGAGGATTGTATGACACTCACATGGTCCAGTGATCTAGACTCATTTTGTAGCTCAAACGCTTCTTCGTGGGCCACACAGACAAGAAAGTTGGTGTGTTTTTGTGTATCTTATATTGAATTTTTTACTACTGAGTGTGATTCCTAAGAATGGGTGGATGGATGGATTTGTAGGCGTCTAACTCCACTTTCCAGTTATCAACTTCCACAGGCATCATGACTTGTTTCTCCAGATGAAGTTGCAACATCCAAGAACTTTGACAACATTTCGATTTCGGTGCCACAAGGTAAATGGTTATTTACAAATTTTGTATTGAGTTATGGCCATTGAAATTAATATGTAATTTAAATTTGAGTTGAAACCTCTATTTTTTTTGTAGTGTTTGTAGTTATTGCGACAGAAGACAATGATGAAGGAACAAAATTTTTCTTATGTCATTGCATCGAGGAAAGAAAGAAGTTTCCATCTCCTGTTATAGATGGTGAAGATATTGAGTACCCTACAGGGTTAGTGGTTGTTACTGGAACTTGGCTTCGATGGTATCCATTAAAAAATTCCTCTATTTGGGTGTTTGAAGAATTCGAGACTGTTGGCTAGATTTTCAAACCAACCCTTTTCAAACCATGCTCCATCTACCAACCAACCATAGTATAACATCATTCAATCTCATCATACCATCAACACAATCAAAGACCATTCATCCACACCTTCAGTGTCTAGTGCTCCTATCACAGAAGTACCATTTGAACCATCCACAAATGTTTTTGTCACATAAACAACAAATGAATCTTCTACACCATATACACCTAGTATTTTTACTCCATAAATACCCATTAAAACGGGTGCCCTCTTAGTTTCACCTCTGGAAAAACCATAAATCTATCCACATCCCCTAAGTCTACTTCAAACTCATGTACGAGCTCTTCACAAGCTTTGGAAAAGAAACCTATAATACAATACAGGAAAATCTCTTATGATGATCATGTCACCCAATACCACATGTGTAATGTTAAGAAACCCGTTACGTGACCACCTGTCCCTTTGTCCAAGAAATTAAAATTCATATCACATGATCATCCGACCTCCTCAACACAACATTATAAAATCCATGCCCTCTATCTTGGGGCCACACCCCTCATCAAAATTTTTAGTCACTATTATAGAGTATTAAATAATTATTTGGTAAATACCTAAAGGTGTCACACAAAAAGTGGTCCCTTCAACATCCATGTAATCAAAAGAAAATTCAGTTCCCTCAAGCTTAGCTTCAAAAGGAAATTATGTTGTAATCCTTGAAAGGATCATCCAATAGTCCATCATAGCCTTACCCCCTCTTAATCCATTTGGATCTCAAGGGTGGAAACCCTCCTAGTTTAATTTTGAATAATTTTTTGATTATCATCAAACACTAGGACATTCTACAGAGGATAGCAAAGCCCTTCAGGCAACCATTCAAAGCCCTAATAATAAAGGACCCCTTCCCACAAATCTAAAAAACATAAAATCCAATAAAAAACCATACTACCTTTAAAACCACTACGTCCAAACCATCACCTACATCCACATCTACCGAAGGGGAGGCCTCTTCTAAAAAAGCCTCGTTTCATCAAATTGTGATATGAAAATGATCAAGTTTTTATTTACCTCGATCTTCGGACCCTTGTAGGATTATTTTATTTTCCGAATAGTTTCTCCTTTTAAGTAATCAATTTAAAATTAATGCAAGCATATAATGACAAATTGCACAATGATTGATTATAGAGTTCGACAATTGCCTACATCTCCGGGTTCTTATCAAACCGTTCCACTAGTCAAAACTTGTAAGTTACAATAGTACTTTCACAAGAAAACCTAATGGAAACTATTAAGAACTTGCTTAGAAGAATAACCAAAATTTCAGATGACAAAGGTGAAAAATAACACCCGAATTCCCCTTTCCTGGTGTATTTGGAAAGCTCTATGGCACTAGCTTCATTGTTCAGAATTCTCCAGTTCTCGATCGACCTTCCAGACACTTTGTAACGCCCTATGGCACTCCGGTTGATATTCCAAGCTTCACAATAATTTAGTGTGGCGCTATGGGCCGAATAGGTAGTATTAAAAAATCCTAGTCACAATAATGCCTATTTAATAAAATAGGTCTTCACAACTTTATAATAAGCCTAAAAAAATAGGTCTTATAAAATAAATGCTCCACCGCTTGCTCGGGAAATATTCCTCAAGCTCTTGTTTTGAGCTTCCAAGTTGTGTATTTTACAATGTAATGGGTCCCCTATTTATATTAAAAATGGGACCCTAAAATAATGCTTTAAGTTTTATCTAAGGTTAATATTAACCTCACCGTAGCATGAAAAATGGGCTAAAATCCCATATTAGGGTGGCATGTATTTTTAAGTGGGTTATATCCCATATAATCCTCCAACTCCCATGTGAATGTGGATGTATTAAAAATGGGTAATATCCCACATTAGGTGGGAAGGATAAATGTTCTTTAGCCTTTTTTAAGGCTTTCCAGCTTCCACGTGGATTTCCTTTTTTGAAAAATTAATTTCTTTTTATAAAAATATTTAAAACCTTTTTACGTGGGTAAATCATAAACCCACATTCCATGTGCCCAAATCCATGTGCAGCTCTGCTGGTGTGCCACGTGTCACCATATTATTTGTCCATTTGGTGCGTCCTCTACTCGTTGACCACCAATTGACCGAACTTTGACCGGTCATAACTTTCGCATACAGACTCAGATTTGGTCCATTCAAAATGCGTTGGAAAGGTGTTGGTGAGCTCTGTGTAATGATTCTGACTATAAAATCATTAATTTTTCCATTGACCAATGTTGACCAATCTTTGACCAAACACCATTTACACATGTGGAATCCGTTTTCGACATTCAAAAATTCGTCGGAAAGCTCTCAAAAAGATCTTCTACCTGACACAATTTAGGGAATTTTAGGGAAATTTTGATATAAAAAATTATACCCTGATCAAATTGATGTAGTATATATAACTACCAGATATCACACACAAGACCCTAAGACTTCAGATCAAAGAAATTCTACGGTCTCCATCTTGCTCACTCCTAAATCATATAATTTGACACCTCCTTCCAAGACTAAGGTATCCATCCTAGCCACTCCACATACCCAATCTACCACCATTGTACAAAATACCATAATTAAGTAACTTTATCAAGCTCTGGTAAAAACGTGCTTTACAAGATTTTGGAAACCTCACCACAACATCAGAAATCCATGATCGAAACGTTCCAATCTATATCAGTTCCTCAGATGATCCAAAATCATTTGGAAATATGATTTACACCCTCAAAATGTCCATTGCTATCTCTTTTGACAGTTCCGAAATCCCGTCATTACAACCAGAAGACCACGACCTACCATTATTCATCACCATCCAAATCGATGATACACTCGTTAAGAGAGTCATGATCGACAATGACACCTATATCAATATTATATCATCACATGCCTTTGATGAAATCCATCTACCCAACACTATCGTCACCCATTCACATGCGGTATTGTGAGCCTTCAATGACACCATTGCTCCCACATTGGGTACGATTATCTTACCAAAAAAAGTATGCGTCAAAATCCTCCACGATATCTTCTATTTGATAGAAGGATAATTTCAATATAAAATTCTATCAGGTCAACCGTGGATATGTGCTATGCGTTGTATCCTATCCACTCTCCATCGCTGCCTCAAATATGAACGTGAGAGTAAAAGCATCACTATTCCTACAGATGTGAATCCATTTAAAGCATGAACATGATGTATTGACCCAATGATATGCTTGTCCCTAAAACAAACTCGGGTTCCTCTAATGAAGCCTATACTAGTTCTTCCATTACCTCATCAAAATTATAAGATGAAAAATCCTTCGATGATGTCATGCAACTCATTTCAATAGGGGAGTATAACCTGCTTACCCTTAATTCTTTTCCTACAAAAAATACATACAGAAGACTTGAAAAACAACCCATGTATGAACCTAACATAAAAGGTATAATCTCTTTTGGTCCACCACACTTTAAAACCAATCTCATTTACATAAGGATCGTTCGTCTTTATCTGCGTCCTAATAATCAATGTTATGCAAGACTATTCATATAAGACTTCACATTTCTATATAACTAAGTATTCACACATGTGTTACTCCATCATTATACATGGAAGGGCATCTGCCTCAGATGTTATGAAAAGGGCATCCATGACTTAATCCTTGATAATTCCTACAAGGCCCATGAAAAATAGGGCTAGGTTTTGAAAACTGGTCTCTGAATCTTCCGTAAGCATCATATTTGGATCCGTAACAGAATAATAACCACCTTCTCCATATACACACGATGATCCCATTAAAACAACTGACATTGTTTCCATCCCATCTAATTTTTTTTAGTCAATACAATTACCTTATAACATGTAGACATAAAAACATGCACTTGGGTACATTTTTAGGTCCAAAAGCATACTAAAGTATACATGATTCCTAAGTAAGAAAACTAGTAATTGACAATTATATTTGGCCTCTTTTATTTTTTTCTTGTTTTTTCTTTGGTCTTACACACCCTACATCCTTGATGAAACCTGAATGATTTGTCCTTTTTGGCCTCAGACACTTACACCTAGTTAGGACACTAGCACCCATGAGCTTCTATCTGTGCTGGGTGCTCCTGACCCTTTCTTACATTTAATCAATATTTTTGGGTATCATTTATCTTTTGGGAAAAGAGTGAATATCAAGCAAAGAGTGAATATCAAGTGACAGGTAGGAATCAACAACAATACCCTTGTGACACATAAGATACCAGTTCCTGATATTTTACATGGCCAACACCCAGATCTATCCACCAATGCCCAAGTAACTTTTCCCTCTTGTGGGCGCCCTTGTCCTCTACCATTCGTGAGTTCCAAAATTTACAATGAACATTAAAGACATTATTTCTAACTTCTTCAACAGTTTCACTTGCCCAAATCATTTGTAGTCAGCACAAAAATCAACTAAGTCTTCCTGTCTCTCCTTCTTGCTTAGGTTTTTACATTTTACATGCTTTATTGCTTGTATCTTACTATATACTAACATTTTAATATCATATCTTACAGTAGTTACTATGACATATAGATTTAATTAAAACTAGATTAAATCATTTGGCGAACCCCACTCGTGATCATACATTTGGATACTTATTGTTCTTATTTAATGTCTCCTAAAATTCCTCACATCTCCTTACATGACTTACTTCAAATGCCCCCACCTTGCAAAAAGGTTCTCCAAAAATCCCTAGAAACTATGTATCTCCCCTCACAATACACAACATGCATAAGTAAGTGTCATTTTCGATCATCTCTCTAATGACCCTATTCTTCATGATACCACAACAAATCAATTCAAGCTTTACATTGTTTATTTCAAGATAAAATTCAAGCTATGGAAACCACACTTACATCTCTCCTTCTGAAATCCAACATCTCAAGGATTCTTCTCAAGCCCATACTAGTTCTTCTTCTACACCTCATCCCAATCCTATGTCTTCTACATGTGCTCATATCAGTGAACCTCAAGTCTCACCATTTCCAGAACCCCTCAAGTTCGATCTAAATTCTAAGAAATATGATATTATTCTTGAGATCCTCAATCACTTATTGATCAACTTGCCAAGTACTCATTTCTATCCTTCTTATCATGTCTTTCCAAGTACATAGGTATTCTATTTTACAATTATCATAGAATTAATGACATCATGAAAATGATTGATATGCTTTAAAATGAATAATCAAGCACAATGAGCATTAAGGTTTTATTTAATTTCCTTCACAACATCCTGTTACATCTCCAATTACTAAATCCCAATGAGCTCCTAAATCCGGTCCTTCCTTGTCTAATGAGCACCAATCCATAATTACTAATGTTCCTTATTTGGTAAGTCAAGATCTGCATAACCAACCCATTATAACTAAACAAACTCCTCTAAAAATATGCCCGATATCCCCTCCTCCTAGTAAGTATTCTATAACATTAACAATTCTAACTAAGCAACAAAATCTCAAAATCCATCCTCCATCCCCTCCTCCTAGAAATGCTTCTACAAAATTATTTATTCTAACTGATAAATCACCTCTCAAAATCTATCCTCCATCCTCTCCTCCTCTTAATTCTTCTACAACATTATCCATTTCAACTAAGAAACCTCCTTTACAATTTTTTCCTCCTTTCAACCTAAAACCAAACCTTGGCCCTATTCTTGCTTCTACCTCTCATTTTGATGACAATATGCTTTCTCATAATACATTTCAAAATCCATCCCCATCATAATTCCTCTCTTTCATTGTCACATAAATCTCCATCATCGGCACACTTTGGGGACAATGCACTTTCCCCCCTTTCTAGCACTATCAATTGTCTCTAACAATCACTACTACACTTCACGCTTGACGCATCGTGTCTAATATTTCTAAGAAATTCCACACCACTTGATACACATATTGTATCATCGTTACCCTATGATGCACTCTAGTTCCATGGTTCATAATTGACTGCTGAGGGTATAATTATGAAATGAACCTCACATCCACTACACTTCACGCTTCGTGCTTCACATTACATCTTTATAGCATCTATTCTCACAAAACATATTACTTGATGATGCACTCTAGTGCTATAATTCACACTTGATTGTTGAGGGCACACTTCATCTATGAACCTCACATAATCCAATTTTTAAGCTTTGTGCTTCATGGTACATCTTTCTAACATCTATTCACACAACACACTCATTTCCCAATGACACATTCTTGTTCTATGGTTCATTCTCTATTGTTGAGGTGGATTTTATAAATGAACCCCATCTCATACACATTTTTAGGGGGAATGATGATCCTACCATGACCATATTTTTCATATCATACCATCACACTCATGCATTGCATTGGCATATCTTGGTTTCATCTATTCTTTCTAGATTTTTCTACTTACATGTTTCACTTTGCTTACTATGTTAGCCAAATACTCAGTATGTTATTATTTTTATCATATACACATGCACGTTCACTTGGTATTTTGATTTGAATGCATATATCTTACATGTTTTTACACGTTGTAATGATACTTGGTATTGTACCTTTTACTAATCCAACCGAGTCTCCTGGGGGCATCTAATTTTACTACTCTCACATACTAAAAAGGTTCTATTGCTACACTTTTCACTACTTCTCACTACTTGCATTTTACTTTTTCACTTTTATATACACACTTTGACATAATATTAATATTTCTAACATGCTAATGGATGCTTCATGTGTAGCATTTACTTTGCAAGACTCTATACAACCATGGTTATCTGTCACATTTTGCTTGCTATTGTTTGTTATTATATATTATTGTTTGTGAGCTATGCCCTATGGATTAAGTGCTTATTGTATGCTTTTGGAAACTTTGGTCCTAATTATCTTGTGACATTGTGAGTGATTTCCCATGTTTGAAACCCAGTTTTCATAGTCTATCTCGTCTACACACATGGGTGTTACATTGTTTTTTATTGCATGCTTGCAAATTTTACTACTAACACTTTTTACTAGCCCACTTTGTTTACATGTGCCTTGGTTTTTGAACCATGTACTGATGTTATTTTCATTGATGAAATGGTGAATTGATGGAAAAGAGCGAGTGATGAAGTGTCAACTCTTCAAGGGCATGCATGTTGATTGGTAGTGCCTTCGTAAGGTGGTTTTAGTGTGATTTATAAGTCATGGTGGTTTCAGTGTGTTTAGTGCTTGGTTGGTGTCGTTGGTGTCCACTGGGTGTATGGAGGTACTTGGAATTCACTTCAAAGGTGTCCTATATGTCTGCAATTATGATTTAAGAGTGTGCAAGAGTTTCTATGATGAAAAATAGGCCAGATCAATGAGTCATTGTGTAAACTAGCTCATTTAGGCCTATTTAAAGAACCTAATAAGGTGTATGAAGAAAAATCAGGATATGACAAGCCAATACAAGCATGAGAGGTGTTTAGGGACCTTTCCTAGAGTCTCTATGTGAAGCTACAAGTCATATATCACGTTTTGGAGGCATATTTGGGGTATTTATTATGACTGCCCTTGAGAACAAGTAGTATAAACATGGTCAAATGAATAAGGTCATGAAGGTACATGATCATTTATGAGAAAAAAATATGTGGGACATGTTAATGGTGTTCTTACAATGATGTGGACCAAGTTTCATGCAAAAGTGAATATTATTTTTCAAGTTAGATGGTTTTTAGCTCTATCAAACTCTTAACACTCTCCTAGCTTGAGGGTCATATTTCAAGAGCTCAATGGTACATAAATATTGTGCATGGTGTCCAAAACTCTTCACCAATGATAGAGCATTGAATCAAGAACATTTTAGAGGTGGAATGAAGTAAAATGGTGGCTTAAGCTTTATGAACAATCCTTAAGAGTGGAAGTCACTCCAAACCCTCCCCAAATCCTAGAAATGTAGTGATGGAGGAAAAATGGAGTTTTTTCTCGTCAAATGATCTAGGCAAGCCAATGTGAAGACTCAGGGACGTTAAGAACTCCTAACACCTTTTTTCATTGGTGGTATATACTATGTCAGCTATTTCAGTACTGTTTTACTCCTGCTTTGAAGAAAATTTTCATTTCAGTCATGTATGTTAGAGGTTTAGATGAAATTCCTATTGTGGAAGTTTGTAGAGGAAGTGTCCTTGATGACCATGACAAGATACATGTGAGTTCCTTGCAAATTTTTAGTGAACAAAGCAAATCTATATCATCCACCGTTAAAAGCCAAATAAGCCTAAACTCAGTTATAAGAAGTGAGAGGGTTTTAATGTAACTCATACTGTGGAAGCACAAACTGAGTATGAACATGAGAAATAATATAAATGCAACTTGTTTGAGCCAACAACCTATTGAGGTAAGGTTATTTTGTGAACTAGTCTTGAAGGACCAAAACTGCCATTTCAGAACAGTCAATAAGGAATATGAAATGTACATGCAAACATGAAATTCAATATATAATCCATGAAAAAGAGTATTTGAACTTATATTAGGGGTCCATATTGATATTATCTTGCTTTGAATTGACATCAAAGTGAAGGGTTAAGCGTTAAAAGTCTTCAAAACACAGTCTGGTTCTTAGACTTGAAAACGTAGCCTGGGCGAGTGTTGAAAACAAGCATTTTTTATCCTTTTCCACTCAAATGCTGTAATGTGTGGAATTGGTAAGCATAAAAACACTAAGATATATCTTGAAATGTGACATTAAAGACATAAATAATTAGGTAAGTGAGTGATTTTTCTCAATCTTTAAAATTTCTCCCCGTGCATGCAAATCTGCAAGTACCCAGTTCCAATTTATACTTCAAAAAGGAGATAAGGATGCTAGTAACATTACTAGAGATGTGAAGGTGATCTAAAGATCACATAACATAAAATCAAGCCTTGATAATTCTTAAAGAACCATACACTAATTTTTTGAAGAATTTATTTGACTGGGACTAAGTCCTCCATGATTGTGTACACAAAGGTTTGAAGAAGAGTTGAATAAGAAGGATTCATGATTTGATCTACTATTTGCGAAGATCTTTGTGATGGTTTAGATCTCATGTGTATCCATTTACCCCTATTACATTGCAAGACATAAATGTATGAGGTTGTTTATTCAACAAGATCAAGTCAGTATCTTTGATGTACTTATAACTAGCTATGCATTTGAGTCCAAATAGTGTCTTGATAGTGAAATGGCATGACACAAGGAAGATATGAAGAAAAAAGAAGGTATGAACCATATTTGCATGTTGGTGACACTTGAAATTGAGTCCTTCATGAGCTATATAAAAAGTCTGCTCACCAAAGAAGAAAAAAGATAGTGTTGACCACCATAAATTAGGTCTGCAGGGGTTAGATGAAAGGCTTGCAAGTGGATTCGAAGGGTTAGAGAGTTTAGAAATATTAATTGTTCATCATTTGAATCAGGAGCATCTTGACAGGTCCTAAAAAATTAGTGAATGTAACTATCCCTTTGTCAAAAATCATAATTTCTTGAGGACAATTTTTGTATGAGGTCATACTTCTCTTCCTTGTATGTATTGTAGACCCAAGTAGGTGAAAGGTTAGAGAATATGAAGATATTTTTGTGTGTATGTGTGTATCCTTTGAAGATAATTTTTTTTTTTTGTGTATGAAGAAATTTTTTGAAGACATAAAGAGTTGATGATGTATGAAGACTAGCGAAGGAGCATGAAAAAGTGAGCTGAGAGCAAATGAGCAAATTTAGTGATCAAAATTTGTTGATAAAGCACTAGGTAAAGTAGAGCGATCAATTTTTTTTTTCAAGTCTAAGTAGGAGCTTATAAAATTTGGAAGTAGGTGCTTTTATGCAAGTTATAGCTTGCAAAAGTGTTAAGTAGGTGCTTGATTAGATTTTGGAGTTGGTGCTTCATGTTGAGTGGGTGCTCAAAAAGTTTGAGATCTTTGTAATCTTTCATTAGAAAATTTTTACAACTTAGTCAATTGGTTTCATTTCGGTTTTCTCCCTTTAAGGATTTCCCACATTAATTCATATCTTCCTATGTGTTCTACTATTGATTGCTCCTAAATGGTGTTGTTGTTTCTTCATAACAAAGTAAAGAAAATTGAACTGTCTTTCAAACTTTTAATTTTCATTGATTCACCCCCTCTCGGTGCCTATATTTTCCAAAAATGGTTTATACTATGTAAATTCCCTACCCATGTGGGTATCCACTTCATATCAACATCAGGTCCTCTCATTTGGAATGGATTCTCCTAGTATCATCGCATGCACCCAAAACAAGGGGGCATATAGTGGTTGAACCAATCACCTTTATAACAACTCAGAGCTACAATTTAGATCAGCACAATACAGAAACAACATAGGAACATAGTCAAAAAGTGGCACATAATATGACTTGGGTCCAATACACAGAGAAGAAACCAATGCCTAGAACTAGACACTAGCGTCTAGGCGCTCCTGTCCTCCCCTTGGCGCTAAAATCGTGGGGGGAGACACAATAATTTTCTTAGTACAACACATTATACAACCCTTTACAAAGTATTTCTATAGTAATAGGAACTGTCATTCAGTCACACAATGCATTCTATCTCCTATAATCAATATAATTGAAACAATTCAGAACTAATCAGAACAAATCATGAAAAACGAAACAAATCGGGACGTACCATCTGCACTGGTGCTTATTGGGTAGAGTCATGGAAGGAGAGTAAAACCATACCTCTCTCCCTAACACTTGCTCTTGTCCTGATATCACCCAAAAAAATCACACTTGGCATGATATCTCCCAAAAAACTCACATTCAACGTGAGATTGCCCAAAAATCTCATTCTTGGTGTGAGATCTCCCAAAAAAATCACCTTCAACATTTAAATCAGAAACGTAAAACAACAGGACACTTTTCTATATTTTATCTCTCTTACATATTAGGTGCACACATTTCTTTTTACATCCTTTTACACTCTTTACATACTTATACACATGTTTCGTTGATCTATCATATACAAAATTTTTACTATTCTTTCACTCTTCTTTTGCAAGTCCATCCTTAATATGCAACAAGAAGCAACCTACATCAGCTAATACAAGCACACCAATAGGTACAAGATACACATATGCTTCACCCCTAGGGTCTACTTCCCTTTCTTAGCCTCCATAGTTCACTTTGCAATCACTCCACGCTTCACTCGTCCACTCAACATGTTATCAACAACATTATTCTCTTTAGGATCATAAGTTACACATCTGTATCTATTTTATGTTATCAAGTATTCATTAAACAACATATAGTGGGGGAAAAAATAAACACAAAATCAAGCACTTGGGTACATTTCTAGGTGCAAAAGCATAACTATGTATACATGATTCCTAAGCAATAAAACTAGTAATTAAAAACTATCTTTGGCATCTTTTATTTGTTTCTTTCTTTCTCTTTGGTCTTACACACTCTACAACCATGAAATAACCTAAATGATATTTCCTTTATGGCCTCAGACACTGATACCTAGTTAGGACACCAATGCCCAAACTCTTCTATCCATACTAGTCACTCTTGGTTCTTTCTCATCTTCACTCACTCTTTTTGGGTCTCTTTTATCTTTTGGCTAGTTTTTTCACATAGGGTTGGCCTTTCAGTTGTCAGTTACTAAATTCAAACAAGGGAATCATATATATACTTAGTTACTTCTCAAAAGTAAGGAACAAGCACTAAGC
This sequence comes from Taxus chinensis, assembly GCA_019776745.2. Classification (NCBI taxonomy): domain Eukaryota; kingdom Viridiplantae; phylum Streptophyta; class Pinopsida; order Cupressales; family Taxaceae; genus Taxus; species Taxus chinensis. The sequence continues at coordinate 27,593,278 of CM034151.1, forward strand.
ATTACTGTTAAAACCTAAGCTTGCATTCCAAAGGCACTAAAGCACTTCAAAGGAATACATCTAACATCCATACAAGGGAAAATGGTTGCATCACTTCTACATACACTCCATAGTAGGGGAATTCTATTATATTCCATCCACACATACTATACATTATTACATTCTATATCTAGCCCACTATCATTTGTGCAACTTACACAAGGGCATCCTAGGGCATCATTTATACACACACATAAGAACTACATGGGGTTTGAGATGTAGTGCAACACTCGGTAGTAAGTGCACTCTTCGAGTGACTACCAAAATCAATTTGACTCAAAATTATGCATCTTTTTTTATTAGATTGTGGACATGTGTAGGTAAATATTTTATTTTGTAGGTTATATGTACCCTCAGCGAGCAAATAGTGAATATCAAGAGATAGGAAAGAATCAATAGTGAACCCTTTATGAAAAAAAAGAAACCATTTCCTATGCATTTGCATGGCCACCAATGCCCAGATTCAATCGAATGTGCCCATGCACCTCTTTCATCCTATGGGCGCTCCTATCCTGTGTCGTTCTTGAGTTCCAAAATTTACAGTGAACATTAATGATGTTGTTTCTAACCTATTCAACATTCTCACCTATACAGATGACTTCTAGTCTACTCGAAAATCATCTAAGTCTTCCTATCACTCCTTCTTGCTTAGGGTTTTACATTTTACATTATTTATTTCTTGCATCTTACAATATATTATCATTTATATATCATATATTACAATAGTTACTCTAAAATATATATTTAATTAAAATTAAATTAAATCAATACCACTTACGTATCAAACTAATAATGGTACTAAAACCCTTCCACTTATATTACCCAAAATGATAGAGGAAGATTCCCCTACCAATTGAATTCTTTAATGCCATAATGAACAATCCATCCTCTCCTATATGGGGGTGGAGGAACATTACCTTCAAAAGACTCTGCCACCTGACACATTTATGCTCCTTAATGAATCCACTATCGACGTTAATATAGGGAATATGCAGGATCCTCACATAGTGAAAGTTGGTTAATCCTTAGATTCAAAAGAATTGAATGAATTCACACCATTTATTTCTCTGATTTCTTAGTTTTTCTGAGAAGTACTTGATGAAACAGATAAGGTAAAGGTGGTAAGAGGAATACTTGTTTTTGGTTAGTTGAAGGTTGTATGTGCACGTATCTGAATCCTGAATCAAAGTGATTGTGAGACCTTCATTTTGGCTAGGAGGAACTACCTGTATAAGAATCAAAACAAGACCACCAAAGAGAGTTAAAAAATATATGCAGTGGATTGCCTAGCATGTGCTAGATCCTGGAAGTGTGATACTCCGTAGATGGCTATCAGTCCACTGTTTAAAACAATTCAATGCTAAAATAAAGTAAATATTGTCCTACTGTAGTTTAATATGATTTAGGCATCTCATACAAAACACAATAGGCTAGATCTAATCTAACAGGCTAGGCTAGAAGGAGATCCAGAGGTCAAATAGGTTGGTTATAGGTGAATCTGAGCTAACAAGCTAGGTTAGATATAGATCTGAAGATCAAATAGGTGTTCAGGTAGGTATAGGCCAGGAATAATGAGGTCAGGTTGAATGTAGAGACACAAACAGGACCGACCATTGTTTTGGAAAGATGACGGTTTTAGGTGACAGTTAGAGACCGATGATGGTTAAGTTACTGGTAACCAATCACATGGTTAGGGAGAGTTTTTAGGCAAAAATGGGTGGTTAATGATCACAGAGGTCTGGTGTAGATATGTTACGAAGGTCTGGGTATTTTGAGGAGTTTTGATAATTGGGCAAGGTATTGGAGTGGGATAAAGGTGGCTGTGGGAGAGGGAATCACAGAGGGTAAAAGACTAGGTTCCTTTAGATACAATGATGATAAGAAAATGAAACAGGTAGAAGGAATACTTACTCTTCTATGAGGTACAGGTTAGAAGAATAATGAAGAGTTGCTACATTGGAGAATGCTGGGAAGAAAGTTTCACTGTTGTGCCAGTGTATTTGGTTGCCTTTGTTGATCACAATTCAATCTTCGTTCTGCTATTGCACCTAGAGAGATCGAACTCGAGATCTAGAATTTTTCAACAACAATCAACCAACAACCCCTATTACAAAGCTGTAAATGGGTATAAATAGGCCATTTGGTCCATTCCGGTATAACCGGCATTGGTTTAGGGTGAACCGACATCAGTTTAGGAAGAACCGACATTAGTTTGGGCGAGATATCTCAGGTTGTTTAAAAGTTTCCTGGGAAGTTGCGTTGCCATTTGATAAGGGTCTCTTCTTTTCTCGGGATGAAAACCGACCTTAGGAGGCTTTTAAATGTGAGATGAGGGGATGGGTCTAATGTTAGGTTTTGTTTTAGGGCATTGATTTAGGGTTTAGGTTAATGGGTCAAATGATGGGGGTGGTTAGGTGAGGTGTATTTAATAAAGGCAATTATATTAAATAGGTGTGTGAGGGTAGTGAATTAATTTAATGTAAATAATTAAATTAATATGTGTGTGGGTAAAATTTCATTAACTTAATTAAAATAATTAAATTAATATGTATGGAGGTAAATGGCATTAATTTAATTAAAGTAATTAAATTAAAATGTGTGGGGAGCAGGAGGTAGGTGATAAGGTGTTGAGGATGAGGAAGTGATTATAGGGCTGCGATAGGGGACCAAGGTGATTACGACACAATTTTGGTGTCTACATTTTCCCCCTTTTTGTTGCGTAGCTTGTATTGGTAAGCGATGTGAACAAAAATAGAGTGTGGTTGCCCCAAGTGGGAATGAGGGTGATCCCCCTCAAACTAGGAAATGATGAGGTGGCAGAGCACATCGGTGAGTGGTTTGATAAAAGTGGATGTGAAGAAGAATAGTGAAAAATGGGGAAAGGAGTAAAGGGCAAAATCAGGCATATAGGTAAATGGGTAAATGGGCCAAGGTCAAAGGTAGTGGCAGTTGAACACACACACGTATAAACTGTGACACGGTACCAGGTTGAAGAGCTTGCAAACTCTACATCATCTAAGGTCGATAGGTTTATCCAAACAAGGTTGAAGTGATTCCGGTATCCAAGGTATAGGATATGGTCAGGAAGCACAACATAGGTTAGGTGCAGGAATGTTTAGGTATGTTCTGGTACACCAAAGGTAGGGTCAGGATAAACGGTCATGGTAATAGGCTAGGTAAGGTCATTAGGTCAAACAACATAGGTAATAGGGCCACAAGGTATAGCAAACACATGAGGTCAAAGGTCACTAGGTTCAATCGGGTCCAGGTAGATAGGTCACAACACGGGTAAGGCCGAGGTAGGGGTAAAATAATGCTAATAGGGAGCTTCCAACAGCTAAGGGAGGGTTGAGGTAGACTGGCCTACATGCCGAGAAGGTAGGGTGGATATATGGCCATGCTAGGGGAAATTGGGTAAAGTGGTCCATTTTTGTATTGGTCATTCATGTATATGAGGGAGAGGCCGAAAGAGGAGGTAAGGAAAATTAGGTGAATGAGGTAAAGAGTTGGTTTATGGCAGTTATTGATTTATATGATGAGATTGAAGTGGTATGTATTTATTAGTTGGTTTATGTGATTGTGTTATATGAGATATGGATTTGTTACTTTGAATGGATTGGAAATTAGGTTGATTTAGGCATGGATTGAGTCAGGTCAGTTTAGGCATGAGATTAGGTTCATGGTTGGTTTAGGCATGGATGGATCGAGTGAGTGGAGGTTAGGTTGGTTTAGGCATGGTTGAGGCATAGCCATGGATTGAGGGTTTTAGGCATGGATTGAGTCAGGTTGGATAGGCATTGAGTCAGGTTGGTTTAGGCATGGATTTTGAGTCAATAGGCATGGTTGAGCAGGTTGGTTTAGGCATGGATGTTCATTTCGGTATTTTGATAACAAATGGTAATATAAATGAATATGAGATGGTGTAAAATGTGGAAAATGCTGGTTATGTATGAAAATGTGAAATAATATAAGTGGTAAAGTTATGTGGTATATGGTTTAGATGTTGAGGTTTTTGATATGAACAGGAAATCAGGTAAAAGGTGGGGGAAATGGTTAGGGTAAAGAGTGGCCGAGCTAACCTTCCAGGGCCCCATGCCCTGGAAGTGCTGCCTACATAGTCCCGGCAAAAAGGGACCTCAGACCGATGTAGTTCTCCCATAAGCTAGGGAAGAATATGAGAAGATAGAAGAATAGGTAGTGAGGTTGATAGTTAGGTTGGATTCGAGGTCATAGGTATGATTAGGTCAAGGTCGATTAGGTTAGGTGGAGAATAGGTAGATAGGTAAAGGTGATGTTAGGTCGATAGGTAGTGTTGATTCCAGGTCATAGGTATAATTAGGTAATGTTTGGGTTGGAAATAGGTAGATAGGTGTGGGTGATGTTAGGTCGATAGGTAGTGTGGAGTCCAGGCCATAGGTATGATTAGGTTAAGGTCAATTAGGTTAGGTGGAATATCGATAGATAGGTAAAGGTGATTTTAGGTTGATTGAGGTAGTGAAAAGAAAATCCCAAAAGACAGGTGTCAAGGGTCTATCTATATAGGAAGATCAAAAGGTAATGAAGAAGAGAAAAGATAAGAGGGGGCAAGAAAGCCACCCGATTGGAAAGGATCAAAATGTATGAAACACATCTACAGATAGGCTAGTGAACGTAAGACCCTAAAGACATTGCATGATTGATTACTCTAAAGGTGAAGAATAGTCACAGAATCACCAAATTTCATAGGTTCAGCAGGTCCCTTGAGGCAGTATGAGGTGAAAAGACAACGGGTAAGGAGGTGAAGGTAATTGGGTCATAAAATGGGAAGTAAAATGCCTTGGGCAATAGAGCCAAGATCACAATAGGCAAGTCCATGGTGAAAAAGGTTACTTTTATTTTTCTTTTCTTTTTAACTTTTTAGATAGACTGATCGATGCAGGAAGTCTATACGGGATGAATATATGTCTCCTTGAGGTCTTCGTGAAGCTGATTGATGTGGGAAGCTTCTAAATTTTGATTTTTGAGAAAAATAGTCCTTTTTTTTGGAAAGACTATGTAGAGAGTTGTGAGCTTTTTATAGCTGTCCTTCGAGGGAGCAGTCTACTTATAGTGATAATTGAAGGTGGAAGATGTCCTTTTGAGGGATTCATATTTTATATTGGAAGTTTGACTCAAGGAGTTTATCCCTTACATTGGAAGATGTCCCTCTGAGGGATTCATCCTTTTTTTGGCTTTTAAGTCATGGATGAGACTATAACGAAGCATTTGGTTCTTGTTGAGAAGGCAAGGGTGAATGACCATGGGATCTCATCTAAAAGAAGATGAAAAGTATCCATGAGAATCATGCCATGTGCAGAGCCATGGTGCACATATTTAAGATAAGGCAAAAGGGTGACGGGTAATCACATGATTCTTGTTTAGTCGTTGGAGATGAGGTGTGGAAAAGAAAAAGGTAAATGGCACTCAAGGGACGAGCATGAACTAGATAAATAGTGATGTAGGACTAGAAGTCAACAATAGAATGGTCAAAGATGCAAGGCATTGAGGGGCTCAGGTTCGGGCTTACCATCAAGTGAAGACAAGCGATAAGCACCTGATCCATAGTCATGGGTCACGATGTATGGTCCAAGCCAATTAGGAGAAAATTTTCCCTGTTTTCTTTTTTCTGCTTTGGTTACGTGTTGATTTTCCTTGAGGACGAGATCACTGACCTTGAAGGTGCATTCATGGACATGTTTTTCATAGGCATGCTTGATGCGTTTTTGGTAGACTTGGAGATGGTCGAGGGCATGAAGACGACGTTCATCTAATAACTCAAGTTGTGCTAAACAGTCTTGGCAAAAGTCATCATCAGTAAGCATATCTTGAAGAGAGATACAAAGAGATGGGATCTAGACTTCGAGAGGAAAAACAGCCTTGGTACCATAGACCAGAGAAAATGGAGTAGCAACAGTGGAAGTGTGAATACTAGTATGGTATTCCCAAAGAGTGAAAGGAATGTGCGTATGTCAATCCTTCCCAGTATCATTAACCACTTTCATGAGAATTTTGTTTAGGGTTTTGTTGGTGGATTCGGCTTGGCCATTGGTTTGTGGGTAATATGGTGAGGAGAAGCTAAGCTGGATACCGAAGGTGTCACAAAGTTTCTGTAGAGTTTTGTTTTTGAATTGTTTTCCATTATCAGTGATAAGGTGATGTGGAACACCGAAGTGAAAAATAATGTGATGATTGATGAACTCACATATTTTCTCATCTTTAGTGGAGATGAGGGGTATGGCTTCAACCCATTTGGTGTAATATTCGGTAGCGGTGATGATCCATTGATGTCTTAGGGAAGAGTGGGGATTGATCTCTCTGACAAGATCCAAACCCCATTGAGAGAAGGGCCAAAGGTCACGAGTGACCTGTAAGGCATGACTAGGTGTATGATGAAGATTGGCATGTTGTTGGCATTTTACACAATGCTTAACGTAGTCACAACAATCATGATTGAGGGTCGGCTAATAATAGCCTAGGTAAAGAATGTGTTTAGCAATAGCAAGGCCACTGAAGTGACCTCCACATATGCCATCGTGAACTTCTTTAATGGTATAGGGGATTTCAGAGCTGGTGAGGCATCGTAAGAGAATACCGTCAAAGCCTCATTTATAGAGAAGGCCACCCATGACAACATAATGAGAGGCCTTTTTGAGAAAGGCACATTGTCCATTACGTGTGAGATCAGGAGGCAATATAGAAAGGGAAAGGTAGTCCGCAAGCTGCTTATACCAAAGGTCTTGTGTGTTTAGTGAGGTAGTTCAGATGAGGTTAACACAACAAGATTTATAAGAAGGTCTCGGTATGCATTTTATGGTAACAAAGATGTCTGAATCGTCAGGTGAAGTGGGTATTTGGGAAGTGAGGTAGGCCATGGTATCCATGAATTTATTGGTGGATCGCAGAATGGTTTGAATTTTATAGCGGTCAAAGGTAGTCAACATGATGCTGACGTAACATTTGTACTCTTGAAGTATTTCATTATGACACTGATAAACACCATTGACTTGGTTTACTACCAGTTGAGAATCACCAAAGATATTAATGGATCTAACATCTAAGGCATAGGCAGTCATGAGACCCAATACGAGTGCTTCGTATTCGGCGATATTGTTGGTGCACTCGAAGTCGAGTTTAAATGATAAGGGCATGGGTTCACCATCAAGAGGAATGAGGATAATGCCTGCACCACCCCCACGCTGACATTTGGAACCATCAAAGAATAAGGTCATTTGGTAAGGGTCATCATCCAAAGAGAGGTTAGCAATGGATTCATCAGGGAAATCAAAATTTGAAGATTGATTCCCAGAAAGAGGTGCATCAGCGAGCTGGTCAGCAATGGCCTGGCCCTTGATAGATTTTTGGTGGATGAATTCTAGGTCTAGGTCAGCAAGAAGCATGAGCCAACGTGTGGCATGTTGATTTTGGTAAGGTTTAGCATACATGAAGTGTAAGGGGTCAGTGTTGGTCACAACATAGGTTTTGTGGTTGAGTAGGTAATGGTGAAGTTTGGTGGCAACAAAAACTAAGGCTAAGCAAAGTTTTTTAGGGTGAGTGTATCAGGTTTCGTAGTCCAGAAGGGTATGGCTTATGTAATAAACCACCTGCTCCCTATGTTGTTCATCACGATGAGCGAGCATAGCCCCTAAGAGAGTGATCAGTAGCTGAGATGTATAGGTAGAAGGGTTGGTCATCTTTAGGTGGAATAAGTACGGGTGGTTGGAGAAGGTATTGTTTTAAGGCCTCAAAAGTGTTGTGGCAGTCATCATCCCATTTGAAAGAGACATCCTTTTTGAGAAGGTGATGAAATGGTTGATAACTGTCAGAGAGTTGGGAAATGAAATCGGTAAATGGTTGTAATTTACCTTGCAGGCTATGGAGTTGTTTAAGGTTAGTGGGTGGAGGCATTTCCAGAATGGCCTTGACTTTAGCAGGGTCAACTTCTATACCACGTAAGGAAATGATAAATCCCAGGAGCTTTCTTGAGAGAACCACGAAGACACACTTTTTAGGCTGAAGGTGGACACAATATTTAATGAGGTGGTCAAAGATGGTTTCGAGGATGGCGAGGTGCTTGGTGCGACATTTAGATTTGGCCAAGAGATCATCCACGTAATCTTCCAATATGCGATGCATGATATCATGGAAGATGTAGGTCATAGCACGCTGATATGTAGCACCAACATTTTTAAGGCCAAAAGGAAGAACTCGATAGCAGAAGGTCCCCCAAGGGGTAATAAATGTGGTTTTGTGTTAATCCTCTGGGCGAAAGTAAGATTTGGTTATAACCTGAGAAACCATCCATAAGTGATAGCATCTCATGGCCAGTGGTAAGGTCAACCAACTGGTCAATACCCAGCAGAGGAAAATCATCTTTAGGGTAGGCAAGGTTGAGATCACAGAAATTGGTGCAAATATGAAGTCCCCTTGTCACCTTAGTGATAGGGACGATGTTAGAAATCCATTGGGGGTAATCGATGGGTAAGATGAAGGAAACTGAGAGAAGGCATTGAAGTTCTTCTTTGACAAGAAGAGCAATGCGAGGGTGCATTTTCCTCAACTTTTGTTTTACGGGTTTGGCATCAGGAATGGTTACAATATTGTGGACCATGATAGTGGGATCAATGCCAAGCATGTCAGCATAGGACCAAGTGAAAGCATGGCTATGATTTTTAAGAAAAGAAGTGAGGGCTTCTTGTTCAGCAGCATCCAGAGATTGGCCAATCTTGAGAATGTGGGGGTCGTCCTGAGTGTGGATGTTGACTTCGATAGTCGATTCATTCAACATTGTTTGCATCTCAGAAGGTAACGACCAGTGAATATAAGAGTCTTCAGCACCAAGGTAGGTGAGTATGGATTCATCATCCTGACATTGAATGACATTAATAGGAGTATCATCCCCTATCATGTCAGGATACAAGAAAGGAAGAGAGGAAGGAGCCTCGCCATCACGGTGATAGGTCAAAGGTCCCAAGGAAATGGTATTTATGGAAAAAAAGGTAGGAGGGATAGATTCAGGATCCATCGACTCCGTTGGTGAAGGTGGTGAAGGTGGGGTAGGTGAAGAAGGTGGAGAGGGGTCAATGTCTTCAATGAGTTCAATACGGGGCTTTTTGGCAGGTAGTTTGGTAAAACTGATTCCACTATGATCATTGTGTTTACGCGTGGTACATGAAATAACGGTGTGACGACCTTGTTTGTAAAGGCCAAAGCCAAAACCCTTCCAGGAACAGTGGTGTAGGAAAGTGTGAGCAAAGTGATGGTTGGTAAGTGACTGAAGGTCAATAGAAAAAGGTTGGGTTTGTGATGGTGGTTCGGGTGTATAAGTGGAAATGTCAAGTCCCCCATAGGTAAGATGGGTACGGAGGTGGGGAGGACCATAAAGGAGACACTCGCCTATGCGGTGATCATAGTGAGGATGTTGGTGAAGGTTTCCATACTCTTGTGGAGTAAGGAATGTATTGACATTATACAGGCGATACTCCCCCATAGTGAGGCATTGAAAAACACCTTCCAAGGGATCAATGGTTGATATATTGGTGGCTGGAATGGAGGAAGCGTTAGAAGTTAGATCGGCAGAGGTTTCGGTTAGTTGGGAAGCTGATGTGTGACTGGTAGAAGTGACAACAAAAGTGGGAATAGAAGATTTGGGTGAAGGTGAGGTTGCAACGGCACTGGTGGATGGGGTCGTGTGTGAAGAAGATGTAGGCAGGGAGGTAGATGCCTTAACAGGTACAAGGACATCATTGGGCTGGTAAAGCATGTTGCAGGTTTTGAAAGGTGATGGGTCAGCTAGAATGGTATAGGAACATCCTTCATGTTCAAACTTTACACATCGGTGCAAAGTAGAAGGAACACAACCCATGACACGAATCCAGGGTCTGCCGAGCAAAAAATTGTATTGAAACTCCCCTTCCAACATCAGGAATAGTACAGGGACCCACATGAACGTGGAGGATGATAGTGCCGAGTGTAGAGGTGATAGCGTCATTGAATGAATGCAACATGACTGGATGTTTATGCATGCAGTTGTTGGGTATGCACATTTGTTCGAATGCGTGAGAGGAGATGATGTTAATGCTAGCACCCCCATCGATCATAACACGTCAGACAGTGTATATTATCGATATGGATGGAGATGAAAAGTGCAGGATCTGGGTCATCGGTTTGGTGGGGGACAATTTCGTCATCAGAGAAACTAAGGATAGCAACTTGGTGAACAGGTGGAGGTGATGAGGTAGATGGAAATTTGGTGAGTGAGGTGACATGATGAGGTGTGATAATAGATGCTATAGGCGTGGGGTCATCATGTAAAAATTCAATAGATTGAAGGACCTCTATGAGGGCTTGACGATGGGATTCTGAGGTTTGAATGAGGTCGTATAAGGACATTTTGAGGGGATATTGGTGTAGTTGTTTGAGCATGGTGCGATGTGTGACGCCATTAGAAATGGGGTATGTGGGGGCCACGGATAGTTATTTTAGGTATGGGTGCAGATGGTATGTTGGGTATAGGATTGGTTGGTGGGTCAGCTACTTTTTCTTTGCCCTTCTGTGCATGTGTAGTGGTGTGTACCATGTTGATTTGAGGGAAGTTAGCAAATGGAGAAGGTGTAGGGTGAGTGGTATAACAACACAACGGGAAAAAACCTACTAGAGGAGAAAATCCTTGTGAGGTGAGTTGGCCGCAACAACATTTGGGTGGAGGCGTGGCAAGTTCTCTGATGTGAACCATGTTAATTTCAAATTTTGGGGGTGGCTCTATGAGGTGTGAGGGTGGAGGTTGTGGTATAGGTGTAGGAGGAAGATGTGAAGAAGGTGGTGAGGGTGAAATAGGTTCATCATCCAGGAGGTCATCGTCATCAAAATTGGGGTCAGAAGGACATAATTGAATGAGGGAAGCCTTTAGACCCTTACAGTTCTCAACATCATGTCCTGGCACACGATGGTAAGCACAAATTTTAGTATCATCAAACCCTTCTGGTTTAGGTTTAAGAGGGTCATAAGGTCTAAGAGGAGGGAGGGTGATAGCAGAGCTTTCCAGGAGGTTAGCCAAGATGGTGGCGTATGATCCCACCAGTGGATCACAATGCAAAGTGAAAGTAGGTTTGGTTGGAAGATTGGGTAGTTGTGGTGGTAGTTGAGGTGATGCAGTCTTGGATTTGGGTTGTACTTTCTTTGGTGTAGGTGCAACAACAAAAAGAGGGGTAGGTTTAACCACCTCTTTGGAAATTAATGATTTTTTTCGATTTTTGGTGCTTTTTCTTAGGTAGAGGTGTAGGGGGAGCACGTGATGTAGATGGAAAGGCAGATGGTGGGAGAGGATGAGTGACCCAAGGGGACAACTAAGGTGCAGTGGTAGGTGTTGGTCGAGGTCGAGAGGGAGGTACAGGTGAGGTGGAAGAAAATGTCATAGGTAGTGAAGGAGGTATAGAAGGTAATGGTGGTATAGGAGGCAAAGAAGTTATAGATGGTGATGAAGGATGCAAGGTTCACCTAGGTAGAGCTGCAGGCTGTGGTGAAGGGGTCAAGGGAATTTTAGGTTTACCCCTGGAGAGAGTAGATTTTGTTAAGGTAGAGGGGTGAGGTCCCAAGATGGATGGTAGGGGTGAAGGTGATAAAGGTGTAGTTGGTGAGGTGGTGTGTGTAGATTAGAAGGTTGGGGTTTTTGTTTAGGTTAAGGGATTGGTTCAATAGGTATATGGGAAGATGTGGTCAAGTGTATCCTGACAAGAGGATGTGCAAGGTTTGATGTGGGTGTGACCCCTAGAACACTAGTGGGTTTAGATACAAGAGATGGTGTTGGAACACGTCGGCTAGTAGGTAGAGAGGTGGGTATAGATGAGGATGATGCAATAGAAGATGTATCGAGAGTTATGTTCATGTGTGGTTTGGGTTGTTGAAACATCTTCAGATAAATGGTAGAAGTGTCAGTGGAAGATGATTGCATTTGGGTCGAGACTGGGAGTAAGAGATGCCCCCAAAGTAAAGACCTATCAACATAATCTAGGTGGTCGGCCAAACATGAGAACGACATTGTGGTAGATGAGGTAGATGTGGAGTGAGTGGGTATTCTCATAAAATGTGTAGTGAGAAACAGGGAATTCACTGGCTTTGGCCTCTGTAGGTAAGAGAGCTGAAAGTAGGTCCGTATGATCTTGGGTAGCTGTTGGAGAATGGTCACCAAGCGGTAACGAAAAATCTATTGGATCCTGAATAGGTGGAGAAGATGATGGGTACTCCTCTATGGGTGGAGGAGGTACAATTGGTAGTGGTTCACTGGGTAGGGAAGCTGAAGGGGAAATGATATAAGTGCTAATGAGATACTCCTCCGTAGGTGTACGGGGAGGTGAAGGGCTTTCCTCTATGGGTAGAGGAATGGATAAAGTAGGTTCCTGTGTGGGTAGAAGATTTCAGGCTAGGATTTCCTCGATGGAGGGGATAGAAGATATTTGGGAATCAAGTGGTAAGTCGGTAAAGATAACATGTACCTCTCGTGTATTACTTTCATTGTGTGAGGCATTACTAGTTTGATCATTAGATGGGGAATGGTTAGGGAATGGTTTCTTGAATATATGAAGGTCTTGATTGGCAGGTGCATTAGGGTTATCCAGGACTAACTCACCACTCTCGAGCATTCCCTGAACAATGTTTTTAAAGGTGATACAATTTCTGTCACTGTGACCATTTACACAGTGATAGTTATAGTAGTCATTTTCCTTATACCAACCTGGTATGGGGCGAGAGGGGTCAAAACTAGTATGTGGTTTGATAGGAGGAAGGGTGATGGCATTAGCTTTAATAAGATTTTCTAAAATAGATGAATATGGTTCCCCAATTGAGGTGTATTTCTTTTGTTCTCGTTTGAATTGGAAGGCTTGGACTGGTGACAGATTGGATGAAGGTTTAGCATGATTGGATGGATGGGTAGGGCCAACCTTAAGTACCACTGCATTGGTAGTTCCCTTGGCTTTGGAATAACTCATCTGAGGTTTCGAGGAAGAGGAAGTATCATGTGATTTAAACGAGGAGTTCTTGTTTTGTAATTATATCTTCTTCTCTTCGATGGCATGAATTTTGAGCTTACGTGCCATGGTGAAAGCCTCATCGAATGTTCAAAAGGTTTGCACTTGTAAGGTAGGTGAGATATGTCTAGCACAGGCTCATGTGAAGAGCTCTATGAGTTCAGTTTGTGGTAATTGGAAAGTGAGTTGGTTGATTAGGCTATGCCAACGAGTGACAAAATTTGTGATAGATTCATCGTCATATTGACGCGTGGAATAAAGATCGGTCATGGTAACCTTCTTGATGACGTTAATCAAAAAATGATCCAAGAAGGCTTGGGCTATTTGGTTGAATGAGAAGATGGAATGTCTAGGTAATCCACTATACCAGTCCAATGCTGGACCCATTAGGGACATGGGAAAGGTTTGCAAAAGTAGAGCATCATCATGGGCAATTAAGTAACACCCATGTTTGAAAGATCGCAAATGCTGCTTGCGGGTCTTCCTTACCATTAAAGCGGTTAAACTTAGGCATCTCCCAGTGTATGGGATATGGGCGAATGGGAATGGATGGGTGAATAGGATCATTACAAATCTCATCATAGGTGAGAGAATTATAGGAGCCAGAAATAGATGCTTCTAATGTCTGCATTTTGTCCATCATTAACTTGATAAAGTCATTGTTAGGTTGTGAAGATTGGGTACCCTCTGAAGCAAAAGGAGGTTATTATTGGACATATGAAGAATAGGACATTCCAAAATATGGTGGTGTCGAATAAGGATGAAGGAATTGAGAGAATAAACATAGAGGGTATATATCCGGACTGAATGACCGATGAAACAGGAGGTGGCTGGTAGTAGGTATGTGAGGGTGGGACACTCGTAGTGACCCTAGTAGAGATGGGAGGTAGAGATTGGGGAATAGAAAGGAAAATGTTTTGAAATGGGGTAGAGGTTAATGACACCAAGGGTGGTAGCATTGCGACTGGTATATATGAGACAAGAGGTGTAGATGATGTTATGTTTTGGGTGGTGGATGAAGGTATGGTGGAGACTATGGGTGTAATAGAGGTGGTGGATGCAGCGGTCAAAGCTAGCATGGGACCTAGTTGCAACACAATTGGGGATAAAATGGGTGAGGTCACTGTGGTAGGAGGTGGAGCCGAGGTGGAAGCGATCATTAGGGATGGAGATAAGGATATGGGCATGCCATAGATCAATTGACCCAAGGCATCTTGAGTGGAGGCATGGGTGAGGTAGTGGCTCAAAGTAGCGGGATTCTGATCCAGGAGTCGTGTAAACTCTGTGTCACCTGTAGGAATGGTGATAGGTTGATTGGGATCCATGGATGATGAGATGGAAGGTGGTGAAGGACTAGGTGATGAAGGGATAGGTGGGAGCGGTAGTCGACTAGTGTGAAATACGAGGGCGCTTGCCTGACTACGGGTTAGCATCATGTGGATAGGAACTAATTTGGTGAGACTGTATTATGTCTGAATGGCACAAAACACTATAGAACTAGGAAAACAGTCAACAGTAAGTGAATCAGGTCAGATGGTGAGCTATAAAAGAGCACAAGGTGACCAATGCCGGTTCAGGTAAACTGATGCTGGTTAGGATTAACCAGTGCCGGTTACTGTGAAAAACCAACAGTCTGTTAAATGATGGTCCTAGACTAACAATTTTCACACAGGATGAGACGTAAGGTGACTGTGATTGGGGTAACGACAATATGAAAGGTGATAGGAGCCTTTTACAACTCAGAAGGTGAAATAGGTGTCTTTTGGATAGGTATCCAAGAAGACTTTAGATTGACGCCGGTTGGTTTAAACCGATGCTGGTTAAAGATAACCGTAGCCAGTTACTGTGAAATTGAAACAGAGAATAAGAAAAATGGTTGTGATTTAAAAATTTGGTGTTGAATCAAACCCAGAAGTCTGAGGATGATGTAGATGTGGTCCAGGCACACTCAGACGAAGTCAGAATACACCGAATATGATTGGGAGTGTGCAAGGAAAGAGAAAACAGAATGATCGAAAGCTCTCACCTCAAAATGCAAATCAAGCAGAACACTAAGAAAGAACGTTCCTAGAGTGCCTATTCTATTACGTTTGTTCAGCTTATGCTATTTGTATGGACTGACTGTTATGAACAGAACAATAGAATTTCTTGGTGAGGAAGGCTTCCTACGAAGAAATAATTCTAAAGGGTGAGGTTTCAGGAATGTTATGGTGGGGGTGGGCTTCACTCTGAAGTATGACTTGACAGAGCAGCGAGCTGGGTGCCCACTGTACCATGATCGTGTGATCACCTACAACTTCTTCCAGGTAGGATGTTGTTTAAGAATGTATGTATTTTGAATTTTTGTGTGGTTTGGTAAGACTCAGAGAAAGAGAAAAGGATAGAAGTGCTTTTCTACGATTCGTTTGTCAACCATCAGCTGGTCATGACTTCCAGCGTATAGGTTGCCCTCAATTAATGTGAGCTAATGAGCTAAATTAGAATGTAGTGCACTTGTTTTAAACCCAAATCAAAAGTATGATATTCGATGACAACAATAGATGAATAGGAAGAGGGATGCTCTTTCACTAAAATTCAGAAAACAAGAATAAGAAGGTTCGTTTTAAATACACCAAAAGAAATTTCTTTCAAAGCACATAGAAAGAAGAGAATGTTACAAAGGAGAAAGTTCTTAATGTGAATGCTCTTAGAAGGGAAACAAACACACATAATTTTTCACCTAGGAATGAAGAAAGATGCAAGGAACCCCAAATGGGTCCCACTGGGTGTGCCAAAATGTTTCACCTGATTTCTTAGTTTTTCTAAGAAGTACTTGACGAAATAGATAAGGTAAAGGTGGTAAGAGGAATACCTATTATCAGGATGGTTGAAGGTTGTATGCATGCGTATCTGAATCCTAAATCAAAGTGATTGTGAGACCTTCCTTTTGGCTAGGAGGAACTACCTGTATAAGAACCAAAACAAGACCACCAAAGAGAGTTAAACGATATATGCAGTGGACTGCCTAGCATGTGCTAGATCCTGGAAGTGTGATACTTCCTAGATGGCTGTCAGTCCACTGTTTAAAACAATTCAATGCTGAAATAAAGTAAATATTGTCCTACTGTAGTTTAATATGATTTAGGAATCTCATACAAAATGCAATAGGCTAGATCTAATCTAACAGGCTAGGCTAGAAGGAGATCCAGAGGTCAAGTAGGTTGGTTATAGGTGAATCTGAGCTAACAGGCTAGGTTAGATACAGATCTGAAGGTCAAATAGGTGTTCAGGTAGGTATAGGCATCAGAAATAGGTTGTTATTCTGGCAGAAATCAGGTGACACAGAGACCGACCATAGTTTTATGAAACCGATGATGGTTTTACTATAACTGACGACGGTTAGAGATGAACCGACGATGGTTAAGTCAGGGCTTGGTGGAATCACACAGTATGAGTTTTTAGAGTTTTGGGGCAAAAGTGGAGTGGATAAAAGGTGGGGATTGATCATAGAGGGGGTGTAAATATGTTGTGAAGGTCTGAGATTACCGAGAAGATAAAGATGAATAATTGGGCCAAGGTATTAAGATGATTGGGTATGGAAGGTGGCTGCAAGCTGGAGAGAGGGAATGGATAGAGGGTAAAAGACTAGGTTCCTTTACCACAAAGACTACAGATGATGATAAGAAAATGAAATAGATGGAAGGAGGATACTTACTCTTTTGTGAGGTACAGGTCTAAAGAATAATGAAGAAGTTGTTGCATTGGAGAATGCTTGGGAAGAAAGTTTCACTGTTGTGCCAGTGTATTTGGTTGCCTTTGTTGATCACAACTCAATCTTCGTTCTGCTGTCGTGTCTAAAGAGATCAAACTCAAGATTAGAAGTTTTCTTACAAACCCAACTCATATTACAAAGCTTTAAATGGGTATAAATAGGCCTTTTGGTCCATTCTGGTATAATTGGCATCGGTTTAGGTTGAACCAACGTCAGTTTAGGGTGAACCGACATTGGTTTAGGCGAGATATTTTGGGTTGTTCAAAAGTTGCCTAGGAAGTTGTTCCGCCATTTGATAAGGATCTCTTCTTTTCCTCGGGGGGGAAACCGACCTTAGGAGGCTTTTAATGTGAGGTGAGGGGGAATGGGTCTAATGTTAGGTTGTATTTAGGACATTGGTTTAGGGTTTAGGTTAATGGGTCAAATGATGGGGGTGGTTAGGTGAGGTGTATTTAATAAAGGAAATTATATTAAATAGATGTGTGAGGGTAGTGAATTAATTTAATGTGAATAATTAAATCAATGTATGTGTGGGTAAAAGGTCATTAACTTAATTAAAATAATTAAATTAATATGTATGGAGGTAAATGACATTAATTTAATTAAAGTAATTAAATTAAAATGTGTGGGGTGCAGGAGGTAGGTGATAAGATGTTGAGGATGAGGAAGTGATTATAGGGCTATGCTAGGGGACCAAGGTGATTACGACACGATTTCAGTGTCTACATTTTTCCACTTTGTGTTGCATAGCTTGTATTGGTAAGTGACACCACAAAAATAAGATCTGGTTGCCCCAAGTGGGAATGAGGGTGACCCCCCTCAAACCAAGAACTGATGAGGTGGCAAAGTACATCGGCGAGTGGTTTGATAAAAGTGGATGTGAAGAAGAATAGTGAAAAATGGGGAAAGGAGTAAAGGGAAAATAAGGCATATAGGTAAATGGGTAAATGGGCCAAGGTCAAAGGTAATGGCAGTTGAACGTACACACATGTATAAACTACGACACGGTACCAGGTTGAAGAGCTTGCAAACTCTACATCATCTAAGGTCGATAGGTTTATCCAAACAAGGTTGAAGTGAATCCGGTATCTAAGGTATAGGATAAGGTCAGGAAGCACAACATAGGTTAGGTGCAGGAACGTTTAGGTATGTTCCAGTACACCAAAGGTAGGGCCAGGATAAATGGTCACGGAAATAGGCTAGGTAAGGTCATTAGGTCAAACAACATAGGTAACGGTGTCACAAGGTATAACAAACACCTGAGGTCAAAGGTCACAAACAGGTTCCTGGGTCCAGGTAGATAGGTCACAGCACGGGTAAGGCCAAGGTAGGGGGAGAGACACAGGCACAAGGAGCATTCCCCGACATCAGATGGGGAGATGATTGACCTGCTGTGGACCAGCCCGCGTGTCAATTCATTTTTTTATGTATGATAAATGAGACCGGCCTGCGTGCTAAAGATATTTTGTATTTATTATTGGGTTATACATGATACCGGCCTGCATGCCGAAGATTTTTGTATTGATTCATTCATGATTTTTGTATATATGAGACCGGCCTGTGTGCCGATGACATTTTGTATTGTACATTGGTCGGCATGCTGAAATTTTTGAGATGATGGCCATGATGAGATAGGCATGGATTTTGAGATACACAGTTATTGATTTATATGATGAGATTCATGGTATTTGGTGATGTGTTGATGTGTTTATGAGATATTGGTTTATGGCTTGTGTTAGATGAGATATGGATTTGTTACTTTGATATGGATGGAAATTACGTGAGTTAGGAATGGATTGTGTCAGGTTAGTTTAGGCATGGATTGAGTCAGGTAGGTTAGGCATGGTTGAGTTACGTTTGGCTAGGCATGGATCAAGTTAGGTTGTTAGGTATGGATCGTGTCAGGTTATAGGCATGGTTGAGTCAGGTGATAGGCATGGATGAGTTTGGTTATAGGCATTGATTGAGTCAGGTTGGTTTAGGCATGGATTGAGTTAGGTTGGTGTAGGCATGGTGGAGTCAGGTTGGTTTAGGCATGGATGTTCATTTTGGTATTTTGATAACAAATGGCAATGTAAGTGTATGAGATGGTGTAAAATGTGGAAAATGCTGGTTATGTATGAAAATGTGAAATAATATAAGTGGTAAAAGTTATGTGGTATATGGTTTAGATGTCAAGGTTTTGATACGAACGGGCAATCAAAAAGGAAAAGGGGGGGAAATGGTTGGGGTACAAGGTGGCTGAGCTAACCTTCCAGGGCCCCATGCCCTGGAAGTGCTACCTACATAGTCCCGACAAAAAGGGACCTCACGTTGGTGTAGTTCTCCCATAAGCTAGGGAAGAATATGAGAAGATAGAAGAAGAGGTAGTGAGGTTGATAGTTAGGTTGGATTCGAGGTCATAGGTATGATTAGGTCAAGGTAGAGTAGGTTAGGTGGAGAATAGGTAGATAGGTAAAGGTGATGTTAGGTCGATAGGTAGTGTTGATTCTAGGTCATAGGTATAACTAGGTAATGTTTGGGTTGGAAATAGGTAGATAGGTGTGGGTGATGTTAGGTTGATAGGTAGTGTGGAGTCTAGGCCATAGGTATGATTAGGTTGAGGTCAATTATGTTAGGTGGAATATAGATAGATATGCATGGGTGATTTTAGGTTTATTGAGGTAGTGAGAAGAAAATCCTAAAAAGATCGGTGTTGAGGGCAGACTCTAATATTCAAGGTAGACTCTAACCAGCTTGTAGTTTTATCTTGTAACTTTAAGACTATTGTTAGCATTTCCATCATCTCCTTCGAAAGGACCTACACTTTAATTGGGATCAAAATTGTCAAAAGGACTTTGAAGACCTTAAACAATACCTCTTGTCACCACATGTGCTTACACCTCCATGAGAGGGATAGCACTTTGATCTCTACATATCAGCTACTAATCATGCCTTGGGTGTCATGCTTTCTCATCGAGATGAGTAAGGTCATGAACAAGTTGTTTATTACAGAATTTGCACTCTTCACGAATATGATACTCGTTATACCAAAACAATTTTTTTGGGTGTAACTTGTACTTTGTAACTTCCAAAATCTGTCATTACCTAATTAATCACAAAAATTATGTTGTTACCAACTTCAATCCTCTTAAAATGATGCATTCCCAACTATATCATAGCGACCGTATTACTCGGTGGCTCATGCTCATGACTGAGTTTGACCTTGAATTCATCTCGCAAAAATCTATTAAGGGACAAATTATTTCAAACTAGGTCACTGAATCCCCTCTTCCTAATAATCAACCACCTCATGAATAATTCCCTAATGAATATATCAACACTACTGATCACAAATACACTTCTATCAAAATGATTATTTTCTTTGATGGATCTAAGTGTTAGCAAGGGGGAGGTGCCAGTATCGTTATCATACCTCATTTGGGGATTTTTATCCCTATATCTTTCAAACTAAATTTAAAATGTACTAATAACATGGTAGAATACGAAGCTCTAATGATCGGTCTCTAAACCATTGTCATGCTTGGTTTTCAAATCTTGGACATTTATGGGGATTCATAACTTGTCATCTATCAGATAAAAGGAATTTATCAATGCAAAAATGACATTATACCAAATTATTTAAACCATTGTTTAATTACTCTCAGAATCCTTTGATCATTACACCATCCAAATAGTCCCCTGATATTCTAACAAGTTCATGGACACCATGGCTTCCCTTGCATCACTTATCCCCTTATCAATTGATGATTCCAAATTGTTCATTTTTGTACATAGACTTGATCAACCATCTCAAACTAATGAACTCCCTTCATCAATCTCATTTAAAACAATCCAACAGATCTATGGTACACTCTAACATTCAACTACCTCTTGAAATCCAAAATATCCTTTGGCCTATCTAAAAATGGTAAACATGATTTTCTTCAACATGCTACCTGATACGTCATCATAGGTGGTGTTATATATATAAGCACGTATTTTAAAGCCTCTTTATTTTGATGTCTCAAGTCCCATGAATCTACTAAAACTATTTAAGAACTCCATGACGACGTATATTATGGACACTTTAACATTATGGCTATCGCTAAACATGTCTTACAGATGGGCTATTACCGACCTACCCTCAATCAGGATTGTAGTGCATACGTAAAGAAATGAATTACATGTCAACAACATTCTAATATCATTCACAATGGTGGTTAGACCTCATTGGCCTTATCGATCCTCATTAATCACAACGACATCACTCTATCATCACATCTAACGAATATTTCACTAAATGGGTAGAGGTTATTCCACTAGTCTCTACTAAAGTGAACAAAATTGTCGACTTCATCTATCAACACATCAAATGTCACTTTGGAATCCCTAACAAGATAATGTTATCACAAAATCACAACACCCTCTAATTTGCACAAGTGTGTGTGCTTGAGCTCACGGTGTGACTGGCTAACATGAGTACTATCTCCAAGTTGTGGGACTTTTTACTTGAGATAGACCTCTAGATAAAGTTGGTTCTTCTTCCTAATCTAGTGCAAACTAACTCTAGTGAATGTAAATGAATAACTACTCCTAATCTATCACTTCCAAGGGACTAGGGAAAGAGAAAGAGCATGAAAATAACATAAATCTACACAAAACAAAAATGACAGAGTTTTTCTACTCAAACTATCCTCCCCCTACATTGAGGCCAACACTTCAATTTATAGAATTTTGGAAGAGAGTGAGAGAGAGAGAGAGAGGATGGAAATCCCAAAATCCACTTTTAAACTAATTGAAACTAATGATAAATGAGTGTGGTTAGTGATTTTGGACCTGCAGAAGTAATCTCAAGGTGTTCCATAATCTGCACTAGTGAAAGAATGATTGCCCATGCTCATTGAATGCTCCTCCAACCACTTTCCAACAACCAAATAGAACTGGGATTGTTTTCCTTAAAAATAACTATATAATATTCATTAATTTATGTATTTCTTGATTAATGTGTATCAGGCTTGGAGACACAATTCCAATGAGACTAATTTTGTGAAATTTCATTGAAAATTGCTCCAATTATGGCTCTCTGAGTGATTGCAGCTGATTTTTTTTGCACAAGTTTTCTTGGCTATTACGGGACTGAGAATTAAATAGTTTGGTTGAAAATTTCCAAAATTATTTTTCTTCCTTTTCCATAGTTCACTATCTCCATTAGAAATGATTTTCTTTTAAATTTCTGGGCCCCACCACATTGTTTTTATTTACTTGCATTATGGGGAGAGGTTGTTATTTATTTCAATGTATTGTACCTAGCCAACTCGGCCAACTCGGCCGAGTTGGCTGCTACTTTTCCCCATCGAACTCTTTCCACTTAGGTGTCAGGCCTTTTTTTACCACCGAATCTTATGCCGAGTCATTTCCTATGCATAGTGGCTACCTTGGCATGAAGTCGACTCATTTTTGGTTACATCGCTGAGTTGTGGGTATACGAGACTTGCACATCTTATTGGTCTGAGCTCGTGCCACCGCCTGTTGTTGCAACCACATGGAGTTATTTTGGCCCATTGTCACTCTGCATGGTTCCTATGGCTCGGGTTAATCATGAAGGATCGTTGACCCCTTGAACACCTGAATTCCATTTGTGTTGGCACTTTGAATGTTTCAGGCCCGAGAGGCCCAAATCACCCATGGTCAACTTGGACTATTTCCACTTGCTTTACCCACTTAAATTTCAGGCTCTCAACACTTCCTCATGGCTGCATTGGTGAAAAATGGCTTTGCAGGCACGGGTGTCCCTAGAGACACATCTACCTCAGACTGGTCGGGCCAGTTTTATCTGCTTTCCCCGCATAGCCATTGCGGGTGAATCAGGCCTATGTTGTACTCGTGTCCCATGTCTGATTGAGTTGTTTGAGCTGATTTTATCTACATTTTCCATAAAATTGTTGATATTTTCCATGCTAAGCTTAAAAATAAATCGTGCAGTACGTTTCGGCCTTGGCTTCTTCACATTTCACTTACCATGATATGAACCCATCTTCTCTACCCTAGACTTGGCTTATCCACCTTTTAAGTCATGATTGAGCTGGGCTGAATTTTCATCTTCTCAGGTGGGAAAATGATTCAGCATGCTTTGACACGGGCTCGACAAGCTTCGCATTCTCTTGGTATCCCTATCTTATTTCTCCCGACTTCATGATATGAGTCGGTTCAGAAACACATAACTCAGTTTGTATGTAGCTTGGTGAAATATATGCAGATTTGGGATGTTGCCTACTATCTAATCCCCATGGTCACAAAAAAAACCCAAATACCATGTACATTGGTTATGGTTTGTATGTTATTAAACTAGTTTGACTCGTTATGCCAACTTGAGAAGTCTAAACAACTTGGGACTTGAAGAAAAATACCCAGATGAACCGACTCATACTTAACAATCCCACATCAATGAAATAATTGGTTATGGCTCGAGAGAACCATTCGTACAAGTTGACACTATTGTAATACCCCATTGTTCTGTCTCTTGGACTTGTGGTGCTTGAGCCTATAGATTTTGAGCTTGGTCACATAGAGAGGGGCTTAGTATTTTATAGATGAACCTGACGATCCCCATGAAGGCCTGAGTTGCTATAAAATTTGTAAACCACTGGGTCATGAGATAACTCGTTTGTGAGCACGATGACACTAGAAAAGTAGCTCGCTTGTGAGTTGAGATAGATCGCTTCACATGTAACATCTCGACTTAGTATTGCAGCTCATTGATGTAAAAAATAGATCTCAGTTATAACAATTAGCTCGATCCACCAGATGTGAGCTTGGTCTCTCTTCATAGCTCGACCAATTCCATTAATGGCTCATTTTTCCCTTCTATATGTGTTGGCTCCATGGTAGCTTGGTCTCTCTTAATATAACTTGACCACTACTCTATTAGTTCGATAGTTACAAATATCTCTATCCATTATTATATTACCTTGGTCACTGGCTCTATGAGCTCATCAAGGTCTAATGAAAGGTTTTTATCTTTAGTGTCTCAAGCCTATAAGTCAATGCCAAAATTATTCCAGAGCTCCATCCTAATTCCATCATTTTGTTGCCTTCGAGTCCTTACTAATATAGTGATGCAAGTTCTCATGTTGTCCCACTTCACCAGGGGGTGAAATGGGATAACAATTTGATGACTCACGGGGCCATTTTCCTGCTAAATGGAGTACGACCAGTTGTCTATAGAAATTCATTGGGAATGGAGTCTACATAATCATCATGAACTGATATGAAATATGAAAATCCTGACCCCGGAATGCCCGGAACAATGCTCATATCTAAAACTTCCTTCCACTACTCGCACTCTCAACTTTCATAAGAAAATATTGAAATTTGTTTTGTGAGAGTAGAAAATTGTTTTAAAACTTGTATTTCACCAATTCCCGCAACTACAATCCATGAGGCTGAATGATGGACATCATAGAACTCTATTAAGTTCCTCTTTCTTTATTCTTCTACATGTTCAATCTTTTCGACTGTTACTGCCTTATTGCTTAAGCTACTGCTGTAGGCTGCAAAGGTTGTTATTAATCCTGGAGATATGCATAGTGGCTCATACTTGCTGCTTAATCATTGATCAAAGGTTGAGTGAAAATTAAGGACTACCATCTGTTGCTTCTTCAAATATGCCCTAATACTAATTTCTTGATTTGAGAAAATTAGTTGTTGATTGAAGGAAGCAAAAGAATTAAAGATTTGAAATCTGTCTCTTGAGCTGGTTTTAGTTACTCTACATTTGTTTGAATTTTAAATTTCTAACTTTAGCAAACAACTATTTTCTTCCTTACTATAGCAGTCTCTCTTCCTTGAAGCATGGTGAACTATGTGCACAAAGCATACACTAGAAGCAATATGGCATGTGCACTAACACTTAGGGAAATTAAAACCTATTCTAATAACAACAGAAATGTGCACAAGCACTTGGAGGAATTGAAAATCCTAGACTAATATGTACAAGGGTGAGAAATTCTTCCTCTTAGTAGCAATGTTTGAGATAGATTCCATTGACTGGAATTTGTAGCTCTTCACCATCCAACTTAGCTAGCTCAGAAGGCATTGCTACTTTTACATTCATTTGATCATATATGGACCACTCCATATGGCATCAAACTTGGAATGTCTTTCTTAGTTTTTCATTGATCATCATCCCACTTCAGTACACCAATCTCCTACTTAGAATGTCCTGGCTTTAGATTTCTTGTCAAAGCTTCTCTTGATTAATGCTTGATCTTTATCCATGGTTTTCATTACATGTTCCCTTGTTCTTCTAGTTCCATCAGTTCTACATACCTAATTTCCATGGGTTTCAAACTCAACTAGTTCCAACTGCTTCATAAGCTCCAATGTCAGCAATTCAAGTGATATAGGCAGACACTGCTTCCTTTCGGTATATAAGATTATATGGAGAGCTACCTGTAGACCTCTTGGGTGTTATTATATCAGCCCATAAGGCTGATTTGAGCTTCGTGTGCCAGGTTCTTTGATTCTCATCAAGAGTTCTTCTAATGATTCTCAACAAGTTCTTGTTTATGGACTCTGCTTGGCCATTACCTTGGGGGTAATAATTCAAAGAAGTGCTGAGATAAATTCCATTTCTAATAGCCACTTATTTGATTTTTGTGTGAAGAAATGCCAATGCATTATCTGAAATGATAGTAGTAGGGACAACCAAACCTCACGATTATCCCCTCATATAAATCCAGGATGCTAGATTCATTTACCTCCTTGAGTGCCATTGCTTCCGTCCATTTAGTGAAATAGTCCTATTGCCATAAGTATCCACTTGTGTCCCTGGCTTGAATTTAGATTGATAACTCTGATGAAGTCCAATCCCCATTGCATGAATGACTGGCCCAATAAAATTGGATGAAGAGGTAGGGCTGCTAACCTTTTCCTTCCCTGTGAAAGAATACGCATTTTTTTACATTTCTTTATCCATGAGTAGCAATCACTAGACACCATAGGCCAATAGTAACCAACCTTCATGATTTTAAGAGTTTTTACTCATGTGAAGTGAAGTGGCCTCCCGCTTCCCCATCATGGAACTCATGTAATATCTTCTCAACCTTGACTTATTGGGGACACACCTGAATAACACCCCCGCTCACATCCTTATTGAATATGATGATATCAATGAGCACACACAGAAATGGATTGTAATATGAAATATCTTCTCTTAGCTTTATTCCATTCTAGAGGGCACAAACTAGTTTAGAGATAATGCACCATGTCTTGGGTCTAACATGGAATAGGTGCACCATTAGTCAGATGTTCCTAATCATTTTGTAGCACTAGGAAAACTTCTTCACTTTTTGAATCATCATGTTTTTTGGAAGCTAGCTGCTCACACAAACCTTTTCCACAAACCAACTTGGTCACTTTGATTTCAATATCATATTCCATGACCTGAGTGATCCAACCTTCCCTCTTCTCATTTAGATATTTTTTCAAGAGAAAGTATTTTACTCCAGCATGCAACACTAATAGTTGGATCTTATTGTTCGAGACCAAGTGTTTGAACTTCTTCAAACTTCTCACGATAGCTAGAGCATGTTTTTCAATGAAAGAATAACTTACTTCATAATCTTCCAAACTTTGGCTGAAGAATGCTAGAGGCTGCTCCAAACCTTCTTTATTCAGTTGTACTAAGATAGCCGAGATGATATCTGAATTTCCAAAAATATATAGAATGAAATCCTTTGAAAAGTACAGGTTGATAAGTGTTGGAGTTTGAGATATAACATGTTTGATTTCCTCAAAACTTTCTTTGCCTTTTTTTGTCCATTTGAATGCAAGAATCTTCTTCAACATCATTGTTAATGGATTCAAAAGAGTGGGAAAATCAGGCACAAACCCGTGGACAAAGTTTATCCTTCCCAAGAAGCTTTCGAGAGCTTTCTTGTGGCATGACAATGGTAGATTTCTTATAGATTCAACTCTTTTTAGATCAATTGTCAACCCTTCTCTTAAAAAAATATGTCCCAAAAAGTTTCCCTCGTGTGCTAATAATACACACTTTTTTGGATTCAAGGACACTTTGAATCTTCTACACCTTTGAAATACTTAGTTGAGGTGAAAGAGATGGTCTGCTACGTTCTTTGAGAAGACAATTATATCATCTAGATATATAAGCACTATCTCGTTGATTAGTCTTTTGAACACTATATCCATTGCTTGCTGAAACGTTTCTCTGGCATTTGCAAATCCAAATGACATCTTTCTATAAGCATATGTACCTCATTTTTTAATGAAATTTGTCTTGAACTGATCTTCTTCCTTCACCATTATTTGATTATATCTTTGTTATCCCGTAAAATTGACAAGGGCAATTTTACCGATAACCATACCGAAAATTTTGTTTCGATCCCTCATTAGGGGTCCCTTGCGTTCGGAACGTTGCAAAATCCCTTTTCCAGGAAATCTGGCTTTCCGAACTTAGTCATTTTTGGTCTTTTTTGGTTGGGCGCATGGAATTGCTGTGTAACATCACTTTTTGGTGCGCCCCCTCTAAAACCTTTGGCGCGTATTTTATTGTGTCAACACTCCTTTTGGTGCGCCTTGATAAGTTGAGTCTTCCCTGCGTGCGCCGTGGCGCATGCGCCTTCTTGTTAGCAACTCATTTGTTGCGCCTCTTTTCGGTGCGCCAAAGGCGTGCATAATCTTGTGTCGACACCTCTTCCGGTGCGCAAAGGGCACGTGTAACACTGTGTTGTCATACGCTTTGGTGCGCCAAAGGGCGCATGCTTTTCTATGTCGACAGAGACTTTGGTGCGCCCTTTACAAAGTTGGTGGCGCATTTATTGTTGATTCATATATATATATATATGCATTTGCGTGCCTACAAATGTCATTATCACCAGACGCAAAACACATGATTTCTATTCTCTGAGCCTGTCAGCACCTGCCCTGTCGTTTGTCAACACGTTGTGGACCCGTGTGCAAGTTTTTACTATTTATCCAGGTAAGAGGTTCTTATCTCTTTCGTGCGTTTTACGTTTTTGGTTCTTTGTGTGCTTGGTGGTCTGGTTTTAGTTTGGAAATATTGAAATATTGATCTAGCCTCCCCCTTTGCTGTCTTTCCATATTCCTCTCCCTCTTTCCAGATCTGCTGGTAGGGGAAGTTGTCTGAAAAGCATGGTTTGAATCCCTTTTGGTTGAACCATTTTATTTCCCAAATGATCTTGGAAAAGAAAGAGATAAAATGAGAGGCTAAACCATGTAAAAGCTCTGTTTTTCTCTTTGGCGCATCGGCGAGTCCTGCAACATCAAAAACAGTTCTGCCCCTTTGGCGCATCTGTCCCCCTCGCAACATGAATAAAATCCGCGCCAATGGTGCACCCATCATGCCTGTTGCATCAAGAACCTTTGCGCCCTCAAGGCGCGCCTCCTTCACATGCTGCAAGCGCTAGCCTTGCACCCTCTTTGGCGCACCAACCTTCCTTGTTACATTGCATAACATGCGCCCCTTTGGCACACCCTGCATCTGCGCAACACCAGCTTAATCTCAAGTATGAAGTTACTTTCCTCGTTGCAAAAACATCATGTCATGTAAACCCTCCATGCGCCGCGCCAAGTTGCCTTTGGCGCACGAAAAGTTCATGTTACACAAAAGATACATGCGCCTTTGGCGCGCCCATTTCCCATGCAACATGAACAATCTATGCGCCTTTGGCGCATCCTGTCTCTTGTAACACCAAATCTCCATGCGCCCTTTACAAAAATGTACCCTGCAGTGTCTATGCGCCATGCGCCTTTGGCACTGATTTAACCTTTGCAACACCTCTTTTCTGTGCACCTTACCTATTTAGCCCTGTAAGCTGCAGTTTTCATGTGCCTTGCGCCCTGTGCCTCAAAATCACTAACTCTTTCTCCTGCTAACATTTCAATGGAAGTTATCAAATGGCTAATACAACCTTTTTGGATTGGGTCTCGCTTCTTCTTCGTGTAGATCAACAACTAATTCGAAAGAACATGTCTACATCAAGTAGGAGACCTACCGTCCAAAGGCAAGGCCAAACTTTGAGAAGAAGAGATGAAATACATGTATCAGAGAGTCAGAATGCCTGACTCCCAGGCCAAATGTGACCTAGACATCAGAGACTCAGAATTGGGTCACATTGATATGGAGGAATTCTGGGTCAGAACTCAGAAGGTGACTAGAAGTCCATGGATGGACAACTAATGGGCAGTGCCCTACACTTTGCTGGAGGTATCCAAGTCAGCACCGTCAACAACCCTTTCATGATGGTGGTCGCTGCAGTGCTACAACAAGCGACACAAGGTGTGTCGTAAATGACAAGGGCGAGGTCGTGATTAACCTCACTTGCCACATTCGAAATAATACTCGGCATCCCTCATCACCGGCACTTTGTGGCTTGTCAGCTGAGCAGATTGTATTAAGGCCTGGGCGCCCTGAAGATCAGTGTATGCAGCTGATGAATGAGGTCTATTTAACTAATAAAAAGGTGGTGACCCCGATGGCCTCAAACCATCCACCGCAGGACTTCTCAAAGGAGCTAGCGACACTATCACATTCCTGAGCAGGGTTTTTGGGCTTCTGACGCCCTTTTTCCATAAATGGATGCTGCAGTACTTGGAGACCATGAACAAGAATATGCCCGATCAGCGCTTTTGCTGGGGAGAAATAATAAGCAGCACAATCTCAAAGGCAGCTTCAACAATTACACAACAGGGAAGTTTCTACATGAACTCCTAAGTGTCTATGCTGCAGCATCAGAGAGAGACTACTCAGGCCTGATGCGAAGTGGAGTTTGGCCCCAGGTCAAAATATATGAGTACTACCCAGAATTGAGGCTGGAGAATAGCATCTCTCAGTTCACAAAGATTAATGATGTGTTTTTCTATCACATCATCTGCATGTTCAGGCCGAATATGACTTACGGTCACACGACCAAAAGCATAGTGGCAGCTACTGAGAAATGGGGGGCCTTGTTCACCCAGTTTCCCACATTCACTATCTGAGGGTGGCCAACTTCTTGGGAGAGCCGACCAGGCTGCCGAGGTATGCTGGGTCCAAGCTGATTTTGCTGGAGCTGTCAAGACAGCTGATCACATATCACGAGAAAGTGCCTCAAAAGAAAGAAGGGTGGAACTCCTTTCCCCCTCACAGTAGGCCGATATACATGCCTTACCCACCACAAGGCAAAGGACATGTTCGCAGAGCTGGAGCTGCTCAATTTGAGACATGATTTCCCGGCCAGGCCTACCTTCGATCCAAGGAATTTTCTGCCAAGGGAAAAGCTCGATCCAATCCATGTCCCTCAGATCGAGGACATCTACATCGACATCATCCATGAGGTTGAGCTCAGGAGAAAGGATCATTCTCGCTTAGCCTTGGCAGAAATCATCCAATATGGGGTAGCAATTGTCCCCAAAGGCTTCCAAACTACGGAAGATGAAATAGACCAAGTATATACTAACACGGATGGGGACAATTGGCCTTTTCTGGCCATTGATAGAACTAAGGCACCTCAGATGATTGAGGAGAGGGTCAAGGAGACTCTGTGTAGGACAGAGCATTGGTGCCGGATGAACGGGTTAATCTACCTTGGGGTTGATTTCACAACCTCCCCATTGGGTAACGTACCTCCTCGATCCAAATAGCAGCCTAAAGGCAAGGGCAAAGGCGTAGAAGGGTGAATCCAGCACCACTCAGGAAGAAGCTCCAGCAAGTCCTCCTTCCACAGCACCCGAACAGGTTATAACTCTGGCTTCGCCAGAGAAAGAAGTAGAAGAGGATGTTCCAATAGGCCCATCCACTCAGGATGTCGGCATTGCTACAACAACCGAGGTCCCTTCTATCCCTTCTTCTTCTCTTCCTTCCCCTCCTCGAGTGACTCAAGCGGCCATTCCTTTGGTCCTGTCCTCTCCCCCTTCTTCTACTCCTCCCCCCGCTTCTTCTTCTATCTTCTCTTCCCTTGCGGATCTTTCCTCCTCCATTTCTTCCCTCATCTCTGAGCTCCCTTCCCTTCCTATGTCTTCCGCAGCTGCAGTATCCCTTCCTCCCGTGGGCACTTCTTCGGCTATTCTCTCCATGCCGCCTCCACGTGTCTCCATGTTTTTCCCCTCCACTACTGTAGCTGCCCCCTTTTCCATTTCCGGCCCTTCTCCCATAGGTCCAGCCTGGATCTCCCAGTAGCTAAGTCAGCAAAAGAGGAAAGTTCCCATCGCTCCGATGGACTTTTCTGTAATCCCATCTAAGGGGGAAAAGAAGCACAAGCCCGTCACACGCTTCTCTCAAAGTGCTGCGGGAGAGAGGGTTATGGAGATCGCGTACCCCAATCCCCTCAAGGAGAAAAAGGATCTATCTCCGACAGATTTTACTGTGACCCAAGTCACAATGGGGACATCTTCTGAAAGCCTTCAGGGGGAGGCCCTTTCTGCAGTTGACACCCTCTGCAAGAAGCTTCAAGGAGACCAAGGAAGAGAAAAGGCAATTGAAAGAGAAAAACAAATATTTGCTCCAAGCCTTACAGAAGATGGGTAGTGCGCCTCCCACAACTGCCACCGAGACTTCTGAGCTTCTCATCCAGGAGAAAATTAATGAGTACGCAAAGATCGGCGAGCAGGGTATGGCCGTTTCTGCTTGGAGGAGCCAAATCCTCAAAGACAGTGAAAAAGTAATCGCCGAGTTCTCTAACTTGTATTTGAACATCAATAAGGTGAATAAAGAGCTCCAAGCATTAGCGGGGCCCATATCAGAAGAGCTGGAACATGCTAGACTGCAGCACGAGACCTTCCAACAAATGTTCGACTGTTCAGTCGAAGATCTGGTTAAGTTCGGCGTCTTCAGCCATCCCAGGGCCCTCAACAAAATCATGTCCACTTTGGACTACCGGGTGGATCAGCTAGAATTTGTCTTGGAAAAGATTGACAAAGTAAAGGAAGAAGCCCTAGACGCAATGCACCAAATGGAACGAATCATTCTTAACATGTCGCCAGGGTTACTTACTCCTTCCTTCACTTTAAGGAAAGCTGAGGAGACCATTCAGATCTTCAAAGAGATCATTTCTCAAGGCATAGGGCTAGAGGTCACTTTTGACGCAGAGTCTATCAACAACCTGCTGGCCTGCCGAGACTTCATTGGGCTACTCATTGAGGCGGAAAAAGACTATTCCAAGCTCCCCGAGAAACTCATAGATGAGCGGGAGACTTGTGAAGCGATCAGTGATAGGCACAAGGATCCTTCCCAGGATCAGCTAGGGCCAATGATCAACAAGTTTATGGAATACCGCTCTCAATTCCATATCTCGTCACCTGAGCAACAACAAAAGCAGTCTACCCCCTTTCGGCCACAGGATGACGATGACGAGTAGCTTCTTCTTCTTCTTCTTCTTCTTCTTCTCTCTCTCTTCTTCGACTTTCTTTTCGAGAATATCTGGAGTATGTTGATACAAATGATGACATCATCCATGTTGCATCATGGGATGATGTCATCCATCAAGTTGTAAAAAGTCAACATGACTTTTAGATATTTTGTAAATATCTTTGTAGATAAGTTGTTGGCTCCTTTTTGCCTTCTTTTCTCTTCTTCTTCTATAAATACCCCAATACTTGTTGTATTATGGATGAATGAATATCTTTCAGATGAAAAATAGAAGTGAGGAGAAAAGACTTTGAGCTTTTTGTAACAGAAGGAAAATATTAATACAATATTTAGACTTTGTGCTGAATACATGTGTTATGTGCATTAGATCTTTCTTACGTTAGATCTGTGTGTTTATTCTGTTGGATCTGCTTCTGTTTTATTGTCATTTATTTATCATCAGTATTGCTTTGCTCGTTTATGCAAGTAGGTTTGGCTCTGTTTACTACCAATCCCAAAACATAAACCTTCTGACCTTTCTGCTTTGGAATTCATTTCTTTTCTCCCTTCGGACCTGCTCTTTCTTCATCCCCTCTTCCTTTCCTTTCTTTTCACAGTCGGAAACACCCCTACTGGGATGAGATCCCAAACCCCCGAAGGCAGAATCTGTGAGACTTGCATAGATTCCTGCTGGTAGAATAGCAATAAACCAGTTTCGCTTTGCTGACTCAAAGAGGGGCTATGCCCTGCACACTGTTGGCTCGTTTATCCATAGATCTGCCCAAGCGACAGATTTTCGGACCAATAGTTTTTGGCGAATCTGCTGGGGAACAAACAGATCTATCAGATCTATGATAGTGGTAGGATAGAAAATCAGGAAAAATCAAAAAAATCACTATCTGTTTGCAAATTTGAACTTTTTGTTAAAAATCCAAAAAATTTGCAAAAGTGCTCTGAATTAAAAAAATTTCTTCTGAGATCCATAGATCTGGCCTAGTTGGAGACC
Organism: Taxus chinensis; assembly: GCA_019776745.2. Lineage (NCBI taxonomy): Eukaryota > Viridiplantae > Streptophyta > Pinopsida > Cupressales > Taxaceae > Taxus > Taxus chinensis. Next base: position 27,626,460 of record CM034151.1, read on the forward strand.
TTTAGTTCGCTGAGTTTTTATAAAAATCAGTATTTTGCCATAGATCTGAGTTTTTGACTGTTTACCAAAAGTTTGAAACCCTTTGAAAAAAGTCAAAATTAGATCCGAAAATCAGCTTACTAATCTTCTCTGCCATTTTATCCTCACTATTATTTGTCATTAACCGCAATCGGTTTTCTGAAGAGGATAGTTTTTAAATATTTAGAAAAGTACATGCTGCTGGTTTTTGCTAGAAAAGCCAGAAAATCAGCAAGTATAGCCAAAAAGAAAGTTTGAATCCACCCTACAAAATCACAGATCAGAAAGACACATTGGCAGGTGAACCCTTTACGCGTAGCAGGAGAGCTCGTGGAGAAACTGATCCTATTTTTGATCTGCTTCAAAGGCACAATTTCAGCGTAACACCGGCACATTTTTCAACGCTAAGCTCGGCTGACCGGTCATCCAGGAGTGTCTCACCTCCACGAAGAAAGAATCTTTCGCAAGGGGCATCCACATCCCTTTGTAGTGCCTTGCTGCTCAGTGGAACCACACTTCTAGCTCATGTTCTTTTTCCTACTTTTCAAATGGCGGTACCATGGGGAAATGCTATGGGTCCCTTGGCTTTACCACATCCAGTTCATGCGCTCCCTCACGGAAACCGAAAGAATTTTCCCAAATTCGATGGGAGTGGAAATCAAAGCATGGATTCCCACATATCTGCATTCATCATGTCATGCAGTATCCTGGATGTAACTCACGAGGATGTGTCGGTTCACCTTTTTCTGGAAACTCTACAAGGGCCCGCAGCTGAATGGTTTCAGCATTTGCCGGCCGGATCTATTACGAGTTGGGCCACCTTGAGGGATGCTTTTGAAGATAGGTACAAACCTTCAGAAGATGCATTTGCATTATTATCACGGATCACTCACCTGAAGAAAGAGGCAAATGAAACCATGCACGATTTTATCGCTAGGTTCAATGCATTAATCAATCGTGTCCCTGTCGCCATGCTTCCAACACCGGAAAATCAAAAGTGTTTCTTCGTAAACGCTATGAGCTCGAAAGTTAGTTTCTTGCTCCTTCAAGAACGAGTGGCCACCTTGATTCTTGCCCAAGCCGCTGCCATTCGAATAGAAGATAATTTGATAATATCTGGCGAATTGAAAAAGGAATCATCCAAGCCTAAATCTTTGGGCCCTTCGCCCACTACTTCGTCTGATCCAGCCTTTCAAAAGATGGCGAATGACTTGCTTGCATTAAAGAAGCAGTTGGCCCAGGCCTCCCCTAGTTCCTCCTACCGGGATATTCCGCGGAGGAATTTCGTTCCTAACAATGTTTCACAAAGGCCGCGCTTACCCGCAACTGCTCCGCGGTTGGCGCTTGAGGCTCCTCCGGTCAACGCTCTGGCTGAAATCGAAGAAGAAGAGCAGTATTATGAAGAACCTTCGTCTCAGGGTGAAGATGATCAAGATGTTGGTGAACCGACTGGCGACTCTACTATCGGGTATATGGAATTTGATGAGGAAGAATCTGATGAAGAAGAGGGTACCCAGGGATATGCAAGCGGACAGTCATACGCTATTTTTACCCGCTCGCAAGGAAAAGAAGCGGAAGTTGCTGCCCATGTCCAGCAGGAGAAGGCCGTGTCAAACGCGCCTCCGATCATTGCTAAAAGAGGTAATCCTCTTCCTACTCAACTCCCTGGCAAATCTTTTACAAGGAAATCCTTTCCCCCCATCTCTCCTCCAAATCAGTCCTCTCATGTTCCTACCAAGACCAGTAATCCTATTCCACCATCGCGAAGTGAGGGACTCATTCCTTCACCAACGCAACCCTTGGCCGCATTTGATATCATAGATCATGCAAAAAAGACCAAGATCCAAATGTCTGAAGCTGAGTATCTTCAGTCAAATCCCGAACAGCTTGTAAGATTGACCAAGTATATTCAAAGTCAAGCTGTTGTATCTAAGCAGGTTTCCCCAAAAGGAATCCTTTCCACTCCCCCTGAATCCCACATAAATGTTGCCTCAACATCTGCATCAGGCAAGATAGAGCCTTTCTATCTCTCCCTCCTAATCAATGGTCACAAGCTGAGTAACTGCATAATTGATTCCGGGGCTTCTGATAACGTCATGCCGGCAAAAGTCGCCCATGCTTTGGGCCTCACTCTTACCAAGCCTTTTGGCAGATGTTATTCCTTGGAAACCAAGCAGGTTCCGTTGATTGGCCAAATCAAAGACGCGCAATTTGCATTTGCGGCATTCCCAGAGAAGAGAGTAAAGATGACAGTTCTCGTTGCTGACATTCCGGCAGCCTACGGAATTTTGCTGGGAAGAAGCTTTTGCAGCGAAGTTGGTGGAGAGATTCATATGGACTGGTCTAAAGCTAGAATTCCCGTCAAAGGTGTAATGCAGACTTTGGAGCCGGAATCACAAAAGAAGTACTTGGTTACTAGCTCTGAGGACCCCAAAGCTCAAATCCTTTTTGAATCATCAGGGATGGGGAACTATTTCTTGTCTACCGAGTCTGATAAAATGGTTGTTCTTGTTCAAGAAGGAGATCTTAATAAGATCTGGACCTTGCAGTTCGATGGCAGCTGTGCGACCAGCGGATGTGGCGCCGGAGCCGTGCTAATATCTCCCGAGGAAGAAGTCATTCCTCTCTCTTTCAAGTTGCAGTTTTTTAACACAAATAATACTGCTGAGTATGAATCTTTGTTACTTGGCATGCAAGCCGCAAAAGAAAGAGGGATTAAGAATCTGAAAGTGCAAGGCGATGCGGAGCTAGTTGTGAATCAAGTTAAAAGGATTTACCAAGTGAAGAATGAAAGGCTCAGGCATTACCGTAATGCGGTATGGGACAACATTGAAGAGTTTGATGCTTTTTCGATTGAATCCATTCCAAGAGCCCAAAATGACATGGCTGATTCATTGGCTGTTTCAGCATCCCTCATGCTTCCTCACCCAGGTTTGAAAACAAACAAATACACCATTGAGGTGGTTTTCCGCCCGAGCGTGCCAGATAATTCTCAGCACTGGCAAGTATTCAACGACGATAATCAACTCATTGCCTTTCTAGAGAAGGCGGAAAATTTTAAAGAATTGCACTTTGAAGGATCTACTTCCACTTGCCGTGAATCAGTCACCGATCAAGACGATGAATCTGAAGGGAACGATGGCATATGTCAGCTCAAAGGAAATAAAATTCCAAAGGGCCTGGTTTCTCTGGAGTAGTTGTTCGACAGGCATGACCGTTTTGTGAAAAAGAAGAGGCGAGATGACCCTTGACTCATCCCCAGAAACCGAACCGGTCAATATAGGTTCGGTAGAGCACCCGCAATTTGTGAACATTGGAAAATGTTGCACGCCTGAAGAGAAGCGGAAATTTGTCAAGTTGCTGAAGAAATATATGGATGTGTTGGCATGGTCCTATGCCGATCTAAAGTCTTTTAAGCCAAAGGACGTTCAGCATGACATCCCGTTGAAAGAAGATGTGAAAGCCTTTCGCCAGAAGCAGAGGAACTATAATCCTAAGATCTTGGGTACAATCCAAGCTAAAATTCAGAAGATGCTAGATGCGAGAATCATCTTTCCTATCCATCACAGTACTTGGGTAGCAAATATTGTGCCAGTGCGCAAGAAAAATGGAGAGATACGCATATGCGTAGACTTTCGCAATTTAAATCAGGCTTCCTTGAAAGACAACTACCCACTTCCGATAATGGATCAAGTTCTGCAAGCAGTAACTGGATCAGAGATGCTGTCCATGCTTGATGGTTTTTCAGGCTATAATCAGATTGAGGTTTCACCTGAAGATCAATTTAAAACAGCATTCACTACTCCCTGGGGTACATTTTCCTACAGCAGGATGCCTTTTGGCCTAACTAATGCTGGCGCCACTTTTCAGCGGGCCATGGATTTTGCATTCAAAGGTATGATGGGGAAAGTCATTGTGGTTTATCTAGATGACTTAACCGTGTTCTCTAAACAACGAAATGATCATTGTGATCATTTGGAGCAAGTATTGGCCAGGTGCCGGGAACATGGGATCTCCCTAAACCCAAAAAAGTCTGTTTTTGGAGTCACGGAAGGAAAGTTGCTAGGGCATGTGGTTAGCAAAGAAGGAACAAAGATAGATACCGAAAGAGTTAAGGCTATTCAAAGCCTTACTCTGCCTACAAGCAAGACTGGTGTTCATTCTTTCTTCGGAAAGGTGAACTTTCTCAGGCGTTTTGTTCCTGACTTTGCTGAAAAGACTCGTCACATATTGAACATGATGAAGGGGTCACCAACTTTCAGATGGAGCGAAGAGGGGAAAAGGTCATTTGAAGAAATAAAAGCTTCCGTTGCTCACGCGCCAGTCCTGGTATGTCCCGATTTCTCCAAGGACTTCATCATGTATAGTTACGCATCTGAGCATACTGTGTCCGCAATCTTGATGCAAAAGAATTCGGAGGATGTTGAATCTCCGATTGCGTTCATGAGCTCTCCCCTCAAGCCTCACGAACTAAAAATGTCTCAACTGGAAAAGCATGCCTTCGCCATTGTCAAAGCAGTGAAGAATTTCAGGTATTACATTCTAAACTCTCATACGGTGGTGCTGGTCCCTGACACGGCGGTGAAATCAATTCTAACTCAACAGGAGTTAGGAAGCTTGCGAGGAAATTGGATCGCAAAGGTCCAGGAGTATGACCTGGATATTAAACCAACCAAGCTGGTGAGGGGCAAGGGCCTGTGTCAGCTTATGGCTGAAAACAAAGATTCAGAAAACCCTGATGAAAGGAGTGACTACACCGATGAAGCACAGGACCGGCTGGAAAAACCCGATTCACTGCCTCTGGTCCTATTTGTTGCGACTAGTGATGAATGGTATTCCGATATCACTTTCTTCCTCACCTACGGCGAATGCCCAATGCACCTAACTGCAAAGGAGAAGCGCACTATAAAGCTCAGAGCAGCTAAATATGTCATCTGGGATGACGGTTTATATAAACGTGGGATAGATGGCGTCTTTTTGCGATGTGTTGACAAACCACAACAGGTAAAGTTACTCGAAAGTTTTCATAATTCAGCCTGTGGGGGTCATTTCTCTTCCTCCGTGACAGCACATAAGATCATCCGAGCCAGGTACTATTGGCCGACGCTCTTCCAAGATACAGCCACCTGGGTGGCAAAGTGTGAACCTTGCCAGCAATTCGTCGGCAAGCCGAAGTTGGCTGCTTTTCCCCTTAGGCCTGTTATTGTCAACGAACCATTCAGGCAATGGGGAATTGATTTTATTGGTGCACTCAATCCTCAATCGAGTGCCGGACATAGCTATGTCCTTACAGCAACGGATTACTTCACCAAGTGGGTGGAAGCCATACCTGTCAAGCATGCCACTTCTGAGGTGGTTTGCAATTTCATTAAAGAAAATATCATTGTCAGGTTTGGCGTTCCAAACAAAATTGTTGCTGATAATGCTTCTAACTTCTCCTCACGGGAAGTTATTAGTTTTTGCTATGAATATGGGATAACTTTGGCTCACGCCTCAGATTATTACCCTCAGGGAAATGGTCAGGCGGAATCCAGTAACAAGAACTTGGTGACCATCATACGGAAGTTAGTGGATGAGAATCAGCGAATGTGGCACAAGTCTTTGTACGACGCTTTGTGGGCCGATCGTATTACTCCCAAGAGGTCTCTCGGCATGTCACCTTTTCAAGTGTTATATGGCACTGATGCCGAGCTTCCCATTTCTGCTGAACTTCCTGCTCTGCGCTTGGCACGAGCTATCGAAGATGAAACTTTCCAAAATTCTCTTGAAAAGAGAATTATGTATCTGACAGAGCTCGAAGAAAAGAGAGTAAGAGTGGTCGACAGGATCACCGAACATCAGAATCAAGTCAAGAGATTATTTGATAAAAAAGTGAAGCAAAAGGATTTCCAAGTGGGAGACCTCGTCCTTCTGTGGGACAAGCGAAGAGAGCCGAAGGGCATGCACGGAAAGTTTGATTCCCTGTGGAGAGGGCCCTTCAAGATCAAGCAGCTCAACGGAGAGAATAGCTTCTATCTCTCATTTCTGGATGGAACCAAGCTCCCGCTTCCTTATAGCGAGCAACATCTGAAAATTTTCAGGAAGTAGAGCTTGCTCTCTTCTTTGTACAGTTTGCTTTAGTTGTGTGTTTTTTTTCGTTGTGTGGTTGCTTTCGGTTTGTTGTGTGTTTCTTTTGCTCTCCCTCCGGTCGCCCTTGTTTTTGACTCTGTTACCCAATGGATAGGCACATGAGATCTGGGATTCTCTACCCCCAAGTTTGCTCAGGGATAGTCCCCAGAAAGAGCCAGCTGTTATCCCGTAAAATTGACAAGGGAAATTTTACCGATAACCATACCGAAAATTTTGTTTCGATCCCTCATTAGGGGTCCCTTGCGTTCGGAACGTTGCAAAATCCCTTTTCCGGGAAATCTGGTTTTCCGAACTTAGTCTTTTTTGGTTTTTTTTGGTTGGGCGCATGGAATTGCTATGTAACATCACTTTTTGGTGCGCCCCCTTTAAAACCTTTGGCACGTATTTTATTGTGTCAACACTCCTTTTGGTGCGCCTTGATATGTTGAGTCTTCCCTGCGTGCGCCGTGGCACATGTGCCTTCTTGTCAGCAACTCATTTGTTGCGCCTCTTTTCGGTGCGCCAAAGGCGCGCATAATCATGTGTCGACACCTCTTCCGGTGCGCAAAGGGCGCGTGTAACACTGTGTTGTCATACGCTTTGGTGCGCCAAAGGGCGCATGCTTTTCTATGTCGACAGAGACTTTGGTGCGCCCTTTACAAAGTTGGTGGCGCATTTATTGCTATATTCATATATATATATATATATATATATATATATATATGTTTGCGCGCCTAAATGTCATTATCTCCAGACGTAAAACACGTGATTTCTGTTCTCTGAGCCTGTCAGCACCTGCCTTGTCGTTGTCAACGCGTTGTGGACCCGTGTGCAAGTTTTTACTATTTATCCAGGTAAGAGGTTCTTATCTCTTTCGTGCGTTTTACGTTTTTTGGTTCTCTGTGTGCTTGGTGGTCTGGTTTTAGTTTGGAAATATTGAAATGTTGATCTAGCCTCCCCCTTTGCTGTCTTTCCATATCCCTCCCCCTCTTTCTAGATCTGCTGGTAGAGGAAGTTGTTCTAAAAAGCATGATTTAAACCCCTTTTGGTTGAACCATTTTATTACCCAAATGATTTTGGAAAAGAAAAGATAAAAGAGAGGCTAAAAACCTGATGTAAAACTCTGAAAAAGATGACTTTTCTTTTGGCGCATTGGTTCCTGCAACATTCAAAAATAGTTGCGCCCCTTTGGTGCATCTGTCCCCCTCGCAACATGAATAAAATCCGTGCCAATGGCGCACCCATGCACGCCTGTTGCATCAAGAACCTTTGCGCCCTCAAGGCGTGCCTCCTTCACATGCTGCAAGTGCTAACCTTGCACCCTCTTTGGTGCACCAACCTTCCGTGTTACATCGCATATACATGCGCCCCGTTGGCACACCCTGAATATGCGGAACACCAGCTTAATCTGTGCCAAGTATGAAGTTATAAAGGTGCAGGTGCTTTCCTCGTCGCAAAAACATCATGTCATGTAAACCCTCCATGCGCCGTGCCAAGTTGCCTTTGGCGCACGAAAAGTTCATGTTACACAAAAGATACATGCGCCTTTGGCGCGCCCATTTCCCATGCAACATGAACAATCTATGCACCTTTGGCGCATCCTGTCCCTTTGTATCACCAAATCTTCATGCGCCCTTTACAAAAATGTACCCTGCAGTCTCTATGCACCATGCGCCTTTGGCGCTGATTTAACCTTTGCAACACCCCTTTTCTATGTGCCTTACCTATTTAGCCCTGTAATCTGTAACTTTCATGCGCCCTGCGCCCTGAGCCTCAAATCACTAACTCTTTCTTCTGATATCACTTCAATGGAAGATCAAATGGCTAATACAACCTTTTTGGATTGGGTCTCGCTTCTTCTTCGTGCAGATCAGCAACTAAGCTCGAAAGAATACATGTCTACATCAAGCAGGAGACCTACCAAATCCAAAGGCAAGGCCAAACTTACAGAAGAAGAGATGAAATACAAGTATCAGAGAGTCAGAATGCCTGACTCCCAGGCCAAATGCGACCTAGACATCAGAGACTCAGAATTGGGTCACATTGATATGGAGGAATTCTGGGTCACAACTCAGAAGGTGACTAGAAGTCCGTAGATGGACAAACTAATGGGTAGCACCCTACATTTTGCTGGAGGTATCCCAGTCAACACCGTCAACAATGAATTCATGATGTTGGTCACCCGGTGCTATAACAAGGACACAAGGTGTGTCGTAAATGACAAGGGCGAGGTAGTCATTAACCTCACTGCCACCATTTTGAAATAATACTCGGCATCCCTCATCACAGGCACTTTGTGGCGTCAGCCGAGAAGATTGTATTAAGGCCTGGGATGATAACGAAGATCAGCTGTCATGCAGCTGATGAATGAGGTCTATTTGAAAAATAAAAAGGTGGTGACCCGATGGCCTCAAACCATCCACCACAAGACGACTTCTCAGAGGAGCTCAGCGACAACTATCATATTCCTAAGCAGAGTGTTTGGGCTTCCTGATGCCCACTTTTTCCATAAATGGATGCTGCGGTACTTGGAGACCATGAACAAGAACGTGCCCGATCAGCGCTTTTGCTGGGGAGAAATAATAAGCAGACACAATCTCCGAAAAGCTTCAACAATTTCTTACAACGGGAAGTTTATACATGAACTCCTACGTTGTCTATGCTGCAGCGTCAGAGAGAGACTACCCAGGCCTGATGCGAAGTGGAGTTTGGCCCCAGGTCAAAATATATGAGTACTACCCAGAATTGAGGCTGGAGAATAGTATCTCCCAATTCACAAAAATTAATGATGTGTTTTTCTATCACATCATCTGCCTGTTGAGGCCAAATATGACTTATGGTCACACGACCAAAAGCATAGTAGCAGCTACTGAGAAATGGGGGGCCTTGTTCACCTAGTTTCCCACATTCACCTATCTAAGGGCGGCCAACTTCTTGGGAGAGCCAACCAGGCTGCCGAGGTATGCTGGGACCCAAGCTGATTTTGCTGGAGCTGTCAAGGCAGCTGATCACATATCACGAGAAGTGCCTCAAAAGAAAGAAGGGTGGAACTCCTTTCCCCCTCACAGTAGGCCGATATACATGCCTTACCCACCACAAGGCAAAAGATATGTTTGCAGAGCTGGAGCTGCTCAATTTGAGACATGATTTCCCAGCCAGGCCTACCTTTGACCCAAGGAATTGTCTGCCAAGGGCAAAGCTTGATCCAATCCATGTCCCTCAGATCGAGGACATCTACATCGACATCATCCATGAGGTTGAGCTCAGGAGAAAAGATCATTCTCGCTTAGCCTTGGCAGAAATCATCCAATATGGGGTAGCAATTGTCCCCAAAGGCTTCCAAACTACTGAGGACGAAGTCGATCAAGTATATACTAACACGGATGGGGACAATTGGCCTTTTCCAGCTATTGATAGAACTAAGGCACCTCAGACGATTGAGGAGAGGGTTAAGGAGACTCTGCGCAGAACAGAGCATTGGTGCCGGATGAATGGGTTAATCTACCTCGGGGTTGATTTCACAACCTCCCCACTGGGTAACGCACCTCCTTGATCCAAGTAGTAGCCTAAAGGAAAGGGCAAAGGCGTAGAAGGTTAATCCAGTGCCACTCAGGAAGAAGCTCCAGCAAGTCCTCCTCCACGGCACCCGAACAGGTTATAACTCTGGCTTCGCCAGAGAAAGAAGTAGAAGAGGATGTTCCGATAGGCCCATCCACTCAGGATGTCGGCATTGCTACAACAACCGAGGTCCTTTCTGTCCCTTCCTCTTCTCTTCCTTCCCCTCCTCGAGTGACTCAAGCGACCATTCCTTTGGTCGTGTCCTCTCCCCCTTCTTCTACTCCTCCCCCCGCTTCTTCGTCTATCTTCTCTTCCCTCGTGGATCTTTCCTCCTCTATTTCTTCCCTCATCTCTGAGCTCCCTTCCCTTCCTATGTCTTCCGCAACTGCAGTTTCCCTTCCTCCCGTGGGCACTTCTTCAGCTATTCTCTCCATGCCGCCCCCACGTGTCTCCACGTTTTTCCCCTCCACTACTGTAGCTGCCCCCTTTTCCATTTCTGGCCCTTCTCCCATAGGTCCAGCCTGGATCTCCCAGCAGCTAAGTTAGCAAAAGAGGAAAGTTCCCATCGCTCCGATGGACTTTTCTGTAATCCCATCTAAGGGGGCAAAGAAGCAGAAGCCCGTCACATGCTTCTCTCAAAGTGTTGCGGGAGAGAGGGTTATGGAGATCGCGTATCCCAATCCCCTCAAGGAGAAAAAAGATTTGTCTCTGACAGATTTTACTATGACCCAAGTCACAATGGGGACATCTTCTGAAAGCCTTCAGGGGGAAGCCCTTTCTGCAGTTGACGCCCTCTGCAAGAAGCTTCAAAAGACAAAAGAAGAGAAAAGGCAATTGAAAGAGCAAAACAAATATCTGCTCCAAGCCTTACAGAAGATGGGTAGTGCGCCTCCCACAACTGCGGCCGAGACTTCTGAGCTTCTCAGCCAGGAGAAAATTAATGAGTACACAAAATCGGCGAGCAGGGTATGGCCGTTTCCGCTTGGAGGAGCCAAATCATCAAAGACAGTGAAAAAGTAATCACCGAGTTCTCTAACTTGTATTTGAACATCAATAAGGCGAATAAAGAGCTCCAAGCGTTGGCGGGGCCCATATCAGAAGAGCTGGAACATGCTAGACTGCAGCACGAGACCTTCCAACAAATGTTCGACTGTTCAGTCAAAGATCTGGTTAAGTTCGGCGTCTTCGGCCATCCCAGGGCCCTTAACAAAATCATGTCCACTCTGGACTACCGGGTGGATCAGCTAGAATTTGTCTTGGAAAAGATTGACAAGGTAAAGGAAGAAGCCTTGGACGCGATGCACCAAATGGAACGAATCGTTCTTAACATGTCGCCAGGGTTACTTACTCCTTCCTTTACTTTAAGAAAAGCTGAGGAGACCATTCAGATCTTCAAAGAGATCATTTCTCAAGGCGTAGGGCCAGAGGTCACTTTTGACGCAGAGTCTATCAACAACCTACTGGCCTGCCGAGACTTCATTGGGCTACTCATTGAGGCGGAAAAAGACTACTCCAAGCTCCCCGAGAAACTCATAGATGAGCGGGAGACTTGTGAGGTGATCAGTGATAGGCACAAGGATCCTTCCCAGGATCAGCTAGGGCCAATGATCAACAAGTTTATGGAATACCGCTCTCAATTCCATATCTCGTCACCTGAGCAACAACAAAAACAGTCCACCCCCTTTCGGCCGCAGGATGACGATGACGAGTAGCTTCTTCTTCTCTCTTTTCTTCGACTTTCTTTTCGAGAATATCTGGAGTATGTTGATACAAATGGTGACATCATCCATGTTGCACCATGGGATGATGTCATCCATCAAGTTGTCAAAAGTCAACATGACTTTTAGATATTTTGTAAATATCTTTGTAAATAGTTGTTGGCTCCTTTTTGCCTTCTTTTCTCTTCTTCTTCTATAAATACCCCAATACTTGTTGTATTATGGATGGATGAATATCTTTCAGATAAAAAATAGAAGTGAAGAAAAAAGACTTTGAGCTTTTTGTAACAGAAGAAAAATATTAATACAATATTTAGACTTTGTGCTGAATACATGTGTTATGTGCATTAGATCTTTCTTAAGTTAGATCTGTGTGTTTATTCTATTGGATCTGCTTCTGTTTTATTGTCATTTATTTATCATCAGTATTGCTTTACTCGTTTATGCAAGTAGGTTTGGCTCTGTTTACTACCAATCCCAAAACATAAACCTTCTGACCTTTCTGCTTTGGAATTCATTTCTTTTCTCCCTTCGGACCTTCTCTTTCTTCATCCCCTCTTCCTTTCCTTTCTTTTCACAGTCGGAAACACCCCTACTGGGATGAGATCCCAAACCCCCGAAGGCAGAATTTGTGAGACTTGCACAGATTCCTGCTGGTAGAATAGCAATAAACCAGTTTTGATTTGCTGACTCAAAGAGGGGCTATGCCCTGCACACTGTTGGCTCGTTTATCCATAGGTCTGTTCAAGCGACAGATTTTCGGCCCAACAATCTTGAGTATCCATCTAGTAATGAAAACCTTTCCAAACAAGCTACAACTTGCGGGATCTGCTCCATTGAAGGGAGTGGATAGTGATCTTTGAGGGAAGCTCTATTTAAATCATGGAAGTCTACACATAGTCTTATCTCTCCACTTCTCTTTCTTACCAGCATAAAATTTACAACCCAACTTGAATGCTTGATAGGGAAGATGATGCTAGCTTTAATCAACTTATTTAACTCTTTTCTCATGAGAGGTTCAATGTGAGGATTCACCGGTCTTTGCTTCTGTCTGATAGGCTTGGATTGTGGATCAAACTCATTAGTATAATGAGTTATTTTTGTATTGAAACATCTTAAATCCTTATAAGTCCAGGAAAAGACATACGGGAATTCTTGAAAAAGATGAACAAAATCAGATTTCTCTTGTGGAGTACTTTGCCAATTTGCAATATCTTGTCTTCACCTACTTAAATAGGCTCTGAATCTTCACCCTTTACTTGAATACTTTCCTTCTCTTTCTGGAATTGGTCATTTGGGTTGAATATTGATTCCAAATTCACAAGACCCTTTGGTAGTTTGTTGGTTCTCAGCTACACCACTTGGTCACCATATTGCTGCTCCAACTTATCCTAGTTTCTAGTAGAAAACTTAGCTTCTTTTTGTAGAGAATTGATTATTTGCTGATCATTTTCGAAGACTTGCCAACTTGTATTGTTCTGGGGAAAAAATGGTCTCACAATCAATTTGATATCTGGTTGAGTTTTCTCATTTTTAATACTTTCAACAACATCAAATGCTTCTCTAATGGCTGCAAGTCTATCCGTTTCTTCATTCTTCTTCCTTGGGATGGAATTAATGTTAAAAGCTTCAAAATATTCAATGAGATCCCATACCCGATTTTTGTAGTTCTTCAATATATCATTCTTGGTAGAATTTTATCCTTTTACTTGGTTCACAATCATCTCACTATCTCCAAACACTTGCAAGTTTCTAATACCTCTCTTTCTTACCCAATGCAATCCGTGGATCAATGCTTCATACTTAGATGTACTATTTGAGAAAGTAAACTAAAAATGGAAAGCTGAGTAATATCTGGTACTTTTTGGTGAAACAAGCATAGATTCCCCTCCAGTACCTTGTCTACTCCTTGAGCCATCAAAGAATAGTTTCCATACCTCATTATCATCTTTAGCATCTGGCTTGGTGATACTCAGAAGTGGTGAATTTTCTTCATGCAAGCAATAAACCCCTAATTCAGCTTCTTCCATTTACTTGTAAGGGTCAAAAGCATGCCTTTTTTTGGCCCAATCATCAAGAGTTAAGTCCGGAATGCTTATGAATTTGGTATCCACTTCATAAGTGGTTGGAAAATATTCTTGATCAAATACTAAACAATTTACATTGATTGGATTCAATGTATGAGGCTTAATGTGGAAATTTTCAATTGGTTCAGACCTGATTGTAGCCTTGGCTCCATACCTTGATATGAATAACATGTGTGACCAATCAATAGATAAATAACCTTTAATTTTAGTGGTGAGGTTTCTTGATAAACATAATGCAAAGAGTGGTGGAAAGTTTGTGACTGATACATTTTGCAAGAAAATCACATTGGGACATGCATGTAATGTGAGGCTCAAACCTTTGATTACTCTAACTGTTGTTACTACTGTCCCATCCAATTACTCTATAACCTTAGAAATGAATTCATATTGGAGGCCCAACTAATCAACTATTTGTTTGGGTATGAATGAGTTTCTTACTCCCGAATCAATCATGTAATTATGTACAAGATTGTTTCCAACAATCATAGATATGTAAAATGGAGGAGGCTTCATGTTTTCACCTTGTTGGCCTCCTTGATTGCCTCCTTGCCTCCTTGCATTTGTGAGTACCTTGTCTTGATCTTTGGATGATTGATTTGATGTGGAACAATTTTCCATGGAAGCTTGTAACATATCTCTTTGGCCCATGATAGCTAATGACTCCCACATTGAAATGTTCACATTCATTTTCTTCATTTTATCAATGATATTAAATGGGGATGAGCTATCTCTTTATTCCCCCTTACTTTGCACAGTCTTCTCTTGTGTGGAAGTTGCTACAACCGGTACTTGAACTGGTTTAGAAGGTGGTTTGGGCTAACTTTACACATTCGGGACTGCATTTTGACTGCTAACACCTTGTGGAGTGATAGAGGGATGAGAAGTTCTTGGATTAGACGACTACCTTTCTCCAATATTCCTCTTCTTGGACCATGTATTGACTACTACACTTTAATAAGGGGCCTGATTTATTCCGTAGAAATATTCAACTTGTAAATTGACAAGTGTGGTTTCATTTGGAGGTGCCTCCTGGGTAGTTTCCTGTTGCTGATTTTCTTCTTGGCTTGCCTCTTATCACACACCCATTTTTGTCACCATAAGAGCTTGATTCAAAGCACAAAAATAAATCTCAATTGAAACACATTGACTGGTTATGAGGTTGATTGCATGGGAAGCACCAGTCATATTCTTGAGCTATGTTATTTTGCAATGACACCAAAGCTCTAGATGTGGATGCAACATTAGGATTGTAAGGCTAAAACTACATATTAGTAGAAGGTTTTTATCGTATCTAATTTACAGTTGGAGCAGGTGGCCTATTAGGCTGATATTGAGGCTTATTGGGTTGGGTTTGAGGCTGACATGACCTGAAATTTTGAGCTTGTTACCTATTAATTATCACCAACTCATTTCCTAAGTTTTGCAACTATTTCAAGACTTCTTGGAGTTCATTTTAGGTACTAGAAGATGAGGTAGAGGGTTCATCAGAATTCTGATTTTTTGGGGTAGGAATAGGAGCTAATGTAGGTGTTTGGCTAGTATTTGGACTTCCTAATTCTGGATAAAGAGGCATGTGTGGCCTAGGTAAAAGTTTACCAACTTGAATAAGATAATTTGTGGCTCTAATAACAATATTATAAGATGTAGGTAAAGTTGTACATCCTATGGATTGTATAATCATTGCAATACCAGAATTTAGAGATTTTAGGAAGTAGAGAAAAGCACCTTTAGTTGTTCTCATAGTAAGTGGAATTCTATCCCATGTACTTTTAAACCTAAATTTGAAATCATCCATCTGATCATTTGGTGCTCTCTTGATTGTGGTTAGCAACTCCAACAGAGATAAATTGTCTGCCTTCTCCTCAAATTAACCCCAAAGAGTTATGCACAACTAATCCCGATTTTGAATTGATCCTTCTGAACCATTGTAAAACCTTGGCTTTGAAAGAAGAAGCTAATAATTTGACAGCCACATCCATTTCATTAACATCATGTATACCATAGACATTTATGATGTCTTGAATGTGATCAATCAGAGTTGTATGGTTTTATCCCGTGAAATATGGGATGTTCTTCAATGTTGTAACTAGAATTGGATTTTTTACATTGAGGGAAAGTGGGATACTTCCCGTGAAGTTGACATAGGGATTTGGTGGCCCTTGCAGTGGTTGTTGTTGTATATGTGCCATTATAATTGGTATAATAACTCTCGTTGATTGAACGGAAGGCTGACTAGGTGGAGGTTTTGATAGTGTTCTATTTGGTGGAGATGGAGACCTTTGAGCTCTTCTCCGCCTTCCTCCTCTACCCAAAGAAAGATGCAAGTATTCAAAGATTCCTTCTTATCTAGTTCTTGACCTTGTTTGAATCCTTCTCATAAATTTGAAAAGTTTGGGATGCTAAAACCTGTGTATTCTTCCCTTTTAGATTCACAAGAGGTGTAATTTCAAAGATTCTTACAAGATGGAATTTTATAATAAGTGCACACCATTCTTACTATAATAAAACTTCTTTATGGTCCTACCAGGCATTCTAGAACTATTATCATCGAATCAAAACACCCTTTGATTTATACAAGTGTGTGTGCTTGAGCTCACAATGTGACTGGGTAACATGGGTACTATCTCTAAGTTAAGGGTTTTGCTACTTGAGATAGACCTCCAGAGAAAGATGGTTCTTTTTCCTAATCTAGTGCAAACTAACTCTACTAAAAGAAAATGAATAACTACTCCTAATCTATAACTTCCAAGGGACCAGGGAAAGAGAAAAACCATGAAAATAATAGAAATCTACTCTACAGAGGTGATGCACCAAAAGAAGGGTATGAGAACAATCCCCAATGTGTGAAAATGGAAGAAAAATGTAGATTAGAGAGGATGATAACAATTCTCCACAGTCTAACAACAACACTCACAACAAATTTCCATGTAAATGTTATAACAATGAATCGCTGCAAGATCATAAAATAGACACAATATATTTGCAATGAGATTGAAGAGGCAAGAAGAATGCAAACAAACACAAGGGAAGATAAATCCAAAAACTTACATCTATTGCTTCATTGATTTGCATAGTTTAAGATATTACAAAATAAAGGTTTGGATCACCCTACAAGGAGTCCGCTACAAGGGCCTGTAGCACATTGGCTTCATAAAATGAAAAAGATAGATTTTTTATACTCAAACTATCCTCCCCCTACAATGAGGCCAACACTTCAATTTATAGAATTTTGGAAGAGAGAGAGAGGGAGAGGGGATGGAAATCCCAAAATCCACATTTAAACCAATTGCAATTCATGATAACTGAGTGTGGTTAGTGATTTTGGACCCGCAGAAGTAATCTCAAGGTGTCCCATAACTTGCACCAGTGAAATAATGATTTCTTATGCTCATTGAATGCTCTTCCAACCATTTTCCAACAACCAAATAGAACTAGGCTCATTTTCCTTAAAAATAACTATATAATATTCATTAATTTATATATTTCTTGATTGATGTGTATTGAGATTGGATCCAAAATTCCAATGATACTAATTTTTTGAAGTTTCATTAAAAATTTCTCCAGTTATGGCTTTATGAGTGATTGCAGCTGATTTTTCTTGCACAAGTTTGCTTGGCTATTATGGGATTGAGAATTAAATAGTTTGGCTGAAAATTTCCAAAATTAATTTTCTTCCTTTTCCATAGTTCACTGCCTCCATTAGAAATGATTTTCTTTTAAATTTCTGGGCCCCACCAGTTTTTTTTAATTTGCTTGCGTTATAGGGAGAGGATGTTATTTATTTCAATGTATTATACCTAGCCAACTTGGCCAACTCGGCCGAGCTAGCTATTCCTTTGTCCCATTGAACTCTTTACACTTAGGTGCCAAGAATGATTTTACCGTTGACTCTTATGCCAAGTCATTCCCTATGCATAGTGGCCACCTTGGCGTGAAGTCAACTCATTCTTGGTTACATCACCGAGTTGTGGGTATGTGGGACTTGTACATCTTATTGGTCTAAGATCATGCCACCACCTCTTGTTTCTCCCACATGGAATTATTTTGGCCCATTGTGGCTCCCTATGGTTCCTACGACTCGGGTTGACACTGCAGGGTCATTGACCCCTTGAACCCCTGCATTCCATTAGCATCAAGCTCTTTGAATATTTTGTGCCCGAGAGGCCCAACTCACCCATGGTCCACTTGGAAAATTTTCACCTACTTTACCCTCATAACTCTCAGGATGTCAACACTTCCCCACATCCTCATTGGTGAAAATGAGCTTTGCAGGAATGCGTGTCCCTATAAGCACATCTCCCTTGGGCTGACTGAGCCAGTTTTATCTTCTTACCCCACATAGCCATTGCGAGTGAATCAGGCCTATGTTGTACTCATGTCCCATGTCCGACTGAGCTGTTTGTGATGGTTTTATCTACATTTGAAGAAACACTCTTGAGATTTTCCATGTAGATCTTAAAACTAACTCACTCAATATGCTTCGGCCTTGGCTTCTTTACATTTCAATTACCATGATATGAACCCATCGTCTCTACCCTAGACTTGACTTATCAACCTTTTAAGTCATGATTGAGTGAACATGAATTTGAGTCTTCTCAAGTGGTAAAATGATTTGGGATGCTTTGAAACAGGCTCGATGAGCTTCCCATTCACTTGGTATCCCTATCTTATTGCTTTGGGACTTCATGATATGAGTCGGTTTGGTAACACATAATTCAGTTTATATGTAGCTTGGTGAAATATATGTGGATTTGGGATGTTGTCTACCATCTCGTCCCCATGGTCGCACAACACAAAAAAAACTACCATGTGCATTGGCTATTTTTGTATTTTATTAAACCAGTTTGACTCGTTATGTCAGCTTGAGAAGTCTAAATAGCTTAGGACATGAAGCACAATAATCAGACAACTTGGCTGATACTTAGCAATCCCGCATCAATGAAATACTTGGTTATGGCTCGAGAGAACCATTTGTGCAAGTTGAAACTGTTGCAATACCCCAGTGTTCCATTGCTTGGACTTGTGGTGCTAGATCCTATAGAGTTTGAGTTCGGTCACAGAGATAGGGGCTCAGTAGTTTATATATGAACCTGATGATTCCCATGAAGGCTTGAGTTGCTATAAAAATTTTAAACCATCGGGTTATGAGATAGCTCATTTGTGAGCATGATGACACTACCAAAGTATCTCGACTGTGAGTTGAGACAAATTGTTTCACATGTAACAACTCGGTTTAGCATTGCAGCCCACTGAAGTAAAAAATAGAGATCAAGTATACCAATTAGCTCGATCCTCTAGATGTGATCTCAGTCTCTCTTCATAGCTTGACCAGATCCATGAATGGCTAGTTTCTCCATTCTATAGGCATTGGCTCCATGGTAGCTTGATTTCTCTTAATATAGCTTGACCACTACTCTATGAGTTTGAGAGTTGCACATAGCTCTATTCATCCTTATATTAGCTCGGTCACTGGCTCTATGAGCTCATTAGGGTCTAATGGCAGGTTTTTATCTTCAGTGTCTCAAGCCTTTAAGTCAATGCTAAAAGTATTCCAGAGCTCCATCCTGATTCCATCATTTTGTTTCCTATGAGTCCTTACCAATATAGTGATGAAAGTTCTCCTGTCGTCCCATTTCACCAGAGGGTGAAATGGGATAAAAAATAATCATTGAAAATGGAAAATATTTAAAGCACAAGGAAGTTAAGAAATTATGTGACACATTCAACATCAAGCTAAGTTTTTCATCACCCTATTATCGTCAAGTAAATAGACAAGCCAAAGCTTCTAATAAAACACTTCACAAAATTCACATGAAAATTGTCGATCAAGTAGGTAGGAATTGACATCTCTAAATCCTATTTTCTCTCTAGGCTTATCAAACTAGTATTTGTACTCCTACGGGTTCTACACCATTTTATTTAGTCTATGGGTCTGAGGTAGTGTTTTTAGCCACAAATCATGCACATACTACTATTTTACTATGCCGTCAAGTATGTTGTTATATGCATTGATCTTAAGTAAGTTAAGTATTCACTAGTGACATAATTCTTTATCCATCTACTTAATTTTATTATTTCTATTATCTTTCTCTCTCACATATATCATTTATGGACCCTGTTCTTGTCAGGTCATAGGGATTCTTATCTGTTTGTATTTTCACATATATCATCATTTATCTTAGGACACCACCACCCACTCTAGACATTAACACCTAGGTGATCCTATCCATTATGGGTGATTTTTTCCTCTTTGTTTTTTTTAATTATTTTGACATTTGTGGTTGGAATTTGTAGTTTTCTTATTCCTATCTCGAGCTCATAGCTGGAATTTTGGTTCACTAGTGTTGAAATTCAAACAAGATATCCATATATACACAACATACACTCTATTATTATGGTTGAAAATTCAAAGGGGAAATATCATCTACATACTATCACTACTATTTAAGGGATTGAATTTTTAGGCTGCATAAACTACATATGAAGGGGAAATGCTCAATTACATATCACACATTTACATCTTATCTAGCTACAAGCCCACTATCTTGGCGTCATTTGTGCAAGGGAAACCTAAGGACACTATTACACACAAACACAAAGGATTACATGGATTATAAAATGTAGTGCAATGCTCAGTTATAAGTTCACTCATCGGTTGACCGTCGACGTCAGTACGACTTCACATATTGTATTTTAGTTCCAATTTGATGTGTTTGCAAGCTTGTATAGGTAGCTAGGATGTGTTTTGTACATGAACCCTCGGTTATCAAAGAGAAAATATTAGGTGACTAACAAAAAGTGATAGCGAAACCCTAACAACACAAAAGAAAGAAGATTATGAGCTTCTATGCATTCACCAACACCTAGGAATAGTCACTAGCACCCAGGTACCCTTATCCAACATCAGGCACCCCCGTACGACATCATTATCATAATCAAAATTTTATAGAGAGCAGTTGTAACAGAATTCCAGCCATGTTCAACACTTTATACTACCTAGATCAATTCTACATAACACATGATTCAACTAAGTCATGTATCCCTCCTATTTACTTATAGTGTTGCATTTCCTAAGTTCTTAAAATTTTTATATCTAGTATATTTCATTATATATGTTACTATGAAATTATATTTAATTCATATTTTATTAAATCATTTGGTGAACCCACTTCTTTTTTGAACTTCTTGTGCTAGGATCCCCCAAAACACTCATGGCTAAGAAAAGTTGGTCATCCCCTAAGCATAATATGGATGATACATGCTTGCGACCTGTTTTTGATGATGCTTCTATGTAATATGAATTTCCTTACCTCTACCGAAACCCTCAATGTGATTTATCCATACTCCAAAAAATTCTTTCTTTCCAAAAACACCCTTCCTACTAACTTTTAAAACTCTAACATTTGTATAGTCTCTCCTGACCAAAACTTTACTTCATGTTTTCCTTGCTCTCCTATAGTCACCCATGCTGCTACACCTTCTTCCACCCCTATTATATCATATGATAATATTATTGTATATTATTTTCTTGGTCATCATCTTGCTTGTGATAATATGGATGCCAATACTTCTACTTATAATGCTGAAAATGTACATGTGCATGATGTTATTCCTACTTCTAGTCAAGATGAATGCCAAGTTGTATCTCCTACTCTTCCTACTTCTGAAATTTCTTCTAATGAATGTAATGATATATTTGATATTAGTACTCCTATCACTTATTTTGATGCTGATGATACTCTTGATGAAATACTTCCTTATGAAAATATGTCTGATAGTGATGTCAATGTTAGAGTAGGTATTTACCTTAGCTCATGTTCACCTAGGTAAATTATTGTATTTATCCTCACCCACTTATGTGTGTGGATATTTAATTTTATTTATTTATATATTAGGAGATATAATCTAGTTGTTAGGTATAGTTCTTTCCCTGATCTATGGTATTGACTAGTTCTTTCCTAGATCTATGGTATTGACTAGATCCTTGATGTCTAGTTCTCTCATAAATCTATGGACTTGACTAGTTCTTTTATGACTAGTTATTTCCATGATTTATGGCTTGATCTACAACCTTGACTGGTTCTTAGATTGTTATTCCTTGCCTATATAAGAAAGGCCCATTCTCATTGTATTTCATTGAGTTCCATAATAATATATGATATTGCTGCTCATTTGTTTGCAAAGGTTTATGTAAAGTTATTCTAGTGAATTACTTTCATCTTATTGATCGTGATGTTTGATTGGCATCTGTGTTCTTGGCTTGGCATGATATGGTTATCTTTCCTTTTAGTTGATTATGCTTGTCATCATGAACATGTTAGTGCTGATGTTACTTCTCTTAAGACTATTGAATGTGAATTTAATAATACTATTTCTTCTTTTTCTAAATTTATTACTCATGATGATTCTTCTCCTACCACTATTACACCTCTTATTATATCTTTTGAGTCTATATTTAGCATTATCATAGATACTAAATTTTCCTCTCATCTTCTTCCACATATTTATTCTTCTTATGACGTTGTTGCTCATGATGATCTTACTCCTGCCACTAGCACATCTCTTATTATATATCTTGATTCTACCTCTAGCATTCCCATGGAGCCTCCATGTACTTCTCCTCCTCTTCCACCTCCTTCTCCTCCTTCCACATCCACTCCTTTACACATTTCCATGATCACTCCCAATTTCAAGATCCAACCTCTCAATATGCCTCTTACTTCACTTAACATTCCTTCATATGATGTTCTATCTATCATACTTGCTGTAGAAACTTTGCAATCTCAATTTCATACAATCACTATTGAAAGTAAAGCATATTATGCTTCGATTGATAATAATTCTTTGCATGACAATCCTATTCCTAATAAGATTAAAAATTCTGATTTCTTAAGGGACTTCACCATGCCTACTTTCTCATGATTTGATGACACTGAAAATTCTTATTTACATCTCAAGAATTATTTTTCAGCCATGTATGCTTATCCTAATGATATTTTTTTACTCAAAACATTTCATCATAGCCTTGTTGATCATGCACTCCAATGGTACACTCATTTGCCTTATGTATCCATTAGTACTTATTATGATACATAAGATGTTTTTCTTAGAAAATTTATTTCTAAAATTGTTCATAAGGTCACATATAAATTCTTTCCTTCATTGCATCAAGTAAAGAAAGAAGAAATTGTAGCTTACATTTTACACTTTAATTATTGTATGCATAAATTATTATTTCAGCCCATTGATTTCAAAAAGAAATTTATCTTTTTTCGTGGATTAATTCTTGCATTAAAAGAAAAACTATTATATGATACATTTGAATATTTTACTCTCTTATGTTATAAAGTCATTGATTTAGAACAAGATTTAAATTTTGTACATGTTATATCACCATCTTCTACTTCTTCTACTACTTCATCATCTACAACTTCTCCTCTTCCATTCATTAAGCTTCCTCCACAATCACCATCTCCTCCTCTGCATAAGTGTCATTATTCTCCTCCACCATGTTGGCATACACCTAATTATTCTCCACCTCCTGATCATGAACCATTACAATTCTCACATAATGTAAAACCTCATGATGTCTTGTGTGCTTTACTTGACAAGTGCTTAATCCACTTACCTTCTGTTGAGCATCATCCACCTCACCTCTTACAATACCAACATGACCTCCATTTCTATAATTTTCACCACATCAATGGCCATCATGATAATTAATGTTATGCTCTCCATGATTGCTTGTAACAATGAGAAGACAAAAGTTTCATTTCTTTCCACTCGCCCTGTCATGAGTGCTCTCTTTTTCCTATTCCACACAGCCTAGCTTCCACCATTGTTCACTTATTTCCTTCACCTCCATCTAAATTTATCATGCATCCACCTCCAAAGGCCATCATCTATCCGTGTCATCCATCCAATCCACCTATGGTTGCATCATCTCATTTTGTAAAAATTGCTATACTACCTCATTGGCATCCTAAGCCTCTTGCTTCCACAGTTCCTCCCACCACTTTATATTATTGGTTGACCCATTCCATCTAACATCCAATTTGGCACTTATTCTTACACTGTTAATGCTTCACATGCTCCATCTATGCCTTGCAGGCCACTTAATCTATGGTATGTGACATATGATTTCTATTTCATTACCCTATGATGCACTCTCATTCTATAGTTTACACTTGAATGTTGAGGGAATATTATATTAATTTACCACTCCTTTCACAACCCATGCACTGTACTTCATGTCATATCTATTCTAGCATCTCCTTGCACATGAAAAACCCATTTCCCATCGACACATTCTTGTTCTATGGTTCATTCTTGACTGTTGAGGAAGGGATTTATAAATGAACCTCATAATCACATTGAGGGGGAATCTATCTTCTGCCCCCCTCCATTTTCATCATAATCTATTACGACCATTATTTTACAACTCATCATAATTTGATTAACAACAGATCATTAGTCTATTCTCTTATCTTATCTATGTCACATTGCCACTTTAATTTCCTACCACACCACATTACATCAAATGCACAAATTTCTATGGTCTATCACTCATCTTTATTCACATAAATTATTTATCTAGTTTATTACTTATCTATTCTTCCCACATCATACTACATTTCAACATTCAACAATCAAAACAACTATTTCAACTATGCAGATATAATCTATCACATTACATAATCACTATCCACCACATATCATAATCATAATCATCATCATATAATGAATAATGCACATAAAAAATAAAAGCCACATCAACACATGTCAATATATATAGTCAAAAATCACAAGTTGTAAGACACAATCATTGGGGGGCAAGCCCCTACACATCAATACAACATATACAATACATCACACATATTCCTCGTTATCACTATATACAATTGTGGGAGCTCTAGAAATAGAATATTATCCACTCAACCTATGTTTTTGATCTCAAAATCTGTATATAACCAAATGATTTTGTAATATAGAAATCTTAGCCATCTTCTTTGCAAATTGGCCATGTAGCTCAACATATTTAACAAAAAAATATAGAGCTAGGGATCCTCCTCCTACGTCCTGTCTAGCTCACTCTATCTCTGCATGAACCTCATCACGCTCACTCAATAACATGGTACATGTGGCTGGTGCTAAAGCCATCGTATCAAAAAAATGGGCATGATCACATGTAATAACATCAACTCTCTCTAGCATACCACCTCCCATGAGAACATATAGGGGAATGTTCTGCATCAACGTGTGTATCTTCGAATATATAATCATTGCCCAATAACCACCACCCCCAATCACAAAAACCATCATTAGTTATCATACACCTTTGCAATTTCTAATAACAAAAAAAAACTAACACAAAGCAATAAACAATACTTATGTTCTGCTCTCACTACTACTACATCATCTAGCTCAAGGGTAGGTGCCTGGCCCTTGCCTCCTCATAAATTTAGCCCACTGGTTACATCTACCACTACTAGAAATAGTAACACTAATCGGTTTATCATCCACCATGCACTATAGGTTGGATTTCACCCTGCGTAGTCAAATTGTATAGGCTCTATAGCCGCATCTACCTCATCTGGACTAGGATGCATTTTCTATGCTCCTTTTGGGCCTGACCTCACTCATGTTTGTTGCACTGCTCTAGTATATCTCAACCATATGTATGGCTCCGGGGCCACATCCTAGGCCATGCCAAATTATCTTGATACTCGCTCACCCTGGAACAACTTTGTCACACCTGGGAAGCGACCCTCTAACCACATGGTGCATAATATGCACCACAACTCCACACCATCCTCTACCCATCCACCATAGTCTCTATATGGCATCCATAGAATGGCCTCATGGCCTATTTGATCTAGCATCGACCTATAAGTGTTTGTATCTATCCTCCTACTATGGGTTCTTACCCACCTCGCCACGAATATCTTGGGTCGAGCCCATTCGTTGTGTGGCTCATTGAGTGGCCTCAATATTTTTATATGCTCATACACCTGTACATGTAAAAATTTCATGGCTCCTAGGCCACCCCATGATCCTCCTAATAAAATAAGTAAAAATATCTATACAAGTGGGATAATACACACCACACCCATGCATACCTAGTCCCATGCTCCTCTATACTCTGAAAAATATCATGCATCTTGTATAATATCCCAACTCCGCTACCCTCCACTATAACAAATGATGTTATAATAAATGCAATAAAATTCCACAACTGTGGAACAATGAATCTCAACATCACATCTAAAGTGATATGAGTCTCTTCCTATATTTGTTTCCCTATAAAATACCACCTCACTACCCTCATCTTCATCTGGGAAGCCACTATAGTAATCATCTTTACTCTCTCTCCTATAATAGGAAACAACAATATTTGGTATACACCCTCTAGGGTCACTGTCATCTCATTAGTAGGAAACTAAAATGTAAATGTATCTACGCACCATTTATCGCACAAAGTAGTCAAAATAGGAATATTATGGGGTACCCCCTAAATCTAGCAATGTGCCACAGGCTTGCAAGGTCCAATATATCCCACTCTACATCTGAGAACCCTAATGTAAGAAATGTAATCAAATGGAATGCCTCCCGGAACTCTGTTGAGTGTATATCCCTTTGTAGAACACAAAAAGAAACAAAATTCTTCCATTAGTACTTCATACATACTATAAATATCATTTATCATAACATCAAACTTCTAAGAATACCAGCCGATCATAGTACAGTGCCCAAACCCTACTCTAGGATGACAATTCCTAGGTACAAGTCACAGGCGCCCACACACAGGTCACTAGTTCCTGAAAATCGGCGCTAGTGTCCCCAAGGATAGAAATACCCTGGCCACTTCCACCTAGGTTAGAAATGTAGAAAAATACATAAACACAATTTTCTCAAAAATTAACGAAAAACATATATTTTACTAAATTTTCCAAAAATCATCATACATACCAACTCATCAGTCGTTTGGGAAGCCATGACCATCACTACTCTCTCAAAACTAGTTAAACTCGTTGTTTTAACACATGACATCCTTACAACTTAGAGCTCCAACTTTCAACTACTCTTGGTTCAAATGAAATTACGATGGACATTTTCACTATTACTATATATAGTAATTCCTATTTACCATATACTATAATCACTATTTGTAACCACTTTTACAACTAATACACGTTGCACAGTTTCACTGATATCTAGAGCCTCGTAACTTTGTTCAACTTGCCATTTGTGTCATACATGTCATAATTTCCTCTAGCACCATATCATATATGTTTTCACATCTCATATTCACAGGAACAACTACTACTTAATATCTATTCACACTACGATTATACAATCCAACACTATTTTACATTACGAAATCCTATACGCCTTTCTTTTGGCTCAGTGCTCATTTCTATGCCCTTCACCTTTTCACTGAAAGGGGGGCATATAATCAAGATCATCTTATAATCATGTAGACACTAAATCACGCACTTTGGGTATATTTATAGGTATTAATCACATACCAATGTTCATATGATTCCTAAGTGATAAAACTAGCAATTAACAACTGTCTTTGGCATTTTTAACTTTATTCATGGCTTCTTCTTAGCCTCTTACACCCTATATCTCAGTCGATACTGGTGTCCTGGTTGGGCGCTAGTGTCCAGGATGATAAATTACTAAGTATAAAAAGGAAGACCAAGTAAGCAAGGGTGTGAGACCAAAAGTGGCAACAAAAAACAAAGAAACATGGCCAAAGACATGGGTTAATTAGTATTTTTATTACTTAGGAATCATATGAATAGTAATATGCAATCATGACTAGATAATTACCCAAAGTGTGTGATTTTGTGTCTACATTTTCCCCCACTTTATGTTGGTGGGAAGAAATCAATGTAGAAAGAGCATGCCAAGGGACAAGAAAAATCATGGAGTGATAAAAGTGTGAAGCATGGATGCAAAGGAGGAGAAAGTGTAAAAATATTTGATGAAAATGAACCTAGGTTAGAAATGCATGTGTAGATGTCACGATGTGCATGTTGTTGATGTTGATGTTGTTGTATGTGATGTTTGAATGATGTTGACTACCACTTCCCATACAGACAAACCTGTGAAAGAGAAGAGTGAAAAAGTTGTCAAATATGCATGTACATGTTCAAAATGTTTAAAAATTATGTAAAATGAAAAATGTGAAAAAGGAACATGTGGACTTGATCCGTAATGAGGATAAAGAGTAGAAATGATCCTGAATATGTGGTAGATGAATGAGTTTATCAGGTGATCTCATGCTAGTTGCGCTAGCTGTGATTTTTTGGGGAGATCTCACGCCAAGTCATGAAATAAGTGTAGGGAGAAAATACCAGTGTTATCTTCTAACCTTTAACAAATTCCCGTAATGTAAAACACCACTACAGATGGTGTGTAAAATTCAAAAAATTCAATCCAACGTGAAAGTGTTAAGGAATTTATGCCCTGTAAAAGCTACAGTGTGGAGATCTATAGACTGTGTTAAACTACCAAATGTTGTGTAAATTCCCCCTCGTTATAGAAATCCACGAAGGGCTCTGGTGACTATGATGTGCTAAGGACCCAAGTCTTATTTTGAGCCTTGTCTAATATTGATGATTGCATTGTATCAATACTGTGTTGTGTTGTGTGATGACTGTATAATGATGTATGGGGTGATGAATTCACCCAAATTATGCCCCCCTCATTTGGGGTGCATGTGACATCGCTGAAGGAGTATGCGACCCCAAAGGAGGACCGAACACTGTGTTGAAACTATGCCCTATAGGGGGAAGGGAATTTTCTTCGTAGAAACCAATGCACAAAGAAACAAAGTGGCTAGGAGACAAGTGTTAGTATAAGAAACGACAAACACACATGTAGAAAATATAATTTAAGATAAGAAGACAATGTGTAAGCTAAGATGCAAGAAGAAAATGTAAACATGTAAGAAGACAATGTAGACCACGAAAAAGTGGGTTGTAAACATGGTACAACACTCACGATGTTGAAATACAATCAAGGTTGACGAAGCCAAAAGTAGATAGAGTGCATACAAGACAAAGGGAAAATCCCGCAAACAAGAGAATACAAAGAGAAAAGAATGGCAATCAATGTAAAAGAAAACCATAGAAGTAGTGAGTCCTGCATAAAAAATACTACACATGAAGCACCTGATAACATGTTAGAAAGATAAAAAGTATATCAAAACATTTATAATCTGATCAAGAAGTGCTATGAAAAATGAAACAATAACACCTTTAGTGTATGCCCCCAGGATTTTCTGTGGGATGGGTAATAGTTATTGTGCCAAACATCCATACTACATATAATAGATTTGTATACTCTATGATCACAACTTGATGCAGCCTAGAATTGTTAGTTAACACCTAGCCACGCTGGCACATCACTCAACCTAGGCTGGTTGCTCACCCGAAGTGCGCAAAGGTACCGGGTCCCTCTTAAGAGTTGCAGTAGCAGAATGGTGGTATGAGAAAGCAGTAAACATATATTTTAGGAACTAACCCATATATTCATCATTATATTTAACCAGATCTATAAGCACTTAAAGGTAAATTATCATGAAAATAATAACATGCATTGATAAAACACATCAAACACTGTTTTTCAGCCAATTTCCTTTATCTATTCATCGTACCAACAATACAGAAACTTCATACAATACTAGGCATGCACGCATGGATCTGTTACAACTATCCAGTCACATGTACTCATGTTTTCCCATTCTTCAAAGCATATGTTTTCATCCGTATCTCTATATGTGTCTATATATTTTCTAAGTAATTCATTACACACACACACACGCATATATATATATATATATATATATATATATATATATATATATATATAGGGTGGGGAACTAGCCCTTCACCACTTAACTCTACCAAAAATAGGTCGCATGCTAATAATAGCCACGCACCTTCTTACAATTATATCCATACATGCAAGTATGCTATCTATAGATTGCTGATAGTTAACTAAAGTGATGGATCTATTCTTAGCTTATGCCCATGAAAGAGTGAGTTGACATGTCCTTCAAAACTCTCCACGAAGAATGGTGTGCAAGTCTCGGCATTGCTTTGTGTGCTCCACATGCCAATCTCTAAGAATATACATGATCCCAAAAATTGGCTAAGTCCTTAAGAGTCTGACTCTACACCTCCACACGTGACGCCTTCCTATACCTTCACGCTTTTGCTCCTGTGCTATTCTTCCACGCAGACTCTATGTGCAAGTTCAACTAAGTGTTTTCTCTTATCAACATTACCCCACACTAATCTCATTGTCACCTCGACAATGGTGATGCCCAAAATTTATACAAAGAATGGATAAATAAAGAATAGTTGAATAAAGAATTTTGAATAAAAATCTTGAATAAGAATTTTGAAGAAGATATACACAACTAAAAAAACTGTTTAAGCCTCAGGCCTCTTTGTCTCATCCTGAAGCAGCAACTTTGGATATTCTTCTTTGATATCTGCTTCCAAGTTATCCCATGCCATTAGCACTAATCTTGCTATTTCAAAAACATTTGCAATGATGGATTGCAGCTCCTCCATGGAGAGTTTACCTTGATCATTTTGTATCACAAGCATTACGCTTGACATAGAGGTTTACACCCCTTCCAGTACATCCATCTTTTGAGCAGTGAGCTTTCCTAGCTCCTCCAACCTCTCCTTATGTGGTGCTTGTTCCGTAGCTAGTGCCTCGCACTTTTTCTTTACTAGGACTAAGCGTTCAGTGCGGCCTAAGGAAGCATCCTTCATCACCTTGTGGACCTCATTCTCCTCCTCCAATGTTTTCACCGCGATCAGCGCATCTGAGGTTGTGCATATTGTTAGCGCATGATCGGCCTTCTTCAGTTCATCACGGGTGGCTTACAGTAGGCCTTCATAAGTAGCAATCTTCATGACTACTGCAGCCTGTGCCTTTTCTATCTTTTCCCTGGAGTCCTTGGGCTATGAGGATGCGCGTAATTTTTCATCTTCCAACACTACCGTTATTATTGTCTTTACATAATGTATTGCAGAAGGAAATTCTTTTGGTACCCAGGATTCTAGATGTGGGCGTACCTTTAGAGCATCATCTCCAATTTCCTCTACCATACTGACAAAAGTGTCATATTTCTTTTGATTAAGTCCTTTTCCTGTACTAGGTGCGCTATCTCCACATCCTTGGATTTTAATTTCTCTGTCAGCTCCTTGATGGTAGCAGATTTATCTATGTTTCTTCTTGCTACTTCGGAGGATACTTTTACTAGAGCATTACTCATCTACTTATCTGACATCATTATTGGTTTGATTGTCATATGGCATGTTTCAGGTGCCTTCTTCAACTACCTTGATGCACATGATTCTTCACTGACATCAAAGTTGGGTTCATCCATGTGTATGTGCATAGACCATGAAAGCTGCTTCCTTGTGCGTAGAGTCACCTTGTCCTCATCCATGAGTGCCCATCCAAATAAATCCTTCTGCTTGATGGTGCTCTAGAACCAAGTGTGAATGATCAGCTTTGGGTCTTCTACATACCCCGTGGTATGTGCCTTAGCATCCTCCCTTGTTCGATGGGATCAAGGTCCTCTTGGAATGGTTGCATTAAGGTTGGGAATACCAAATGTATTCCCACCCTTGTCCTGTGTTGCCTCTGATTGACCCCCTTCCTCTCCTTCCATCTTCTCCTCCTCATGTTGAGGCTCTTCTTCAGTTGGAGATGAAGGTGCCTTCTCCTCAGATTCTTCTATTTCCTCGCTCAGCCTGAGTTTTCTTCGTTTCTTCTCCTCTGGCTCCTTCACCTATAGGGTTCCTCCTTGTGCCCTTATGTGCTTAAACACCTTTTTAAATCTTTGGGCACCCTGCTCCTCCCCCGTAACTCCTTCTCCCTGGGGAGTTATCGCGTGCTCCCCCTCCTGGCTAGATGGCTGCTTCCTCCTTCGAACCAGGCCCCCACTATCTTCATGTTCTTCATCCTCTTCCTCATCATCTTGTGTGGGTGCAGAGGGCCTAGGTGCCAGAATGTTTTCCATAGTATGTATTCCCTTCGGTGGCCCTGGAAGTGTGAATTCGTTCTCCATGTACTTGTTATTCTCCATTTTAGGCTTCAATTGGAGGTATATTAGTGTGGCCCCGATATCCACAATGGCCACTATCTCTGGCTTAATGCTTAAGATTTCTGAGATGTTATTCTCATTGTATGCATTCCTCCCTAGATATCCATAAGTCTTCCTCAGGGTGTGATACTCACAGTCCACCTTATCCACATTAAACACCAACCTCCGTGTGTTGGTGAACTGATGAACTGCAGCTTGGAAGTACTATGCGGGAAATGCATATGACAGTTTGCACCAGGGGCTCCATGACCCATCTACCATTAGAAAGTGCACAATGTAGAAGTGTTGGTAGACTGCAAACTGTACCTATTTTCCAAGGACTGAGGGAAAATCCTTGGGTATGTGCCATTCTTCTCCAAACGCCACACGGAGCCTATCATACCACATCTCAGTGCACTCCTTCACCTCCTCCATCATCGACCCCTTGCAAAGATACTTGCTAAATCACTCAGCTGGAGACTTATGATTCATGGGGTATTCCCATATGTTCTCTTTTGGGCCATCTAGTACCCTGATCTCCATGAAGACTAAACTTAGTAAGATATAACCAAAACTTATCTTACTCCCTTTGCACGTGCTTCCTCTACTATCCGCTCTGCAATGAAACCAGTGATGTTATAAGTGGTTCCTTCTGACATGTGCTTTGCCACATGCAGCCACATAGAATTAACTTGTGACCAACATTCTTGGTCATTCAATTTTGTGGTTAGATGTGCTGCTACCTGTACTACTGGACAATTCTTCAATTTGTCAATGTCCATCCCTGCGTGGTCCTTTCTGATAGCCCAGTGCCTTCTGTGTCTCCAAAATGGCACTTTTTTCAGCTAAGTCAGTCTTAATGTCTTCACCCATTGCCCGTAATCTAGTAACTATGGCAATAAGGATGGGTGTCAGTCTTACCCTCCATCCTGCGAAGTAGAAAAAGTCCTCATGGACTCGGCTCATCAGCCATCTGTACAAGGGTGCATACTTTCCAAAGTATGGAAGCTCATAAAGCTGGTAGACACCATTTCCTTTGAGTAGCTTTTCCCTGGCATCATCATATATTGGCATGCCATCCTCAGTGTGCCTGTTCATTTGAGAAGTGAGCAGGTCATCTAATTTTTTCTAGTTTTCACTGGTTCGGTGATTGTATTCACTTATCTTACTCTGTCTTATGTGGGTATTCCACTCCTGCCCCACAATAACTTCCTCAGGGTACTGCATTTCAGAGAAATTTCTCTCCGGGGCCATCTCCTCCTCTTCTTCCACCACCACCTTCTTCTTTTCTTTTACCGGTGCTACTTTCTTCTTTGGTGCCATTCTTCTTTCAGGGTTTTGTTTTATAGATCAGTTGTTGTGTGTTTTGAGTAATTTGCTTTGAACCCTAACCTGATTCTTCCGTGCCCTAATTTGTAATCATGAACTTGCACACCCTAGCTCTGTTTTATTACTCTACTTCGTCAAACCCTTTTCCTAGGGGATCCAAGCCCTTCTAATAAACAAATCTCTTCTCCACACCTGGTTCACTTGCTTCGTACCTTGAATCAGTTAGCTTTATGCTCTTCGCGTGTAGGCTCTTTGTCGAATTCTCGTAGTCGCAAGGGTAAAAATGAAATCACATCCCGTCCTTATATAGATTTCTACTTTTTACTGCATTAATTGCTCCTCCACCTACCAAATTCTCCTCATTTATGACCCATTTTTATCATTTCCACATGGTATATTTTCGCGCCAAAGCTATAACCTTCTAGCGTGCCTTTTTACCCTCTGTCACAGACTTCTCTTCAGTGCGCACTCTAGCACCTGAGTACCTCATCACTGCACCATCTCCTGGTAATTACCATGGCCACCGCTTACCTCGCGTTATACTTTCCCTTATCCATATTCATCCTTTCTTATCTTGAGAAGCAATCTTTTGTCAGTTACCCTTAGCAACCTTCTTTCTCAACACCCACAACATGACATCTTCACAGCATATACCTGAGAGTCACCAACAATCCACCCCACATGAAAAGGATGTGCAGTCCTCTGCGCATCAACATGCTTCATATTGTAGTTAGCTTCATGCGCGCAAGCGCGCTTATTACACAAACAAGAGCTAAAATTGACAAAGCATAGCGATGATGAAAGAAATACATTAAGGAAATGCATAAAGGGAAACCTAATGTATCTGGCAATACTACCTTATTACAAACACCAAGAAGACTTATTTATAGTAGGGCTTCAACCTACTCCCGTTAAAGAAACTGGGCAACCTCGTGCCATCAATTGTTTCCAACTGGCAAGCACCTGACTCAAGTATATGAGTGATAACATATGGCCCCAACCAATGCACCTTGAGCTTTCCTAGATGGCACAGAAACTTGGAGTCATATAAAAGTACCATTTGGCCCACCGCAAGTTTCTTATCCCTGATGTGTCGATCATGCCATGCCTTTTGGCACTCTTTCTCCTATTTCTGACTCCAGCGTGTGATGGCTCAGCACTCATCTAGTTGAACCATCTTCACAATCCGTTCTTCTAAGGCTTGCTCATCAGCTAGACCTCCAGCATGCATAATGCGCAAAGAAGGTAACATAAATTCTAGAGGAAGAACAAATTTCGTGCCAAACACTAATTGAAAAGGTGTGGCTTTGTTCAATCTTTTGTATGTTGTCCTATAAGCCCAAAGAACAACAAATACTTTATCATCCCAATCTTTCCTTCCAACATCACAAATCTTGGTCAATGTGTGGCTCAAAATCTTGTTAAAAGCCTCAGCAGTCCCATTTACCTGAGGGTGATAGGGTGTAGTTTTATGGTGGGAAACCATAAACTCATCTAAAAGAATTCTTATTGTCTCATTTAAAAAATGTGTGCCCCTATCACTTGTTAAACTTAAAGGACAACCATACCTTGTAAGAACATTCTCCCATAAGAACCGTGTTGCTGTAGCCATTGTACAGTCCTTTGTAGGTGCTGCTTCTACCCATCAGGTAAGATAATCTATACAAGTGATGATATAGTGCGATCCAGTCCTACGCGCGGCTGGTGAAATAGGCCCGAAAAATTCAATTGCCCATTTCTCAAAGGGTTCTGCACTTGTTATTGGTCATAGGGGCATCTCATCCCTTTGTCCTGGTCGACCGAGATGTTGACAATGGTCACATGTCTTACAATACTCTTTACAATCCTTGTACATTATTTCCCACCACAACCCAACAAGTAGGATCTTGCGCATTGTTGCATCACCTGCATAATGGCCACCTACAATACCACCATGTGCTTCTTCCATTATGTCCTTTCGTTCATGCTCCAAGACACAATGGCGTAACACCTCATCTCTGCCTAGCTTGTACAAATCACCACTAATTAGCATGAATGGTGCCGCACGAATAGCAAGTTGCTTCTTCTCTAAAGCTTTCATGTCGTCTGGTGCCATACCAGTCTTTAGAAAGACAACAATGTCCTCTAATTTCGATGGCGTGCATTGTAACCTATACAACTGTGCATCAGGCATGGTCTCTTCTATTGTTTGTGCCTCTTCCCCTGATTAAATTCTAGACAGGTGATCCGGTCCAGAATTTCTTTTGCTTGGTTTTACCACAACCGTAAAGTCAAACTCTTGAAATAAGAGTACCCATCGACATATGCACCCCTATAAAATGGGCTTGTTCACCAAATATTTTAATGCCATGTGATCTGTATAAAACACAAATGGTGTAGCCAACAAATACTGACAAAATTTGTGCAAGGCATAGATCATGGACAAGGCCTCGTGCTCTGTAGTGGTATAATTCTATTCTGTAGGGGTCAACTTCCTACTAGCAAAGAAAATGGGATGATCAATGATACCTTCTCCTGGTTGAGCTAAGACAACACCAATGGCTGTGCCAGAGGCATCCACATGAACATGAAAAGGTTTATCCCATGAAGGAAAATGCAAGATAGGCACGGTAGTAAGTTTCTCCTTCAATATCTCAAACGTGCACACTGCTGTGACTCCCCCCAGTAGAATGTACCTTTTCCCTGGAGCAATTCTTCCAAGGGTGTGAAAATTTTGCATACCCTTTTATAAACTTCTTGTAATACCCTGTATGACCCAAAAATCCATGCACCTCGCACTGATTGGCTGGCACTTTCAAGCCAATGATGACTGCAACTTTAGCTGGATCAACCAACAACCCTTCCTTGCAGATAATATGTCCTAAAAGTGTGCCAAAGGGAGTAGCAAAGATGCACTTCTTGATGTTTAATGAGATACTCAACTATCGACATCTTTCAAACATTAAGCACAGATTGTCACAATGATCCTTAATCAGCCCATAAATGGTCCAATCATCAAGATAGACCTATAAGAAGTTATGAATAAAATCCTTGAAGGCTTGTACCACTATCCTTGAAAATACAACAGGTGCATTCTTCAATCCAAAGGGCATCACAGTATAAGCAAAGCTTCCCCATTCAGTAGTGAAGGTGGTCTTCTCTTGATCTTCTGGGGCAATCCTAACCTGATGATACCCTGAAAACCCATCTGTAAATGAATATATTTTACGCCCAGCCACTCCTAATATTTCCTCCATGAATGGCGTAGGAAAGGGATATGTAACACATGCTACATTCAACTCCCTATAATCAACACAAATTTGAATCCTACCATCCTTTTTTATGCTTATCACCATCGAACTGACCCATTCTGATTCATCCAATGGTCGAATGATCCCAGATTTCAACATCTTGTCAATCTCCTCCTTTACTTTCTCACGCAAATTGGGATTCATCCGATATGGTCACTTCCTAACAGGGTGTGCACCTTCCTTGAGCTTAATCTTCATTTCTCTGAGTGATATATGCACACCTTTAAGTTCATGGTATCCTCTTGGGAATAAGTCCTCATAGTCATGAAGTAACTCTATGATCTTTGCTACCTCTAATTTTGACCAGTAATCCCCAATTATCACCTCCTTAGGTTCAGCTTCTGTGCCTATATTGACCTTTGTTTTCTTCATAGGTTCATGATATGCATGCACATCTACATCTGCACTGGATAACAATTCAAATGTTCCATGTGAATGATCCACGTCCAAGTGCTCAACTTCCTCCTCATCAATTATGTAAACCATCTTCCCCTTATATTTTTCCAGAGAAGCATGCTCAAGTAATATGATATCATCTTCTTCATCTGTAAAATGCTCCCCTATCTCTATCTCACCAAATAATTCATGAACAAGCTCTTCCATTTTCCCACTGTCTCCCATAGTTAAGTGCTTGATAAAGCTTAAAGTTGTGTTCACTGGTGGTGTAGATGAAAAGAAGTCAAAAGTTTGGATCATCCCTACTGTCAAAGTTTTCCAACTGCCAGTGTCGCGATGTAATTTAACATAGACATACCAAGCACGCGCGCAACCTTGTAGAGTAGAATAAAACTGATGCACCCAAAGTGAGGGCGGTAATGCTTCCTGTCCTACTATCTAGAGTCTCTCACACTACTAGATATGATGTTGAGTAGGTTGATCACCATGATAAGGGCTTATTTTTGTAGGTGCATTACTTCTGGAAAACCTGGTTGATAAGGCGGTCCCAATCATTCCCCATTCTAAGAGATTATCCCTGTGGACTACC
Source organism: Taxus chinensis (assembly GCA_019776745.2). Classification (NCBI taxonomy): domain Eukaryota; kingdom Viridiplantae; phylum Streptophyta; class Pinopsida; order Cupressales; family Taxaceae; genus Taxus; species Taxus chinensis. The sequence continues at coordinate 27,663,677 of CM034151.1, forward strand.
CACCAGTGCGTGGCCATCCCGCCCAAAGTATATGACAACATATCTCGTCATTTAAGCTGGTCAACCCAGTTTGTTTCCATGACCTATAAAAATCTAGCCAAATCTTCAGATCCAGTATAGCGGGGTACTGCGCAACCTATACATCGAATAGAGTGAAAACCCATTTTGCAAGTAACCACATGCTTAACTTCACACCCCACCAGTTCATAAGTTCCATGAGCCCAATTATCACAAGTAATACTAGTAGTATCACTGATTGACTGAGAATCTTCCCAATGAAGGATTCCTTCCTTAGACGGATCATTGACCTCTAGGTACTGAATAACACGTATATAGATTCTGTTCAAATCCTCTTCACTTAAAGGTTCCACATATGGCATGGATTTCCCATCTGTCAATGGTATTATGACCCTTTCCTCCTTGTTCTCGAAGCTGATATACCCTTTGTTAAACCTCAAATCAGCATTGTTCGCATAACACCAAGGGTGCCCAAGAAAAGTTGGGAAACTATCTGCTTCTGCAAGCGCTAGCACTTCAAAGTCTCCTGTGAACTTGGCCCCTTGTATAGTGATAGATGCATCCTTCAAAAATCCTATGGGAGTAGCTTTCATTCTGTTTTTGATGAAAAATACATTAGATGATGGCTGCAATGGGGGTCTCCCCATTTGTTCCCACACATCTAATGTAAGTACATTTACTTCCGCACCTGTGTCAATCAAGATATTTCTCAACAACCATCCGTCCACAACAACATTCAAAGTGATCTCCTTGTCATAGTCAATGCTATTGGGGGGAAGATTCACATGAAGTATTTGTCTCTTAGTCTCAGTTCTTGCGCGCGGAGTATTCCCTTTCAACCAATTTCCCAATAAAGGAATAATATTCTCCTGGTGCAACGTTCTACATACCTCTCTGATGTCGTCAATATCTGACGAGGCTTGTTCTATATCCTTGTGCTCCAATTTCCAAGACTACTCTTTTAAACCTTGTATCTCACCTTGAAGGCTCCTAAGGACCTCCATTGTTTCCTGATAGAATTCTTTCTGATGAGCTAGATCTAGATATCTAGCATGTAAAACCTCCTCCCTAGTGATTGTTGGTTTTTTTTGCAACACCTCTCTTGCACGTGCCACCTCAGCTCATGTGGTTATCTTGACTATTACCACGTTAGGTTCTGGTGTTAACTTTTGCATCCACTAATTCTCTATCGCACGATGGATTCTAACCATCCCCACGCCCTTTTTTTCTTGCTTGTGTTACTTACTGAGATGCTCATACAAGTCCGGACACTCTTCATAACTATGCCCCTTTCCACAAAATGAACAGGAAATATTCTGCAGGCATTCATGCCTATAATGGTCAGGTGAACCACATGTATAGAAATTTCCTCAAGGGAATTCACTCCTTCCTCCACCTCGGCCTCGTCCTCCATATCCACCTTGATATCCTTGTCCCCTTTCACGAACCCCTTCAAACCTTCCGTCATTCCTGTCATAGCGCGTTTTATTATAATCCCTATCCTGATGCTCATTCTTCCCTTTAGAATTATCAACCACACTTGCCTGTCTGACCCCAATATCAATGGCATCATGGATCTAGCCAATCAATCTACAGTCCTCAGTATCATGGGTTGTGGACCTACAAATTTTACAAAAGGAGGACACATTCTTCCTGATCGCACATTGTAGTAGGGGGCAGTGACTAGCATCATGGTTCAAATGACAAATCTCACAGTCTAATAACAATGAACATATAGTTTTGTGAGGGAAACTATCCTTAGTGTGCCCTTCCACTTCACAATCTGTACACCATATTCCTGAGCGCGTTTCATGAGCTGAGTTTTCCGATAATTTCTCTAACTGTTTTTCCATAGCTGTTATCTGAGCTTCCAAAAATGGACTAACCCTAGTGTCAATACTCCCAACTAATTCAAGCATGTAAAGTGGCTTCCAATGCTTTGCGTGGATCGGTATAAGTCTTATGTGACAGTGCTCTTTGAAATGGGGTAATCAATCCCCTGACAAACCATTGTGCATGTTGACTTGCATGAATGTCATAAGAGAGTTTGGATAGAAGTGTTTTAAAATGTGCATCATACTCACGTAAACTTTCAATAGTGCCTTGCTTTATATCCTTGAGTGCTCTTATGCTCTTTTGCTCAAACTTTGCGATGTGAAAATCCTTTAAGAAAGCTTCTTTCAATACTGCATAGTCAATACAAGTTTGATTGGGATCAAACTTCCTATACCAACTGTGCGCGCATGCCTATAATGTAGTAGCAAATTGACTTGCCTTGCGCTCAGAGGCCATAATACCTTTTGCGCACCACAATATTTCACACATATGAACATGTTTAGTAGCATCCTCGATACCTCTGTACTCTGGGAGATGAAGGGACATCTCCATATAAATGTTCTGGGGTTGCTTCGGGCCTTGACCCCCGACCCAGAACCTCCTTAGTTTCCTCTTCCTCCAATACCACCTGAACCACTGGAACTAGAACTGCCCATACCACCCGATCCTCCTCTATAATTTGGAATAGGGCCCATGGATGCACTCCCCTATGCCCCAATAGTGGTACTATACTAGACCCCTATAGTCTGGGAAGTGGTCCCAGCTCCAGAGGTGATTCCCACACTAGGCGTGCTCATATTCTATGCAGATGATGAGCCTGAAAACATACCCCCAAAGAATAACAAAGCTGTCTATGTTGCCATTGATGTACTTATTGTCTAACCTATTTTTGTGCTTTCACTTCCTAAATTAAAATTGTTTTTACCTGTTGTACTAGATACTAGAAAACCAAGCGCAAGGGCTAGGTCAATAGGTTGGCTTAGATGTGCACCCGTGGCCTAGGTCATATCTACTGGCGTGCTTCCATGTGAGGCCGAAGAGGGTTCTCTGTCATGGTTTCCTACATGGGGGAGTTCCTGATGCTTTTACTCTTCTTCCTCCCCATGAGCCTCAAATCCTTCATGAGCCATCTCTCTCCACAACACCATCCATTCTACAATTTCTTGTCTCTTGCATAATTCCCTCTTGTGCACCTCATCATACTTCAGCCACCTTTCTTCCCTCTTCCATGTTGCTGCTAGGTCTGCCATCTTTCACCAATCTTGTTCCTACCCCTGCGTGTGGAGATTCTTTTAGCTTTCCATGGGTTTAGCTTCCAAGTTCAACGTTACCATTAGTATTTTGATTGCCAGTGAATACCTTACAAATACATCCCTCTAGGATACCATAGAAACTGGAACTCCGCTACTTCTAGGCATGAATAAGTTGAAATTGAATACTCCAAAATATAGCTGTTTAGGACACCGTGAAACCAGGTATCTACCGCGCGAGTCCAACTTAAGTCAGCATCGTATAGTGTTTGAAATTCCTCCTGTGTCCAAACAAGTGTGTGATACCTCCAATTCTGCTTAGATGCATATGCAGTCAACCATTCATATAATTCTACTGGAAAGATAGCAAAGAAGCTTTCATATAAACTATCATATAGATTCTGCTCTACCCAAGTACGTGCGCTAAATCTGGATCCAGTGTCAAACCTCCATGTGTATTCTTCCTCCAGATCATGAATCCATTCTTCAACACTCGCCAAAGTTAACCAGTATGTCTTCATCGTGAACCATTCTGAAACAACTGAAAAAGAGGTCCCAGCAACGGAACCAATGATGCAGCCTAGAATTTTTAGTTAACACCTAGTCACGCTGGCACATCACTTCAGCCTAGGCTGAGTGCTCACCCGAAGCGCGCAAAGGTACTGGGTACCTCTTAAGAGTTGTAGTAGTAGAATGGTGGTATGATAAAGCAGTAAACATATATTTTAGGAACTAATCCATCTATTCATCATTATATTTAACCAGATCTATAAGCACTTAAAGGTAAATCATCATGAAAATAATAACATGCATTGATAAAACACATCAAACACTGTTTTTCAGCCAATTTCCTTTATCTATTCATCATACCAACAATACAGAAACTTCATACAATACCAAGCATGCACACATGGATCTGTTACAACTATCCAGTCGCATGTACTCATGTTTTCCCATTCTTCAAAGCATATGTTTCCATCTATATCTCTATATGTGTCTATATATTTTCTAAGTAATTCATTACATATATATATAGGGTGGGGAACTAGCCCTTCACCACTTAACTCTACCAAAAATAGGTCGCATGCTAATAATAGCCACATGCCTTCTTACAATTATAGCCATACATGCAAGTATGCTATCTATAGATTGCTGATAGTTAACTAAAGTGATGGATCTATTCTTAACTTATGCCCATACAAGAGTGAGTTGACATGTCCTTCAAAAATCTCCATGAAGAGTGGTGTGCAAGTCTCGGCATTGCTTTGTGTGCTCCCCATGCCAATATCTAAGAATAGACCTGATCCCCAAAATTGGCTAAGTCCTTGAGAGTCTGACTCTACACCTCCGTGCATGATGCCTTCCTATACCTTCATGCTTTTGCTCCTGTGCTATTCTTCCATGCGGACTCTGTGTGCAAGTTCAACTAAGTGTTTTCTGTGTAAAGTGTAGAGTGTATGAGTGATTGAGTGATGGATTGAACATGTGAGTCTGGTGAGGTCCATTTAATGTATATACCTTCAATAGTAAATTATGGACCGTGGAACTAGAGTGAGTCATAGGGAAATGAGCGCAATGCGTAGAAGAAGATAAGTATGAGGCATAATGGAGGCAATTTGTAGTAGATGATGCGATAAAAGGATATTGAGTGTGTATAATGCATGTTGTGTGAAGTGTGTAATGTGTTGTTTGTGCATTAGAGAAGGACATCATGAATATGTTGCTTTTGGTGAAGTTATGTTGAATATGGTTGGTATAAATTAATTATGGGCACATTGAGTATGTAATGTTATGTTTTGAGAAATATGTGTTGTGGGTATGTAGAGTGTGTAAGTTGTGTGTGTTGATTATGCATAAGAAAAGTGCATCATGTTATGTAAGAGGTGTATGTTGTGAAAGCATTGATCACATATTAAGCATGTAAGTTGTGCTGAATATGCACAAAGAGTGTGTGTTGTTATGGCGTTGAGGTTGTATTGATAGATAGGTATGAGAAGAGTGTATTGCAAGTGTGAATTTGTCGTAAGTGTGTTGGTGCGAGAAAGATATATTGTGAATGTGTAGAGTAGATGTTATGTAGAGATGAATGCTTGCAATGCATAATATGTAATGTGTGGGATTATGTGTAGTGTTTGAGGTTCATGTATATAGTATGCCGTCGATAGTTAAGTGTACTGAAGCATGAGATTGTATCATCAGGAAATAACGATGGAAATGTATCAAGATGTGTATGATGAATGAAAAAAAGTAGATGCAATATGTTTAAGATGGAAGATAGCTGATGATGTTGCTGATGATGTTGTAGACACTTTAAATTCACCTACACAGTTTTAATACTAAAAATGTACTAACTACCCTCTTTCTCATTATTTCCATTATAATTAGTGATTTTATCTCTAATTAACTAACATTACCCTCTATTTTGGTCAATTAATGAATATTCCTTAATTCAGAAGAATCTACCTTAGTGGGGCCCATACAAGTGACATGGTTCTAGATAATTTTTTTAAGAGTAGGCTATTATTGGCCTACCATGGAAACTGACTGCTTTAAGTATGTTAAGAAATACTTGTGCCAAATTAAAGAAATATGATACATGTCCCAACACAGTATTTGCAACCAATCACAATGCCTTGGCCTTTTTCAATGTGGGGACTCAATATCATTGAAAATATTACCCCTACTTCATTTGATGGACATCTATTCATTATCACTACCACTGATTATTTCAAAAAGTGGGTAGAGTTTGTTCCTCTTACCTATGGCACTGGTGCACATATATCCAAGTTTATAATGAACCATATAATTTTCTGTTATGATATTCCCTCTGCTATTGTAGCTAACAATGTTAAGTCATTTAAGAACAAAACTGTGAACGCATTATGTAAAGGCTTTAAAATTTGACTCAATTGGTCAATTCCCTATTACCCTCAAGGTAATGGACAGGTTACAACCTTGAACTAGTCTCTTGTTCATATCATGGAAAAGATGGTTAATAAGACTGGCTGTAATTGACACTTGCAGATTCATCCTATCCTCTAGGCTTATAGAACATCCATCCATACCCTAATATTGAGCAGACACAATATTATTATAAGGAGAAGACACATAAAGAATACATGCATTTGAAAGCATAGAATGATAGGGAAGGAAACGCGTGCCAAAACAGTTTGGTTTGGACTTATCCATTTTTATCGATACATGCTATTTTTGGAGATAGCGTGCGGAGCACACATTGGGATGGATAATTTCATGACATAGAAATGATATTTTTGGAAGGAGCGGATGATAAACACCATGCATGGTTGTAGTTAATAATAGGATTACTTTTTCCAGTTAACTATAAGACACTATTGTTGGCACACTTGTATGTGTGCATGTTATTGTAAAGGCGCATGGCTATTATCAACATGAAACCTATTTTGAGAAGTGCATAGGTGGTGAAGGGAAATTCCACACCCCTATATATATGTATTGAACTATGTATTTTAAGAGAGAGGTGTGTGTGTGAATTATTGTAGATTTATGCTGCTAGATCTGATGCACGCATGACTTATGGATATGCTTTATAATGTAAGAAGCTTCTATGTTTTACAGTGTTTAATGTAATGGATGATATTGACTAGATAATGGTGTTAGACATAACTGAAATTCGTTCATGAATGGTTAATCTTATTACACTTATTGTTTAATTCATGATTCTCTAAGATCTATATTTGGATTATGCAATGTGGAATGTTTATGTTTAATTATGGATATGAATATGTCTTATCTTCATCACACTAACATCCTGCATAAGAAACTTTAAAGAGGGGCCTGGTACCTTTTCCCGCTTTGGGTGAGCACTCATTTCAAGTTGGGTGATGTGCCAGTGCACCTGGGATATTCACAATAGATTCTAGGCTGCATCACCTACTGGTACTATTCCATATTCTCTGGTTTATGGTGCAAAAACCATCTTACCCCTTAAAATTGAGATCCCTTCTTTGTGCATATCTTTGTGAGACTATTTAGACAAAGAGGAGTACTATAGAGTTTCGAGACTAGAAAAACTAGAGCTATTGGATGAGAGATACAAACAACACTCTCCCACAATGGAAAGGTATATATCACGTTGCTGCATAAATCTTCATCATTGACACACTTGGGGGCATCGCACTTATTCTCTCCCCTTCTAGCACTATTAATTGTTTCTAACATGTCCTATCACACTTAACGCTTTGCACTTCATGATTCATCTTTCTTATCACTTTTAAATCCTTTGATACATGCATTACATTGTTATTTCCCGATGACACACTCGTTTTATTACTATTATTACATGAATTTTGAGGTATATCTTACTATAATAAACCATTTCATTTGCCCATTATATCCATTTATTACATACTCATGCATACATACATAAAATTATCACCATCTATCGTTAATCATGAATACAATAAAATCTCTCATCATTTAATGCTGAACAAAATTCGTCAAATAACACACTCATCACCATACACTTGGGGGCATCATACTTACTCCTCCCCCCTCTTATAACATATGTATGCATGCTAAACTTGCTCATGCTATTTGAATGAAACTAACACATATTAGCTTCAAAGCAAAATAAATCTACCATTAGCATCACGCTAAGATCTTAAAGAAAATAACTATTCTAATGCATAAATTTGAATAAACATATAATGCTAAACTATAGTCACAAAATCATGCACTTTATACATTTATTTATCCTGGTCTCATACTACTATTTAGAAGGTTCTTGAGTGAAGAAAGTAGTAATTAACCCCCATCCTTTTATCCATCTTGTTTATTTTATTTCGTAATTTTTTACCTATTGCACCCATATGCTAAGCTATTTTCTGACATCCCACGCTATTTTAGTGTTAGCTGGGGAACCTATAGGTGACTTGGTCCCACATGGGGGTGCCCTGATCCTTCTCAATTTCCTGCCACTTTTTTGTCCTCTTCTAGCTATTTTTCAAATTTATCTTTCTTGAGGTCGGCCTTTTTAGGGTTAATTACAAAACTAGAGCAAGAGAACCCTATAAATATAAAGTTATGAGACCATAATGAGGAACCTAACATCATCTACTAATATCACCCCATCTAGAGTTACATCCATATATTACATTTACATCCACATAGCTCCATCATCAAGGCACAAGATAGGAAGTCTGCATAACACTTCATAGGGGGAGGGATTCTATTCTATTCCATGCACACATGCTATTACATTTTCTACATTTAGCTATTATTCACTATTTTAATAAATGCAACTGACACAAAAGAACCTAGGGCACCACATGCACTCACTCACCAAAACTACATTTGAGTATGAAATTTAGTGCAACACTCAATTTAGTAAGCCCAATGTTATGGCAGTTGAGGTTATTCTTCCCCTTGGAATATTTAGAACATACTGCGTAGGACAATGAATCTAATGTGACACATAATGAGGGTTTCAGACCACCTTCCGAACCTATAAGAACCAGTTCCAGAGTTGTTTTACAGACCAGGGAACCTATTTCACCTGTCAAAGTGCCTATGGGTACTCCAGCCCTTACCTAGGTTCCCTAGTCCAGCCATATCACTCAGATTTGTCCTCTGTGGGACCCCGAAATAGTTGTTCCTGCTCTTGTTTTCTACAGTCAACTCTGTGACAGTCACTTGTTATCAGCTGAGTTCTTTCCTCTCACCTCTTGCACACTTAAGTTTTCATTTCTATTAGTTTAATTAGTTCAGCTGATTTACATATCACTTTAGTACATTTATTTACTATGTTTTATTGTCCTCTTAGATTAGATTAACTACCACAGGTACTACACATTAGTTTAGTTTAATTTTAGTTAATCATTTTGGTGAACCCGACATTCATATACCTAAATAATAATTTTGAATCTCCAATCACTCTTTAGTTTAATAGCCATGGTCAAGCCTTTGATGATAGTCCTACTGATCCTTCTAGTTATAAGCCTTTTCCTTCACTTACTCAACTTCCATATGCTGATATGGATCCTAAAGCTCTAGAATATTCCTTTATCACTTATATGTTTACCATTGATCCTGCTATTTTAGCACACATCCTAGAGGAAGCAGAAGCTCCTCCATCTGAACACATAATTACAACTCATACTATTACTGACCCAAAAGCTAACTTTTATTCACACTTTCCCACTAATTCTCATGCATTATTTGTAGCCGATTCTTCTAATACACTATGTGCCCCTACCTCACCATCTTCTACTCTTGAACCACAACCTATGGAAGTTCCACATGAATCTAACACTACTATTTTTATGGTTGATGAGCTTCCTCCTATTTTTTATCTGACTCCTGATGTCATAAGTGCCGTAATAGTTTATACAGGGCCCATTCCACAATGCTCTCTTGCTTTACCTACGCTTCCATAACTTCCACTTATGAACGACACACCTCTGACCTTGTCAGCATTTGAGGGTACTATTTTTATGATCGATTCAACTCCTTCATTGCCACCTACTAATACTACTCACATTCCATATCAAGGGCATTTCCAATCCATGAACGTCATTATATCATCTACACCTTCACCAACACCACTAGTACAATCAGCATTCACTTACACTCTCTTCATGAATGATTCTTATTGGGAGCATATACCACTTGATACTTCCCAAAAATCCACTGTATTCTCACACGATGGTCTCTTTTGGCTTGGTTTCACCTTTGAAGACATCCATTCTCATTTATATGATCCCCATTTATATCATGGATATGTTATTCTTACTACTGCACATGGAATTCATGTTTTCCATCTTGTTGTTCACCTTGCACGTTATCCCACTTCCTCTCCACTCAATCTCGGCCAATATTGGTTAGATTATATTGGAGGCACACTTGATTATAGTTGTATTGATATAGCTTTTCCCATTCCATTTGGTATGGTGTGCATTTGCAACAACTCCTTTCTTTGCTACTCACTGAACTTTACCATTTGGTATGCTCATGGATGTTCACTGCCTCCCTTTCCTGATGAACTATACACCACAGTAATGTATCACTTGCGTATTCAAGGTTATTTGGATGACCAACAACACACCATTGCTTATCAGGATTCCTGCGCTATCCAATATAATTTCAACAATGATAATAGTGATCCTTTAGAAGAGTTTACTTATCCATTGCCTCCCCTTATTGATGACCATACATCACCATAAAAAATCAATCCTATATTCAAATGTTTTGATGATGAATTTGGCCCTCATGATCATCCATCTACTCCACCTTTATTAGAACCAATCGACGCTCTACATAATTTATCTCAAGAAAATTTTCAGCCTATGGAATCCACTATCACATCTCTTAGATTTGAAATTCAATAGCTTAAGGATGCTTCTCAATTGCATGTTGGTGCTCCCTCTACATCTTATACATAATCAGTGTTCACTACATGTCACCTAGCTGAACCTTAGGACATGCCATTACTTGAGCCTCTTTTATTTGTGTATGATACTATGCCACATGACATTCTTACTCAGATCCTTCGTGATTAGTTTCTTACTCTACCACCCAGTCATTAATATCCTCATTATTGGCTAGAAAAATACTAAGGTCATCCATATTATCGTTACCATCGAATTAATGGACATCGTGATAATGCTTTCCGCACTTTGTCATGAATTATAAAACAACTTGAGCATCAAGGTATTATTTTGTTTACTGCACATCATTATAATACAACCAATAAATCCCATCGGGTTCTTCTATCTCATGAACATCAGGCTAGTGTTAGTCAACCACCTCTTAAGAAATGAGCTCTTGTAAGTAGTTCACCATCTCTTTCTATTAAAACATCTAATTCATTACCAAGTCAATCCTCCACTTATATTAGTTCACTATTTCTTATTTAGGAGTCATCAATCATATTGCCACATCGACTTGCATAGGCCTTGTCACCTTCACATTCTACATCACGTAGACCTCCATCGCAGAAAAATTTTACTACACCACAACATTCATCCTATATTCATCCCTCACATGCGTATAGATTTCATTCACCACCACATAATTTATCTCCCCACGCCTTCATCCTCACAGATATCAGGTGGAAGACCTTCTTCCTTCACTATAATTGGTTAGTTTACTCATTGGTATAATATTGGGGGGAATAACACCTAACAAATACCCCCCAACTCATGCACATCTATTCAATATTTCATTTTCATATAGGCATAACAATCACACATCCTACATCGTCATTACCCGATGACGCACTCTTATGCTTCGATTCACACTTGACTGTTGATGGATTACAACTACACTGAAACCCACACACTACAATTTAGTCATTACCACTTGCATTTCATCACAAATTACATGTCATACACCATACATTCTATAGTTATGTCTATAACCTTTTTCATGCATCACCCAATTTTACTAGTTTTCCAATATTTCTATTATCTAGGTGTTTATGATCATAAGCTATTCATCTTACACATTTCATACACCGTTAGGCTATCTAAACATAAATTATACTTAGTCACATCATACATTGTGCATTTATACATCACCTATATTCTACATGCTACGTTAGTCTACATAACTTATGAGGCTAGCATTACATTTCATCATTACATATTACATTACTAGTCTATCTACACCTATCACATCACATTTTACACATTACATGTTGTACATCCTACACCTTAAACATCGAATCTTACATACCATGCATTTACAAACCATATTTATCCCATGGTCAATTATTATCATACATACTACGTTGTCTTCTACGTGCTACACTCACCATCCTATGACACACTTTAGTTCCTCAGTCTATACTTGACTGCCGAGGGCTTACCAACCAAATGGACCTTACACTCATCACACATTTCCTATGTGACATATCATCATGTGATATTTCTAATCTAGTGACATACACTTTAGGCTAAATCGTCACCATCTTAATCATATCTGGAAGTGGTATACACCTTAGGTTAAATCACCACTATCTATTGTTTATCTTATAATGGTATACACTTAGGGATAAATCATCACTCATCTACTCATCTTATAGTGATATACACTTAGGGATAAATCATCACTCACCCGTTCACCTCATAATGATATACACATATGATAAATCATCACTTATACGTTCATCAAGTCGTGATATACACTTCAGCTATAGGGGTCATGCACATTTATTCCGAATGTCTCATCTCATCACTATTACATACAAACTCATCACAGCGCGTCAGACACAATCCACACTACTCAACCATTTCCTGGTGACGCACTCTTGTTTATGGTTCATTCTTGACTGCTAAGGGGGAAAACAAAATGAACCTTATTGCATACATTTTGATTCAATCGGGGGGCACATGGATCCTTTCATTCCATCTTGCATTCCATTCCATTAATCCAAAACATACTGCATTGTCTTGGGGGCATTTAATCTTGTTTACATGTTCACTTTATTACGCAAGATAAATTGATTTGTTATATGTCATTATCTATACCATCCACACATGTGTGTTCATGCCTTTTCTTAGTGTGATAGAAGATACAAGACTCCTACACGTGGCAAAAATGCTCCCCTTATACCCTTCCTACAATGGTAGCTGGGGGCATCCACATTCATCTCTTTTAGGTGCCATTTTTTCATTTTGTACTTAACATCTTACATTACTTGGTTATACATGCTTTGACATATTGTTTATTTCTCTAACATGCTAATGAGTGTTCCATGTGTAACACTTATTTTTTAGGATGATATGTTTCCATGAATTCCTCTTTACTTTTTTATACTTATCTGCCATTGTTTGCTTCTTGTATGCGGGATTTTCCCTATCTCCATGTTCACACTTACATGTTGTTTACGACCATGATGGCATTGCATGTCTTGTGACATTGTGAGTGATGTCCCATGTTTGTAGCCCAATTTTTGTGGCTCATTTTATTTCTTATGTGTTTACATTGTCTACATAGCTTACACATGTTTTATATATACATGTATTGTTTCTTTACACTTGTCTTTGGCTAGCCTTATTTTTTATGCATACCTTGTTTTCTACCAAGCACTTTCCAGGGTTACAATGTACATGCGGTTGGTCCTCTTTTAGGGCTGCATGTCTCTTATCAGTGACATTGCATGCACCCCCAAAGAGGGGGGATCATTTGGGGGTTTTAGATACTAACACAATGTATTTACATCTGTTCCGTATAATGCAATTTCCGCCCTTGGCATTGTGGGTTTACATACACTGTGTGCGTTCAAACCAGTCTATGAATCCCATACACAACAAATTTTATAGGACATGATGTACTTAGCATTTATAGGAAGTAGTTATAGGTTTGGAGGTTATAGTGGGTGTGCCTCTCTATGCTACTTCGGATTGTGGTGTTGAATCACCCAAAAAACTAGGATGCTACAAAGATCTCTTCACACACATTTTAGCAAAAGTGGTTGAAGCTTGGAGGACACAAAGCATTTCCTCCCTACAATTCTTCATCAAGGGTGGCATGAGATCACCCAAAGAAATCATAGCACAGGATATTATTCTACACTCTTTCTCTTGACATGGTTTAGGTACACATGTTCCATTTACACATTCCTTTTCGCATATTTTACATTTGCGTATTTTACACATTTCTATACACATGCATATTTTACATAGAATTTTTAAATTTACATACATACATATTTGACTACTTGATTGTTTTCTCCTTGTAGGTCTGGCCGTATGAAAAACAAGTAGTCAAATTTAGGGCAACAAAAAAAACAATGACAACAACAACATTCCACGACAACACGTGCTTTACTAACCATGCAGGTACACTACACATTGTAGTAGCTACACACACAATTTTTGCCCTAGGTTTACTCTCATCACTTTTTCTTTGCACATTTTTCATTTATAGTTTCCATGCTCCTCCATATTTTTATCATTCCACACTTTTTTCTTGTCTTTTGGCATGCTTTCTACTGCACTCTTCATGGAAATTAGGTATGCATATCTATCTACTTTATGTTACCGCGCTTTCCGCTCACTAATATAAAGTGGGGGAAAAATGTAGTCATAAAGTCATGCACTTTAGACATTTATTTATCCCTGTCTCATACTACTATTTATAAGGTTCTTGGTTGAAGAAAGTAATAATTAACCCCCGTCCTTCTGGCCATCTTGTTTATTTTATTTTGTAATTTTTGATATATTACACCCATATGCCCAATCATTTTCTGACATCCCACCTGGGGGCGCCCTAATCCTTCTAGCAATTTCCTACCACTTTTTGGGCCTCTTCTAACCATTTTTCATATTTATTTTTCTTTTGGTCATCCTTTTCAGGGTTAATTATGAAATTAGAGCAAGAAAACCCTATAAATATAAAGTTATGAGACCATAATGAGGGACCTAACATCATCTATTACTATCACTCCATCTAGAGTTGCATTCATCTATTGCATTTGCATCTAAATAACTCCATCATCAAGGTATAAGCTAGGAATTTTACATCACACTTCATAGGGGGGGGATTCTATTCTATTTCATGCACACATGCTATTACAATTTCTACATTTAGCTATTTCTTGTTATTTCACAAAGTGTGACTGGAACAAGAGCACCTAGGGAATGACATGCACACACTCACTAGAACTACATTTGGGTCTGAAATGTAGTGCCGTGCTCAGTTAAGTAAGCTCACTACTTTGGTAGCTGAGATTATTCTTCCTCTTGGAATATTTAGAACATACTGCGCATGACTGTGAATTTGACGTGACACACAACGAGGGTTTCAGACCACCTTCTGACCCTGTAAGAACCAGTTCTAGAGATTTTTCATAGACCATGATGCCTATTTCACATATTAGAGCATCTATGGGTACTCCAGTCCTTTCTTAGACATCTTGGTCCAACCATATCACTCAGATCTATCCTCTGTGGGACCCCGACACAGTCGCTCTTGCTCTTATTTTCTACAGTCAACTCTACGAAACTCTATGACAATCACGAGTTATCAGCCGAGTTCTTTCATCTCACCTCTTGCACACTTAGGTTTTCATTTCTATTAGTTTAATTAGTTCAAATTATTCACATATCACTTTAGTAAATTTATTTACTGTGTTTTATTGTCCTCCTAGATTAGATTAACTACTATAGCTACTACACATTAGTTTAGTTTAATTTTAGTTAATCATAAACCATTCTTACTCTGGTAAATGTATGATTGCTATCAAATTATGAACCTATTTAGATGATAAGCAATAAATTTGTTTGTTGTCCTTAGATGAGGAAAGGATCTCACTAAAATGGAAACAAAGCCATGTTTAGATCTTCCTTTACTACTCAAATATGAGAGAATGGATGCAAAGATGAACTAGCTATTCCAACAATAGAGAAGGCTCTTATCATAAACTTATATATTTTACTAGAAAAAGTGTTGTGTAGGTGTGAAATAATGTAGGAGGGTCGTTTATATATCTTTCTAATTTTGGAGAAGCTTGCAAACTAGTGCATGTGGGATAAAGAATAAAGTAGATTTAGAAGACATAAGCTTGGTTAGAGGAATTTACAAGTGATTAGTAACTCATGGGAGTTTGAGATGATTTAATTAATCAACTAGGATTAATTAATAGGCTAGAATAAGCTTTCTAAGTTATTTAGAGGCAATTTAGAGGAAACTAGGTATAATTTAGAGGATTTAATAGAGGGATTTAACCAATAATAAGGTTTATTAATTAAATTCAAGGTTAAAAAGGCTTAATTAACTAATAATAGTTAATTAATTGATTGAAGGAGGATTATAACTAACAAAGTGTCATTAATTGGCATCTGGAATGAGATAAAGACTAGTTAATTAACAAAGTACCATTCTTTGACTAAAATAGAGGGGAATGTTATTTAATTAGTGGGGAAATCACTAGTTATAATGGAAATGATGGCAAAGAGGGTAATTAGTGAAATGTTAGTATTAAAACTATGTAGGAGGATTTTAGGTGTCTACATTTGCCCCTCTTCAGGGTGGGGTAAGCGACGCCACTTTAAAGATAGTAGACAAGTATAGATAAGTAAATTTTGAAGGAATAGAAGAAAAATTAGAAGAATGAAGGATTCCCCCTTGAGTGTCGATGGGGTGATGAAAGAGGTTGATCGATGATCGAAAATAAGAATGTGAAAGAACGGTCAAGACAAACTTAGTAGGTGAGTGTGCAAATATGAATGAGTAGGAAAGAAAAGACGATGTTTTAATGGATAAAATAAACATGGGGGGGGAGGGGGGATAAAAATAATCCCTATTTCCTCAGTATTGAAGAAAAATTTGGGATAAAATAAAATGATATGAAGAGAATGGAAATAGCTTTCATCCATCTTAGCTCAAGAGAACCTTTGTTTCATCATTTTTCTTTATGATCTACGCCATCAGTCCTTTATTATATATAAACATACATAAAGTGTAAAATAACACAAAAAGCTATAATAATAACATTTGTTCATTGCTAAAACACTAACTCAGTGCAACATATATAACATAATGCAATACAAGAAAGTAAACAAGCTAACCCAATAGGGAAACAAGTACAAACACACATACTCAAACAAAAATTGTTCAAGACAGTTGCACTAATGTTTTTGTTATCCAACTTCAGTTCCCAAATGTTTGATTTAATGACAAGGGTTAAAAATGGCACACCAAGCAAGGATACATGTGAAGTGAATAAGCAAAGGGCACAAAGGTCCTATGAGAAATAAATCGTGCACTATGAAACAGTACCAAAAAACTCGTTGCATAAGAGAGTATGGACATAGTAAGAAAACTAGCTTTGTTAATGGAGGTAGATCCGGATGATCCATGAGTCGTGTGTGAGAACAATTGAGGACAAAAGAAAGATGTTTTGTAGGATAAATTTTGATTTTTGAGGATGATGCGTCTGATAAATGCTTTAGCCGCGTCCATGACTTTTACCACTTTTTAAATTTTATAAATTTTTTGGATGTTTTGATTTTTACCAATTTTTTGGATTTTTAAAATTGTTAGGAAGAAAATGATGTAGAAGAATGAAGATGTTGTGGTATATCCCCAATAATCACTGTAAAGCAAAAAAATGTCCCAGGTAGAAGACATGGTCGTCGGGAAGCAAAAATATGCCCTAATGCAATAGAAATGATAGAAAAATGAAAATTTAATAAAAATAATCATAATTACAGAACACCAACACATGTCAGGAAGAATATAAAAGAATCAAGTTAGTTATCGAGCCCCTAGAAGGTGAGAAAAATGAAGAATTGGGTCAAAACGAGCATAAATAGTAGGTCAGGAGGGCTAAAATTCATCTCGGCTAGTTATTGTTATTAGACCCTTTTGAGATTTGGTGATATTTTTGCTCTAACTTTGGAGAGAGATGGTTCAATTTCAGAACCGTAAACACCATACTGATCAAGTTCAATAGTTCAGGAGGCTTCCTATAGACGATACATCGATACGAAAACCAAAATTTTTAATTCTTGAGTGAATTTATTACATTTTATAGCTAGGTAAAATAAGAGGGGTCACACTAGTGCAATCCCTAGGGTGTGCTAGCATCTAGGGTTGCACACTGGCACAAAGGGGTCACGCGCTAGTGTAAAAATAATGCGTGACAGAAAAACTAAAATTTAGGGTAGGTCAGGTTCGCGCTAGTGTGAAACTAAGCGAGTGAGTGGGCATAGTCTTGCACTAGGGAAAATATGAGAAAGTTAGTGGGGAATGACATGTGCTAGCATATGATTACATGAGTTCCAAAAGGGGTGCACTAGTGGAAAATTGCTTGCGCTAGTGTAGGAATTGTACCTTAGAAAATTTTTAGGGGAAATTTGAAAATTTGTAGATGAACTTAGGGATGAATAGAAGAATGTAGAATCAATTAGAACATCTTAGGAAGATGTTATGAGAAGAAATGATGTTAATCAAGTGATTTTTGTAATCTTAGAGGTGATATTACGTAATTTGGATGTGCGTGAGCGACATGGGAACCTTTGAGCCTATCAATAGAATTTTTTATGTTGAGAGAAAATTTTTCTTACTGCAACCTTAGAGGCTAGAAGAATTTATTACATTGCATAGATGCCTCATATTATGTTGGATCATGCCCTCCTGAATGCCTTAGCAAAAAGGTGGTGGAGCTAGAGCCATACTTTCAGATTACTGACTGGTGAGATGACCGTGACTCTAGAGAATGTATATCAGATCCTTAGAGTTCTGATTCAGGGAGGATTTGTGATGTATGATGGGGATCACTTCCAGATCTTAGATTGCATTTGGGATATGTTTTTTCAATGGGAGATACCCTGACATGGTATGTTATTACTTTTATACAAATTCTTTGAGGATTGACGGATTGCACATATAACCATATACTTGATGGCTCTTGTCAGTGGCTACTTGCTGCCTGACAAGATTGGTACGCACTTCCCACTTGGTTTGATAGGAGTAGTGCACAAGATTATGGATGGAGAGGTCTTCTATTGGGGTCAGTGCATACTGGCCCACATATACTGGGATTTGTTATCCAAAATTCACCCCCCCAGGGTAAATTTCGATAACATGCATCAGAGTTTTTTAGTTCCAAGCAAGTAGATTGATTCAGGAGAAAATTGTGAAAATTGGCTAAGTCCTGCTCTAGGCCACCTTTGGGACAGTTGGGACATCTGGGTGCAAATCGGCCGAAAGACTGCCAGGCAGTCTGCAGAGCAAAGGGATAGTTGGAACAAATGTACGCGAAGGACGCGAACCGGTTGGTTCGGCCGAAAAGGAGAACTTCCACACTGGGACAGTTGGGATAAAGGGACGCGTGGGATGCAGATAGCCGAAGGAGCCGAAAGCCAATCAAGCAATGCCACGTGTCAACAGCAGAAAAGGGACAGGGAAGCCCATTTCGGGTGGATCGGAAGTTTCTGTCCCAAATAGCACTGGGACATCCGGGAAAAATGGACGTGGTGGATGCGAAAAGCTGGCAGACTCGAATACCAATCAAATCACGACACGTGTCACGAGGGAGAAAGTCCAGAAGTCAAAGGGTGAGGTTTCAAGCATTGACCCGAACCAATGAAATAGTGCCACGTGTCCAAGTTTAAGGGCCCACAAGGAAATTTCAAAGGAAATCCCACTGAAAGGTGGAGGAGAGAGAATTACTCAGTGAATCAGAGCCTGCCACGTGTCATCCAAGTGGCAGAGCACGGGGAAAGTTCAAATATTTTTCCCGCCGACCTGTTTTTGCCTGTTTTTGCCCTAAATCTTTAGATCACCATAACTTTCGATCCAGAGCTCAGATTTTTGCGTTTTTTATATCAATGGAAAGATGGTGAAATTCTCTACACGATTCCGGGGTCAATCTAGCATTTTGGTTCAGTTTGGAGAGAGAAAATTGAGAAACACCTCTAGCATGTAATAATAGATAGAAGTAACACTTCAACAACTAGCTTTAATGCAGCAGACATTTTGCCGTTTCTGTTAGACAGCCCGCCGTTTTGCCAGGATCCGCCGCTTCTACCATAATGAGATGATTTTAAATACAACCTAAAAGTGGTTGGGGCAGATTCTGGATTTCCTCTCTTTTCCCTCTCTCATTCTTTCTATATATTGTAAAGAGGGGCTTCTTAAAAAAGGTCGAACATTTTCTGTTTTGCTCCTCCCTTTTTCTCCTATCAAGCGAATTTGTGGAGTTTGAACCTCTCATTTGAACTGTAATACGACTCTGCCTCTTGGCATTTTATAGTGTATTGTATCAATCTTTGGAGCAAGTAATACATGTCTGTGGATGATTCTCAACCCTCTCTGTGTTCATTTTGCATCCTCCTGGTCTTTCACTATAAGTTATGTTATCTGTGCATGATCTTATATCACATTTGAATGGTCTGTGTTTACTGGCAAGATAGGTGTTCTTAATTCCTTGGCGCATCACCTCTATTAGATTAGATTTATTTTTATGCATCTTCTTACCCTGTCTCCTTGGTAGATTAGATTAGGTTTCGAGCAAACCCTCTGCATATTTTGTGTGCATCTGAACAGAGGAATAGGAACCAGCCTTCTCTGGAGAATCCTTTCTCACTTTTTCAAAGTCCCACACTTGGAGAAAGGATTCAATGTTATGCAATCACACTGGATGATAGTATGGTCAACCTAGAAACCTGACCAGTATCCAGGGGTGCTGTGATTTTGCACTAATAGTTTTGACACGCCCGGTGGGACTTAGAGAGGTCTCATTTTTATTTGCAGCAAAGTTGATGTGCATCTGCTGCAATTTTCTTGCTCAAAAGAGCTATTATTTGCATATTTGGCGACTCTAAGGGGAAGAATCAACTGTTTCAGTAGTGCAGGCCTGAAAACTTATGAGAAGAATCACAAGGTCAAGAGTTGGAGAAGAAGAAGTGTTGTTTGAATACCTGCAATTATCTCCGAGAAGAAGGCAAAGAGGAAGAAGGATTCAGAGGTCTCCATCTCCACCAAATAGAAATCTCTCAACTCCTCCACCTGATAGGCCTTTCATTCAGTATACAAGGGTTTTAAGACCGATTAGAATGGCTCAGAACAATCCCTACGTCAACTTCACAGGAAATAGCCCACTTGCTCTCAATGCACAACATCCAGTTCCTATTGCAGCCTTGAAGAACATTCCCTACTTCACTGGAGAAAATAAGACTACTCCAGGTGATCATGTTAAAGATATTGCTAACCTTTGTGCAATCCATGAAATCAATGAAATGCAAGTGGCTGTCAAGTTACTGGCATCTTCATTCAAGGGTAAAGCATTGCAATGGTTTAGGAGCCTTGGAGCTGGTTCTATCACAAATTAGAATCAGCTGTGTATAGCACTTCACGAGAAATTTGGAGAGAAGGGAGACAACTTGTCTCTTTTGGAGCAGCTGAAAACCATCAATAGAGCTCCCAATGAGCAGCTGACTGATTTTAACTTCAGATTTCAAAAGACTTGGGAGAGAATTCCAGTGGCAGTCAGGCCAACAGCAGAAGGTGCTTTTCTATATTACCTTAAAGCTTTGAATTCTGATATTTCTATGTTAATTCAATCTATGGGAGGCACAACCTTACCTGCTGCTTATAGCATTGCCATTAGAGCCGAAAAATGTCTTATTCAAGCTGGTAAACTGGCTCCTAGGCCTCCCATGCCATTGTTTCCAAGCTTAGAGAGTCCAAACACTATTCAAGCACCTAATTTGGCTCCTTCTCCCACTCCTAGAAATTAGAGTTCAAATGAATCTTCCACTTCATCTCCAAGTGCCCCAAATGAGCTTCAAGAGGTCATGAAGCAATTGCAAAACCTAGGCAATGAGCTGGTTACTCTCAAAAGGCAACAAGCCCAAAGTTTTAGACCTTCTTATCAACCCCAAGCTCAACCTAATAGGCAGCCATACCAACCACAAAGGCCCCCTAATCTAGTTGCAAACATGAATCAAACAAGGCCTCTTGCCAATAGACCATTCTAGCCCTATAATCCAAATGCCATATCTGCCTCTAAGGCATTAGTACCAACACAGAACAACATAGCTCAGGAATATGATTGGTGCTTTCCATGCAACGAGCCTCATAACCAATCCATGTGTTTCAATGGTGCTCTCAATCAAGCACTAATGGTGACAACTACTGGTGTAAAGGGCGAGGGCAGTCAAGGAAACAGTCAACAACAAGAAACATTCCAACAGAAATCAGCCCCAAATGACACCACGTTGGTGAACTGGCAAGCAGAAGATTTCTGTGGCATGAATCAAGCAGTTTCTCAAGGTGTTGCAGCCAACACAAGGTCAAAGAGGAGAAATTTGGGTGAAGAACAACCATTAGCCCCAGGTAATCCACAACCTCCCATGGTTCCACAAGTGGTTGGCAAGTAAAATCCAATTTCAAATGCATAAGGGCAGCCAAGAACAGCCCCTAGGCCAACTCAAATGCCAGCTGTTGCTGCCCACTTACAAGGAGTAAATGTGCAAACCAAGGGACAACAGAGAGATCCTTCATCACCATTCAGTATCATTGATCAGATGAAGAAGAAAAACATCAATATATCTATGTGGGAATCCCTATCCATCCCAGGCCAAAGAGATCTGCTGCAAGCTGCCATGAAGGATTGGCCAGCTTTGAATCAGCAGGTTCAGATGCAAGACAAAGTGCTTACAAATGTTGTCCAGCCTAAAAGAATTCATGGAGCACAACAAGGTAAAATGTTGAGGCCCCCCCCCCTTTCTATGTTTCGTTAATCATTGGAAATCAGATAGTACATAATTGCATGATAGACTCCGGGGCAAGTAGCTCAGTAATGCCTAAACAGATAGCTCATCAGCTAGGGCTCCAGTATGAAATAACATCTAAAGGGGTAGTACAGCTAGATGGGACAGTAATATCGACAGTTGGAGTGATTAGAAATTTGAGTCTTACCTTGCATGCATGTCCAAATGTTGTTGTTTTACAAGATGTATCAGTCATAGACCTTCCACCACTCTTTGCATTGTGCTTGTCAAGAGACTTCACTGCTAAAATGGGAGGCTATCTTTTGGCGGATTGGTCTCACATGCTATTTAGAACAAGGTATGGAAGTAAGGCTACAATTAGGTCTGAACCTATTGCAAACTTCCATATTGAGCCTTACACTCCAAGTCAGATTAATGCCAATTGCTCAGCATTTGATCAAGAAGATCACCCTAGCACTGACGAGGCTGACACCAAGGTTGGAAGTATCCTGGATTTGATTCTTGATGAATGGGCAAGCAAGGTGCATGTTTTTTATCCTTATCAAGAAGTAGAAGAATCTGAGCTAGGGGTCTATTGCATACACGAAGAAAATCAGCCCATTCCTAGCATCACCAAGCCAAACCACAAAGATGACAATGAGGTATGGCAGCTGTTTTTTGATGGATCAAGGAGTAGGCAAGGTGCAGGAGGAGGAGCTATGCTCATTTCACCACAAGGTATAAGGTATTATTCAGCCTTTTGTTTCCAGTTTTCCTGTTCAAATAACACTGCTGAATATGAAGCCTTGGTGCAAGGGATACATTGGGCAATCAAGAAGAAAATAAAGAACTTGTAAGTCTTTGGTGACAGTGAACTAATCGTCAATCAAGTCAAGGGACAACATGCTATAAAGAATGAACTGCTAAAGAACTACAAGAACAGGGTATGGGACCTCGTTGAGGATTTCGAAGCTTTCAATATCGCGTCCATACCTAGAAAAAAAATGAAGCCGCGGATAGGCTCGCAGTTGTTGGAGCAATGTTTGATGTGGTTGACAACATCAAAAGGGAAAAAACACATCCACATGTCCATGTGATTGTGAGGCCAGCAGTTCTAGATAATAACACCAGCTGGCAGGTGTTTGAGAACGATCAACAAATCGTTAATTTCTTACAAGAAGAGGCTGAATTCTCAGCTAGGAATCAGGACAGAGTAGAGCAGCAGTATGGGGATCAAGTAGTGCAGCTGCGGACAAACAAGCTTCCTAGGGGTTTAGTAACATTGGAGTCTATCTTCAACCCTAATGACCAGTTCCGTAAGGAAAAGGCTAACATACAGGTCAAAAGAGAAGATTCAGAGCCAATTCCGGTTGGGGAAAACAAAACACTTCAAATTGGCAAGGTAGCCACTGAACAGGAGAAATCAGATTTCATACAACTTTGCCAAGGATTTCCAGATGTCTTCGCTTGGAGCTATGAAGACTTGAAAGGTTTCAATCCCAACCTAGCTCAGCATACCATAGAATTGGATCTAGATGCTAAGCCCATCAGGCAGAAGCAGAGACTAGTCAACCCTCACATTGAGCCTCTAATGAAGAAAGAGCTAAATAAGCTAATAGATGCAAGCATTATATTCCCAATCAAGCACTCAAGCTGGGTCGCAAAATTGGTTCCGGTCAGGAAGAAGAGTGGAGAAATCAGGTTGTGTGTAGATTTCCGAGACCTAAACATGGCATCTCTCAAAGACCATTACCCACTTCCTTCAATGGAACAAATATTGCAAGTTGTATTCGGTTCGGAGAGATTCTCTCTCCTAGATGGCTACTCAGGGTATAATCAGGTAATGGTGAAGGAAGATGACCAGTTCAAGACGGCTTTCACCACCAAATGGGGAACCTATGCCTACAAGAAGATGCCATTTGGGCTATCAAATGCTGGAGCCACTTTCCAAAGGGCAATGGATATGGCATTCAAGGGGTTGATCAATAAAATAGTTTTGATATACCTTGATGCCATCACTGTATTCTCCAAAAATGCAGTGGATCACCTCTTTCATCTGAGGCAGGTATTTTAGAGGTGTAGAAGATTTGGGGTATCATTGAATCCCAAAAAATGCATATTCTTGGCTCATAAGGGAAAACTGCTTGGCCATATTGTTTCAAAGGAGGGATTGATGATTGACCCGGAAAGAGTTGAAGTAATTCGAGCGTTGCCATTGCCAAGTCATAAGAAGGATCTTCAAAACTTCTTAGGAAGGATCAATTTTGTCCGCAGGTTTGTTCCAAACTTTGTAGCTCTCGTAAAGCCAATAACACTGATGTTGAAGAAGAGCATGGCATTTAAGTGGACATCTGAAGGCAAGGCAAGTTTTGAGGTAATAAAAGAGGCTATATCTCAAGCTCCAACTCTCGTCAATCCAAACTTCTCCAAAGATTTCATGCTATATGCCTTTGGTGGTGGAGATACAATTTCTGCAATCTTGGCACAAAAAAACAAAGAAGGATTAGAACAACCAGTTGCTTTCTTCAGTCAAGGCTTGGAGGAATACGAAACTAGGTACTCTTTCATTGAAAAGCATGTACTTGCAGTGATCAGGAGTTTAAAGAAATTCAAGCACCTAGTTTCAAACAACAAGATCCAATTATTGGTCTCTCATGCGGGAGTCAGGGACTTCCTTCTAAACAAGGATTTGAATGAGAAATGTGCAGGATGGATAACTCGTGTCATGGAATACGACATCGAGATCAAGGTCACCAAACTAGTATGTGGGAAGGGACTATGCGAACAACTAACCTTGAGTCAACAAGTTGAAGCAGGTAATGAAGAAGATGCTGTCTTGGTACTACAGGATGGTCAAGAACAGGAAAATGATAATGTGCCCACTCCCTGTTGGACTCAGAATATGATACACTTCCTACAGACAGGCCTATGCCCTCCAGAAATGAGCAAAGCGAAGAGGAGATACTTCAGGTTGCATGCTGTTCCATATGCCATTGTTGGTGGTGTTTTGTTCAAGAAAGATGTGAATGGAGTGCTGCTGAGATGCATTAGCACAAATCAGATTCAAAGGGTGTTGGAAGAGTTTCATGGTGGACCAGCTGGTGGTCATTTTGCACCAAGAGTGACAGCTCTAAAAATCATGAAGGCTGGTTATTATTGGCCTAAAATCTTCAGTGATTGCTATGCATGGATCAAGAGGTGTAAGAATTGTGCATTCTTCACAGGAAAAGAAAGACTTGCAGCCCTTCCATTACATCCAATCTCAGTTGACCAGCCATTCATGCAATGGGGTTTGGACTTCATTGGAGTCATTAATCCCAATTCAAGCCAAGGGCACAAATGGATTTTGATAGCCACGGACTACTTCACCAGATGGACAGAAGCAGTAGCACTCAAAGAGGCAAATGAGTCTAGCATCTTAGACTTTTACGAGGGGATAACTACTAGATTTGGCATAACTGCTACAATAATCTCTGATAATGCATTGACATTCATTGGATCTAAAGTGATTGAGTGGGCTGTCAAGAACGGGATCTACCTAAGCACTTCATCAAACTATTACCCTCAAGGTAATGGCTAGGCCGAGTCTACAAACAAGAACTTGTTGAGGATCATTAGGAGGACTCTTGATGAGAATCAGAGGGCTTGGCATACCAAACTGAAATCAGCCTTATGGGCTGATAGGACAACTCCCAAGAGATCCACATGTAACTCTCCATTCCGACTTGTCTATGGAAGAGAAGCAATCTTGCCCATGTCACTTGAGTTGCCAACATTGGAACTCATGAAGAAGCTGGAGTTGCTAGAGTTTGGGCCCATGGAGGTAAGGTATGCAGAGTTGATGGAGCTGCAAGAGATCAGAAATCAGGCATCCCAAGCAATGGAAAAGGATCAAGCTTTGATCAAAAGGACCTTTGATAGGAAGGCCAAGGATAGATCATTTCAGGTTGGAGATCTAGTGTTGAAATGGGATGTGGATAGAGAAAAACCGGGAAGGCATTCAAAATTTGATGCCATTTGGAGTGGCCCATACATGGTCACAAAATGCAAAAGCAACAATGCTTTCCAATTAGCCTCATTGGATGGTGAAAAACTGCAGATCCCAGTAAATGGAATCTATCTCACGCGTTGCTTCTAGAGGGAAGTTCACTACCTCTGTAAATATTAGATTAGATTTTCTTTCCTCCAAGTGCTTGTGCACATTGTTTTGCTGTAGGTTAGTTTTGTTTTCCCTAAGTGCTTTGGCACAGCTTGCTATCCATGGAGATGTTTAGCAGTCCTTGCTTTCATCAGGTGACATTCCATCTTCCTCCTTGCACTTTCTGAGTCAATTAGGGTTCTGAACAGAATATTTGATGACTCCATGCCCAATGGACTGCTTAAGGCCACTGATCTTCTACCTAGTAGGCAGGTGACCCCGAAAAGTCACCAAATTGTTATCCAACATTCACCCCCCCAGGGTAAATTTCGATAACATGCATAAGAGTTTTTTAGTTCCAAGCAAGTAGATTGATTCAGGAGAAAATCATGAAAATTGGCTAAGTCCTGCTCCAGGCCGCCTTTGGGACAGTTGGGACATCTGGGCGCAAATCGGCCGAAAGACCACCAGGCAGTCTGCAGAGCAAAGGGACAGTTGGAACAAATGTACGCGAAGGACGTGAACCGGCCGGTTCAGCTGAAAAGGAGAACTTCCGCACTGGGACAGTTGGGACAAAGGGACGGGTGGGACGCGGATAGCCGAAGGAGCTGAAAGCCAATCAAGCAATGCCACGTGTTAACAACAGAAAAGGGACAGGGAAGCCCATTTCGGGCGGATCGAAAGTTTCTATCCCAAATAGCACTGGGACATCTGGGACAAATGGACGCGGTGGATGTGAAGGAGCCGAAAGGGCCGAGAACCAACCAAATCATGACATGTGTCACAAGGGAAAAGGTCATAAGGTCAAAGGGCGAGATTTGAAGGGTCAGCCCGAACCAATGGGATAGTGCCACGTGCCCTAGCTAGGGTCCACAAGGAAATTTCAAAAGAGAGCCCACCGAGAGGTGGAGGAGAGAGAGTTGCTCAGTGAATCAGAACCTGCCATGTGTCATCCAGGTGGCGAAGCGCGGGAAAATATTTCAAAATCCGTTTTGGCCTGTTTTTGCCCTAAATCTTCAAATCGACATATCTTTCGATCCAGAGCTCGGATTTACACGTTCTTTATATCGATGGAAAGCTTGTGAGATTATCTACACATTTTCGGGGTCAATCTTGCATTTTGGTTCAGTTTGGAGAGAGAAAAATCAAGAAACGCCTCTGGCGTGAAATAACAAGCAGAAGTAATGCTTCAACAAACAACTTTAATGCCGTAGACAGTTCGCCGCTTTTGTTAGACAGCCCGCCGTTTTGCCAGGATCCGCTACTTCTGCCATAATGAGATGAACTAAATGCAACCTGGAGGTGGTTGAAGTAGATTTGGGCTTCCCCCTCTCTCTTTCCTCTCTCATTCTTTCTATATATTGTAAGAGGAGCTTCTTTTCAAGGGTCGAACATTTTTCTATTTTTCCTCTCCCTTCTTCTCCTTAGGCGAATTTGTGGAATTCGAACCTCTCATTTGAACTGTAATACTATTCTGCCTCATGGCATTCTGTGGTGTATTGTATCAATCTTTGGAGCAAGTAATGCATGTCTGTGGATGATTCTCAGCCCTCTCTGTGTTCATTTTTTGCATCCTCCTGGTCTTTCACTGCAGGTTTTGTCATCTGTGCATGATCTTATATCACATTTAAATGATCTGTGTTTACTGGCAAAATAGGTGTTCTTCATTCCTCGGTGCATCACCTCTATTAGCTTAGATTTATTTTATGCATTTTCTTACCTTGTCTCCTTGGCAGATTAGATTAGGTTTTGAGAAAACCCTCTGCATATTTCATGTGCATCTGAGCAGAGGAATAGGAACCAAGCTTCTCTGGAGAATCCTTTCTCATTTTTTCAAGTCCCACACTTGGAGAAAGTATTCAATGTTATGCAATCACATTGGATGCCAAAGTGATCAACCTAGAAACCTGATCTGCATCCAGGGGTGCTGTGATTTTGCACTAACAGTAACAAGTGTGAAAAATAAGGTGTATACATATATAACATCTAAATATTTATTTATATGCATGATTCCTAAGCAAGAGAACTACTGTTTAAAACCTCTTTATTTTGCATTGACATTTATTTTATCCTTTTCATATCTTATTTCTTGTTGTTTTTTATTAACAACTTACATTTTTGCACACTAACCGACATATTACTCAGCTCTGATTTCACTGTCTAAAATTTTGAGTACCCTGTATAGGACAGTCCATTAGGGACAGGAGCACCTAGATGCTACCATCCCCTTTGGGTTCCTGTGTCCTCTTTACCTCTTTTTCTATTGTTTTAAATATTAATTCTTTATTGTATTCTTTTATTACTCTTTTTAGGTATTTTAATTATTAATGGAAATACTTAAGAAAGGGAATCATACACACACACACACACACACACACACACACACACACACACACACACACACATGTATTATTTAATCTCATCAGGGGGACAAGAGTTCAAGAGGCACATACATCTATAAGGAGCTAATGTTTTCTATCTACTACATCAAGGACTATATTTTGGACTGCATACTTCACTACATATGAGGGCTCCACACATTTACATTTGAGACAAAGTAGTTGTAGCCCATTATCTCTTTGTGTGACTGGAACTAGGGCATCCTAACTTAAGGGACACTATTCTAATCACACATACACAAAAGAACTACATAGAGTATAAAATGTAGTGGAGAACCTAGTGAAAATCAAATTGGGGGGTAGCAACCGAGGTTAGTCTGACTCAAGCATATACATTATTTCATTCATCTAATGTGTGCTTGAGTATTGTGCAAACATCTAGGGTTTATTTTATAGGTTACATGTATGGAAAAAATAAATTTGATGCGACACATGATGAATAAGTGACATTGAGTGAGATAAAAATAACCAAATCCTGAGCGCTTCCACAGACACCAACACCCAAAATAGAAACTAGTGCATGGGTGGCCTTGTCCCCTTCTAGGAACTCCTGTCCCTAAGATCATCACTTTCCAGAATCAAACACAGAGCTAACACATTCCAGAATCTACCTTCCTAGTTTGTTCATCAGTCCAAACCTACAGTTACAAGTTGATTCATTCTTTATATCATATCTTTCAGTCTTGCTTACATTTAATTCACTTGATCTTGTTTGAATATTGTTTTATCCATTTAATCAGCAGTGTACTTGCATTATATTTAATTTTTATCAATCATTTGGTGAACCCGGTCCCTTACATGCTCTTTAACGGATCCATTTTTATCCAAACTCAAACCCTAGTTGTATTAGGGTTCACATATTCATCTTATTTTCAGATCCAAACTTGATTTTCATCTATAGCCTGTCATAAATCAGATCTGAAATTTTTTCCCTAGGGTTTCATGCTTCATCCCACCCTTTGGGTCACTTTCTAGGGCTCCTAATTTTCAAATCATCTTTCATTTCATATCTTGATCATAATTACACTATTTTCAAATTCCTTTGAGGTTATTTTTCATTTTTATATATGTAACAAAAAGCTCTTTTCATTTTCCATAGTTTTGAGCCCAATTTTCGAAATCCAAAATTAAAATTTTTACTAATTAAGTCATAATTTGAAAAATACACACTTTCAGCCAAATCCCTTGGACATTTTTCTTTTAATTTATAACATTCAAAAAATACTCTTTTTGTTTTACATAATTCAAATTCCATTTCAAGATATGTTTTTTTAAAATTAATTTTATGACAATTACTTTTTGATCAACATCACTTTCCACGCAAATTTATTTGTTTGATTGGATTGATTGTGTAAAAGTATTTTATGGCTAAGAATATACTTGATGAAAATTATTCCCCATTCTATATTATAGTTAAAATTCATAATATACATGTTAAGCATGTCCTAGTTGATCCTGGATATGGTCTTAATATATGTAATATTTCCTTTATCCATCAAAAAGGCCTTTATGTTTCTAATTTGACTCAATCTACCCTTTTATTCGTGTCTTTGATAACACCCATAAGCAAGTATGGGGCAAAATATATTTTCCCCTTACTATGGGCTCTTGCACTCTTAATATTCTATGTTACATTATGCCTCATGATGTCCCTTATACTATCCTTCTAGGCCATCCTTGGTTACATACTATGCATACAATTCTTACTACGCAAGCCCTTGCTACACCTTCTTCTATGAATAATATTACACTACATTTCACGTCTCATGTTGTTAATCCTTGTGATACTCCTATACATAATGTTAATGACATTACATACATTGCACATACTTCTCCTCTTGGGATGCACCCTAGTACTATTGATTTACATGATCAATTTTCTATTGGAACCCATACTACTCCTCCCATTATATCTCACTCTCGATACATGTTGGGCCTCAAAATATCAGCTAAGTACAAGAAGGGGCATGGGCATGAGACCTAGTTGAAGAAGGGTGCATGGGTTGAAGGTGCATAGGGAAGGGTTTTAACAAGGTTTTACAAAATCTACGACATGCGCAAGGAAAAATAGATTTGGTACTTAGCCACATTTGGTATCCTAGGAAGCACATGAGAAAAGCATGACCCTTGTGGATAAGGTGTCAGCCTGGTGACCATTGGATCAAAAAGGGAATATTCTAGGCATGCGATGGAAGGTTCCAGAAGACATCATTGCAAAGAGTGGAGATCTTGGATATGAGAAGGCATGCTCCCATGGAGGACCACTTCGACACTTGGCAACTGATCTATAACTTCAAAAAGGCATGGTGGTGGTTGCTAAGGTTATAAATACAAGCACTCAGTAGAAGAAAAAGGAGATCGAAGGGAAATAGAGGAGAGGTATGAAGAATGCAAAAATAAAGAGAGGAGGGTTCTGAATGGGGATGTTAGGGATTAGGAAGATATTGAATCATGACACATTTAGAGGGATGGGTTTACATTCTTCTTTGTAACGTGATGAACATACTGTAGTTCTGATGCATGAATTGGCTCTGCATGGTTATATGAAGGTTCTGTATATGACCGCAAGGGATGTAATGTGGTTAGTGAATATGCTAATATGAATAAAAGGTTCTGTTATAAATCATATATGTGTTCAGAAGTATAATACTTATGTATTTCCTTTTCTATATGAACCATTTCCATATGTTTCTTGTTATTTCTCCTTTCTGGATGCAATGAGATGACAACTCATTCTAGGTTCTTAGAATGTTGCATGGTTCTTTTCTACTCATTTCCATTTGAATATCTGTTATAAGATGATGCATTCTCACAAGACTCACATAAAGGAGAGACTCAGCGCTCGTGCACATGCCTCGGGTGAGCAGCCCAACACCCACTAGGTGATAGGACCGTGCACATGGGATTAGACTATTGGTCTAAGAATATAAAATATGACTACATCATGGTTCCATTACCAAGACCTCTTTTTGAATTTGTTTTAATAAATGGCATGCATATTTGCCCCTGTGATGCATGATGAGAGAACGTATGACCTTCGAAAGTGTTGAAACATTGTTCAAGAGTACGGAGGATGAGTTTTCTCAAAGATTCAGCACTGGACCTGATTTCAATGCATGTAGATGCATAGAAGAGAACCTATACCATGAGTTATATAAGACATTCATTTGTTGTTTCCCAATAGAATTATATGAATGGCTTTCAACATATGTATCCAGATTGAGCTGGTATTTTAGATCGCGCATGTGGACCCAAGATGACTACCTGACGCTGCAGGATGCAGATTTGACTTGGATGCATGTTGTTGGTCACTAGTGGAAGAGAGTGTTAACCAGTTACACTCTTGAATATGCCATTTCTACGTATTATTTCCCATAGGTTTCTGATTTTGAGTTTCTAAGGGAGGCCAGAGGATCATTTTTGCGTGATATTGCTTTGGCTATAAAGATATTGGTCATTACCTTGAGTTTATAAGTATGTCCCATGGCCAACTAAAGCTTCTCCTGAGTGTTGAGAGAGGAAGCTAAGGTGGAGGAAGATGGAAAACATTATAGCTAAGAAGGAAAGGGAGGAGAGATGACTCAATTATATCAAAGCTTGTGAAAGGGAGATGACTAGACAATGTGAGGTTGCAAGTGTGATGGATCTATGGAGGCAGACATTGTAGGAAGGAGTTGAGGTTCATGCAGAGGATGTAGAATCTGAGCAATTTATGCTACCCCATCTTAGAAAGTGTGGGAAATATTTCCCTTTAGCTTCTAATGATAGTTCGTCACATGGAGAAAGAAGAGCCATCAACGCACATCTGAATCCACTTGGCGACCAACCCTTGGCACTTGGTTTTCTAGATCAAGGGAGAAGTATTGTTAACCCAGTTGGTATTAGTGGGAGTAATCAATCTACACCTAGGAGATATAATTTCTTGTTTGTAACATCCATGGCTATAAAATACATTCCTGTATTTGGAGGAATCTTTGGAGAAGGTGTAAATACACAAGGATTGGGTATCGCATCTAGGAGTGGCATGGGACATATAACTGGAAGTGGAACAATATCACATACCATCGACACACAGTTTAGTAGGATGTTGGGAACATTAGGCATGACCACTTTAGGTCCTTTTTTGACTGCATAGGAGGTGGATCTGGTGGGTCAGGAGAAATGGGGCCTAAAGGATCCAGGGGATCTGAGTGGAGGAGGAAACACCAGAGGGAACCAAGGCTCTGGATCAAGAGGAAAAAGACCCTAGCCACCTCCCCAAGTGTTTTTTGAGATGTCTTTGCACTTACCAGACTATAGGGGTATTGAAGATGTTGTAGAGCATGTGCACAAGTGTGAATTGCTATGGCACACAAAAGGGATCACTACCCTGAGAGTGGAAGGTGAGTCAATTTGTAACCACGTTACAAGGACATGTACATAGTTGGTATTGGAAGTATGAACCCCATCAGACGGTGGTAGAATAAACCACATTGAAGAACACCTTCCTAACAGAGTTCCATATCCTTGAGTTTGAGAAGAAGAGCATCAGCGCTCTGAAGGAGATCCAGAAGGGAATGGCAGAGAGTGTGTGGGAGTGTGATACGTGTTTCAATACCCTCTTGTCTAAACTATCCTATGACATTCATCCTTCTCAACATGCTCAATGGTTTTTTGGAGGATTGACAACACCATTTAGAAGGGTTATGTCACACAATACTTTCACAGACCCACGTGAGGGATCAGAAGCTTCCCTGCGCATGCTGAGGCTATTGGGAGAGTTGATATTGGTGTTAGTCCTTTTCTAGAGGCTCAAATTTGTATAATGGCCAAGCAGTTAGATAAGTTATCTGCAAGCTCAGCACATGAGGTTCATAGTGGGTTTTGGTGTACAGACTATGAAGTAGAAGAGGATGCAAAGGATAATTTCCCTCAAAAATCAATATGCGCTATGGTGAGTATATTGTGAGATCTGTCATGGGGACCATGAGGAAAGTAGGTACCCTCTACTCCAACGCACAATCCACAAGAATGTTTCTTTCTACTGTAAGATCTATAACTATACCACCCATAATACCAAGGATTACAGACTGATTGATCAGATCCATGATGCTATTGATCTTGGTGTGTGCCAGACTAGCCTTGCAAGTAGTTCCAAGGATGATGATCATCATTATGAAGGGTACGCAGATGGAGGAGCATGTGGAAGGGGTTTTCATGGAGGATTTCATGGTCATAGTAACCATGGTGGAGGATGAAGTGAATTCCCATGAGGAACCTATTATAATTGTGGATCTACAGAGCATTACAAATGTGAGTGTCATGATCTATTACAATGCTC
Organism: Taxus chinensis; assembly: GCA_019776745.2. Classification (NCBI taxonomy): domain Eukaryota; kingdom Viridiplantae; phylum Streptophyta; class Pinopsida; order Cupressales; family Taxaceae; genus Taxus; species Taxus chinensis. The sequence continues at coordinate 27,697,843 of CM034151.1, forward strand.
ATGGTGTGGAAAGAAACATAAGTATGAATAATGTCTAGAACTTTATGAGCATATGAACCAGCAGCACCAGAAATAACAAAGGTGCTGGGATGGTGAGCATCAAGAAGGATGATTCACAGTGGATGCCAAGAGTGGCGTGTGAGTCAGGGATAGAACCTGTACTGGTGACGACGTGAGTAGAGGCCTGCACTCCAGGGAGATGCCAAGGAAAAGGACACTAGTTTCAAGAGAGGAAGTGGTACATGGAAAGTATCTAGACCCTGATCATCAGAAGGAGGTGTATCAAGAGACTATGGATGTAATTTAGAGTTTGCAGGGGGAGATCCAATGTCTAAAGGAGAAATCGAGGAAGTTGGAGCAAAGGAAGAATGTTGAGGCTCCAAAAGATGACTTGGATGAGGTATAAGAAATGTGTAGGATGTTAAGACAAGAGAATATTATTCCCTTACTAGGAGAATGGATGAGAGAGAAGGTACCACGCACCAGAGTAGAGTGCAAAAGGAAGGTTTTACATGCAAACCTTCCTCCTCATAGCCTTGACTATGATAAGGAGATTACTTTGAATGCGGTTGTTGATGGATGGATTTTGAGTAATATCCTCATCGACACGGGAGTAGAGGTCAATGTTCTTACCTTAGATGCCTGACATCAAATGGGAAGGCCCACATTACAGCCATCTTCAAATGTGTTGTATATGGAAAAAAAGACTAAGGAAATGCCCATTGGAGTCCTGAAGGATGCAGTTATCACCATTCAAGGGGCCAAGTTCACTGGAGACTTCGAAGTCTTGGCGCTTACCGAGGTAGAAAATTTCCAGCATTGCTTGGGTGCCCATGGTGTTACAAGAACAATGCCGACCTACGGTTTAACAAGGGGTATATCAAATTTGAGAACAAGGAAGAAAGGGTGATCATCCCTTTGACAGATGGGAAGTCAGTGCCCTATACTGAGCCCTTAGGAGAAGAAGTCCTTGAAAAAATCTATGTGTTCCATCAGAGATCTTGAAATAATTCATCCCATGGAGGGAGTCATCTAGTTTGAAGATGCCCAGTCCTTGAGTGATACCACTAGTGTGGCATGTGACAATTGGGTGCATGGGACCTATGAGTTGATTGGGTGATAGTTGAGAGGATCTGTAACAAGGGTAACAAAGGCGCACTCACTCAGGAACCTAGGGGGAAAGAAGTTTCCAAGTTATTCTAGGGGAGCATACCCTGAACCTTTCTTGCGAGAGATGGAAGCTCAGTGGAAAAATGAGGATGAGAGGAGGGGAATGCTCAATTATAACCTACTCAAAACTACAGTGCACTGGTGGGCTACACATTGGGAGAACCTCCTAGAGTGGCATGAGGTAAGAATCACATTTTCTATAAGGTTCTCTAGGAGCAACATGCCAACAATCATACAAGACTACCATGGTAAAGAGACCACCTCATTTCATATCCAAGCATGCAAGAAGGCCTTGATGGGAAGTGCAGAAGCATTACCACCTTCATTATGGGTACATAAGTTGTATTCCACATTACAAGGATGTGTGTACACATGGTATATTCATTTGGAGATGCACCATTAGACATGTAATATGTAGGATTTGGTGGTTGATCTCATTCAAGCTTTCAAGTATAGGAGCACCAAGCCACCAGTAGATAAGGCGGTGTAAGTAATCAAGCACCTTATGATGGGAGATAGTGCTATGGTAGAGGATAGGCTACTAGAATTATTGGGTGAGCCTTATTTGGAGATGTGCCTCAATGAAGAAGAATAAGAGGAAGTACAACTTGAGTGCACGTGCATGGAAAAAGAAAAAGGAAAGATGGTCTATGTAGTAGATGGTGAAGAGATGGAAAATTTGGATGTTAACCATTCAGAAGGTATGCGCGAGGTCATAGATAGCACTGATGAGTGAGCATGCCTACCATGAGCCCTTGAAAACAAAGAAGGTTAACATTGGAACAAATATGGAACCTAAAGAAGCCATCATTGGGGACTATTGGTCAGAAAAAGAAATTTCAAAGGTCATTGATCTGTTGCATGAGTTCCAGGATTTTTTCCCTCATGGGTGCCATGAACTCAAAGGTATTCACCATTCCTTGGGGGAGATGAAGATCAAGTTAAAGGAAGGTGTGTGACCAATTTGGAAAATGCCTTATCGGATGAATCCAAATTTGTGCATACGGGTCAAGGAAGAAATAGACAAAATGATAGCATCTGGTATCATTGAGGAAGTGGAAGAATCAGAATGGATAAGCCCAATGGTTATCAATATCAAGAAGGATGGAAGGATAAGAATCTATGTTGACTACAGGGATCTGAATGCAATATGTGTCATCGATCCTTTCCCAACCCCCTTTACTGAAGAAATTTTGGAGGGAGTAGCTAGGCGCGAAGTCTACTCCTTCACGGATGGGTTCTCAGGGTATCACCAAGTCAGGATTGCAAAGGAAGACTAGAGAAAGAAAACTTTTCCACTGAATGGGAATTTTTTCCTACATGGTTATGCCTTTTGGATTGAATAATGCACCTACTGTGTTCTCACACATCATGGTACAAGCATTTCAAGACTTCATCCATAAATTTCTTCAAGTTTACCTAGATGACTGGATTGTGTATGGATTGGTGAAAGACCATTGTGAAAATTTGAGGCTGATGTTTGAGAGATGTCAATAATCAAGGATATCCCTCAACATCAAGAAATGTGTCTTTTCTACTCCATTTGGAACCATGTTAGGACACATTATATGCAAAGAAGGCTTACTAGTGGATCCTACCAAAGTTGTAGTTATTGTGGGATTAGGGGAGCCTACTAGTCAAAGCACATGTGCATGGATTCCTTGGGCATATGGGGTATTATAAAAAATTCATAAAGGGGTATGCCAAGATCGCCACACCCTTGGAAGAATTGTTAAAACACAAGAGTGCCTTTCATTAGGGAGAGGCGCAATAGAAGGCATTTGACACTTTGAAGGATAGGCTTGTCACGATGCCCATATTACATTTTCCTTCTTGGGATAAGCCTTTCCATGTGCATGTTGATGCCTCTGGGACAACTATGGGAGTAGTACTAGCACAACTTGGTGAGGGAATTGTTGATCATCCCTTATGATTTGCAAGTAGAAAGTTGACACCAACAGAATAGAATTACACAACTACTAAGTGTGAAGCATTGTCTATGATCTATGCACTACACAAGTTTAGAAAATATTTGTTGGCAACACCATTTATATTCTACATGGACCACATGGAATTGAAATACTTAGTCAACAATCCCATTCTGCAAGGGCACATATGTCATTGGGTCCTATTATTCTAAGAGTTTGAGTTCATAGTGGTTGTAAAACCAAGAAAAAGCAATTCAGGACCTAACCACTTATCAAGGATTAACTCAGGGGAGGATGTGCAAAGCATTGAGGATACCATGTCAGACGCACAACTATTTAGGTTGCATCATGCACCCTCAAACTTGGAAGATATCACAGTTTTCTTAAAAATTGGTGTGGTGCCGGAAGGGATGAAGGATCTGGAGAGGAATCAGTTAGCAATATGTGCCGCACCTTACATGTTGATTAGTGGAGATCTATATAAGTTAGGTCATGATGAGGTTCTGTGTCGATGTGTATTGGAGCATGAGCATGTGGCAATTATGGAGGAAGCACATGGTGGGATTATCAGGAAGACACTATGTAGGAAATGCTACCACGTGGAAGATTTTACTAGTAGGGCTTTGGTGGGAAACCATCTACAAGGATTATATTGAGTTTTGCAAGGACTATGACCATTTACAATGACCATTGCTAGTTACTTGGAAAACATGGAAAGAGGGATGAAATGCCCTTGTGACCAATAGCCAGTGCTGAACCATTTGAAAAATGGGAAATAAACTTTGTAGGGCCAATTACGCTAGCCATGCAAAGGACTGGCTCATGGTATATCATCACTTGGGCTGAATATTTAACACGATGGGAAAAGGTAGTTCCTAAAAGGGATTGCACCGCAACAAAAATTGCTATATTTTTATGGGAGAACATAATTAACAGGTATGGTTATCCTTTAAGTTTAACAAGTGATAGAGGTACACACTTTCTCAATGAAACAGTCAGGATTCTATTAGCATAATTTATGGTGGCCCATCACAAGACTACCCCTTATCACCCTCAAGCAAATGGAATTGTTGAGGCATTTAACAAGATACTAAGTCACACGTTAACTAAGATCTGTGATGTTGGAAGACAGGATTGGGATGACAAAGTATCATCCATTCTATGGGCATACAGGACAACCTACAAGAGGTTGAACAAGGCCACACCATTTCAATTGGTGTTTGACGTAGAGGCTATTTTTCTAGTTGAATTCATGTTACCATTGCTGTGTATAATGCACAAAGGAGGGTTAATGAATGAGCAAACATTAAAAGAAAGGATTGATAAATTGATGCAGTTAGACAAAAGGAGATCATTTTCTAGATGGAGTTAGAAGACAGAAAAAGAAGACAAAGAGGCATGGCATGATCATCATATCAAGAACAAGAAGTTTGAGGTTGGGTAGATGGTGTTGTTGTATGATTCCAAGTATATGTGCCATCCTGGGAAGTTGAAATTCCATTGGTTGGGACCCTACATCATCTCGTACATTCTTGATTCAGGTGCTTTCCAGTTACAAGTGCTGGATGGGACGAGATTACCAAGTCATTTCAATGGGAGTAGGATGAATCTTTACTATAAATAAGTCTTCTTGGTGTTTGTAATAAGATAGTTTTGCCAATTAGTCTAGAATTTCCCTTTATACTTTTCTCTTCTTGTGTTTCCCTTTCTCGTTGCTTGTTCCTTTCTTTTTGTTTTGTTTTGCACCTTGTGCACCAGTAACCACATTATTTTTCTCCAGTATTGTGTATGTGCAGAGGACCACACATCTATTTTAGTGTGGGGTGGAGTAATGCAAAGCAAAGTATAAGCCTGCAATACAAGTTAAAAGGCCCAGTAGAAGGAAGTGCGTAAGGTTGAAAAAGTGCATGAGGAAAATGGTGGATGATAAATTATGGTGTCAAAGCTGTAATAGAGACCACGTACAAAGGATGAAGAGTACACGAACAACATGAGGTAGGAGGGAAAAAATTGGGTAAAGGACAGAAGAAGTGCCTTTGACGTTGTAGACACGCGTGTAAGAGTCTTCAGTCAAGTTGGTTTTTTACATGCCAGAAGGTTGTAAAGGAGTTTTTGTGCAGAATGTGGTGTGTGGGTAAAGGTGCTTAAAGTCATCTTAGTGGAAAAATCCACATTTAATGTTAAAGTACATTGGTAGGTGGTATAACATTTAATGCTAGAAAGAAGCAAAAACTATAAATACAAGGTCGGGAAAGTCATTTGTTACCTTGTGATTATGAAGTGAAAGAAGCTCTTGCAAACTAGGGCATCTAGAGAGAAATTTGTGCAAAGAAAGAGAATCTGAGAAATTTGAGTGTGAACTATAATAGATCTGCAAACTAGAAGGAAGGAGTACACGGGCGTGGGGAAAGTTGGTTGAGAAGCGTCATCTTGTGGAAGGATTTCCCAGTTAGGGTTTAGCGGCTAGGGCACGAGGGAAAAAGGATTTATTCACAAGAGTGAGCTTTGGAATTGAGCAGAGTAGTAGAGCAGAGCAAGAGGAAGGAGTTTTAAGTTCAACCAGACCAGAAGAATGACACAAAAGAAACCAACCATTTCACCAAAGAAAACAAAGGGAAAGGGAAAGGGAAAGAAAACCACTGCCATTGCAAGCACCAATGAAGAATGGTATGCAGAAATACAATACCCAAACGGGGTATGACTAGGAAAAGAGTGGGAGTCACACTTGTGAAAGATGGCCATGAGTGATTATAACCATCACATGAGCACAACTGAGAAGGAAATGGTATTAGAGTTGGTCCATCCAATTAACAAGAGGACACTAGAAGGAATGCTTATTTACAATGACGAGGTGAAGGTAAAATTGGAGAAGGCTGGATTATTCCACCTATATGAGTTGCCTTACTTTGGCAAGCTTGAGAACCTTTCTCAATGGTTGATGTCACATGTGCATGAGGATCACTTTTATTTTGTGAGGTACAAGATGCACATAACATCGCAACTGATATCAAAGTTCACATGCCTCATTTGTGAAGGAGATAACATAGATGATGATCTGAGTGACAAGGAGGCTATCAAGGAGACTATAGCCGCATATGACTACAAGAAGGGGTCGTGATACTTTGACATTTCTGAGATTCCAAACCCAGTTATGAGGATGGCCACACACTTGGTGACCAAGCTCAATGACCAGGAATGATGGACACAAGTGAACAAGGCATGGCTAAATGTATGCCGGAAGATATCTGAAGGAACAATCTATAACTTGTCCACTTTCATCATGGATGAAATCATAAGTAGTGCACAGGAGGGAGAAAATATACTCTTTGGTAACGTCCTCCTCACCATTGTATTTTCAGATATTGGAGTGCCTGATGGGACAGAAAATTTTGTTTGGGAGTATCGAGAAGAGGATCCCTCACCCAAAAAAAGTTTGTAAAGTACACTTGTGAAACCATGATGGCCACTCACAAGGCGTGCTTGGAAAAGTGGTACAAATGAATGCATGATGCATTTAGAGTAGAATGGAGGATCCTAGAGTAGTTACTAGTGCTCGTGGATGGAGAGGTAGAGTTTGCAGTGTACCAACACTTCTGCATTGGAAGATTTACATTGACAAATGGGAGTATGAGTCCATGGTGCAAGCTACCCTTCTCTTTCAACATGCAATACTTCCAAGCCAGAGTCAATCGGTTCAAGGAGGCCAAGAGACTAAGGTTTGACCTTAGTGAGGTAGATGTAGACCACCACGAGCTATGCATAAGAATTTATTCTACCCAAAGAAGTGCGCATACGTGGAGAAATATGTCTCCCATGAAGTACAAATGATGAATCCTTTAACGCTTCCGATTGCAGGGAGGACCGCAGCAAGGGTGTATCTGCACATAAGGCCAAAATTTGAAAAGGGCCCTTACTTGGAGAATGATTTATCCATTCCTAAAGACCCTACAAGAAGGAAGAAGGATGCACCAAGGAAGAGAGAAAGAGAAGAGGTGCAAGAGAAGAAGGCACCAAGTGTTCAAACTACACAAACGGTGAGCATGCTGGAGACAAACGCTAAGCCTAGTACTTATGCACAGAGAAAGAAGTCTCCTGTCAAGGTGAAAAACTAAGAAGAAAAGGTGATGGAGCACGAAGATCCCCTCACCCATGAGGAATCGCTAAGAAAGACATCACCTGTCATGGAGAAGGAAAAAGAAGAATCTCCTGAACTGGAATCCTCAGTAAGAAAGAAACATAAGGTGACAGATGAGGAAAGTTCATAAGAGATGGAGAGTCTAGATGCCTACATCGGTGACAAGGATGATGATGAAGAGCTTAAAGGAGGTGAAGACCATCCAGTCTATGAGGTACATGATTCTGAGGAAGAAGTAGATGAGAAGCATAACAAAGAGGATGAGGAAAAGAATGATGAAGAAGAGGCTGAGGCTCAAAACAAGGGGGTGAGAAGAGAAGTAAGCACAAAGGATCAAAGGACCCCAAGCCTCACAAAGGAACTAACATAAGAGGCCGTAAAGAGAGAAGTGGTGGTAGTTATCAAGAAACTGGTGGAACAAGAGGTAGAATGGAGCGCGAATGAGGTGCTGAAGAAAGTTAAGGAGGAAAGCATAGGAAAAGAATATGACAACATGGGGGGAGATCCCAATTTTGTTGTAAGATTTTCAAGGACCCCACACTTAGGGAGGAAGAGCACAAAAGTAGCACAATGTAAAGGAATGAGCTACATCAATTATCCAAACAAGGTGTTGTGCACATGTGATTCCAGAGCACTGTGTCAATAAAACAACTCTTGGCCATGAATTCATTTGATGAGGAAGGTGCATACCCTCAGACAAGGAAAATGCTATCATGGGCATTTGAGTCCCACATTTATGAGCTTGAATTTGAAATAAGCTAAGGAGCATTGATGAAGGTGTCAGAAAAAAGGGAACAAACCCCTTGGTGAATGCTAAAAAATTATCAGATGAGAAAATATGTAATGCACTCAACAATTTTTTAGTTGAGGTTGATTCCAAAATCTTTAGAAGAAATGATAGGGTGAAGTTCCTAGAGGCAGAGCTAGAGAAAAAGGAGGAGGAGCTCCTTAAGAAAATCAAGGATGTGAAGTAGGAGGAGCTAATCAACACTCAATTAAGGCATGAATTAAAATATGAGAAGGAAAGGGTGCACGAGGAATACAAGAAAATAGAGATGATCATGAGTGCTATTGTCTTGAAGCATCCAGAATTAAAACTACCCACATAAAAATATAGATCAACCTTACAATGCCTAGAGGACTTGACCTGCATACTCACTATGGAGAGGCAGCCACTTGCCTTAGAATCCACAGAAGAGGCATTAGCACACCAAGAAAAAGAAAATAAGATGAAGGTTGTGGAAATTATTGCTCAGTAAAACAAGATCCTCGCTGATGTAAAAGCCGCCATGCAAGTTGCTGAGGCTACCTATGATAACTGCATGGGATAGGGATAGAGTGGAAAGTATCTTGGTTTCCACCCATGAAACAGAACTCAAGGAGTTCCAAGAAAATAATAAGGGGAACATGGCTGAGTGAGAAAAAATCCTAGCCAAAGTGGAAAAGAAATCAGAGGCCATTGAGACCTTTTGGGGTTCAATCAAGAACCAGATGAAAGAGTTATACCCCCAAATCACTCAGAGGATGGACACGCTCGAGGATTTGGGAAAAAAATAGAGAAAATCATGGTGACAATGAGCTCTAAGGGATAGGAGATGAGTTTTGAAGAAGTGAGTTCCCTAGTGGGCGACCTCTTTCAACAAGCTCAGAATGAGGTCAATACTTAGGGAAAATTAGAAGCAGAATTAGGCAAGGATTTCCCTCTCCTCCTCTAGAAATAAACATGTTCCCTATTCTTTCATTCTTTTCCCCATTTCTTCATTCCTTTATTCTTGCATTCCAACCATTTGTAAGGATTTTCCATTATTTAGTAGTTGAAGAGTGTTTCTAAGGATGGAGATCAGGCATAGTGTGGGGTGATGTTGGGCCTTGGAATATTGGCTAAGGATGAGAGGGCGTGTGGGCACACAATACCTAGTTGAAGAAGGGTGCATGGGTTACAGGTGCATAGGGAAGGATTCTAGCGGTGTTTTGTAGAACACATGACAAGTGCACATGTAAGGAAGGATAGGTTTTGGACTTAGCCCTATTCGGCACCAAGGCAACACATGAGAAAAGAATGATCCTTGTGGATAATTAGCTAGCTTGGCGACTGGGGATCAAAAAGGGAATATTCTAGGCATGCGATGGAAGGTTCTAGAAGACATCATTGCAAAGAGTGGAGAGCTCAGATTTGAGAAGGCATGCTCCCATGGAGGACCACTTCCACACTTGGCAACTGATCTATAACTTCAAAAAGGCATGGCGGTGGTTGCTAAGGTTATAAATACAAGCACCCGGTAGAAGAAAAATAAGGTCGAAGGGAAATAGAGGAGAGGTGAAGATCTGCAAAAATAAAATGGAGAGTTCTAAGGGTTAGGGATTAGGAAGATATAGGAATCATGACACATTTAGAGGGATGGGTCTGCATTCATTTATGTAATGTGATGAACATAGTGTAGTTCTGATGCATGACTTGGCTCTGCATGGTTATATGAGGGTTTGTTATGACCTCAAGGGATGTAATGTGGTTAGTGAACATATTAATATGAATATAAGGCTCTGTTATAAATAATATATGTGTTCATAAGTATAATACTTATGCATTTATTTTCTGTATGAACCATTTCCATATGTTGTTTGTTATTTCTCCTTTCTGGATGCAATGAGATGACAACTCATTCTAGGTTCTTAGAATGTTGCATGGTTCTTTTTTGCTCATTTCCATTTGAATATCTATTATAAGATGATGCATTCTCACAAGACTCACATAAAGGAGAGACTCAGTGCCCGCACGTGCCTCGGGTGAGTGCCCAATGCCTACTGGGTGATAGGTCGACGTGCATGGGATTAGACTATTGGTCTAAGGGTATAAAATATGACTACACTCAGATTTTTGCTTCAACCAACAATAAAATACATTGAATAACCTACAAACAACATGGAGAACCCTGAAAAATCCATCCCTTCATGTACCGTTACTTGTTGGAGAATAAAATATGCCCATAGTTCATTAAATTATGGTGGTTGGATTCTTGGAACTTTTCATTGCATGCTGGATATGTTTTCCACTTTTTCACCAACTTAACCTTGCTTAAATTAAGAAATTTAGTTACTATGATTGATCTATAAAATTATACTTTTGAACTCTATGAATCACACAATTATACCATTCTACTTTCAACTTTGGATAGAGCTTTAGTGACTGATGATCTAGTGCTATAGAAAGGAAATCACAGAGAATAAATTTATCCTGGAAACCTCCATTAGATATGGTTAGGGGAGAGGTTAGGTGTGGTTGAGAGGTTAGGATAGGTTAAGGATGGTTAGGAGGTTTTAGGGAGGTTAGGGTAAGTTTTGATAGGTAAATATGATTTATGTAGTCTTTTATTTTACCAAGAAAAACCCAAGGTTTGTTGTGGTGTCCCCAGATTTCACCCTGAAATCTGAGACTACCCCATGTTAAAAAATTTCGTTCTTTTAAAATAACGGGTCATTTTGTGTTTTTATTGCCAAAAAATTTCAGTATTGTGTCAAGATATTCCCAGAGAGTCATATTAGCCAATTTCGCCAAATAACCAGATGCATAAACTCGTTATACTCTATTGCTGGGGTTTGCATGCAGGAAATTTTTATTTAACTATTCTGAGCCCTGTTTGAGGTAAATTGTCCTCTGGTTTAACCCTGTTGTGGTCTCACATGTCAATATTCCCATATACTAGTAGGGTTTTAACCAGGAATGAATCTTGGGCTTTATCTATGACTTATGGCAACGTTTTACGTTTTTGGTGTTTTCCCTTTTTGTTTTCTGTGAAATTTTTCTAGGTCAATTCCTTTTCCGGTTCAATCTATTTTCTTACCTGGAGTATATAGAGATCATCTACGGATGTCATGCCAGAAGGAATTTTTCACAGGGGGTTTGGTTCTCTCTAAAAAGATGAAGTTGTGCAAAAAAAAAGCCTCTCCCAGGTAAGTCACAATTTTTAGAATAAATGGATTTTATGGAAATAAGAAAAATATTTCCATCAATGTGTAGAGCTCAATAAGATATGCACTTTTAGAGAAAACAACACCTAAAACGGAGCCACAGAATGAAAGTTATGACACATGTAAGTTTTTGCTGCTACATCTTCCCAGACCCTTTCCAAAAATGGCAAATTTTATGATTGCAAAGGCTTCATCCTCTTGTTTCAAATGCAGCCCATGAAGAAGTCAGTGCATGGATAATTCCTTCCAAGACCTTGTGCATGTTCTCCCAATCTTCCAGTTGAAGCCTTCATTGAATTTGCATTCACCCGGAGTGCCTTCCAAAATTTTTAATTGCTCATATGCAATTAAAAATTAAAATGATGAGTTATTTATGGCAAACATTGAACTGATGCATGTACTGGAGAATAACCACAAAATCTTCAAGGATAAGAAGGAAGGCAAGTCAAAGGAAATACCTGCAAGTAAATCACAGCCACTTGCTTCCAGATCTAGCTACTTCCAGATCTAGTTTGGTGAGAATCAAAGGAAAAAGAATCAGCTGCATGTAGAATATGAAAAAGGACAAGATTGTAGCTTCCCTCTTTCTTCTTCTTTCTCTTATTTCATTCGACAAAGTAATTGAGTGATCAATTAAATTATAAAACCTAAATGATTGGTTTAAAAGCCATTACTTGAAGAATTCAACTACTTGGAAATAGGTGGTAGACATACAAAATAGAAGGTTATATCTTCAGTTGAAAATCATGTATTTCATGCAAAGAGGAATTCCAGGAGGGATATTTCCAGTTGTTTCCTTTTTGACTTCCACATGTGCCAGTTCAACTAAAAGTGTCCTATTTGTAATTTCCCCTCTACATGCTATAAGTAGAGGAAGAACCTTCAGGTTAAGGATCATAATTTGTAAGCAACATTCTTGTGTTCCATACTTTGTGCTGAAATCCCTGATAGCTATTTGAAGAAAAGGAATATAAAGGAGTAGATTTCCAGAGAACTTTGTGTCGGCAGTGCATTTTGCTTCTAGCTTTTTATTTCAGATCTAATTATAAACTTTGTGTTATTTTAGATCTAGCTATGAAAGCCACATTTTCTTATAATTATGTGTGTGTTAATATCTATTGGTCCTTTCTATGTGCATGCAATCAAATCTATAATCTATTGATTGGGTTGCACATCTTCCCTATTTCTTCCTTGTGTTTTATTATTTCCTTCTTCTTTAGATATTTCCTTTATTTAACAGCTACTTACTTGCTGCAAAGCTATACAACTATGGTTCATGAGCTGTATGCTTAAAGTAATATCCACAAATAGATACTAACATATTTAATTGACAAATATTACATGAGAGCCTCATTGGTAAATGAGGGAGATTTATCTCATGACTACCTAGGTTTTCAGCTATGCAGAAAATCTATCCAACACATTGACACATCACTTAGAAAGACTCGAGCACTCACCCAAAGTGCACAAGGGTACCAGGTCCCTCTTTTATGGCATATTTTTCAAGGAGTTGGCATGAAAGGACACACACACACCCATATATATAAACCAAATCCATAAGAAACATGTAAAGATAAACCACAACTATATCTAGATCACAACTATATATAAGAATGAACTAAAAAAGAATCAAAATCATGTTTACTATGTAAGATCCAGTTACAGATAAGTCCATAACCAATATCCAACCACTAAGATACATTGTATTAATCACTGTAAAACACAAAATCTGAATACATACATCAGAGTATCATCATAAGTCATGTGTGCTCATAAAACAACAACATAACTCTACTACCAAGTGGAACTACTAAAGTATGAAAATCAATACATATATATATAGGCGTGGGGACTCTCCCTTTACCGCATAATCATCCTCAAAATAGGCTGCATGCTAAAAATAGTCATGCACCACTTACAAAGATAACAAGGGAGCATGCAAGCTCTTTTAACAATATATCTCTTCTAGATAACTTCAGTTCCAATCCATTTTTATCCCAAAACTCTGCATGTCACTTGTCTTTCCACTTGTCCCAAAATAGCCTTACGTAGCCTCCAAGTCATCATGCTCTAGTTTGAACTACTAGTTCCTTGGTCTAAAAAATATATTCTTCCTGTATGGAATGTTCTCTTGCATGCTACCTACTCCATCTCTATATTTAACATATTTCCCAAAATTATCTAAGTCATGTGCCCTTCTGTCTATATTCATTGGTGCCCTTTCCTATCTCCCATGTGCCAAACACTGATATCCAAACATGTGTTCTTCATATTCTATCTTGTGCGCATTTCCACTACAGATATTACGTGTGCGATCCAATACTTGGCCATTTTCTAGGGCCCAAAATTACCCCACGCTAGGTATGTTGAACATCCTCAGCAACACCCTATCTGATATCATGTTTAGAGAAATAATCCTTTAATTAAATAAAGAATAAAGAACGTTCTTATGGCTTGCGTCAAAGAATGAAAGAATATGAATTTCACTGAGAAAAAAGAAGGGGGGAATTTCTTATTTACTAATGCCTCCAATGTTTTCTGCCCTTCTAATTCATTGTGTGCTTGAGTAAAAGTGACCCCTATAATGGAAATGACTTCTTCAAAAGTTAGCTCCTGACCCTTAGCCTTCAGTGTGTCCACCAAAGTCTCTAACTGCTTTCCCATATCTGTCAGCGCATCCATCTTGTGCCTGACCTACAGGTAGAGTTCATTCAACTTATTTTTAATTGAATCCCTTAATGAATCAATGGCTTCACTTTTTTGTTCAACTTCAACCAATATTATCTCTCGTTCTTCCCTATTTCCCTTGTTCTTGTCCTAGAACTCCTTGAGATCTTCTTTATCTCTTGCAACCAGCAGTCCTACACATGGTCCCTATCTTCACAATTATCATATACAACCTCTACTATGTGAGTGGATGCCTTTAATAATTCCATCAACTCACTATATTACGTTATGATGGCTTCAATTTTCTCTTTTTCTTGCTGATTTTTCCATGCCATAACTTCTTCTGTTGATTATAAGGCAAGGGTTTCTGGTTTGGAATTAACTATGTGTATTAGATCTTTAAGAAAATGAAAAGTGGACTCATACATTGTCTTATCCGGGGGAGCCAAGTCTGGGTGTGTAATTAAAATTAAATCAACTATACATTCTACCTTTTTGTATAGTGTACACATCTGTCCTTTCTCTACCCTTAACTCATTCTTTAACTACGTAATAATTTCTTCCTTCTCCTTTGTCTCCTTCTCCTTGTCAATTATTTCTTTATTCTCCTCCTCCAGTTCTCTATGCATACACCTTATATTATTGTTCTTATAAACAATTCTAGAGTCCACCTCCACCGATATTTTGTTAATCTCATTACACATTTGTTCATCCCTTAATTACTGAGAATAAACTAGTGGATACATGTCTCTTGAAATAGATGATTCATAGGTATCAAGTAATAAATGATTGCTTAATTCAAATTTTGGATCCTTAATATGGGATTCAAAATCCCAAGACAAAATATTTCTTGTGCATGGGAGTGCACCCTTCTTATTAAACGAGGACCAACAAAAGAGTTGATTTATAGGTATCATGCTCTGGTACCTCATGTGCAGAACCTTACTAGGATCCTCTACATACTGCATTATAGGTCCTTGGGGAATGTATGGTTGTCTCTTTCCTTGACCTTCCTCGGGGAATCCTATAACAAGGTGAGACTCTCCACCTATGATCCATTATTTTCCTTCATTTATTTTTTCTTTTTCACTATGAACCACCTCATACTAGGGAAAATTTTAAGGGTCATTCTGAAAAATCCTTAAAAAATATTTGGAAACTATGGGAAAATTATCTTTCGCACGAATGGAAAATATCAAGGTATCACTATTAAATACTACCAGACAGTAGCTTTTTTATAAGCAACCGATCGGTAGCATATGTTTATTCTACCGAATGACAACATAAAGTATGTTGTCGTCTGGTAGCATAAAAAATGCCACCGAATGAAAGAATTTTTAAGTTACCAGCTGACAACATAATATGCTACCAGATGACAACATTTTTATGCTACCGACCGACAACATAAAAAATATGCTACCGATTGACTATATTCAAAAGAATTTTGTGAATTTCTATTTCACAGGAATGGTGAATTAACCCCTAAAATTAACTTGTACCTATAAAATTTTGGCAAAGTGGTCCTAACTTGTACCCTAAAAATTCACCAATTTCAAATTTCAAAACCAAAATATTCATAAATTAACAAATATTCGCCACTAAATTTTTCCCTACCTCATGATCCACCAGGTGCTCTATAATCTATGTGACCTCTTTCTCCACTCTATGCTCTAATTCAAGGTTGGGAGTAAACCTATCCTCATGTTCTCCAGTTGGGTCTTGGTTCTCCATGATAAACTATGTGTTGGTCATGCCGTTACCCTATTCATCCACATCCATTACATGTGCATCCTTGTAGTGCTCATTTTGGCCTTCTTCATCTGATTCGTTGACAATATGCACTTATGGGATCAACTTCTTAATCATCTCCTCCTCATTCTTAACGCCTTGTTCTTCCTCTTGGCTCTCAGTATCCTCAAATTCCAAGATAACAAATATCTTTTGTTTCTTCTAAACTAGATACCTTCTTCTAAGAGGCCACCTCTTAACATAAGTGCTTTTCCCTGCCTCCTTACTTTATGAAGTTTTCCCTACGGGCGTGCTTGAAACTGGAGTTTCATCTTTGCTCACTCCTTCATTTATACCAAAATAAGAAGTCTATTATCACCCTCACTTATTTGGTTTGACCTTCTTTCGCATAGAGGACTCCTTAGGAATGCTTACATCGTCCTCTACGAATGATCCATCAACAAAAATTGGCCTTAGATAATATATATTCTAGCTGCATTAACTGAAGCTATAGGTAATGTTACTGGTTTCATCAAATGTATGATTTATGAAACATACTTCTCCTCATAAGCTTGCTTCTTGGGGTAGAATTGTTTTTGGAACATCTCATGGTGCTCCTTATCCACTTCACTCAGATCATACCTCAATTTATACACTTCCTTAAACCTATTTATTGCACTTTGGAAATATTATACTGTGAAAGAAAATGAGATTTTGCACCATGGAATTTTAGTGCCATCAGTTAACATAAATATCCCTATACAAAAATGTTTATACATGGAAAAATTGGCAACCCCATCCACAAGAGTGGGCAACTACTTTGGAATCCTCCACTCAGCACCGAACGACTCATGCATCCATTTATACCATTTATCTGTACGTGTCGTGTATGTTGGTGTTACCGAATCACATGTATACTTCGTAAACTATTTTTCAGGGGATGGATCTTCTGTAGGATACTCTCATATCTTGTCTTTAGGCCCATTAGGCACCCTGATCTGAGAAAATAGTATTACAAGCAAGATGTTCCCAGACATGATCTTATCTCCATTCTGCGTAGCATCAATAATATCTTCAGCTATAAAGGAAACAATATTGTATATGGTTCCTTCTGATATTTTATTGCATACATAAAGCCATATTTTTTTACTTATGTCTATCTCTCCTACCCACTTAGCTTTTTAAGCAAGTGTGTGGCCATATTCATGATAGGGTCTTTCAAATTTACAATATCAAATGCATGCCCACCCTTCTTATACTCAAACTCCACGTCCACTTTCTTTACCTCTGCATCATTACCTAACTCATCATCAAATGACTTACTAATATTAATGAGTCCAGTGTACTTCTTAATCAACTACGTGGTGATGCACATCCTTCTACCTACAAAATATAAATAGTCTTTATGCACGCATGATATTAACTATTGATATAACCTCTCAGGATTCTTGAAGAATGAAAGCTCATATAGTTGCAACAGTCCATCCCTCTCCAACACCCTCTTCACCTTGTCATCATATATTGACTTATCATCTAGGTTTGTTTCTTCTGTTGGTTGAACAAGATCTGTTGTCATGTCACATGCGGTTAGATCTATTCAATGGTTATAATCATTATCTGTCATTCTCCTAACATTGGATGCCCACTCTTTTTGCATTATCACTCCATATGGGTATTGCATTTCTGATTACCATTCCTCCTGAACATCCACTATGGGGGTTGGTTTGTCTTTTCCCTTGCCTCTCTTCTTTGGTGACGCGGTTATTGTTTTCTTTGGTGCCATTTTAATAGTGTAAAATCAAAATTCTACCTTGTTCCTTTATTTTCTTGATACTTCAAACCTCCAACCACAAACCCTAGGAACAAAACTATTATACTTTGTTTAAATTCTGGATGTCGTGCCCTAACTCATGAAACCCTAACTAGAGAAAATTGAAATCCACACCATGCTATCCAATCTTTAAGACTCCATCTAAAATAACTCTCCTCACTTGGCCATGTTCTGTTTTACCCTCTAGTGCATGATTCTTCATATTTGTAACTGATTTCTTTTTTTATTGTCAAAAATTTCCCTAGGTTACACAATAACGCTTCACAAATTTATGCAAGGTAGGGTAAAAATGATTTACCACGACACTCGTTTTATATGGTTTTAATTTTCACCCACATTAATTTCTTGCCACCTATCACCATACGGCTGCATTAAATCCTATTTTCCCACATTTTCTATAGTTCTAAGCATGCTTCCACCACACATCCAACATCAGTTCTAAGTGCACATCAAATGCGTGTACAAACTACAACCTTCTGGCAAAAAAAATAATCTAACCATAGACTTCCTTTCACGCACCCCATGCACCAAAGCACACCATCCTCTGCGCCTCATACCAAGTAGATATCCATGCCGCCACCTACCTTGTGTTACTCTATGTGGTCATTCACTGTACATGGATTTTCCTTTGGCATCATCCTTATTATCACCATTATTCTTATGACATCTTACCACCAATCTTCAACAGCCAACATCACCATCAATACGTATGCTCATCATGTACTTAGGCATTTGTAAATCTCAAATCCTCCCACACATTATTGCTTTCTGTCTACCCCACACTAATTGTATGTGTGGTCCTTTGTGCATGAACTCAATAGAAAGTAATCAACAAGTGGTGTGCAAGCTTTCTTATTACAACAAAACACTGAACTAAATTGAAAAAACATAGGAACATTGAAAGGAAACACATTTAAATGAAATGCATTAAGTTAAATATAATCTAAATAGAAATACTATCTTATTACAAACATCGAGAAAAATTATTTATAGTAGGGCTTTAACCTACTCATATTGAAGTAACCAGGTAATAAAGCACCATCCAACACCTGTAACTGGAAAGTGCCTGATTCCAGTATTTTGGTTACCACAAATGGTCCCAACCAATGAACATTCAACTTCCCAGGGCGGTGCGTAAAATTTGAATCATATAGAAGAACCATCTTTCCCACATCAAACTCCTTTTTTTTATATGCCTATCATATCATGCCTTCTATCTTTATTTCTCTATCTTTTGAATCCATCGAGCAATGACACGCCGTTCATCTAACTACATTAACTTACATATGCCCTCGTCTAATTCTTGTTCATCATCTAGGCATCTTACATGTGCTATACGTAGATATGGAAACATAAACTCAATAGGAAATACAACCACTATGCCAAACACCAAATCAAAGGGTGTGGCCTTATTTAACCTCTTATAGGTAGTTATATATTCCCAAAGCACAACATAGACTTTATCATCCCACCCCTTTCATCCAACATAAAAAATGTTTGTTAGCGTATGACCCAATATCTTATTGAACACTTCAGTAGTCCCATTTGCATGTGGATTATATTGGCATGCAGAAATATTGGCATATCCTTTGAAGAATTTTCCATAATAACCCGTTTGTCCTAAGAATCCACGCACCTTGTTTTGATTGGTAGGTTCCTCTAAGCCCAAGATAAATGTGACCTTAGAAAGATCTACCAATACTCATTCTTTGCAAATTATATGTCCTAAAAAAGTGCCAAAGGGTGTAGCAAAGATACACCTACTGAAATTCAAAGAGAAGCTCAACTACCTACATCTCTGAAATAGGAGTCTCAAATTTTCACAACAATCCTTCACAAATCCATATACCGGCCAATCATCCAAATAGATATGTAAAAAATTATGAATGAAGTCTTGAAAGGCTTGTACCACATTACACAAGAACACTACAGGCGTGTTTTCTAATCTAAAAGGCATCACGGTGTATGCAAAAATTTCCCATTTAATAGTAAAATTTATCTTTTCTTGGTCTTTCTTTACTATGTGCATCTAATGATAACCAGAGAATACATCTGTAAAAGAGTAAATATTACACCCAGAAACTCCTTTAAGTATCTATTTTATAAAAGGTGTGGGGAAAGGATCAATTACACATGAAGCATTTAACTCCCTATAATCGACACAGGTCCTTAGCCGCACATCTTTCTTTATGTTGATGAAATTGGGACTCACCCACTTGGATTCTTCAATAAGTTCAATAATTCCAAACTTCAACATTTTATCAGTTTCCTCTTTTACTTTCACAGACATATTAGGATCCATCTTTTAAGGCCTCTTTCAAATTGGGCATGCACCTTCTTTAAGTTTGATTTTCATCTCTTTTAAAGAAGGGTGTACCCATTTCAATTCATGACATCCTCTTGGAATGAAATCTTGAAAATCACATAGAATATCTATGATATTAGCTACCTTATGTTCAGACCAATAATTATCTCTTTAGGTTCAACATTTGTCTACATATTAACCTTATTTGTCTTCATATGCTCATGATATGCGTGCGACTTTTCATCTACTATGTCCATTATCTCGTGCATACCTTTAGTATGGTTAACCTCCAGGTTGTTGTCTTCATCTTCTTTTCCATCTATTAGGCACACTAGCTTACTCTTTTCCTTTCCTTTTTAGTCATTGACCATCTCTTCCTCTTCGTTCTCCTCAAGGTTAAAATGTATGCAAAGAAAATCACTTGAGAATGAAAGATAAAAAAAACATGCAAATCTTTCTAGTAACCTTCTGTGCAAACCTCAAATAAGGGTCTCCTATGAAACCTTGCAAGATGGATGTTAGAGATGATTTTTGGATACTCTTGAGTTCTTTCCAAGCTTTGAATGCAAATTCTACAGACACAGTTCAAAAGAGTTTTTGTATGTCAGATTCAAGAGGATTTGAAAGGAAAGTAAGCCTGTAATTTATAGGAGCAGAAGGTAGTTGAAATCGGTTGCACATGGATAAATGAGTATTCTAAAAATAACATTGTGGGAAGTTCCAATAGTGTCGAGGGTAGTAAATGGATTAATTACAAAAAGTTGTATCTAGAAAGGTGGTTATACGTGCATTTTAATTACCCCCACCTTTCTGGGATTCTAGAAGTGCAATTAACTAGGGTAAGGATAGGGAGTCCAAGTGGAGTCTAAGTGGAGTTAGATCAAGTGGCAGATGACTAGGATGTGCACACACTTATTTAATTATTTAATTAATAAATAAAAATTAATTTAACCAAAGGGGTACAAAGGGTGCATGGGATTAATTTAATTAATCCAAAGGGGTACAATATGTATTAATTAATTAATTTAATCAATTAATTATAGATGGGTGAATAACAAGGTGTACTAGAATAATAATGGGAACAAGTGGAAACAGAAATGTAATTTTGGGGTGTCTACACAAGGTGGGCCTCCAAATCCAATTCACCTTACATATCTAACAAAATTTCTTCAGCCTTTGCGCTATCTCCCAGGGTAAGAGATTTTACAATTTGTAGTGCTTCATTGAACGAAGGCTTAGTTGAAAAATTATCAAAAGTATGGATCATACCCGAGGTCATCTCCTACTAATTTGTTGTTACTCTTGTTAATTCAACATGCACATACTATGCACACATGCACCCACCTAAACTAGCGTAGAACTTATGTACCCAGAGTGATAGTGGCAAGGCCTCATGCCCCTCAGTCTAGAGTCTCTCACACTTCTGAATGTGGTGCAAAGAAGGGTCCTTCCCATGAAATTCACATATTTGTGAACGTACATTGTTCCTAAGAAACCTAGTAGAGAAATATATTCTCACTTGCCGCTACTCCACAAGGATATCTTTGTTTGTAATCCACCAGCACGTTGCAATCCTGCACACACTATACATAACTATATTCCTCCTATCTCCTTCATTCTTCCACCACACCTCCATGGTGCGTAAGAATACATCAAGATTCCCCTCACTAGTATACTGAGGTACCTGACTATGTCCCAAGCACCGAACATCGCATAGTCTGACTATGTGAATAAAAATATTCTTGATATCTCACCTAACTACTTCATACGTCCCATGTGCCAAATTGTCACAAGCAACACTGGTGGTGTCACTAATTGAATAAACATAATCCCACTGTATCAATCCTTCCTTAGATGGCTCATTGGCTTTAGGATCTCTAACTATGTGCACATAAATTATGTTTAAGTATTCTTCACTCAAAGGATCAACATAGGGCATAACATTTACATCTGTCAATGGTATAATGTCACACTCTTCTTTATTCTCAAATCTAATGTACCCCTTTTTGAAACATAGATATGCATTATTTGTATAACACCATAGGTGCCCAAAAAGTGTTGGAAAACTATCTTCCTTTCCTAGCTCTAATACCTCAAAGTCCCCAATAAACTTGGCTCCCTTAATCATGATAGTAGCATCTTTTAACAACCCAATAGGGTTGGCCCTAGTTCTATTTTCCATGTACAACACATTTGTAGAAGGCTATAATGGTGGTCTTCCCATCTAATCCTAAGCATCTAATATGAACACATTAACTTTTACACCTATATCTATCAAAATATTAGTCAAGATCCATCCATGTATGACCAAATTCAATGTAATTTATTTGTCATATTCATGGTTATGGGGAGGCATATTTTCAAGGAGGATATGCCTCTCACACTCATGTACGGTGCATGAAAAATTCTCTCTCAACCATTCACCTAGTAAGGGGATGATGTTTTCCTATCGCAACATTCGACATACTTATTTCAAATCATCCATGTCTTTCTATGGAAGGTCAACATTCTTTTCTTTATCCAATGTGTGTGCATATTCCTTCAATCCTTGAATCTCCCCTTGCAAATTCTCAATAAATTCCATGGTCTCTAAATAGACTTATTTCTGATGTTCAACATTAGGGTAATTGGAATTGATCACTTCCTAATTTTTTATAACATGCTTACTCCTTGGGGCCTCACGCGCACGTGTGCTACCTCAGTGAGGGTAGTGACTAACAAAGGCTATCATTAAGAATCCAATCTAACCTTTAACATCCATTGAATTCCATTGGCATGCTGTATTTTAATCATAGCCACACCCTTGTCTTGCTTATGATATTTACTCATATGCTTGTACAAATCAAGATATTATTCAAAATTTTGTTGTTTTCAGCACCATGAGAAAATTATATTATGAGGGAAATCACAATTATAATGATCAGGAGATCCACATGTAAAACAAGTACCTCTAGGAAATCCTCCTCTTCTAATACCGTGACCTCGGCCTGAGTATCCTCCACTAAATCCTCTATTCCAGTTATCACCATTGTTATGCCCTTCATTATGTTTCCCTCCCTAATCCTTAGATCCACTTGCTACACTTGTCTGGTGCACATTGGTCTCAATAGCTTCATGAATATGATCAATGATTCTTAAGTTAATAGTGTCATGAGTATGAGACTTACAAATATTGCAGTACATGGATACATTCATATTTCAAAATCCAACAACATGGTGTACATAAAATTGTGAGGGAATTTTTCCGTAGTATGTTCTTCCACCTCACAATCTGTACACCATATCCCATTGCGGGTCTCATGAGATGAATTGGCTAATATTTTTTCTAACTGTTTAGCCATGGATGCAATCTATGCTTCCATAAATAGACTAAATCTTGTTTCTACACTTCCATATGCCTTTGCATGCAGAGTTGCCTCCAAAGTCTCATGTGGATCTATAAAATTCTTGTGTGAAAGTGCCCTTCTAAAATGTGTGATAAAATCGCTAACAAACCACTGTGCATGTTGGATAGGGTGGATAACATAGGATAACTTATATAATAAGGTTTTGAAATAAGCATCATACTTCCTCAGGCTCTTAGCCATGCTTTGCTTAATGTCCTTCATCGTGCTGATGATATTCTGTTCAAACTCAAGTATAGGGAACTCAACTAAGAAAGCATCACACAACGAGTTATAGTTAACACAAGTCTAGTTCAGATCATACTTCTTGTACCAACTATGCACGCACCCTTGCAAAGTAGTATCAAACTGAATTACCTTATGCTTAGGAGTTGTGATTCCCTTAGCACGCTATACTATTTCACACATGTGAATTTGCTTTGCTACATACTTAATGAATTTGTACTCTAGAAGGTAAAGAAACATATCATAAATAACTTGTTGTGGTTGGTGCAGATCATGCCCACTAGACCCAGAACCTATGTTACCTCTAGTATTTACTCCACCTCCAGAACCACCAGATCCACTAGATCCCAAGCCTCTTGATCCCCCTTCTATAGTAGGAAATGGAACAAATAACGAGCTACTTTACATTCCTACCATTATACTAAATTGAACTCCCATAGTATGTGAAGTTGTGCCACTTATGGATGTATTACCAATGTTCTGCATACCCAAACTCTGTGTAGATGACACACCACTGAATATTCCTCCAACAAATACTCCAAACAATAAAGATGACGTGTGCACTTCCATAGTTGAATGTTATATCTAATTAACTCCTTTACTTAATTAAAATATACCTATCACTACTCTATCACCAACACCAGCTCGCTTATCATTAACTCTTTCAGGAACCTAAACAACAAGTGCAAGGGAAAGGTCACTAGGTGGGATCAGATGTGTTCCCATGGTCTTTATAATTTCTTCTGATGCAATCTCATCTAAATCTGAGAGGGGTTCCCTACCGTAATTTCCTAAGTGGGGGAGATCCTAATGCTCTGACTCCATGTCTTTTACATGAGCCTCAAATCCTTCATGAGCCATCATCCTCTGCAACTCCAAAGAATCCTCAATATCATGCTGCTTTACTAATTCCCTTTATTGTGCTTCATTATACTTGAGCTACCTTTCTTTTCTCTACCTTTCTACCAAAAGATATGCCATATTTCACCACACCTTCTCCTGTCCCCGTGCGGTGGAATTTTAGCTAGCCATCAAAAGGTTCTCTAAATTTAACATCACCATCAGTATCTTGATTGCTAAAGGAATAACGTGAAGATAAGAAGCTCTGGTTCACACAAAAATTCAAACTCAATAACTTCTGGGAAAGAATACATGGAAATAACGTACTCGAGAGTATAACTGTTCACAACACCAACCCAGCAATGATTTAAAACACACGTCCAAGGCACATCTACATTAAAATAGGTATGGTATTCTTCCTTTGTCCAAACCCTTGATCTATAATACCAGATCCTCGTCGATGTGTACTTAGAAAACCATTCTTATAATTCTATAGGGAAGCATCTAAAGAATGACTCATAAAGCTCATGATAAAGGTGTTCCTCAACCCACTTGCATGTATTAAAATCAGGTCCCAAATCATATCTTCGAGCAAACTGATCATATCTGTCAATAACCCAATCTTCAATGGTTCCAAGAGTCAATCGATAATCCATCATCATGAAAAATCCTTACAATTTCTTTGTAAAGAGGTCCCGACAACAAAATCAAAATGTAGTCTTTTATTTAACCAAGAACAACCCAAGGCGCATTGGCACATCACTAAGAAAGACATGTTCACTCACCCAAAGCATGCAAGGGTACCAGTTTCCTCTTTTATGGCAGCTTTTTCAAGGAGTTGGCATGAAAGGAAGTATATATATATATATATATATATATATATATATATATATATATATATATATATATATATAAACTAGATCCATAACAGACATACAAAGATAATCCATAACTAGATCTAGATCACAACCATATGACAAAATGAACTAAATAAGAATAAAAATTATGTTTACTATGTAATATCCAATTACAGATAAGTCAATAACCAATATAAAACCACAAAGATCCATTGTATTAGTCACTGTAAAACATAGAAGTTGAATACATACATTAGAGTATCATCGTAAGTCAAGCGCAACCAACAACATAACTCTACTCCAAGTGGAACTACTATACTATGAAAATCAATACATATATATAGGGGTGGGGACTCACCCTTCACCACATAAGCATCAAAAAAATAGGCTGCATGCTAAGAATAGTCATGCAATGCTTAGAAATATAATAAGGGAGCATGCAAGCTCTTTTAACAATATATCTCTTATAGATAAATTCAGTTCCAATCCTATTTTTATCCCAAAATCTGCATGTCACTTGTATTTCTGCTTGTCCCAAAATATTCTTGTGTATCCTCCAAGTCTTCATGCTCTAGTTCTAACTGTTAGTTCCTTTATCTAAAAATAGACTCTTCCTATATGACACCTTCTCTTGCATGCCACCTACTCCATCTTTATATTTAGCATCTTTCCTAAAATTATCTAGGTCATGTTCCCTTCTGTCCATATTCCTTAAGAGACCTTTCCCATCTCCTACATCCCAAACACTGACATTCATGCGTGCATTCATCATATTCTCTCATGTGCATGTTTCCCTTGCAGGTCTTGTGCACATGCTCCAATACTTAGCCATTTTCTAGGGCCCAACAATTTATAGGGGTGAAAAGTAATTTTATGGGTAATGGTAGTGACTTGAATAATTATATTTTTAATAGAATAATGTGTGTATGCAAGGTGTAGGCATGTGCTGAAAACCCGGTGTCTACATTTTCCCCTTTTTGTCAAGTGGTTCATAATAGACAAATTTCTAGATAAAAATAATTGATGTAGTTTACTTTGTGCTTAGATGGGTGGTTCCCCCTAAAAATGGGGGTGGTTACAATAAAGTGCAACGATCACCTGCTTGAAAGAGTTGATTTGATGAGATAGGTTCCTTTTGGTGTCTATTTTTTCTTTGAGCTACCCAAGATGAGGCATGGAAACAAGACCACCGTAAAATTTGGATTTGATACTACCATGGAATCAAATGATAGTGTAACCAAGGGGTTCACAACCTATAGATGTATGACTTGTAGTTAGAGAAGGAAGGAGGATGATCTTGACTGGGTATGTTATCCATGATGATTTTTCCATAAAGGTGGGATTTCAAGAATAAGAAGTCAAGTGATAGGGGAACCAATGGTTTCATGTCCTATAGCTGCATGACTTATTAATGGTGAGGTTTTTTAAAATACAAGGTGGATTTTAGTAGAGGAAGGATTTTTCTAATTTTTCTATGTGATCAAGATAGGATTTTATTAATTTATCATTTATTTGAATTTAGTAGGGGATTGGGGCCCTAAAAAGGAGGAACATGCTGGACAAATGCGATATTTTGGTAAGGGATGATGAAAATGATGGTTTAAAATGACTTAGATAGTTTTAAAGTTTGTGTTTTCAAAAATTTAAAGGGAATCATTAGTGATTTAAAGCAATCATCAGTGATTGAAGGAATCATTGGTGATTACTAGGAGAGGAAATTCATGCCCTATAAATAGTCGATAGTTAGTAAGCATATTTACCATGCACTAGGAGAGATTGAGATTTTTGATTTGTGATATTTTGAGTGAAAATTTGTTAGAAGAAAAATGGACTGAGAGGGGGTTGAATAAGTCTTTAGAAAACTTTAATCATTTTCATATTTTGCTTATTTTAATCATAAACCATTCATCCATTCATTAATGTCTACAAAGCATTCAATCAAATTGACATAACCATGTAAGAGACAAAATAACACAAGATATAAGTGGGAAAGACTCAAGGGGAATAGAACCAACTAAAACATCTAATTATATTACTCAAATAAAAAGTATTTAGTGAAGCACCAACTTCACAAGGAACACCAACTCATAGTTTAGTATATAAACAACTCTACAAGGAGCACCAACCCTAGTTTAGTGAAGCACCAACTCCACAAGGAGGATATAACCCCATAAGATGATCAAGCACCCAATAAACCACCTTAAGATGAAGATATTTGATGTCTCGTTTCTGTAAAAACTGATTGGTATCACCTATTCATCTCACATACCTTCAAACCCTTGTTTCTCTAACTCGATATATCTCACTCTTTCATGGAATTTGTATTGCATAAATTCATTGAAAACAAAATATCTAAAATTCCTCAACCTTTTGCACAATTCCTTAGCTCTGATATCATTCCTTCATACTTGTCTCAATCACACACATGGGTCACATTTCTTTCCCTCTTTCTCAACTAGTGCAAATTTGAATTCAAACCTTTGCTTTATAACCTTTTTAATTCAAAAACATAAATAAAATAAGTCTAACTCCTTTATTTTGATCAATAAAACTTAAAAATATCCCAAGACATTTATTAAAACATTCATGTTGGGACCATGTAGGTCTGCCATGCCCAAATGCACTCAACAAGCCCAAAAATGGCTCAAAACCCCATCACCTGGATAAACAAAAAGCACTAACACAAAAACATGATTATTCAAATTCCCTAATTCACCACACATGTCAATAACATTAAAACACCATCCATAATATTTAATTAGCTTTCACAGATCAAATTTATCATAACTAACTCAAGAAGGCTCATATCCTTCTCAAAACAACTGTTTCCAAGACTTTGTCTTCACCTTTGGGATTCAATACCACCCAAGAACAACTAAAATATGGCATGTAACAACTCATTAGAATCATCAATACCTATAGATAACATCCATGCATGTTATAGATCTTCAAACGTATATATGTGCAAACCACACCAAATTTCCTCTTCACCAAACTAAGCTGCCTAGAAAGTAATTTTACAAAATCAAAATTTTTGCACCCTTTCTGCCACTTACCTTAAAATTCCTTCAATAGGAACAAAATTCATCCCTCTTCTTTATCAAACTGATATCAAGCATAATCCAATCCAAAACATGCATCATCTACCTCATTCTTCTGTTCTGATCAATCTTGTCCTAAAAACAAAAAAACCTTCTTATTCACAAATCAAGATGGATGACCCATAAAATCTCATCATCAAGAAAAAAAAATTACATAAATAAAAATACCTATGAATTATCTTTCTGTAAAAACTTAGGAAGGCCTTCAACCCAATCAATCTCTGAAACTACTCCAGAACTACCTTATGACCACTGTTCATAAATAGGGCATAATTTTACCTTTAGAAGCTCAACCACGATATGAAACTATCATGGACATCAATTAAAAGTCCCATACTAAAAAAATGCCCATTTATTTTGTAACTCCTTTAGGTAACCTTGTCACAAACTGAAACTCTTCAGAAATTTGCATTTTTAGGTGGGGTCCACTCATCACCACATACTCAACCATGCCTTTCTAGAAATATTGAGGAGTCATCTACATCATCAAATAAACATAATAGCACATGAAATTGATTCTGGGTACTTATGAAGTGAATATCTCCTACCACCTTTGAGCTAGAGTTTTAAGCACAAGAAACGTTGTTTACCTTCTTAACATTTGTTCATAGAACCTTCTCAAAATAGAGGCGCTTAAATTTTTACAAGAACCTTCTCACTGAAGATAACTCCTACAATGAACAAGCGGCCTCTTTCCTCTTAGACTCCATTCCTAATAATCTCATACCTTCTGAGATATTTAAAAGTCTTTCAAAAACTGTCACCATTGAGGAACTAAAAAAGGTTGTTCCATTTTTGCTTTAGAAGGGGATAAGGCTCCAGGTCCAGATGGCTTCTCGGCTAACTTTTTCCAAAGATGTTGGGAAATTTGCTCTGAAGATCTCTTGAAAGCTGTTAATGAATTTTACAGAATGGGAAATCTCATTAAAGAAATAAATAATACACACATTGTGCTTGCCCCAAAAAAGTTGGATGCAAAAGACTTCAAAGATTTCAGGCCTATTAGTTTGGTTAATGTCATTTATAGTATTTTCACAAAGATCCTCACCACTAGAATGCAACCTATTCTCATGGAGATCATTTCACAACAACAGAGCGGGTTCATCCAGGGAAGAATTATCCAAGATGGAATTATCATGGTTCATGAAACTATACATTCTATGGATAAAAATAAAAAGGCGGGGATGGCCATCAAACTGGACATGCATAAAGCTTTCGACAGAGTCTCCTGGATATTTATGGATGAGGTCTTATACAAGTTTGGGTTTCAAAGAAAATTCAGAAAAATCATCCACTCTTGTATCTCTACCTCTAGATTCTCTGTGGTTGTTAATGGAGAACCTATGGGCTTTTTTTCCAGCAATAGAGGTATACGGAAAGGCAACCCAATCTCCCCTCTTTTATTCATTATTATGGCTGACAGTTTAAGCAGATCAACCCCTTCATATGCATTATTGATTTTTGTTGGGCATGATCTTTAGTGCTTCCCTTAAACATTATTTATAATTAAATATCCTATCATTATGCAGTTTTTTAGATGACAACTCATAATTATAATAATAGCTTGTTATTGGTTTGTAAGTTAAGTTGCTATCAAAACTAACTTCATGTATTTTGTGAGTTAGCCTCGGGATAGGAGGTTTCCTATTTTGATAGGAAACTCTCCTTCTATATATTTTCCTTTGTATACTCAGCATTATTAATATACAGTGTGAAGAATATTATTGCTAATATTGTAGAATGCACTGTTCATCTCTCTGATCCAACTTACTTACTTATGCTTACCTTCAAGTACTGGAAAGTCTGATCCTTTGCAGGTAATGGAATGATCTTATTGAGTAGATGTTCACAGAAAGGAGGCTGACTGCACAATTTTTTGGAGCAGTTCTCTCACTGCAGGTACAGTGCCAATTTTTGTCATATCCCATACATGGAAAAGTTGCCTATTTACATACTGGGATTGTAAAATATTCTTTACAGCTTTGATGTTTATTATATGAGAACATTTGAATTTACTTTACAATGGCAAGGTACTGCTCCTATTAGCATTCGACATGATCGCCCTTGTGGCTTCTCCGTATGCATGCGTGAAGTTATCAATCTAAGATAAATTTGATGGGAAATATGTCGGACAAGATATCAGAAGCATATGAACAAAACTTCCCTTAGTGCAATAATTAGGATGGAGGCTCATCATCGTGGATTTTGTTTTGACAGAGCCCCTCCAGATTATATGTCTGGTCAAACCAAATCAAGATTTAATTCATATATGCAGCAGTCTCTTCCGTATGTGGTATCGTTATTTCACTGGAAGCAAGCTTCTGAAGCATGTGGTAGATCACATTTTCCTTCCTTCAAGGGTGTAGCGTGGATATGCTTGGAGATGGATATTTAATTATAACCTTCTGGATTTGATAATCTTTTCCCACGTCGATCTACTTTACTTCCATTTGTCATACATATGTTGCATCATTGTTAAAGACAACTTAGAAAACAATTTATTTGACGCATTATATCCATGGGTACATTGAGAGTGATTTAATTACGAGAAAGAAGTATATTGGCTCTATCATACTTGACTGCAACAACAGGCTCCCAATCCTCCACGTCCATCTACTGCGCTGAGATTGCATCTCTCCAAAGATCAGGTCTGTACCAACTTATCCATATTTGTAATCGCAACCTTAAGAATGAGCTCATGTTGAAGGATCTCTTTCAATGGGGATAGTACTGCTTAGCTATCTCCAGGATCATATATTAAATGTCTTTGTGTCGTTTTATAGTGAAATTTCGTTTTATAATTTTGTGGATTACGGAATTAACCACTAGAGTGAAATCATTTAAAAAGTGGCTAGTCTTGTCATTTAAAAAGTCGAGATCTTGTTATGTGAATGTACAATTTGATCAAGATTTGATAAATCATGTTACGAATAGATGTTGCATGTCTCAGAAAGCATGCTGCATATATAAAGTATTCTATTCCTTTATTGTGAGATTGCCTCCAAAATTTGGCAGCTTTTTTTTACTAAATAAAAAATGAGCCATTGTGTAAGTGTCCACTATAAAAGTCTTCAGGCTTGGGAGCAATGGAACTCTTCCGTTCAAACATTGCATGGTAAAAAGGCTATGGCAACTTTTTTTGCCCCACACTATGTGGAGAATCTGGAAGGCTCGCAATGATAGTATTTTCAGAAACAATAGACAGGGTTTGTAACAAAATATATAAGGAAATTATCATTGTTGTGCAAGATAATATTGCTAGATTTAAACCCCCTAAAAATGGACTCTACCCGAAGAATGAAGTAATGCATTCTGACTGAATGGAATATTGCCACTGTCAATAGAAATAACAATGGTACTGACAAAAACACAGTCCGATGGATTAAACCACCCACTGATTGGCACAAGTTAAATTTTGATGGGGCCTTTAAGGGCAATCCGGGTGACTCTGGAGGAGGGGGAATCATCAGGGATCAAAGAGGCTATTATGTTGCTGCTTTTTCTGGGAGAATGGGCAGACAGACTAATCATTATTCCGAAGCCATGGCGGCTCTTTGGGGCATTAGACTTGCCAAATATTGTTACATTCCAAATATCATAATTGAAGGTGATTGTCTAAATATTATCAATCTTCTGAATAAAAAGCAACACCCCAGCTGGTCTATTAGGGATTTTATAGAAGAAGCTATTGATATATGTAAAAGCTTTGTAAATATCCAAATCACCCACACCTACCGGGAAGGAAATAGGGTCGCTGATAGTTTGGCTAACTTAGGTGTTAATAATTCCATTTCAAACTTGGATTAGAGGGGACGTTATGCCCGCTCATGTCAATAAAGCCATAATCATTGATCTTCATGGCAGTGAAAATCATAACTAACGGCTATTTTTTTGACGCTAATGTGCGGATCCCCAAGTACATGATGGATGACATCACAAAAGATTTGGATGATTGTTGCGATCTGTGTGGGCTGGGCTGTCATCATTTCTTGGTATAGGAGGAAAGCCGAGGCGCGGGGCAATAATAACAAGTGTAACATAATAATTAAATCAGCTTTCACGAGAAAGGAATGATTTAAATCCCAAGTTCAAAGTCTCGGCCTATTCCGCACATTGATAGCAATTTTACCGTTGAGAACAGGAAAAGGTGCAGAGGAAACAGGGGGGGGGCCGCCATGCAAAACCGAACCGACCCACAATCCTGAGTGGAAAGAGAACACGGAGCTGTGGGAATACCTGCAAATCGAGGGGCCTGTCTAATTTCATCGAAAGAATCCAAGGCTTAGACCAAGACATCTCTATCAAATTCGCCCAGTGGTTGGAAGAACAGAATAGTCAAATATAATAACATGAAAATGGAAATCACAAAAGAGCTCATCAGCTCAGATCACGGGCCTCAACCTGGAAGGCACAAAATTCTTCAATAAGAAGGTAGACAGGGAGGTTAAAACCAAGAAATTTCTGGAAGAGGGAGAGAATCTTGAGTTCGTGACTACGTTGGCCTTAAGGTGGAGTCGATCCCTGAACCGTTTGCTAAACTAGCCAAAATGGTGGTAAGGTATGTTACCCTTGAAGGAAGATATGTGACTATACCTCAAAAACATCTGATTTTTCTAAATCATTTTTGTAGAAATAACATTATCAGCTTTCGTCATTATCTGAATTAACTCTTTGGAGAAATCCATAAGGGAAGTTCAAAGCCACTCTAGGGCTGTCACTTTACACAAGGGCCTTATCCTCTTGATTCACCTGCCATTTATCCAACTTCCCTCCTGTGAATCCTATCCCACCTCCCTCCTCCATACCTACACCTGCCCACACCTGCTCCCACTACCCCCTTGCTAAAAAGAAAGAATGAAGATGTTGACCTCCAGCAAAAAAAGCAAGAGCCTCAAAGCCAAAATCCCTACTTCCCAACGAGTCCTAAGGAGCCACAAGGATTTAGAACTAGCTGAAAGCCTTCTGCATATCAGCAGGATGGTGGAGGAGCCCAAAGAGGAGGATTTGCTGGATAGGGTGGAAAAATTAGAAAAGGAGCTTCAAGAGCTCAAAGGGGCTATAAAAAACATGGAAAGAGCTAAGGGTAAAAGGATCCTTCAAAGTGAGGAGGATGAGGGGGTTATTGGTGAAATCTTCAAGAAACTACAGTCCCTAGATGATAGATTGGGGAATGCTAAAATTTGAAATGACTGCATATTGTCTGCCCTCAAAAGCATCTACAATTTCATTGAGCAACATGTCCACAGTGTTTGCAGTTTAAGATGGGATTAATGAGGATATATGGGGCCCTAAAGAGAAAAGGGACATTGCAATTACCCAAGCTAGATTTACAAGACCCCTCTCAGGCCACTGCCATTGCCTTCTTCATGTCACTGCAGGCTATCAAGACCAAAATTGACAGAGCCATCAAGTAAAGGGCTGTAGCGATGCTGTTTTTTGGCTGCGATGTGGTTGTCATCTGAGCGGTTCTGGAGCTGTTTTGTGGCGGGGCTCCTATATGTTGTTTCTCTTTTGGATTCCTTTTTGATCTTTCCTTCTTACTTCTCTGGATCTTTGTACGTTTAGATCCTTTTTTCTCCTAATATTGTAATATTTGGTTGTTGAGCCCTTCCTTGGTTGACTGTTTTGCCCTTCTCTGGGCTGTTTCTCTCATCTTTACTATCTGGCTTTTGAGCCCTTTTGTATACAGGGTATAGTCCCTTCAAAACTATTTTCCCTTGATAAAAAAAACATTTTTTCATAAAAAAGTGATGATGAAATGACCTCATTATTTTTGTGAAATCTTATTAAGTCAATGAAAAATAATCTTGTAAATTCACAAGGTCTCATACAAAGCACATAGTCCATGGTGATCATAAGAAGGCACAATTCATGTTCGAGAACACCTTCATTTTGACAATGTTTCACTAAAAAAACTTGCAAAATATTCTTCAGAATGACTCCAAATTTTTATCACACTCCTGGGCATCATCTCCAATCATCAACATGGCTCAAATAGGTCTCCATCTTCTCATCACATCTCATTTGCATGACTATCCCTTGGGGTTTTGTATGGTTTAGGCTAGGGTAAACTAAACCAACACTATAACCCAACATAAAACATCTACAAAAGGTTGTAACATACCTGGAATAACATGTATGATACCCTTTCATGCTTCCAAGATCTCACGTGGCTCTACATCTTATTCTCATGCCTCCAAGCATCTAGACCTAGTCAAGATGATCACCTGAATCTTAGAATTCAACCTAAAACTCACGTGAGTTCCTAAAAACTCCCAAAACATGATCTCCTTATTACTACCATGATCCTCAAACCACAAAGCCACTCAAACCACCATTCTCTATAACCTAGGAAAGTTATATCACCTAGCTAGGCTTGCTAGACCAGGCCATTCTCACTAAATCACCTCATGCCATCATGTCAGCACCTGAATCTCCATGTCATCATCCTTTTGAGCATTCTCTAACACTTGTTCATCATCCTCTTTGTCATTAATGGGATTTTTCATCAATGAAAACACCTAGAACACAACATGCCAATGATCTCCCCTTTGTCATTGATGGAAAACCACCTAATATTCTCCCCCTTTTTTAGATTAATGACAAGGCATACATATACTTACACGATATTCATTATTTTCAGATCCATAGGATCATCTCTTGATAGGAAACATTAATCTAAGTCATAAAATTTGGCACAAAAGGATGATTTTATTCACCTCGACCTGATTTGACCACCTTTCATAGCATGAAAACTGATCCCCCTGGGAAAGAGCACACAAAACATCCATACATACCAACCATGAAAATAACATAATTTTTCCTCCTTGATTGAGAACATCATCAAGCCTTCATAAAATCATGAAAAATTGATATTTATCACTTAAAACCTATTTTACCTTCTTTCTCACCATGGGAACACTATAACAGACCTTGAACTGATGCATACAAGTCATGTACATTTCAATAATGATGATACATATCTAATAAAATCTTTCTAACCTCTTTCTTGTCCTATCTCAACTTTTCAAGGCTTAAACTTGACTTGTCTCTACCATATTTTGACCTCATACCTCCTTAGGAACTGAAATCCCTGATTTGAATCTTCAGTGTAATTTGAACTAACTGTGACAAGCTCTAGAAACACACACACAAAATAGCATGAATTTTCATAGCTCCCCTTGGACTTATAACACCCTTCTCTAATGGAAAACACAAAAAAAATATTCTTACCTTTATCTCTTGCCTTGGAGAGATGTCAATCACTTAACCTCTTCCCTAAATCAGTTTCTCAGTCACTTATAATCTTCTTTTTATTAGAAAATAGGACACTGAAAGAGGGTGAATTAGTGTCAATTCAAATTTTTAATGAAAATTTATCTCTGATGAGATTATTAATCCTTTATATGAGATTTAAATAACATAAATCACAAGTAATAAGAAGCAAACACAAAACAAAGACACAAATTTTTAAGTGGGAAACCCAAACTGGAAGAAAACCCACTGACCCAATATACTATGCTCACAAACATTACAAATTTGTTGAGATACAACTCAACATGAAGCACCTAATTCAAATCAAGCTACAATTTGATGATTTGCAAGCTAAAAACTGTGAAGAAAAGATCCTAATTTCAAAACTTTGTTGAGCTACAACTTAGTATTTACATCAATTTTTGATCACACACTTCATGAAGTTTCTTATACAATAGATTTTGATCCTAGATCATCTACATCATATGTTCTCTCATGAACCATCAACATCAAATTTGTAGTATCTTCAACTCATTACAATCTCTCTCTACACTACTCAATCTTAGTTCTTAAATGTTCACTTTAACATAATTTAATCTATCAAACACTCTTCATCATCATTACACTTGATAGCTCGATACAACTATTAACCACAGATCCTCTACAAAAATGTAAATGCTCATTATATAAGTAATAATAATGCATCTTCACATGACCTTTTATACTTCATATTATGACTCTTCACAGGCTTCTCATGTCTAATACTCATACAAAGGAATTGGTTTAACTAATTTGACAAGTGTAGCTAAATCTTCAACTGACTTGTAGCCTCGTCCATAGTTTCAGTTATTCTATTTAAAATTATGAGGAATGGAGGCTTTTGAAATTCCTGACATAAACTGATAGTATTGACAAGTCTTCTTCCTTCCTAGATGTCATGACTTTCTAACATAGCCTATAAATATTACTTCATGCAGATTCTTTCTGCGAGTGTAAAAGGGAAGTTACTAGTGATAATAATGTTACTAAATAGTCCTGAAGAATACTTTAAAACCTTAGAAATGCGTTCATCAACCTCTTCGTCATATTAGCTCCATTTCTTCACATGGGACTTATACCTGAAAACTCTCACTTGAGCTTTGCAAGACTTGCATAACAGTTCACTGCTTTAGGCAAGAGCATGAGGAAGAAAGAGATCATTCATTATATGTTTCCAATACTAGGTTCACAAGTGAGTCTATGACATGGTATCTATTCTCAACTACAAAAGCACTGAAGTGTCTAATAAAGCATCAAGCTAGTACAAACATTTCTCTTCATACATAGAAAAATCACAATATACAAGGGTAGGTTATTCAAAGTCTTGAACCCTACAACTGAAAAGGATGCATTTGAGATTTTTAAAATATCTCAGGCATTTATCAAGTTTCGCTATAAGAATATTCTTTTAACATTCTTAGAGAGCTGTGGAGAAAAACATTACACGCGGTCTTAGAGTGTTGTAGACAACTCATTTTTCATACTATGATCAAAACACAATTAAAGTCTTGAGTCATTGAGTTCTTCTAGCCCTGATACACCACTATCGATCAGGTTCATAAGGCACCCTTTGCAAACTACATTCAAATTTAGGGACCAATATTATTTAGAAGCCACACATTATGTCTTATTACCAATTTTTTATGAAGCATTCACATTACATCATTTCCTTCAGAGAAAAACATGAATTTAACCTGGTACATTCCCTATCTTTAGACAAGGGAAAGTTCCATCTTCAGGAGTTTGGACATTTAAAATCTATCATGAAGAAATCAAGCATGACTACAGTATACATGGTTTAGAAAATGATAAGACTTGAAACTCAACTCCTCAGTTACACATCTAAAATGGAAATATAGCTCATGGGTTCAAATTTTGCAATACATCTTCACAAGTTCATATCTCAAGATATGAAGGATTTTCCTATCCAAACCCTAGGTCATTCATTGAGGGATTATAGAAACTTAAATTGCGCTTTTATAGCCCAAGAGGAAAAAATGTAAATCCCCTTAATGAATTAACTCAATACCATTTTTAAGCATTCATTTACATCTCACTAGAGGACTGTGTAAGCATAAATAATATTTTCTATGCTGAAACCCATCTTGAAATAATGATTCTCACTCCTAGTAGCTCGAAAAAAGAATTACACCACTTTAAAAAAGAAGTGACACTACTTTTGTATCAAAGTGAAGTTAGATTTGGGTCTAAATTAATGCTTTGTATATCTTAACTAGTGATTATTGAG
The DNA here is from genome assembly GCA_019776745.2 of Taxus chinensis. Classification (NCBI taxonomy): domain Eukaryota; kingdom Viridiplantae; phylum Streptophyta; class Pinopsida; order Cupressales; family Taxaceae; genus Taxus; species Taxus chinensis. The sequence goes on from CM034151.1 coordinate 27,735,541, forward strand.
GGTCTCAAAAAAACATATCATGGGAAAAAGCATTTTTTGGGAAAGATTAATGTTTCAAAATTTCTAGAGATAATGTCCTTGCAAAGTGAACCATAGTTCACATTATGATCAACATTGACTTGCTATCAAACCTTCAACTTAGACCTGATACATATTGAGTCCAATATGACCGAAGGGATGTCTTATGATGTGACAGACCCTACCTGAACCATATTAAATTTAGATCTTCTGGAAAAACATGAACTATGTAGATGGAGATGTACATTTGCATATTTTAGAATACACAGTCTCCATGAATTGGTCTACTGAACAGGACCATTTTAAAGGAGAATTTGGCTTTCACATTACACTATTGATCCCAAGAGAATACCAAGAGCTCTTGATCATTCATATAACTGGGATATGTAGAGAGATATTCTAACTTATTTTTGAATCTCATCAATTTGAGTTCAATCACAACCTTCAATAACTGAGTACCTTCACGCACTATCTCAGCCATACTTGAACACAACTTACAAACACTAAGTTGACTTGTAAGGACATATACTGATGCTTGACAGGACACTGAGGAGAACTTATGAAATTAAGTTACTTTGAGGTATCATTAATCATCCATGAGATACTATTGAAAAAAATCATGCACAAGTTATTTGAAGACAGATACATACTCATTTTATTCCCATTAATTCAGGAGGAAGGTGCTTAGGAGAGAGAATAACATAGGGTTAGAAAAATGAAGAGTACTTTCTTGTTCTTCCACCTTTGATCCTCAAACATTTTGACAAAAGTTCATTCTTGGATTGATATTCAAAAAATTAATTATATGATTTATTTGAAGGAGGATTTATAAGTTTTCCTATGGAAGATAACTGGTTTTGGTACAGGTTGCATCAGACTTCAAAATTCCATTTCAAAATTTGATGAAATTTGACAAAAATAACCACAACACGTAATTATACATACTCCATATATTTTTTTCTCATAAATATGCATGTATGGTCAAGAAAAATCTCATTTTCCTAATCATTCATAACTAGTTCTCAAAGATAGTTTTAATAAAAACTTGGAATTTGCCTCCATAAACTAAAGTAAGCCCTGTAGATGATCATACATGCCATAAGGAGTGTTCCTAGGATTTTACCATACTTTCCTAGGATTTTCATGACTTGCATTGAGCTCTTACACCTAAATAGGCTATAGAACTAGGCCTGAATGAGCTAGCTTCAACTAAGAATCACAATAATTGACCTGATTCTTAGTCTAAAAGATCTTGCACATGCTAGAAACATCATTTATAACCTATAGGAAATATAAGCTAGGCATATCTACCATTCTTTTCATGACCTTGTAGTGGACATTAAGCTTCACTAGCCAAGCCTATGTAACATCCATGAAACACATCCTAAAAGCTCAATGAACTAGCTTGAGACCACTAAACACCATTGACAAGGTACCTATTTGCATGACATTTCACTTCTCCTTTTACATCAATGTACCATGTGACATTAATGATAACACCAACCAATGCTAACAAGGTTCAATAATCTCTCCCTTTGTAATTGATGGACAACAAGCTGAAGAAACTTTGATGGAAATCCAATGCACCAACATCTTCAAATATTCAATTCTTATTTCTAACAAACACTCTCTCCTCCATTTTAAATAAATGAACAAAGGTGTACACACATCTAAAAACATGAGTAACATGAAATAAAACAATGAAAAATATCCCCTTACCTTAAGAAGCTCCTGCTTGAATGATGTTTCTCTTTTTTTCAGATAAAACTCAATCACCTGCATGAATTTCTTCATTCAATTGCATGCGATGCTCCCATTAAGCCTTATCTCATTTAAATTATGCCTCTTCACCCTTTTCATATGCCTTTTTGTGGCCTTCTTGACCCGTGCCTTGAGTTAGTGAACTAACTCCCACTATCTAGACTCATCTCGAGCCTTCTTAGAGCTAACCATGAAACTTGAGATCTGCTCCCCTATGACAATACTGATATCTTTAGCGACTGATTAGGGGATGATATTAGCCCCCAATATATATCTTAACTTCTCATTTTATTCTTTTGGTAGAGGGTTTAGTCATTATATCAACTACTTCTTCCTTTGTAGACATATGTTCAAGCCTAATTATTATACTCATTCACTTGATCCCTCAAAAAATGATATTCTTGATGGGTATGTATTTTGTCTTATAATGCAACACTAGATTTTTTGAGACACCTATAGACACTTGTGCTATCACAATATAAAGAAATATGGACCTTCATTTTCAATTTTATAGTATTAAAGTGTCTTGCTTCATGCAACATCACTTGAGTGCAAAAAATGGTTGTTGCTACATACTTATCCTGACACGTAGAAATATGCTATGATATATTACATTTTACTCAACCAAGCATACAAGGAAACTTACCTACAAATAAAGCTCCACCAATTGTGCTTTTCCTATAATCAATTTTGTCATCACCAATATACATATTATGAAGAATTTGATATGAAATTCATTACTTTTTGGATACTAAAGACCATATTCCAATGTGTCCTCATGAGATACCTAAAGATTATTTTGACATCTTGGAGATGAATTTCCTTGGGATCCTCTTGAAATATTCCAACCAAACCAACTGCTTGTATGATGTCAGGTCTAGATGGATTTGAATAAAAAAGGATGCCTATATATATATATATATATATATATATATCTATGTATGTATGTATGTATATATATGGTCTGATTTACCTTTGGTGAGATTTCTTCCTTGCTAAGTTTACATCCTATAGTTATGGGAGTGCATACTGTATTGCAATCTTCCATTTGAAATATTTTGAGCATCTCCTTGATCTACTTTGTCTGTGAAATGAAGATACCTTGTTTGCATTGATTAATTTGCATCCCTAATAAGAATGAGATTTCACTAAGAAATGACATTTCAAACTCCTTTTTCATGAATTTAGAAAAACCTTGTGAAATACTCTCATTATCGCTCCCAAAAATTATTTCATCTACATAGACAACAAAAAGAAACAAGTGTCCTTCTTCTTTTATGTATAGATTGCTATTAGATAAACATTTTCTAAATCCTTGCTCAATCAAGTACTTGTCTACTCTGCTATACCATGCCCTAGGGGATTTATTGAGACTATAGAGTTCCTTCTTCAACCTACACATGTAATCCTAGTTCTTATTAAGAGATAATCCACCTAGTTGTTCAATGTAGACCTCCGCATTCAAGTTCCCATTTAGGAATGCTGACTTCACATCCATTTGATAAAATTTGAATCACTTGTGAGATGCACATTCTAAGAAAATCCTAATGGATTCCATCCTAACCACTAGAGAAAATTTCCCATCAAAATCCACCCCTTCGACCTCAGCATATCCTTTGCAAACCAACCTTGCTTATTTCTTGTAACTTCACCTTTTTCATTCAATTTGTTTCTAAACACCGACTTGGTTACAATGATGTTTTTATCCTTTGGCCTAGGTAAAATCTCCCATGTTTCATTATTTTCAATTTGGTCCAGCTCTTCATTCATTGCATTGACCTAATTTTGATTCTTGTTAGCCTTCACGACATTCTTTGGTTCTATTTTGGATAAGAGAGCAAGATTTTTTTGATTTTGAGCACTTTTCAACCTTCTTCTTGTTTGAATGCCCACTTCCCTATTTCCTATGATCTGACCTGGTGGATGATCTATTTTAACCTACCTTGAAGGTAATTTAGTATCAGGTATTTCTTCTTCATCATCTTCTTCTTTTTTAACTTTCAAAATTTCATCATCATCCTGATTTACAGTAGTTTGTGGAGTCTCATTGGGCTGAGTTGTGATCTTCTTTGGATGAGACTCATAAATTGTAACATTAGTGCTTTCAACTATCTTTTAATAGCATATAGGATGAAATGACAATTGAGTAACCTAAGAAAATTCTTTCATCACACCTCAAGTCAAACTTACGAAGATTTTCATCATCTCTCTTGATTTAGGACTTGCTTCCAAAAAATCTTAGGTGTTTTACACTTACAAGTATTTCTCTCTAAATATCATGGGGTTTATTCTTGTGGTTAATTCTAATTTGATATCTATTTATTGTGTATACTATTGTGCCAAATGCCTCTCTCCAATATCCATATGGAAATCTTGCTTCATTAAGCATATTCCTATCCATTTCATGTACTATTCTATTCTTTCTCTTTACTACCCCATTTTGTTGAGGTGTTCTTATAGCTGATAATTGTCTTCTAATTCCACGAGTCTCAAAAAACTCATCAAATTAATGTGACAAAAACTCTCCTCCTCTTTCAGACCTCAAACTATTTATTTTTGCATTCTTTTCATTTTCCACTAGTCATTTGAAGGATTTAAACCTTTCTAATGCTTTTGTTCTTTCTTTGAAAAAGGAAACCCATGTCATTCTTGTAAAATCATCAATTAACAACATGAAATATTTATCTCCTTGAATACTTTTAGTTCTGGTTGGTCCTACAATGTTGAGAAGATAATATATTTCTCTAAGGTGAATGCACATAAAGGATGCACATGCTGGAGAAAGGAACATTTGAGGGCATGGAAGAATAAAAGAATGAGCATGTGCCAAAACACTTTGAATTCAAGACTTAGCCATTTTTTTGATAAGGGATATTTTTTGAGATAGCGTGCGAAACACAGAAAGACTTGAAGACTTGTGGTCCATGCAATGGAATTTTGGGAACAAGCGACAATTAAGCACCATGCATAGTTTAGGCTAATTATATGATTTCTACTCAGAGTTAACTATAGTAAGTCTATTGTTAGAGCACTTGCATGTGTGCATCTTATTGTAAAGATGCATGGCTATTATTATCATGTGGCCTATTTTGAGAAGTGCATGAGCAGTGAAGGGAAATTCCTCACCCCTATATATATGTATTTATTTACACGAGTTAGAGTATGGATAAAAACTATGGTAGACTTATGTTATTGGTTTTGTCGCGCGTATGACTCATGGAGATTCTTATGTAATGTAAGAAGATTTTGTGTTTTATAGTATTTAATACAATGGTTCATATTGGCTGGATAATGGTGTTGAATATGACTGAATCTAGTTATTACATGGTAGATCTTGTTATAGTCATTGTTTAGTTCATTTTATATTTATTATAAGAACTAGATTTGGTTTATGCACCGTGTTTTATTTACTATTGATAATAAATATGGATATCTATATGCACCATCACACTAACATTTTTTATAAGAAAATCTAAAGAGGGACCTGGTTCCTTTGCATGCTTCAGGTGAGAGCTCAACTCTAGTTGAGTGATGTGCCAAGGTGCCTGGGTCATTTACTATAAATTCTAGGCTGCATCATTGGTTCTATTTCCGAGACCTCTTTCTCAGCTATTTTCAGGATGTTGCATGATGAAGACATACCAATTGACCTTGGCAAGTGTTGAGGAGTGGATACTAGATCTAGAAGAAGAGTACGCTCAGAGATTCAAAACTGGATATGAGTTTGACACATGTGCTTGGGTGGAGTAGAATATTTATGACTGCTTATATGAGAGCTTATTTTTTATTTTTCCAATAGAGCTGTATGAGTGGCTGGTTACATACGTGTCTAAAAGGAATGGAACGTTTTTCACACTTTCCTGGATGCAAGAAGAATTTCAGGCCCTTTATGATGATGATCTAATTTGGACGCGTGCTATGAACACTTAGTTCCATGGTGTTCTAAATAGATATATTTTGGAGTACTCAATTTTCACTTATTCTTTCCCAGAGGTAGTTGAGTTTCATTTTTATGTTATCACAGGGGAACCTATCTGCAAGGCATTCCACTAGTGATCAAAATCTTATTGGTAACCCTAAATTTGGAAGAGAAGCCGATGGTTAGATAAACCCCACCATGTGCGGGGAAGGATCAGGTGTGGTGAAGGATGGAAGACCTAGCAGTGGTGAGGAAAAGAGAAGAAAGGTGGACTAAGTACAATGAGGCACATGAGAAAGATTAAGGGAAGCAACACAATATTGTATAATGGATGGCATTGAGGAGAGAGATGGCTCATGAAGGTTTTGGAGCTCACATAGAGGATGTGGAGCCAAAGAATTTGGAACTCCCCCATTCGGGCAATCATGACATGGAACCCTCATCAACCTCTTATGAGAGTGCACTAGCATAGACAACTTGAATTGCGGACACACATCTTAATCTACCTGGAAATCTAGCCCTTGTGCTTGATTTTCTAGTTTCTAGTACAACTAGTAGTTAACACACTAGTTTGGGTAGTAGAATAGAAAGAGGTAGAGTGGACTTATCAGCAAGTTCAAGAGTGAATCATATAACAAGTGCATTTATGGCTGGGAAGACATATTCCCTATTATTTGGAGGACCGAATGGAGTAACCCTTTTAGGTGCATCATCATCACATAACATAGGCACACAAAACTTTGGAATCACATCGGGGAGAAAAAACTTTGCAGACTGTAAGAGTTTAGTTTAGCACCACTTTTGGGACATAGGGTAGTGCATCCTCTAGTCCAATTCCTGCTTCATATGGAACATGTAACTCGAGATCTGGTGGATCTAGTGGATTAGAAGGTAGAGGTAACACATGAGGTTATGGATATGGTGGGCATGGTCCTCACCATCCCCATAATATTTACATGGAGATGTCACTTATCTCCCAGAGTATAGGGGGAATAGAAGATGTCGCTGAGCATGTGCATATGTGTGAGATACTATGGCATGAAAAAGGAATAATAACTTCAGAGTGCAATGCTAGTTAGTTTGTAACTACATTGCAGGGACGTGCGCACAATTGGTCTAGAAAGTTTAACCCTGATCAGACTTGTGTGGATTATATAACATTACTGGATGCTTTTATTAAGAAATTTTATATACCTGAGTTCGAGTAGAAAAGTATAAGTGCGCTCAAAGAAATCAAACAAGGAACTACTAAGAGCATTTAGGAATATGATTCCCATTTAAAAACACTCTTGTCTAAACTATCATATGATATCCATGTAATTCATCATCCACAGTGGTTCATTGGAGGCCTGATTACACCTTTTAGGAGGGCTCTCTCACATAAGACTTATACGAACCCATGTGAGGCACTTGAAGTAGATTTACGTACTAAGTTTGTTGGAAGCATAGACACTGGAGTGAGCCCATTCTTGGAAGGTTATATAGAATCAATGGCAAATAATTTGGAGAAACTATCAGCCAATACAACACATGAGACACACAGTGGAATTTGGTTCACAAATTTTGAAGTAGAGGGGCATACTAAGGATAGTTTTCCTCACATATCGGTGCACTCCTTGTTATTGGAATGTGAGAAATGTCATTTGGACCATGATGTAAGCCATTTTCCATTATTGCAATGCGTGGTAAGAAATAATGTGTCCTACTAGTGTAAAATTTTTTGGTCCACGACTCACAATACTGAAGATTACAAGTTGATTGATCAAATCCATGGTGCCATTGATATTGGTGTACGACAGATGGGGGATTCGAATAAATCTAAGGATAAGGGTGAGTGACATGATTATGATCACACTCAAGGGTGCTATGATCAAAATGAAAAGTGCTTTAAGGGAGGACATGGTAGAGGTTGAGGATACCATGGTGGATTCAGAGGCCGAGGCCATGACGGTGGATGAGGTGAGCTCCCTCATGGAACATATAATTCATGTGGATCCCCTGACCATTATAGGTGTGAATTTCCTTAGAACATTACTTGTTCTTTTTGTGGGAAGAATCATAACTATGAAGAGTGCCCGAGATTATATGAACATCTAAGCAATAAACACAAATAGGAGAACAAGGGTGCAAGGATGGCTAGGATACAACGCACCATGAAAAACCAATGAATGCTGAAGTTAGCACCAAATTTTGAGGTAGTACATGTGAAGATTACTACATGCGCCGAGGATGCATAGGCTAAAGAAGCACTACAATAGAATCCTACCATCACTAAGGAGGAGGTTTTACATGCAAAATACCCAGACCCTACACATCATAAGGAGGTTTATCAGGAAACCATGGAGGTACTCAGAAATTTACATGTTGAAATAAAATGTTTAAAGGAACAGTCACAAAAGTTAGAGAAAAATAACGTAGCTGAGACTTTCCATTCAGATGTTGATGATTTGAGGGAAGTATGCAAGATGTTGCCTCAGGAGAACATTATTACATTCCTAGGGAGCTGGTTGAAAGGAAACACTCTGCACACTAGTATCAAGATCGGATGATAGATTTTGCATGCTAATCTCCCTCTCCATAGCTTGGATTATGAAAAGAAGATCACTTTGAATGTTGTTATAGATGGATGGATTTTAAACAATATTTTAATTGACACAGGAATGGAAGTGAATTTACCTTAGATGTATGGGTTCAAATGGGTAGACCTCCATTGTAGTCATCTTCCAATGTACTATATATGGAAAATTAGACTAAGGAAACACGTATTGGAGTATTGAAGGATGCATATATTACTATACATGGGGCCAATTTCACTAGGGAATTTGAGGTATTAGCACTTGCAGAAGCAAAAACATTCCCATATCTACTTGGGCACCCTTAGTGCTATGCAAATAATGATGATCTATGATTCAATAAGGGATATATCAATTTTGAGAACATGGAAGAATGAGTTATTATCCCTTTGATAGATGAGAAATATGCACCTTATGTTGAGCCCTTAAGTGAAGAGGACTTGAATAAAATTTATCTGCACACCATTTGAGATCCGGAAGTGCTTGTGCTATCTTAGGAAGGAATCCTCTAGTGGGATGATGCATAGTCCATTAGTTATACTACAAGTATTTCCTATGAAAATTGGGCACTTGAAACTTACGATATGGTTGGGCGTGAAGTAAGTAGTGTAGCTGCGTGTGTAACCAAGCCATGTTGTGTTAGGAGATTAAGCAACAACCTTGTACCCTGGTACACTAGTGAGGGAAACCCTGAGGTATTCCTGCGAGCCATAGAAGTACAATGGAAGGATCAAGTGGATAGAAGGAATATGTTAGTGTATACCTTGTGTAGGATAGAAACATGCTAGTGGATAGTTCATAGGGATAATATCATAGAATGGAGAGAAGTGAGAATTGCTTTATCAACCTGACTTTTCAAGAGTAATGCACCTACTCAAATCCATGAATATCATGGTAATAATCATGTTCAGAACTAATTTTAACAATGTGAGAGACTTTAGACAGAGGGGAAGGAAGCTTTACCACCTTCGTTATGGGTGTAAAAACTTTATTTCACCTTGCGAGGCTGCGTGCGCGCTTGGTATGTTTACCCGGAGCTGGATAGGGAGACTGGAAATTGGTAATAATTCACTGTAGGAAGGATCCAGACTTCTGACTACTTCTCCACTAAACCTATGGTGAAAGAGGCATTATAGGTCATGAAACAATTGACCATGAGAGATAGTGAAAAAGGTGAAGAACTCATTCAGGATTTATTTGGTGAGTCAAATCTAGAAGTGTGTTTTGATGAAGTAGATGATACATATGTAAAACTACTTGACCATGCTTTCCTAGAGAAGGAGAAAGGAAAGATGGTCTATATGGTGGATGATGAAGAAGTGGAATAGTTGGAAATAGATCATTCAGAGGGTAAACTTGAGGTCTTAGATAGTGCGGATGAGAAGGCACACACCTACCATGAACCTATGAAGACAATGAAAGTGAACATTGACATGGTTTCCGAACCTAAGGAGGCCATAATTGGAGATTATTGGTTTGACTCTAAAGTGGCTAAGATAATTGAGTTACTACACGATTTCTAGGACTTGTTTCCTAGGGGCTACCATGAGTTGAAATGGGTACATGAATCTTTGGGTGATATGAAAATTAAGTTAAAGGAAGGTGTGTGCCCAAATAAGAATATACCTTATAGGATGAACCCTAACCTACACATAAAATTTAAAGAATAAATAGACAAGATGTTGGAATATGGCATTATTGAGCCCATAGAGGAATCAAAGTAGGTTATCCCTATGGTAACCAACATAAAGAAAGATGGAAGAATAAGGATTTGTGTAGAATATAGGGGGATGAATGTTGCATGTGTGATTGATCCTTTCCCTACACCCTTCACTGAGGAGATATTGGAAGGTGTTGTACGGCACAAAATTTACTCTTTTACAGATGGGTTCTTTGGGTATCATTAGGTAAGAATTGCTAAGGAGGATCAAGAGAAGAAAAATTTCACCACCAAATGAGGAAGTTTTGCATACACAGCGATGCCCTTTAGGTTGAAGAATACACCTACAGTATTTTTGTGCATTTGGGTTCAAGCCTTCCAAGAGTTTATTCACAAATTATTATAGGTTTACTTGGATGATTATGACAATTTGTGGTTAATGTTTTAGAGGTGCAAATAGTTAAGTATCTCTCTAAATATCAAGAAGAGTGTATTTGTTACACATTTTGGAACTCTGCTAGGGCATGTCATCTGCAAGGAGGGTTTATTAGTAGATCTAGCTAAGGTTACAGTCATTTTAGGCTTAGAGGATCTCACAAGTCAGAGTGAGGTGTGTGGATTCTTGGGCCACACAGATTATTATAGAAAATTTATAAAAGGATATGCTAAGATTATCACGCCCTTAAAGGATTTATTAAAAGGTAAAGGGAAGTTATATTGGGGAGAATTGCAGTAGTGCACATTTGAAGCGCTGAAGGAAAGGCTTACTACAACACCTATTTTACGTTTTCCTTCATGGAATCTACCCTTTCACGTATATATGGATACCTTTGGCATGGCCATTGGTGTAGTTATAGATCAACCTGGAGAAGGTATTATAGATCATCCTATCTGTTTTACTAGTAGAAAGTTAACTCTTGTAGAACAAAATTATACTACAGAGCGTGAAGCTTTGTCCATGATCTACGTGCTGCATAAGTTCAGGTAGTACTTGTTGGCAACACCTTCTGTGTTCTATATAGATCACATGGCATTGAAATACTTGGTAAATAAGCCCCGACCACTTATCAAGGATTAAATAAGGAGAGGATGCACATAGTATTGAAGATACAATGCCAGATGCATAGTTATACAGATTAAACCACACACCCTCAGAATTAGAGGATATTTCTATCTTTTTATGCACATGTATGATGCCACAAGGAATGAAATCCTTGTAAAAGAAACAACTTGCAATTCACACTGCACATTTCATGTTGATCAGTGGTGACTTATACAAACTAGGCTGAGATGAAGTATTGTGACGATGTGTACTAGAGCATGAGTGCATGACAATCATGGAGGATGCTCATAGCAGTATTGCAGGTGGACACTATGTAGGTGATACCACCGTGCGTAAAATTTTACTTGTTGGTTTATGGTGGGAAACGTTGTATAAGGATTATAGGGAGTATTGAAAGGCGTGTGATCACTACCAGTGCCTTTGAAAACCTAGGAAGAGATTTGAAATGACTTTGAGGCCTATTTTTTTTTAATTATTGGTAAATAGTTTTTTGAAAGGGACTATACCCTTTTACAATAGTGCTCAAAAGAAAAATTTAACCCCAGAAATCCCAACAAAAGAAAAAAACCAAGAACCAATAAAAACAAATCAGCTGCTTCAAAAACAGCTAAAAAACAACAACTTAACAGCAACACAGCTGCCTAGCAACTGTGTAGTTGGCCATTTGCCCAGATGTAACAATAATAGCACTAACAACGACAAGAATCAAACCTTGTTTGGAGTGGTGGGGGGTTTAGATTTGACATTTCCCTTCTTCTTCCTATCCACGACTGTCCATTCAGGATTTCCTACATCCAATGCAAATGAAGCATCTGCAATGGATTTAATGTGGATGTGACCCATAGGAAGGGGGGCCGAAACTTCCTTAAACACTGAATCAGTAATCTGCAGAGCATAGTCTGTAGGTATTTTCTCTATTTTGGTCTGTGAATCAGCCATTACAAGTGAGTCAACTTATAAGGGGGCACTAGAATCCTTAGCCAGATCTGAGTCAATTGTGAGATGTTCAGGAAGTGAATCCTTCCACCAAGCAATTTTGGTCTTTCGTTTGGAATGTTCACAATCGTTTGTAACATGACTAGTTTGTAAGCAACGCCGACATTTGAAGAAAAGTCTCTCATAGTCAATCCTTTGTACCTAGAGCCTTTCTCCAATCTAAAGATTGATTTCTGCTGGTAAGGGTTTGGATGTATCAATATCAACTAGGATACAAGCAAATGTAGTATGTGTTTGAATGGAGGTCTTACCATCAACTGCCATACATGATCCAAGAGTATCACCTATAGCAATGAGAAAAGATTTGTTCCAAAGTTGTAACGGAAGTCCTGGTAAATGAACCCAAATTGGGTAGGTATCAAAAGACTCCGTTAACGGGTCGAAGGATGGATACCATGGTTTGGACATTAGCCCATGTTCCCCCCAAACCCAATGTTGGCTAAAGATTAAATCCCTATCAGCAGGGGTTTCAAATACCGTAATGAAGTAAGCTTTAGCACAGGGATAAAGCTCAATCTTACCTTGTATTTTTTCTCTCCATCTCTGGGCTATCCATTCATGGAGCTGAGAAAGCTTAGGCCAAAATTTATGAAATCTGCATATGAGACCCAGCTGGGAGAGATTTTCCTCCTCCTTAAGAATTTTTATAAGTAGATCCTCCCCGATTTTCAGCATCGGGACCTCCTGGGAGGGTTTTAAGAGCTCATTTCTAGTACTCTCCTTTTGTTTGGAGACCGATGAAGCATAAGAAGTGGAATTATCTCCACCAGAGGTTCCTGAGCAACCACTTTTCTGAAGCAATTTGGATCTATCCATGCTCTCGAAAGAAGATCCGTCATTTTTAAATGATTCATTATCATTGTTGAGATTTGTAGGAGAGACCGAGCCAACTTTACCTGTCTCAATGGAGAGACCCTCTGATTTTTGACAGGTTGGAGAAACTCTATCCTAGATTTTCTTTGAAGGGGGGTCTTGATTTGCATCAAAAGCCATATCAATCCAAGAGATTGGTGTTGTATTTTCCATGCCAATTTTATAGGTGCCGCCATTAGTTTTACATGTAAGGGACAGGTTCCCAAAGCCGCTGCCAAGGAGAAGGGCATATTTTTTAGATTTGCTGTTCATGTCTCCAATATTCCCGTGTTATGGCTGATCCAAGCACGGTAGAGAGCCCACAGACATGCGCGAACGCATAGCAACCATGGCTACACGGCTAGGGCAGGCGCGGCTAGGGCATGGCAGGCACGACAGGCATGGAAAAAAGTTGAATTTGGTAACTTACTAGTACAGAGCCTATTACTAGTGCAGAGCCTTTTGAAAAATGGGAAATAGAATTTGTGGGTCCTATTTCCCTAGCTACATGTAGAAATGGATCACACTACATCATCACTTATACAAATTATCTTATGAGGTGGGTGGAAGTAGAACCTACAAAGGATTGTACAATGGATACAATAGTAAGGTTCTTGTGGGAAAATATTCTTACCAGGTATGGATGTCCTTTGAGTTTGATAAGTGAAAGGGGCACTCATTTCCTAAATGAAAAAATCAAGATATTATTGAATGAATTTATGGTCACACACCACAAGACAACACTGTATCACCCTTAGGAAAATGGGGCTACTGAGGCTTTCAACAAGATATTGAGCCAAAATTTGACAAATATTTGTGATGTTGGAAGGACATACTGGGATGATAAATTTATTTCCATACTTTGGGCATATAGAACAACCTATAAATGATTAAATAAGGCAACACCCTTTCAGTTGGTATATGGTGCAGAAGTAGTTCTTCCCATGGAATTCATGTTACCTTATGTGCATATCACATGTGTGGGAGGTCTAGTTGATGAGAAATCATTAGAAAAAGAATTGATCAGTTGATACAACTAGATGAGAGGCATGCCATAGCATGTTAGAGTCAAAAGTAAGAAAAAATCAGGTAGAAGGCATGACATGAAATACACATCAAGGAAAAGAAGCTTGAGGATGGGAAGATGATATTTATTTATGATTTAAAGTTTCTACACCACCCAGGCAAGCTTAAGGTGTATTGGTTGGGATTGTATGTTATCACTCATATACTTGAGTTAGGTGCTTGGAAGTTAGAGGTGCTTGATGGAACACAGTCACCTGGCTACCTAAATGGGAGTAGGCTGAAGCCCCACTATAAATAATCATGTTGTTTGTAATAAGGTCATATTTACATTTGGATAAGATTTCCCTTACTGTATTTCCTTTAATGTGTTTCCTTCTTTGTCGCTATGCTTTTTCAATTTAGTTCATTGTTTTGTGTAATAAGCGTGCTTGCGTGCCAGAAGCTAATTACAATCTAAAGTGGTTTTATGCATAGAGGACTATAAATACCCTTAGTGTGGAGTGGTTGTCATTCAAAGATGGGCATACATAAGGAAAAATATTGGTGCAAGTGATTTCTCTTGATAGAAAGTGTAGATGGTATGGAAAGGCATTGCTAGAAAGAAAATTTCTCCTAAAACAAGATCATAGTTGAAAAACAAAATGCCCAGTATAAGGCGAGGTAGTTGTGACCATGGAAACTACTTAAGGTAAGGAAAAATGGTGAGGTACTTTGGTGCATGAAAGTCCATGAAAGGATGTCTATAGCCAAAAGGTAGAAAGGTGTGCTGGAAGGTTATGGTTGGGACGTGCAGGTGTATCATGCGGAAATGTGGTAAAATGTTCAATTAATGAGAGGATTGGTGGTAAGTGGAGGATAAATAAATGTGATTAATTTTTCAAAATATGTATAATAACATGATGCATGTTCATTTTTACATTTGCGATTATGATTTTTTGAGTGAGTTGTGTGAGACGCATCAAGGTGGTAAAGAGCTTTAAAACTAGGCGAGGAGAGTGGATTTGTGCATGAAATTGTCTTGCGTACCCATTGGAGATGGGTTTGAGTGAAGAAGAAGCATATAGAGAGGATAAATAGGGCACGTGCCTTATAGTTAGGGCACATGGTTTTGAGCTGAGGCATTGGATTTTGCTCGATATAGGTAAAAAGACACAACCTTGTTTTACCATGGCACCAAGGAAATCACCTGGAGAAGGAACAAAGGGGAAGGAGAAGGTAGAAAATGAGGTGGAGATTAAGGATACCCCCAAAAGTAGGTTTTCAAAAATGCAATACCCAGAGGATGTAATCGTGGGATGTGATTGGGATTCTCAAGTTCCCAGGAGCAAGGTAAGTAATTAAAATCATCACACAACTAACAACAAGGAAGAGTTGGATGCACTTTTATACAAAAAGATAAACAAGTGCACAATAGACAACATGCCTATTTATGATGATGCTGGAGAGAAATTTTTGAGTAAGTAGGGGTCTTGCAGTTCTATGAACTCCCTTACTTTGGGTAACCAAAGAAACTATACCAATGGCTTATGAGCAGAGTCCATGAGGACTTATTTTATTTTTCTGGGCAGCAGATGAGGATTACCTTGCCATTAATTGCAAGCCTAACAGGTTTAAAGGGAACAAGGACAAATACTATCGGTGACTTATCTAAAAAATAATCTATTTTGGCCACTCGCACGGAGCTGGGTAACTAAAAGGGTCTAAGCGGAATGGATATTTACAAGTTAAGGAAGTACCCTATGGTATAGGCAGCCACACACTTACTCACCAAGTTGAATGACCAGGAGAGATGGTCACAAGTGAATACCATGTGGCTACATATTACTAAAAATATATCATAGGGGGAAGTTTACAAATTGGCAGGATACATAGTAGATACCATCATTGAAGAAGCACACAAAGGTGAGAAGATAAGCTTTGGTGCCATTTTGCTATCTCTTGTTTTTGTAAAAATTGGAGTGCCCAATGGGCCAAAGAACAAGATTTGGGAGTATCCTATAGAGAATAAGTCTCTAGCAGAGAGGTTTGGGAAGTATTTATGTGAGGGATCTATAAGTGTCCGATCCAGGAAAAGGGAAAAGATATGGTATGACATAATTCACACAACTTTCGAAGAGGAGTGGAGAATTCCTAAAAAGCTGCCATCAGTAGTTGGGAAGATGATACAATTTTTGTGTACCAATAATTTTGCTATGCATGTTTTGTAATGAAGGATGGGGCATGGAATCCTTGGTGTAAACTCCCTTACACATTTACAATGTGGTTTTTCCAGGCGGAAGTTCTCAGGTTTGTTGATGCATGCATGTTAATCTACAATGCAGACAAGGTATATTGTGACTACCATTCCTTGAGGAAGACTTACACATACCCAGGTAAGTCTGCTTACATTGAGAGATTCATAGTGGATGATATAACTGTGAGGCCTATTGTTTTGGCCATTTTTGATAATGGGACCGTGCTAATCTATATCCAGATTAAGCCTCAACTAAAAAATGATAAGTATGTCAAAAATGAATGTATGCTACCAAGCCCGCCAAAGGGGAAACATACAATTAAGAGCATGGCGGCTAAAAATCCCACTTCACCATTAAAAGAAGAAGAATAAGATGAATAAGAGGATAGTGGTGGTTTAGTGTGTAGGGGATGGAGGCATCCCTTACACACTAAGGAAAGTAAGTGTGAGGTTACTCCTCCCAGGAAGCAACATGAGGGGAGGACTTAGAAAAATACGTGCTAGCCTTAGATTCATATCCAATAATTGAGGAACACCAATTTAAAGGGTGTTCATAAGAACAAGGACTTAGAATTCGGGGCCATCACAACCTCCACATAGATCACCTCAGATATCCCCTCAGAAAGAAGTACCTAAGAAGAAGAGGTGGAGAAAGTTAAATCTCGAAGAGGATGAATCTCATGAAAGCGCGCCAAGAACCCCCATGTAGCCAAAAAAATGTAGAGGAGCCTCATGATGAGGAAATGAAAGATGATAAAGAGGGGGTCAAGGAGATAGAAGAGGAAATGTGTGAGTCATCTGGTGCACCTCACTCCACACAGGAAGGTGAAGGACCCATTGCAGATTTTAGCACCTGGGTTCCCAAGGGGAAGAAGGAAAGGACATGAAAAGTAGGTGAGGACTATGCAACTCTAGATATGGGTTATATAGAGGACACTAACAAGATCATTCGAGCTAGGTTTCTGAGCACAATAGGGCTAAAATATTTATATAGCTAGGAGTTAATGGACCCAGAAAAGGCCAATGCATGGAATAGAAAAAAAATGTCCTGGTTCATGCAGACACACATGGACGAACCAAATTTTGATGTGTGCATGGAGTCATGTGTCTCACATAAGGTAAATAAGAAACCACATATTAGGTACATGAATTTCAAGCCTTTGGTAATGTCTGATGAGAAAATAAGAATTTCCTTGGTCAAGGTATCTGTTGAAGTGGTGTGGAGGAACATTGATAAGGCCGCCACCATTCGAGCACTACTTGATGACAATAAGGGTAAGACTGTAGAGATAAAGCCATTACAAGAAAAGAAGGAATGAGAAGAGGAAAAGAATGAGGGCTTTGTTAGCATGGCTGAGGAAATTAGTGATCATATTCTTAAGGTAAGGCCTCATTTGGAGCCTAAAGTTCCTCAAAAGTTTCCTTCTACAATGCATTATTTGCGCACTTTGGTAGGTTTGGTTTTGAATGAAGCACCTGTTGTTATGGCTGCACAAAAATATCCCATGGAATAAACAACAAGATTAATGGCTACCATTGTTAGGAAAATTTCAAGTTTTGAGGCCTTGCTCTAAACATTGAAAGATGAGTTGAAGAAAGTAGATCAAGATTTGAACATGTGTCCAACGCCGAATGCCATAATAAGAATCGGGACTATAGTAGAGATAATGAAGTGCTCAAGGAAATGAAGGATGAAACAATTGGACATGCAGAGAGGTTATCACTGGTAAAACAAAAGCACGAGGCCCTTACAGCAGCCCAAGCTCCACACAAATATAGGATCGATGAACTTGGGAAACTTATAGCACAAAAAATGGACTCCATGGAGGGAATGGTCTCAAGTATGGAGCATGTTGTCTAATTACTACAAAAGGAGAAGGAAAAGATCACTCAAGATGAAGTGGACACCATCATAACAGATATCCCGAAGAGGATAGGAAAGATGCTAAGTGACTGGTAGACCTTAGAGGTTGAACTCAAAAATGAATATCTGAAGTTAGTCATGCCTCAGGAAGAGGGTACTACAAAGTAAAATTCATTTTTTGTAAAATTCTTCATTCATTCTTTCATTCATTATTCTTTATTGTTAGAGGCATAAGAAGGAATTCCCATTGTCATGGTGGCAATGTAATTTGATGTAGGGTAATGTTAAATAGATAATATATTGCTTTAAGGTGAAGGTACATAAGGGATGTGCACACTTGAGGAAGTGCATTTGAGGGAACATAAGCATAGTAGAATGAGTGCATGTAAAAACACTTCAAATTCAGGACTTAGCCATTTTTTGGATAAGGGCTATTTTTAGAGATAGTTTGCGAAGCACATAAAGACTTGGAGACTTGTGGTCCACGCAATGGAATTTTTGGATCAAGTGAAAGTTGAGCGCCATGCATAATTTAGGCTAATAATAGGATTTCTACTTAGAGTTAACTATAGGAAGTATATTGTTAGAGCACTTACATGTGTGCATCTTATTGTAAAGGAACATGGCTATTATTAGCATGTGGCCTATTTTGAGAAGTGCATGAGTGGTGAAGGGAAAGTACCCACCCCTATATATATGTATTGATTTTCACAGGTTAGAGTGTGGATGAAAACTATGGTAGAGTTATGCTGCTGGTTTTATAGTGCGCATGACTCATGGAGATACTTATGTAATGTAAGAAGATTTTGTGTTTTATAGTACTTAACAAAATGGTTCATATTGGCTGCATAATGTTGTTGAATATGACTGAATCTGGTTCTTGCATGATAGATCTTGTTATAGTCATTGTTTAGTTCATTTTATATCTATTCTAAGAACTAGATCTGGTTTATGCATTATGTGTTGTTTACTATTGAGAATAAATCTGGATATCTATATGCACCATCATGCTAAAATTTTGTACAAACAACTCTAAAGAGGGAGTTGTTGCCTTTGCACATTTCAAGTGAGTGCTTAGCTTTGGATGAGTGATGTGCCAATGCACCTGGGTCATTTAATGTAAATTCTAGGCTGCATCATACAATATTTGTATGAATCAACTCTAGAGGCCTAGTTGTGGAGTATTATTTTGAATTGAAACTTTTCCTTGTTTGTTTTCCATGAAGACATGCTTTACAAAGATTACCAGCTAGTTTTTTTTATCTTAGGCATGTTCCTTACACATCCCATGGAGCTGATTCTGAAAATATTATCAAAATTGAGGTGTCCTAGCCTCATGTGCCAAAGCCATCTCTCATCTACTATGCTATTGAAGAAATTTTATTTGTCAATCTCCTTTAGTAGATATATATTATTTTTGGTTCTCTTTGCCTTTCCAACCACCTTACCTATTTTTTTCTTCTTTATGTCACACCCCTTGTCATGAAAAAACATTGTATATCCCTACTTTCACATTTGACTAACACTCAAAATATTGTGCTTCAATCCTTCAACATAAAAAACATTTTCAGTGATGGTATTGCTATTGTCAAGACTTAGTTTTCCCTTTTCCAAAATACTATCTTAGGTATATCACCAAACATTACTATACTTGATGTATTTTCTTCTAGTGAGATGAACGTACTCTTTTTTCCTATCATGTAGCTTGAGCACCCACTGTCTATGTACCACTCCATGTCTTCACTTTGATAATGGAAGGCAACTTTGGCTAGTAAAATTTGTTGCTTTGCACTTGTAGGATATTATTTCATAATGTAAACCTTCTTTCTTTGATTTAGATGTATTTGATGGAAAAATTTATCTATATGTCCATACTTTTGGCAGTTGTAGCAAATCAGCTCATCCTTGCTTCTCCAATGATAAAAGTTAAGATGTATTCCATGAACTTTAGAGTGATTCTTACACTTTAAGGATTTGTGACCAAATTCATTACATGAAAAACAATATCCATAAAATGAATGAGCATACATTATTGCATGGTGTTACATACTTGAATGGTATTTCTTCTTGAAATCAACTCTCTTTTCTTGGGAGGTTCTTGAGTTATCTTGATTATCTTCTTTCTTGTTGGTTTATCATCCTCATTATTCTCCTTAAATCCTAAATCACATTTATCATTGAAATCTATTTTCTTTCCTAAAATATCATCTGGATCATTTGTGATTTTCTCAAACTTGTGATAGGCCTTCAATTTGGTAGAGTTTTGATCTAATTGAATTTTTAGCAGCTCTAATTTAGATTTAAGTTTTATATGCTATTCTTCCTTGATATTGAAAGATTCCTCTATCAATTTAATTTATGCATAAAATTCTTTGACCATGTATTTATGTTCTTAAGAATCCTTGTCTTGTTTTTCCTCAATAAGACTGATTTTTCCTTCATAATCTTTCACCATTAATTATATTTTTTGATTCTTCTTTCTTTGATGTTTCATATCTTATAGAGCAATAATCAACTCAGCATCAAGATTTACTCCTACACCTTCTTCATATGAGCTATCACATTCATATTGAATTTTACCTTTTGAGTCACTTGCACTAGTCACCTCCACATCCATGAATTTTTTTTCAGATTGAGTCCCTTCATCATCACTTTCAAAGTTGCTAAAGTAATTTGAGTTAGATGATCTTGAACCTTCTTATGTATAGAAAATTTTCTTGTTTTTTAAGCACTTCTTCTTACCTCCTTGCTTATAAAATTTATTCTTTTACTTGTTAGAATTTTATTCATCATGTTCATCTTGATCTTCCTTGTGTTTGTGAGGACATTTTGAAGAAAATGGCCAACTTCCCCAGAAATGAAGAACTTAAATGGTAGCTTTCCCTTGTACTTACCTGATCCTCTTTTCACATTCCTTACAAAAATGGATTCCACCTTATCATCATCCACATCCATATTAGAATCATATTTATTCTTCTTGTCGTGTAATTCCTGTTGTCATGTAAATGTGCAACAAGGAAGTTAAAAATTTCAGAGCATGACAACTATACCCTTGTGTTATTTTTTTCAAGTCTTACCATTCCAAGGCACCCCGGGTCTTCCCAGTCAGTCCAAGTGACCTCTGAATTAATTTTATCTCACCCCCCTAGGTGATTTAGGAAATTTCATTCATTCCCCCTAGGTGATTTTAGGAGTTCATTAAAAGTTGCAAGCTTCAGACAGTTATGGGAAGGGCTATCACTGGATTTCCTAGGAATGGAGCAACCCCATGGAGCAGAGCGGAAAATCCAAAAAATATGTGGAGGAAATTCAAATTCCTTGGGACATCATGGAAAAAATTTAGGAATATTATGGAAGGACTTGGAGAAGTTGGAGCAGTTTGATCAAAATCAGGGTTCACAGGCCTAGGCACTGCACATGCCAAAAACAACTGTTGAGCTTCCGAAGGTGATTCCGGGAGCTCTAGATAGATTTAGGAGAAAAAAAACATAATTTTAAATATAATTCCAAGCCCTACAAGATGATGAAATTATTATTTTCACAATGCTTTGGAACATTGGGTTTGAAAGTAGTTTTTCTAATGCATACGTGGAGTACCAAATAAAAAATCCTATTTTTTAGGGATAAAATGGAGGAATTAAGACATTTTATCTCCAAAATTGAATTCAAAAGGTCATTTATAGTCAGGATCATATAAAATTTCATTAAAAAATTCCATTGGGAGCTCAAGTTATCATCGTTTCAAGTTGTCCTCTTAGAGTGAGTTCGGGAGTTAGTCAAATTTTGGGAGGACACATGTCAGCTCCAAGAGCATGGCGATATTTTATGTCCCTCACGTACCTTAAGGTCAGGGACATAAAGGTTGGGAAAATGCACCCAGCCCCCTTGAATCCCTCTAAACCTATATACGACCTCCAAGATCACCAGTTCAACCCCCAGGTGCTTGCGGGATCTCAAAGCCTCAACCGTCTGATCGCTGCCACATGTCATCACCAAGAGCATCGTGGAATTTTATGTCCCTCACTTCCCTCACATTTTAAGGACATAAAACCTTGAAAAATGCACCTAGCCCCTAAGGAGGACTTCTGGTCACCCATATGACCAGCTTTTGACCCTTCAGTGCTTTAAAGCTGATTTTTTAGCTTTCATTCCTTGCCGTTGGATCTCTGCCACATGTCGTCCCTTGCTCACCATGGAATTTGATGTCACTCACATATCTCATAGGTAAGGGACATCAAACCTTGAAAAATACACTCATCTCCCTTTTCAAATAATTTTTAAAATTTTAAATACTCACATGTTTCCTGCTTCTAACATCTAACTCTTCCGTGCACATGCTCTATAAATCCCTCTGCAACTTCTCACCACCACTAAACCATTGCCAAAGCTAAAAAAATATTCACTATAGAAATTAACTCCTATAATCCATGATAATATGCAGGTCTCAGAAGAAATATTGACTAAACCAAAAAGAAAAAAAGAACGGAGAAAAAGAACAATGGAAATCCCCATTGCCATGAAATCAAATTTTGAAAAAATCTTGCAAAAAGATGGACGGATTGACAAACCATATTTTTCTATTCATTCCTCTATCAAAAAACATCAAAAAATACCTTCAGACCCTCCTCTTGTGCCATTAAAAATTCATAGCGAAGAAATCTTCTTTCCGGCCCAACGGAGAAAGAAGGTGGATTTCCCATAAAATTGACAGTCAGATTAAAACAAGATTTCACTAGAAGCACAAGAAGAAAAAACCCATATCAAAAATGTAAATTTCATTGTGAATGGAGGAGAAAAACATACATATAATTTTTGAGGTCCATTGATGGTTGCCGTGTCCAAAAGCATTGCCAGGTCAATATATTAAAAGTTTAAAATCTCTTAAATTGTTGATCGGGAAAGCACAAAATTTCAAAGAGGTTATATTGAGAAAAAAACCCATATCAGAAAAAAAAATTCTGCATTAATCTGACATCCAAAATCCCACTTTGTAAAAATAGCAGCTCTTCTACATAGAGGACTGCCATTTTGGGAAAATCATTAACAAAATAACTTGCAAAGGAGATAAAGACATTGAAGTTGCACTGCAGTTGAGAACGCATAAGAACTCACATTTTGATCCAATTTTAGCAATTACTAAAAATAGTAAGTGGTCCCACGAGAACCTACCAAAAATAGAAAATCAATCTAGAAGGTGGGGGGAATTCAGGAAGAAAGGGTAATTTGAGCTACTAGAATCATCCAAGGTCCAACTAATTTGTGCACTTGCCAAGAATATTAAGTTGTCCTCGGGGAACTTACTAAAAATAACATGGTTACTCCAAAAGGTGGATTTCCCAAAGAGAGCACACTGGGAGTTGAACATTCAAGTTGACATCACCAATTGGGGCCTAGAAAGGGAAAATTATTGACATTTACTTGAAATAGTTGCCTTTTCCAAACATCGTGGGTATCAAGGAAGATTGAAGTTTAGATTCGTAGGGGTGAGAAATGTATAAGTAAAGTTACTTTCATGGATCTCAACAGTGTCTTTTGACACTCATGTGTGATTTGGAATCCACAGTCGATACTATCATACTACTCAATAGTATGTCTCATTAGTATTGTGTCCAAATCAACTAAGCAGTGTGGCAATTCCACAGGGCATCAGGGAAGGATTTGTTCCAAAGCATTCTATCTCTTTAGAGGAGATCTTCACAAGTGACACTTGTAGTTTCCAAGGTTTCAATTCAATAGTGTTTATAAACACTTAGTTTTTAGTTTCTCTGGGTCATTCGGGGGTGGTCTCTCACCTACAATCAAAGAACTTTCCTGCAATGACCCATCTGCAACATAAAAAAAATCATTCAACATGAAGGATTCAAAGGTATTGGGTTAATATGATCAAGCTTTCAAGGATTCAACAAGAGTATATTCTTGATTGGAATGATTCATCCCTCTTTCTTCCTATCTCTCTCTCTCTCTCTCTCTCTCTCTCCTCTCACCACCCAACTTCCTCTCTTTTCAATATTCTAATTCTGTATTGGGGTTGTACTTTTTCATATGTCTAAATATTTCTAATGTAATAAGTCACCCTTAAGTTATAAAAGGGGACTTAAACGTTTCCTGGGAAGTTAAAATTTTTAAAGTTGTGTGAGGACATATGAAAAGGCATTGATGGGTAGATGACGAGTCATCTCTCATTCTATAAATTGTAAATCCATTCCCATTTCAAGGGGTTGGTGATTGATTTTGTAAACTCAAGAGTGCATTGAGAGAATAAAGGAGATAGCTAAATTCTTCCATTCCCTTCATTCTCAAATTTCCTCCATTTCCCCACTATGTACAACTTTGGTTTGATAAATAAATACAAGAAGGAGTTTCTAGCTTTCTTTGACTAAGGTATTTCATGATACTTTGTGCTCATCGAAATTTATTTGGTCTTATTTCTACTTGTAGAGTTTTTTCGTCTTAATTTAGTGCATGTGACGAAGTTTCTGACTAGTGTGTGTAGGAATATGATTTTCTACCTAAAACATTAGCTCCCCTACCTCATATTCTCACTCCCTTTCCCACTTCCATACTAATTCCTCTCTAGTAAGAGATTGCTAACTTTGTCGCAGGGTCAGTGGAGTGCCCCTGTTGGATCCCTAGCCAAAAGGCCACCAAGAAAATCTACCTTTACTCGCGTATGTATATACAACTACTACATTGGTTAAGTAGAGGGAATTATACTCTGTTGGGCCCCTGGAATATTGACCAAGTATGAAGGTGCGTAGGTATGTAGGATCCTAGTTATAGAATGGCGTGCAAGGAAAAAGTGTGCAAGAGAAAGGTTTAAGGAAGCACATAACATGCGTGACGCATGAAAGGAGGTTTGGGACTTAGCCAATTAGAGTTCCCAGGGAAGAAAACGTGAAAAGCGTGATCAGTTGCGTGCGGATAAGATGCCAACCTAGCGATAGGTTGGCCCAGGAAAGAGCATGCCCCAGACGGAATCTTCTGGAAGATCATCATGAGATAAAGTGGAAAGCTCAGGCTTGGAGGAGCATGCTCACATGAAGGACCAAAATCTACACTTGGCATCCAATCTGAGGGCGCTAGAAGGTGAGTTGGAAGCCCGGGAAAGCTATAAATATAAGTGCCTGCGGAGTAGAGGATATACCAATATACACATATACATCTTCATAGAGATACATGGAGACATATAGACATATGGGGAGATATACATAGGTAATAACGGGTTAGAAAGTGATCATAGCTCTGCAAAATTGTTGCAAGTCAATATTTTGGGTTTGGGGAAGAATGTACTAAGCATGGAAGTTGCTATTTTCTTTTTTTAGCTTAGTTACATACGTCCAGTGATACACACGACTGTGGTCTACTCTCTGTGACACTCTTTAATGAACCAATGAATATAATGAGGTTACCTATTATAAATAGACATGGATATCTATGGGTTTAATGCATATTTCTCTCATATGAGTTCTTTTTCCTTTCATGCTAAGAATGAATGTTTGTATATTTCTTTATGTTATAATATATGTTTTGAATTATGTTCAAATCCTTCGGTCTGAGTGACGACAAGGATCTGGAGGCTGTTATGAGCCCTATGGTTCTTGTTTGTCTTAACTTCCTAAATAATCTTATAGTAATCATAGATGATGCTTCCCTCTAAACTCACATAAAAGAGAGACTCGGTACCCGCACATGCCTTGGGTGAGAGCTCAGCTTCTGCTAGGTGATAGGCCAACGCGCATGGGGTTCCTTACTTTTGTGATAGGAGTAAAAATGACTACATCTTGGTTCCGTTGTCGGGACCTATTTTCAAATTTGTAGTGGGATATAGCATACATCATGATCTGTGTAATGAGTAATGACAGAGCGGTTGACATTGTAGAACATTGAATCGTGGTTCAAGAGCACGGAGGATGAATTTTCTCAGAGATACAACACTAGACCTAAGTTTAATACACGTAGATGGGTAGAAGAGAACATCTACCATGATCTATATGAGACCTTCTTCTGTTGCTTCCTAGTAGAGTTATATGAATGGCTTTCAGCCTATACATCTAGATCAAGTTGGTGTTATGGATTACATGTATGGGCCGAAGAAGACTACCAAAGGTTGCAGGATATAGATCTGACATGAACCCAGGCTATCGATCATTGGTGGAGAGGAGTACTAGCTAGCTACGTTCTAGAGTACGTAATCTCTATGTATTATTGTCTAGAGGTTGTTGTGTTTTAATTTCTATGAGAACCTAGAGGAATGTTTCTACGTGTTATTCCTCTAGCTATGAAGATATTGATGGTTACCATGAGTTTAGAGGTGATCCCAATGGCCAGATAAACCGTTCTGAGCGTTAGGTAAGGGAACTTGGGTGGAGGAAGATAACAAATATCACAATAGAGAAGGAGAGGGAAGAAAGATGGATCAATTATTACGAAGCGTGTGAAAGGGAGATTGCTATACGACACAAGGCTGCTAGTGTGATGGATCTATGAAGACAGATGTTGTGGGAAGGAGTTGAGGTTCATGCAGAGGACGTGGAACCTAAGCATTCTGTGCTAACCCATCTTAGAAAGAATGTAAGGGATACCCCTTTGAATTCTGGTGAGAGTTCATCGCACGGAGAGAGGAGATTTGTTGGCACATATCTGAACCCACCCAGTGACCGAGCCCTAGCGCTTGGTTTTCCTGATCTAGGAAGAAGTGTTATTGACCCAGTTGATATAAGTGGAAGAGACAGATCCGCACCTAGGAGATATATATTTTTGGTTCCTTCTTCTATGGCTACACATATTCCAGTATTTGGAGGAGTCTTTGGAAAAGGGGAAAGTTTACAATCTTTTGGTTTCACATCAGAGAGTGGCACGGGACAAATTAGTGGTAGTGGGGTGCTGTCACTAGATCATCAGTGCATAGTTAAGTGGGACCATGGGGGTGCTTAGCACAGCCCCTACAGGCCCTATTGGACCATGTTGTTCTAGTGGATTTGGTGGCTCTAGAGGAATAGGACCTGGTGGACCTAGTGGATCAGGTAAGTGGAGGAAACACAGGAGGGAACCAAGGCTCTGGTTCAAGACAAGGACCCCATCCACCACCTCAAGTTTTCTTTGAAATGTCTCTGCATTTACTATATTACAGGGGCATTGAGGATGCTACGGAACATGTTCACAAGTGTGAACAGCTATGGCACATGAAAGGATATCACAACCCCATAATGAAAGGCTAATCAATTTATAACCACGTTATAAGGGCGCGCGCATAGCTGGTAAAAAAAGTATGATCCTTATCAAATGGTGGTGGATTACATTACCTTAAAGAATTCGTTCCTGGTAAAATTTCCACATTCCTGAGTTTGAGCAAAAAAACATTAGTGCTTTGAAGGAGATACAACAAGGAATGACATAGAGAGCATGCGAGAATATGATGCACACTTTAAAAATCTCTTGTCTAAGTTTTCATATGATATACATCCCTCTTAGCATGCACAATGGTTTTTTGGAGGATTGATCTCCCCTTTTAGAAGGGCCTTGTTTCATAAGACATTTATACAGATCCACGTGAAGCATTGGAGGCTACCTTGCATGCTAAAGCTGTTGGTAGTATTGATACTGGTGTTAGCCTATTCTTGGCAGCTCATATTACTACTATGGCCAAATAGTTGGAAAAATTATTTGTGAACTCAATCCATGAGACTCGTAGTGGTTTATGGTGCATAGATTGTGAGATAGAAGGGCACATTAAGGATAATTTCCCCCAAAGGACGGTATGCGCTATGACGGTAGATTGTGAAATCTGTCATGGGGAACATGATGCAAGTAGGTGTCCCTTGTTGCAACACGTGATCAGGAAGAATGTATTCTGTTATTGCAAAATTTGTACCTCCAAAACCCATGATACTAAGCACTGTAGGCTCATTAATCAGATCCATGAGGCCATTGATCATGGGGTGTACCAGACCAACATTTCCAGTGGTTCTAAAAATGATGATCGTTGTTATGAGGAGCACGCAAATGGAGGCATGCGTGGAAGAGGTTTTCGAGGAGGATTCCATGGTCGAGGTAACCGCAGAGGAGGAAGGAGTGAGTTCCAGTGTGGAACATGTTTCAACTGTGGATGTATAGAACATTACAAGCGTGAGTTCCCAGACCTGTTACAGTGCTCATGGTGTGGAAATAAGCATAAGTATGAGGAGTTCCTAGAACTATTATAGCATATGAATCAGTAGCACCAGAAAGACAAGGGCACTATGATGGTCAGCATCAAGAAGGCAGACATATAGTGCATGCCTCAGGTAACATGGGATGAAGGTTTGGAGTTTGTCTTAGTAATAACGGTAGAAGCCATGTGCGCAAGAGAGGTATCAAGACAAAAGAACTTGGTTTCAAGAGAAGAGTTCATTCAATGAAATTATCCAAACCCCATGCATCAAAAGGAGATATATCAGGACACCATGGATGTTATTCAAAGTGTATAAGGGGAGATCCAGTGTCTAAAGGAGTAATCCAGAAGGAAGGAACAAGGGAGGAGAGTTGAGGTGCAAAAGGATGACCTAGATGAGGTCAATTAGGTGTGTAAAATGCTAAGGCAAGAGAACATCATTCCTTTGCTAGGATCCTAGTTGAGAGAGAAGGTACCATGCACTAGAGAAGAGTACAAGAGAAAGGTTTTACATGTGAACCTTCCCCCTCACAGCCTTGACTATGACAAGGAGATTACATTGAATGCAGTTGTAGATGGATGGATCCTCAACAATATACTCATTGACACTGGCGCGGAGGTTAATGTTCTAACTTTGGATGCATGGAATCAGATGGGGAGACTTGCATTACAAACATATTCGAATGTGTTGTATATGGCAAACAAAACTAAGGAAATTCCCATCGGTGTCTTGAAGGAGGAAGCTATTACTATCCAGGGAGACAAGTTTACTAGGGACTTCAAAGTCTTGGCGCTCGCCGAGGCGGACAATTTCCTAGCACTACTTGGGCTCCCTTAGTGTTACAAGAATAATGCGGACCGTCAGTTCAACAAAGGGTACATATGCTTCAAGAACAAGGAGAAACATGTCATCATACCCTTGGTTGATGGGAAGTCAACACTCTATATTGAACTATCGGGGGAAGAAGTTCTGGACAATATTTATATGCACTCAATTAGAGACCCTGAGATGATATACCCTACTAACGAGGTTATCTAGTTTGAAGATGCTTAGTCAGTGAGTGATACCACCAGTCTGGCATGTGAAAATTGGGAACATGGAACTTACAAATGAATGGGATGACACTTGAGAGGGTCGGTGACCAAGGTGACAAAGGCACACATGGTTAGGTGTCTTGGAGGAAAATAACTACCTGAGTATTCATGAGGAACCTTCCCTGAGATCTTTCTATAGGAGGTAGAAGCTCAGTGGAATAATGAGAAGGAACATAGGGAGATGTTAAGTTATGTCTTGCTTGGCACAACAGCTTGGTGGTGGGAAACACATCAGGAGAGCCTTTTAGAATGGAGCGAGGTAAGAATTGCTCTCTGTTATATTTTCTAGAAGTAATGTACCGACCATCATCAAGGACTACCATGGGAAGGAGCCCGCATCTTTCCATATCTAGGAGTGTGAACGGGTCTAGAGAGAAGGCACAAAATATTTTCTACCATCCCTCTGGGTGCACAAGTTGTATTATACACTACAGGGTTGTGCGCATGCATGGTACATTCATTCAAAGACATGCCGCCAGACAAGGAATTGGCAAGAGCTCGCGGTTGACCTTATTCAAGCCTTTGAGTATCGAAGTACAAATCCATCGATTGATAAGGCCTTGTAGGGTATCAAACACCTTAACATGGGGGATATTCCCAAGATGGAGGATAGGCTGTTGGAATTATTAGGTGAACTAGGTGTAGTGGCATGCTTTGAAGAAGTTGAGGAAACAAAAGACTTATAGCTTGAGCGTGCGTGTTTGGAAAAAGAGAAGGGAAAGTTGGTATATGTGATTGATGGAGAGGAATCAGAAAGATTATATGTTAGCCATTTTGTAGGGATGTGTAAGGTAGTGGATAGTGTAGATGCTCACGCATGTGCCTACCATGAGCCTTTAAAGATGAAGAAAGTTAACATTGGTTCAGAAGAAGAACCTAAGGAAGCTATTATTGGAGATTACTGGACAAAGAAGGAAGTATCAAAGATCATTGATATGTTGCATGAATTTGAGGATTTATTCCCACATGGATACCATGAGCTCAAAGGTGTTCTCCATTCCATGGGGGAGATGAAGATACAACTGAAGGATGGTGCACGCTCGATTAGAAAAATGCCCTACCGGATGAATCCCAATTTACGCGTAAAGGTTAAGGAGGAGATAGACAAAATGATAGCTTCTGGGATCATTGAGGAAGTGGAAGAATTTGAGTGGATAAGCCTAATGGTAATCAACATAAAAAAGATGGGAAAATTAGGATTTGTGTGGATTATAGGGAATTGAATATAGTTTTCATCATTGATCCATTTCCAACCCCCTTCACTGAAGAAATTTTGGAAGGAGTTGCTGGGTGCAAAATCTACTCCTTTACGGATGGATTTTGAGTGTACCACCAAGTCCGGATTGCAAAGGAAGACTAAGATAAGACAACTTTCACCACCGAGTGGGGAAGTTTTGCATATATGGTCATGCCCTTTAGGTTGAAGAATGTGTCTGCTGTCTTTTCGTGCATAGTGGTGTAAGCATTCCAGGACTTCATCCATAAGTTTCTTCAGGTCCATTTAGATGACTAGACAGTATATGGTCTGGTTAAAGACCATTGTGACAACTTGAGGTTAATGTTTGAGAGGTGTAGGTAGTTGAGGATATCCCTCAACATTAAGAAATGTGTGTTTACTACCCCCTTTGGGACTTTATTGGGGCATATCATACGTAAGGAGGGCTTGCTGGTAGATCTCACTAAAGTTGTAGTTATTGTGGGGTTAAGGGAGCCTACTACTTAGAGTCCAGTGCACAGATTCCTTGGGCATGCGGGCTATTATAGAAAATTCATTAAGGGATATGCCAAGATCACCGCACCATTAGAGGAACTTCTTAGACATAAAAGTGCCTTCCATTGGGGAGAGGCGCAACAAAGGCCATTTGATACATTAAAAGATATGCTTATTACCATGCCTATTTTATAGTTTCCCTCTTAGGACAAGCCCTTTCATGTTCATGTAGATGCCTCAGGGACCGCCATTGGAGCAGTGCTTACACAGCTAGGTGAAGGGATTATTGATCATCCTCTTTGTTTTGCAAGCAGGAAGTTGACACCAGTAGAGAAAAATTATACCACAACCGAGCATGAGGCATTGTCAATGATCTATGCGCTCTTCAGTTTCAACAATATCTGTTGGCAACACCCTTTGTGTTTTACGCCGACCACATGGCATTAAAATATTTAGTAAAAAATCCTATTCTACAAGGGCACATCCGTTGATGGGTGTTCTTGTTTCAAGAATTTGAATTCACCATTGTAGTAAAACCTGGGAAAATCATCTGTGGGCTTGATCATCTGTCAATAATTGATTCAAGGGAGGATGCGCAGAGTATTGAGGAAGCAATGCCAGACGTGTAACTATTTAGGTTACGGCGCGTGCCCTCAGATTTAGAGGAGATTGCAGTATTCTTAAAGGAAGGTGAGGCGTCGGATGGAATGAAGGCATTGGAAAAAAAAGTAGTTGGCCATATGCACCGCACCCTACATGTTAATCAGTGGAGACTTATACAAGTTGGGACATGATGAATTTTTACATAGGTGTGTATTAGAGCATGAGCACCTGGCCATCATGGAAGAAGCACACAGAGGAAGTGTGGGTGGGCATTATGTAGGTGATGCCACCCAGCGCAAGATTTTAATGGCAGGTTTATGGTGGGAAACCTTATACAAAGATTACAGAGATGATTATAAAGCATGTGACCATAGTCAGTGCATTGGAAAACCAGGAAGGAGAGATGAAATGCCTTTGCACCCTATCCCTAGCGTGAAGCCTTTTGAAAAATGGATGATAGATTTTGTGGGACCTATTACACCAACAACACGTGGGACTGGATCACATTATGTCATCACTTGCACAGATTATCTCATAAGGTGGGAAAAGGCAGCCCCAACTAAATATTGCACGGCAACAATAATAACAAGGTTCTTATGGGATAACATTATCACGAGGTATGGATGCCCGTTGAGTTTTACCAGTGATAGGGGTACACATTTTTTGAATGAGACCATGAGGATCCTATTATCAGAGTTCATGGTGGCTCATCACAAGACTACACCCTAAGCAAATGGAACTACGAAAGCATTCAAAAAGATACTGAGTCATACCTTGACCAAAATTTGTGATGTTAAAAGACAAGATTGGGATGACAAGGTATCAATAGTATTATGGGCTTACAGGACAATGTATAAAAGACTAAACAAAGCCACACCTTTTCAATTGGTGTTTGGTATGGAAGTTGTTTTGCTAATTGAATTTATGTTTCCTTCTCTACAAATAACACGCACAGGAGGGTTAGCTGATGAACAAGCACTGGAAGAAATAATTGAGGAGCTAATGAAACTGGATGAGAGACAATCAAATTTCCTGATGGAGAAAAATATCAGAAAAGGCAAAGCAAAAGGCTTGGCATGATCGCCATATTAGAAATAAGAAGTTTGAGGCTAGGAATATGGTGTTACTATATGATTCCAAGTTTCTGCACCATCCTGTAAAGTTGAAAGTCCATTGGTTGGGTCCTTACACAATCTCGTACATCCTCGATTCAGGTGCATGCCAGTTACAAGTGCTGGATGAGATGAAGCTACCTAGAAACTTCAATGGGAGTAGGCTGAAGCCCTACTATAAATAAGTCTTCTTGGTGTTTGTAAATAAGGTAGTTTTTCCAGTTAGTTTAGAAATTTCCTTTATGCATTTTTTCCCTTTTTTGTGTTTCCCTTTCACGTTGTTGTTTTGTTTTGTGCCTTGGGCGACAGTAACCTTATTACTATTTTTGGAGAATTTGTTAGTGCACAGAGGACCATGCATTGCTTTAAGTATGGGGTGGAGAAAGGTGAAGAAGCACGTGATCAAAGTACCAAGAAAGTTGTTTTGAAAAGCCTTGCTGAATGGCCGGGTTGAAAGAGGTATATAAAGAGAAGATAAAAGAACGGTTGGTGCCAGAGTAAAGCTACTTGTAGATCCCACATACCGAGAAGGAGAAATTGCATTTAAAAACAACACAAGTTAGGTGAGAGTAAGGATCAGGATAGAAGAAGTGCCTTCGGTGTGGGTTACGTGTGTGCAAGAGTCTCCTGTCAGGTTGGATTGGTTGCACGCTAGAAGGTTGGAAGAATTTTCATGCAAGGTTAGGCACGCAAGTGAAGGCGCTGAAGACGGGATTTTCTTGGAAAATTTACATTAAATGAGCAAGGTACGGTGGTAAGTGAAGTAGCATTTAATGATCAAAAAAGGAAAAAACTATAAATAAAGGGTTGAGGCACTTTAATTTTCACTTTGCAAATAGAGAGAAGTGATTGTGCATTTGTGGCAAACTAGGGATTCCAAAATTTGATCATGTGAAGAAGAATCTGCAAGGGTGAGGTGTGAGAAGCTAAGTTTGAATCTGCAAACTAGAAGGGATTTCATGGGCATTAGAAGGATTGTGAGGAGGCTCCATTTCGTGGAATTATTATCCCAAGTTAGGGTTTTGTGAAGCTAGGGCACGGGAAAATCAATCTTGAAAAGTAGAGTGACAAGGAGTAAGTGAAGGGGTAAGAGGACATAGATAATGGCACCAAAGAAAGGAAAGGGCAAGGCCAAGGCCAAGAAGTAAGAGCCCGAGACAAGTACAAATGAAGAGTGGTATGCAGAGATGTAGTATCCCAATGAGGTAATGATGGGTAAGGAATGGGAGTCTCGCCTAAGGAACGTGCCTATGAGCGATTACAACCATCAAATGAGCACAATCGAGAAGGAGATTACACTAGAGTTAGTGCACCCCACAAATAAATGGACACCAGAAGGGTTGCCCATTTACAATGATGATGTAAAGGTCAAGATGGAGAAGGTGGGATTGATACAACTCTATGAGTTGCCCTATTTTGGAAATCCAGAGCACCTATATCAATGGTTGATGTCGTGAGTACATGAGGATTACTTCCATTTTGTACGGCAAAAGATGCGCATTACTCCTCAACTCATCTCACATTTCATGGCCCTCAAATGCCAAGGAGTTAGCCTAGATGATGACCTGAGTGACAAGGAGGAAATTTAGGAAACCATTACTGAATATGCTTGTAAGAAAGGGTCGAGATACTACGACATCTCAGACATCAAGAACCCAGTGATGAAGATGGCTGCACATCTAGTAACAAAGCTAAATGGCCAGGAGAGATGGACTTAGGTCAATAATCCTTGGTTACATGTCTACAGGAAAATTACAGAGGGAACCATCTATAACCTACTTATATACATCGTGGAGGAAATTTTTAGTTACACGAAGGAGGGGGACAAAATCCTCTTTGGCAACATCTTGTTAACTATAGTGTTTTTGGAGATTGGAGTACCAGATGCGTCAAACAAGTTTGTATAGGAATACCCTGTCAAGGACCCTTCACCCACGAAGAGGTTTGAAAATTATGCGTGTGACACAATGTCAACACCCCACAAGGCATGCCTAGATAAGTGGTACACGTTCCTGGGGA
Organism: Taxus chinensis; assembly: GCA_019776745.2. Classification (NCBI taxonomy): domain Eukaryota; kingdom Viridiplantae; phylum Streptophyta; class Pinopsida; order Cupressales; family Taxaceae; genus Taxus; species Taxus chinensis. The sequence continues at coordinate 27,770,196 of CM034151.1, forward strand.
AATAATTCGAGGTAGAATGGAGGATTCCCGAGCAACTTTTGGCAATCACTAAAGGAGAAGCTGAATTTATGGTGTACTAACACTTATTCCTAGGTAGGTTCAGACTAGTAGATGAGTCTAGGAGCCCATGGTGTAAGCTTCCCTTCGCATTCACAGCTCAATACTTCCAAGCGGGAGTAAATTGATTTGTGGAGTCTAAAAAGTTGAGGCTGGAGCTGGGTAATCTAGACCGGGAGCACAGAGAAATGCGTAAGAAGTTGAACTACCCTGGAGGTAAGCACACATACATAGAGAGATATGCATCGCATGAGATACAAATGACAAGGCCATTAATGCTACCCATTGTAAGAGGATCTACGGTGCACATGTACCTCCAAATAAGGCCCAAGTTTGGGAAGGGTACGTACCTAGAGAATGAGGTCTCCATACCTGAAGATCCCATGGGTAGGAAGGGGCCCACACCCAAGAAGAGGGGAAGAGAAGGAGAAGCACCAAGTATGTAGATGGCTTAGATAGTGAGCATGCCATCAATAAGCACCAAGCCCATTACTTACGTGCACAAAAAGAAGTCCTTGACAAAAGAGAAGACACCAGAGGAAGAGGAACCAGAGTAACCCCTCACCAAGAAAAATTAGAGGATAGAAGAAGAAGCTGACTTGGAGGAGACTGACAGCTTGGAGAAACACCTAGGCGAAAGAGAGGATGAGAGTGGAGAAGGTGACAGTGGGGAGGACAAACCTAAAAAGGACCAGAAGCCACATGTCCTGGAAGTATACGATTCCAGAGAAGAGAGTGGAGAGGAGAAACTGGAATTCATTTTCATGCGGAAAAAGAGTACATAGGGTGAGGAAGGTACCTAAGACATGGGAAAGACTGAGGATAGTGTGGAAAAGTAGGAACCCATAAGCTTCACAAAGGATCAGATCATCGAGGTGGTAGAGAGAGAGGCAAAGAAAATACTTGAGGCCTTGGTTGATCAAGAATTGGAGCGCAGTGCTGATATAGTACTGGAGGAGGGAAAAGAGGAAGATAGTGGGAGGAAGTAGGCCAATATGGGAGAAGGTCCTAGCCTAACTATAAGTTATCCAAAAGGAGCACGCTCGGGGAGAAGGGCTCTTGATGCAGAGTAAAGTCCAGTAATGAGCTACGTTGATGACTCAAGGAAGGTGTTGCACGAACGGTTCCAGAGCACTATACCCACTAAAAGGCTTCTAGCCATGGGGTCGTTTGAAAAGGAGGGCACATACCCTAAGACCAAGAAGATGCTTTCTTGGGCATTCGAATCCCACATTAATGAGCCAAACTTTGAATTCTACCAGAAAGCACTCATCACGTTGCCAAAATCTAAGGGAGACAACCCCTTAGTGAATACTCAGGAGCTCTCAGACGAGCAAGTATGCAATGCTCTTAATAAGGTCGTAGTTGAGACAGAGGTAAGGCTATTTGTGTGAAATGTCAGTAGAAGGGCTCTAGAGGGGAAGTTGGCCAAGAAAGAAGAGGAGCTGGCTGAGATGACCAGAAAATTGAAGCAAGAGGAGTTGATCAGCGCGCAGCTGTGGCGCGAGCTCAAAGATGAGAAGACAAAGGTGCAATAATTCTACAAGAAGGAGGATTCGATCAAGAGCACCATCATATTGAAGCACCCAGACCTAGCACCAATCCCTCAAAGGTACGCATCAACTTTGGAATGCTTAGAAGACCTAACTCATGTCCTCACCATGGAGAGATGACCATTGGCCCTAGAGTCTGCAGAGGAAGTAGCAACGCACTTGAAGGAAGAAGACAAGCTGAAGGTGGTAGCACTCATTTCTAAGTATAGCAAGGTGCTCGCAGATGTAAAGATTTCTTCCCAATTTGCTGAGGCCACATATGACAAGTGTGTAGATAGGGATAAGGTAGCAAGCACCTTGGTCACTACCCATGAAGCAGAGCTAAAATAATTCCAAGAGAAGAATAAAGGAAATAGGGTGGAGAGGGATAAAGTCCTAATAGATGTAGAAAGAAAATCCGAGGAGATTGAGGCACTAAGGGGCTCAATTAAAACACAATTGAAGGAGCTATACCCTCATATCACCAAAAGGATGGACATACTTGAAGACCTGTGCAAGGAGATGGAAAATATTGTTGACACTTTGGGTGCCCAGGGGATTGGCCTAACTTTTGATGAGGTAAACATCCTAGACGGTGACCTCTACTAGAAGGTGAAGGGTGAGGTCGATGCATGGAACAAATTAGAGGCTGACTTACAGAGGGATTTTCCTAGCCTACTAAGCTAATTCCCCCCATTCTTTCATTCCCTTATTCTTTTACAAAATGTAAGGCTATCACTAAAATTCTTTAAGGCAGCATGCATCTTAGTTAAGTAGAGTGTTTCCAAGGATGGAGAATAGGCGTAGTGTGGGGTGATGTTGGGCCCTTGGAATATTGACCAAGTATGAAGGCGCGTAGGTGTGCAGAATCCCAATTATAGAATGGCATGCAAGGTAAAAGTGCATAGGAGAAAGGTTTAAGGAAGCACATAGCGCGTGTGACACACAAAAGGAGGTTTGGGACTTAGCCAATTTGAGCACCCAGGGCAGAACACGTGAAAAGTGTGATCGGTTGTGCATGGATAAGATGCCAGCCTAGCGATAGGATGGCCTAGGAAAGAGCATGCCCTGGATGGAATCTTCTAGAAGATCATCATGAGATAAAGTGGAAAGCTCAGGCATGGAGGAGCATGCTCACATGAAGGACCACAATCAACACTTGGTATCCGATCTGAGGGCACTGGAAGACAAGTTGGCAGCCCGGGAAAGCTATATATACAAGTGCCTGTGGAGTAGAGGATATACTGATATACACATACACATCTTCATAGAGATACATGGAGACATATAGACATATGAGGAGATATACATAAGGAATAGTGAGTTAGAAAGTGAGTGGAGCTCTACAAAATTGTTGTGAGTGGATATTTTGGGTTCAGGGAAGAATGTACTAAGCATGGAAGTTGTTATTTTATTTTTTTTAGCTTAGTTACATACGTCCAGTGATACGCATGACTACGGTCTGATCTCTGTGACACTTTGTAATGAACCAATGAATATAATGAGGTTACCTGTTATAAATAGACATGGATATCAATGGGTTTAATGCATATTTCTCTCATATGAGTTCTCTGTCCTTTCATGCTAAGAATTGATGTTTGTATATTTCTTTCTGTTATAATATATGTTCTGGATTATGTTAAAAGCCTTCGGTCTGAGTGACTACAAGGATCTAGAGGCCGGTCTGAGCCCTATGGTTCTTGTTTGTCTTAACTTCCTAAATAATCTTATAGTAATCATAGATGATGCTTCCCACTAAACTCACATAAAAGAGAGACTTGGTACCCGTGCATGCCTCAGGTGAGCGTGCAACTTCTACTGAGTGATAGGCTGACATGCATGGGGTTTCTTCCTTTTGTGATAGGATTAAAAATGACTACAGACTCCTAGAGCGTTGACAAGGAACCCAAAAAAATTTCCTCGAAAATTTTTCTTGCCAATAGTTTTTGGCACCCACCGTGGGGTAGATTTAGCAGCATCTGCGCCCTAAATATGACTACAATGTCCAAAAATTAAAAAAAAAATCAAATATTGAAAAAATAAAAAAAAGTTCATGGAAATCCATTTTTGAAAGATACATTGTCAATTTCTGAACATCACCCTTCATATTCTATAGTGTCCTTTCATTTTCCCACTGCAAAAGTTTCCAAAATATGGCTAAAGGAAGATACACCAGATTGAGAAGGTCAAGAGGTGTTGTTGATACCAATTTTGAGGCTTTAAAAAAATAGCAAGAATATATTAAACATAATCCAAACTTCTTCTCTCAAGCCTCCTCTCCATCCGGGTCTTCAAACAATTCACCTAGAAATCCTATTCAAACTCCTGTAGATACCCCACCTTTAAATTCTCCCATTTTTCAACCACCGTTGAGCATCGAGTTCCCGAAAGAAGAATAATTTGTAGAAGCAAGAGCTGAAGTAGGAGCAGAAATGACAATGGAAGATGAAGTAGAAAGACCTCAACCCACTGTCCCATGGGGAAGAAATACATGCCTACTTGTTCTTGAAACCCCCTCTTCATGATCTACCAACAGGTTCCCGTAAGAAATTTCCAAAATTCAAAGGTGATGACATGTAGATTCCTGAAGAAAACATTGTTTCTTTCATGACATCATGCAGAATCCTTAGTGTTGAACATGGATGTTACCGTGAGATTGTTCATGGAGTCCCTTCAAGAAAAAGTAGCATAATGGTTCTACCTCCTGACTGCCTGGACCATCACTAGTTGGAACGACATCAAGACATCATTTGAGAAAAGATTTAAATCAACTGAAGACTATTAGGACCTCTTGGTGTAATTGGCTCAAATGAAGAAAGGAGAAAATGAAACTATGAGATAATTCATGGATTATTTTGAACAGTTACTTCACAGGATACCAGAAGAAGATTCTCTGTTTGAAAACAATATCAAGAGATTATTCATCAATGCTCAATCATCGGAGGTAGGATTTTTCCTATGATTCAACCAAGGAATATTGGAGAAGCGCAACAGATGGCCATCAAAGTTGATGATGATATCATTCTATCAGAGAAGATAAAGAATCCATCAAAGGGTAAAGCTCAACTTCCTAGAAATGAAATAATCAACCTTTTATTACAGAAAATGGAAATTGAAATGGCATCGTTAAGGAGGGAAATATTTGAATGAGTTTATTCTCAAAGAAGAAACAAAAATCAGATTACAGGAGCACCCCAAAGGCTTGCCTTGGAGGCCCCATCTATCAATGCAAGTAGTAGGAATAAGGAAAATGAAGAAGAGCTGAAACAAGAAAGTGAAGGTGCTGATTTTATAGAAGTTGATGAACTTGTAAATGATACACAAATCATATTTTGTGAGTATTATGGAGGTGATGAAGAAGATGCACCTAGTTTCTCATGTGTGGTATTCACTCATTATCAGTATGAGAAGGGAGTTTCTTCCTCCATCGCTACTAAAAATAAGAAGATTGAAGATCCTCTTGTGATGAATCCATAAAAAAAATCAGTCAAGGATATCCACTCCCACCCTCCATGGAGTCTACATTGATGAAGCTTGATCCTATAGCAAGCAAGAAGGCTCCCGTAATTCCAAGTAAGTATTTATGCCTCTTCTAATTCTAAATCTAAATATGCTCCTATAAAAACTAGTGTTTCAAAAGTTCCTAGTGTGCCATTCAAAATACCCTCCACTCCCCAAGCATTAAATCCTGCTTCCAAACCTAGCCCAACTCCAAAATCATTCCCTTGTCCAAATATCCTCCTTTTGATTTTATAGAATATGTGAACAAAACCAAAGTAAAAATTACCGAAATTGAATATTTGTGGACTCATCCTGAACAATTTGAGAAGTTCGTCTGATATATCAAGGATGGAAGTTTGTCACCCAATGTGATAACCCCTAGTTATAAAGGAATACTACCTAACCCACCTACACATCCCTTTCATAACATGCTTTCTTTGAGTGCATCGAAGACTAACAAGGTTGATCCTTTCTACATCTACCTTCTTGTTGGAGAAGATGTATTGAATACCTGCATAATAGATTCTGGTGCTTCTGACAATGTAATGCCTATAAAGGTTACCAAGGCTCTCAAACTCACCATGACTACACTTGGTGGCTCTTGTTACTCCATGGAGTCAAAAGAGTTCCCACGTGTAGGGAAGGTCAAAGATACACAAGTGGCTCTTGCCAGATTTCAAGACAATAAAGTTTCAATGATGATTTTGGTAACAAACATTCCGACTTCATTTGGAATGTTGCTAAGTAAGGGTTTCTGTCAGCAGTTGGGGGTAAGATCCAGATGAATTGGTCTTCTACAACCATTCCAGTTAAGGGAGACATGGATAAATTTCTTCTAGAGAAGAAGATGAGGTACACAATGCAAAATTCTGGAAGCCCAGAAACCAACATCTTATATCAAGATACCAGGTAGATGAATCACTTTGTGACAACCGAGGAGGAAGAGGATATTCCCATCTTGATAGGGCCAGACATTCCTTCCCTAAGATGCATGGACCTTGAAAAAGCATTGAGGATATTTGAGTTACAAGAGGGCAGCCAAAAATTACTGGATGATGCAAACCATGAAGAAGAGGAAATGGTTCTTGATGATCTTCAAGCAAAAAAATTAGTTTATGTTCTTATCCATGATGAGGAGATACTCTCATTCCCATTCAAAGATGAGGACTCCCTTGATCATGTCACCAATGAGGAGATCAAGCCAGTCTACAATAAGCCCTCAAACATTAGGAAAGAACCATCTGTACAAGAACTGCTAAGAGCCGTGGAAGAAACAAAAGACCCCGAGCTCAGTCTCAAACTCCTAATGCAAGCCATGAATCTTCAAGACAAGCGTGAATCTGATTTGAAATCCTTAACCGGTGTGAAGGTTGGCCATGTTGAAACAAAGCAAGATGAGAAATATAATTCCCCTCATGCACTAATGGTTGATGGATGAAATGATGAAATCGAGGTATTTTATTTCCCATTTTAAGAGGAAGACTCTTTCCATGATGAAGAAATTGAAGAAAGGAGTTTTTTAGGCCTTTGAAGCTGAAGCCCCTCTAGAAAAAGGAGTGATAGAATGTAGTGATTCCCAAGATGATGGAGTAATCCCTTCGGATAGTTACCTTGAGCTGTAAAATAACTTCAAAGGCAATACAAACATGAGCTACAGGAAGTAAAAAAGGAGATCTCTGTGTAAGAACTATTAGATGCAGTAGACGTTGTGGAAGACCCCGAGCTTATTCTTGATCTCTTAATGCATTCCATGGCCATACAACACAAGTATGAGTTTTCCTCTAATCCTCCCATTAGTACTCAAATGCCTCATATTGGAGTAGAGATAAAAAGATGAGTCTATGCTTTCTCATGGAGAAGATGTCAACGAGCATAAACCTGAGAAACAAAGTAACTCAGAATATTCAAGAAATTTGAACAAAAATCAGCTTCAGGGCATCGATGAGATGCTCAATGAAAAATCAGATATGTGGATAAACACGGAAGGAAACTAGCACTATGAAACCAATTTCACATAGAACATGAAGGAAATGGAATCTCTAAGAGAAGGCCTGAGCTTCAAAAAGATCACATGTAGACTCACTCCTACAAAAGTACACATAGACAATCATGAAAGAATCTAGCTTTCATAAACAATTAAGGAAGAGGAGGATAATTTTTAGATCCAGTAAATGGCTTCATACAATAACATCACTAAGGGTTTCCCACTCAAGGGTAACTTTTGAGGAATGAAAAGTGCTTCAGTGAAATTGGGTTTTCCCCCGCCTTTTACCGTAGGTGATTACTAGGTGTGTTTCCCTTCCTGTTGTGTGTCATGTGTTTCCTTTTCGTCATTTGTGTGTGTGTGTGTGTGTGTGTTTCCTTCTTTATTATCTTTATCTCTTATAAATTGTGCATGAATCTGCAGGGCCCAATGGATAAGGCATTGGTCAATGGATCATATCATCTAAAGTTGAGATTCTAGATTCCCCATGTCATGCCTTCGTTGCACTCAGTCCTGTCATGTCCCTAAGCTAGAGCTATTTGTTGTCATGCAAATGTGCAACAAGGAAATTAAAAATTTCTTAGCATGGAGTTCATTAAAAGTTGCAAGCTTCATATAGTTGTGGGAAGGGATATCACAGGATTTCCTTTGAATGAAGCAACCCCATCGAGTGGAGTAGAAAAGACAAAATGGGCATGGAGGTAATTTAAAGGCCTTGGGACATCATGGAAACAATTCAGGAAAATTTTGGAAGGACTTGGAGTAGTTGGGGAAATTTGATCAAAATTAGAGTTCTTAAGCCTAGGTAGTGCATAGGCCAAAAACAACTATTGAGTTTCTGAAAGTGATTCCAGGAGCTCCGGATGGATTTATGAGAAAAAAACATCATAGGAAATATAATTCCAAGCCCTACAAGATGGTGAAATTATTTTTTTCACAACGTTTTGGAACATTGGGTTTGAAGGCAATTTTTATCCCACCATTGAATTTAAAAGGTCATTTCCAATCAGGATCATATATAATTTCATTAACAAGTCCATTGGGAGCTCAAGTTATTGTCATTTCAAGTTGTCGTTTTGGAGCGAGTTTGAGAGTTAGTCAAATTTTGGGAGGACACGTGTCAGCTGCAGGATCCTGGTGAGATTTTTTGTCCCTCACGTCCCTCAAGGTTAGGGATATCAAGGTTGGGAAAATATCCCCAGCCCCCTTGAAGCCCTCTAAACCCATATATGACCTCCAGGATCGCCAATTCAGCCCCCAGGTGTTTGCGGGAGCTCAAAGCCTCAACCGTCTGATTGCTGCCACGTGTTATCACTAAGAGCACAATGGAATTTTATGTCTCTCATGTCCCTAACATGTTAGGGACATCAAACCTTGAAAAAATCACCCAGCCCTAAGGAGGACTTCTGGTCACCCATATGACTAGCTTCTGACCCTTCAGTGCTTTAAAGCTGATTTTTTAGCTTTCATTCCTGCTCGTTGGATATCCACCATGTGTCATCACCTTTCTCAACATGGAATTTGATGTCCCTCATGTCCATAAAAGGTCAGGGACATCAAAACTTGAAAAATGTGCCCATCTCCCTTCTCAACTGCATTTTAAATTTTTAAATAATCACCTACTTCCCGCTTCTAACATCTAACTCCTCCATGAACATACTTTGTAACTCCCTATGTAACTTCTCACCACCAATCTATCATTGAAAAAGCTCAAACCAATATTCTACTATAGAAAGGAACTCCTCTATTCCATGATAATATGTAGGTCTTAGAAGAAAGATTGACTAAACCAAGAAGAAAAAAATCGAAGAACAAAGAGGAGGAACAGTGGAAATCCCCATTGCCGTGAAATCAAATTTTGAAGAAATTTTGCAAACGGATGCACGGATTGATGAACCATGTTTTTGGTTCCTTCCTCTATGAAAAAACATCAAAAAAATTCCTTCAGACCCTCCTCTCACATCATTAAACATTCAAAGAAAAGAAATCTTCTTTTCAGCCTAATGGAGAAAGAAGTTGGATTTCCCATCAAACCGGTAATCAGATTGAAAAGAGATTTCACTGGAAGCACAAGAAGAAAAAACCCATATCAAAAATTTAAATTTCATCGCTGAATGGAGGAGGAAAAATAGACCTACAATTTTTAGAGGTCCGTTAATGGCTTGCCGTGTCTAGAGGCACTACCAGGTCAAAAGATTAAAAGTTTAAAATATCCTAAACTGTTGATTGGGTAAGCACAAAATTTTAGAGAGGTGATATTGAGAAAAAAACCATATCAGAAAACTTTGTTCCACGTTAATCTGACCTCCATAATCCCATTTTCTAAAAATACTAGGTCTTCTACATAAAGGATTGCTATTTTGGGAAAATCATTAACAAAAGAACAAACAAAGGAGAGGGAGACATTGACGTTGCACTACAGTTGATAATTCATTAGAACTCACATTTTGATCCAATTTTGGAACTTACTAAAAATATTAAGTGGTCCCATGAGCACCTGTTAAAAATAGAAAATCAATCTAGAAGGCGGGGGGAATACATGAAGAAAGGGTAATTCAAGCTACCATAATCATCCAAGGTCTAGCTAATTTGTGCACTTGCCAAAAATAGTAATTTTTCCCAAGGGCACTTACTAAAAATAACATGATTACTCCAAAAGGTGTATTTCCCAGAGAGAACACACTTGGAGTTGAACATTCAAGTTGACATCACTAATTAGGGCCTAGAAAGGGAAAATTGTCGACACTTGCTAGAAATAGTTGCCTTTTCCAAACATAGTGGGTGTCAAGGAAGATTGAAGTTCAGATTTATAGGGGCAAGAAATGTACAAGTAAATTTATTTTTATGGATCTCAACAATGTCTTTCAACACTCATGTGTGAGGTGGAATCCACAGTCAACACCGTCATACTACTCAATAGTATGTCTCATCAGGATCATGTCCAAATCAACTAAGAAGTGTGGCAATGTCCCATGGCATCAGGAAAGGATTTTTTCCAAATCATTTGGTCTCTTCAGAGGAGATCTTCGTAAGTGAAACTTGTGGTTGCCAAGGATTCTCTCACCTGCAACCAAAGAAATTTCCCGCAGCGACCCATCTGTAGTATAAAAACATTATTCACCATGAAGGATTCAAAGGTATCAGGGTTAATCTGATCAATTTTTCCAAGAGTTGACAGGAGTAGATTCTTCATCGGCATTACTCATCCCTCTTTCTTCCTCTCTCTCTCTCTCCCCCTCTCTCTCCTTCTCTCTCTCTTTCTCTCCTTTCACTCCCCAAATTAAGTCACCCTCTCTAGGAAGTTGAAATTTTTTAAGTTGTGTGAGGACATATGAAAAGGCATTGGGGGGTAAATGATGAGTCACCTCTCATTTTATAAATTGTAAATCCATTCTACGTTGGGGTTTTACTTTTCATATTTATAAATATTTCTAATGTAATTTTCATATTTACCTCATATTCTCACTCCCTTTCCCACTTCTAGTTGAATTCATCTCTAGTGAGATATTTCTAGCTTTGGTGTAGGGTCAATGGAGTGCCCCTGTTGGATCCCCGACCACAAGGTCACCAGGAAAATCCCCCTTTACTTGTGCATGCATATACAGAAGTTGCACCGGTTAAGTAGAGGCACTTAGACTCCCACAGAGTTAGCAAGGAACCCACAAATTTTTCCCCAAAAAAATTTCTCACCAAAAATTCCTTATTAGACTTAAAGGATGCTTTTTTCTATTAGAGATCACAAACACTAAGAGGGGGGGGTGAATCAGTGTAAAATATTTTTTTTGCTTAATGCCAATTTTAAACCCTTTAATAATGTGCATATTTAAATTATGAGCATTCTATCAATCAAATGTCTTGCATAATAACACAAAACACATAATTTATTGTTTGAAACCCTTTCAGGAGAAAACCCACAAAAACAATTGCTATATATTATACAAAGAAAGGACTCATAAGAATATAACACATCTTACAAGATTTGTTTAGTGAGACACTGATCCCACAAGAAGCACCAAGCCATAGCTACACCTCTACTAATATTACACACAACAAAGCACTCAAGTGAATATTACGCATCACAAGTGATTTATTTTTTAGGAACCCACCTACAAGGAAGCTATAACTCCCTGAATGTGTTAAGCTACAACATAGAATTGGTTTATATACATTTCGATCATGTAGTTACAACAATTACTAATACAATGAATTATGATAACTTTCTTGGCTCGGTTTGTGTTTTTATTTTCACTCTCTTCTTCTCATCTAATTTGAACCTACTTGCTCAATCAATATTCCACTCTTGATGCTTCTTTCATTTGATAAATCAATGTATCATTGATCTTCTCTCCTCTTTCCTCTCTCTTTTCATCTACAGCTCTTGTCCATCTAGATTATAGTGTATTCATATGTTTTCACTCTTCTTTATCTCAATATATTCCTTCTCTTCCTTGAGCCATGTCTCGAAATAGTTCCAAGTTTAAACTATATTCACAATAGACCCATTCCTTCACTTCAAGTTGTGTTTCATGTACCTTCTTTCTTGGTTTCTTGAAAATCTGACCCATTAAAAGAATATAACTGGTACCAAGATTTGTTCCTTCTAAGTTCGGTTTGATTACATAGTTTTCAAATGTACCACCAGAAGCTATTTATTAGCCATTTTTCCAAAAATAGATTTTCCATATTTTTAGAATTTGCAATGTGACAAAGATGAGTGAGCCAGTTCCTTATTCAAATTTCATTTCACCTTAAAACTCAGGATCACATAGAAAATTTCAACTGCATTGTCATAAGGTCAATGAGCATTTAATGATAGCATATGAAATAATGGAATTCTTCATTCTTTGTGGAGTTCAAGTGGTGAACTTGGCCACAATTACCTGAAAATCAAATCACCATCGATTTTGGAAAATCAACTCTCTCTTGTTCAAGTTTGAATTAATTTGATTTCCTTCAACCCTTATTCAGTCCAATTCTATCATTTCACATATTTTTTTAACTCCTCTAGATTTCTTCTTTGTATCGTGGCACTTTTATTTACTCGGCGACATTTCCCCTTACTTGGCATATTTTTAGTTATCCGCGGTTCTTCTATTATTCTCACGGTATTCAAAATGTCTCATGGCTATCCTCGTCTTTTTCCTTTCTGCAACTTTATTCCACATCTACAATTCTATCTCTTATTCTTAGGTATTTTACAGCCTTTCATGGTTATTTTTTCTCTTGGGTGGATTTTCTAGTTCATCGTAGATTTTCCCTTCATCCACAGTTTTTCCTTTACCTTCCTAGACTTATCTTCAAATTTACAGACTTACGGTTTTCACTTTGTAGTTTTTCCTTTGGTTCCATTTCACTTAACGACTTCACTCCTTTATGTGTGGGACTCATTTTACCTTTTGTGGTTTCTTCTAGTGTTTTTCGGCTTCCTACAGACGTCAGCAGCTATCTCTAGTCTTTGGCGGATGTTCCCTCATGTCTGCGGCTTGCAAAAATATTGGCTAATTCACTTAGAACTTATCCTTTATCATCTTGAAGCCTTTGTGAGATGAAAATACCAATCAAACTTCATCTTCTTCATATTCTCACTTTACCAACTAAATCCTTTTACCATCAATGCCACTTGATATCTACTCATCCATCTTGACATCAATGACAACACATATAACAATGAAAAATATGGAAAAAAATCCCCCCCCTTTGTCATTGATGACAACACTCCAACCTTATAGAAACATGTATAACCTTATAACCTTTTGATGGAAAAATAATTGCATACTTGTATCTACCATTCTTCTATTCTTCTATATACACAGACTGGTTTCTGGTTTCTTTATTTTTCCCCCTTTGAAAACAATGACAAAGGGCCATCTATGCCATAAAAAGTTGAGTATACTTGTAAGCTAGTTTCTTCTTGTGCTTACCTTAAGAATCTCCCCCTTGGCTTATGTTTATCATCCATCTGTTTTGGTGTTTCCATGACAATGTTCCCCCCAAGCTTGTTGGGCCCCTAAAATATTGGCTAAGTACAAAAAGGCGTGTGGGCGTGCAAAGCATAATTAAAGAAGGATGCGTAAGGTGAAAGCGCGTAGGAATGGGTTCTAGGAGGGTTTAATAGAACAAGTGGCACATGCACAAGGTAGAACAAAGGTTTCAGGACTTAGCCATATTTGACGCATTAGGAAGAACATGAGAAAAGTGTGACCCAACTGCACATGCGGAGTGGATAAGGTGTCAGCCTTGCAACTTGAGGCCCATGAAAGGAATATACCTTGCAATAGAAGATTCTAGAAGACCATCATTGCAAGGAGTGGAGAGCTCAGGCCAGAAGGAGCATGCCCCCATGGAGGACCACATTTGACACTTAGCGATGGATCTGAAGCCACAGAAAGACAAGTTCACGATTCATGAAGCCTATATATGCAAGCTCCCGATGAGGAGAAGAGATATAGATAGACATATATAGATTAGTAGAGAGCAGAGCTTTACAAATATACTACAAGGAAATCTGTAGGTTTGGGTAGAGATCTATAGGAAAAGGATGTAATAAGGGGTTGGGATTGTAAATTTTCTCTTGAGAACTGAGGGGTATAAATCTAGCTATGATGTATGACTTCGGTCTGCACAGCTATGGTAGTTTGTAATGGATCCAATGGATGTAATGAGGTTACCAAACTTGATTGAATATGATTATTAATGATTCTGGTCCATATTTATAGCTTACATTTCTGATTCATGAATGTTTATGGAATAAATATAAATCCTTATGCATTTCCTTTCTGTTTTGGTTCCTATCTATAATCTGTTAAGTACCATTCGGTCTGGGATGACTGCATTTTTCTAGAATCCGTTCTGAGTTCTATGATAAATGTATGTCTCATTTCCACTCACTCTTTTTAATTTCCTATCATAGATGATGTTTCCCACTTAACTCACATAAAAGAGAGACTCGGTGCCTGCACATGCCTCAGGTGAGTGCCCAACACCTCGCTGGGTGATAGGCTAGTGGATGCATGGGATTCCCTTGTTCTTTGTAGTGGGTGTAAAAATGACTACATCTTGGTTCCATTTCATTTGGGACTCTTTTCGAAGTTCGTGTAGTGGGAAATGGCATACATCATGATCTGTGTGGGAATGAGTGATGAGGTTTTGGTGTCAGAACGTCTAACTCTGGAAAGTGTTGAATCATGGTTCAAGAGCATAGAGGAAGAATTTTCTCAGAGATTCAACATTGGGCCTGAGTTTGATGCACACAGATGGGTAGAAGAGAACCTCTACCATGAGTTATATGAAACTTTCTTTTGTTGCTTCCCAGTAGAGTTGTATGAATGGATCTTAGCATATGCATCCAGATCAAGCTGGTATTATAGATCACACGCATGGACCCAAGAAGAGTACCAGAGGCTGTAAGATGTAGATATGACATGGAATGGTGTTGTGGATCATTGGTGGAAAGGAGTACTAGCTAGCTACACTCTGGAATATGCTATTTCTACATATTCTTGTCTGGAAGTCACTGAGTTTGAGTTTCTGTGGGAGCCCAGAGGATCATTTCTATGTGTTATTCCTTTGGTGATGAAGATCTTGATCATTACCTTGAGTTTAGAGGCATTTCTGATGGCCGGCTAAACCTTTCTAAGCACTGGGCGAGGAAGCTAGGGTGGAGGAAGATGGTAGACATTGTGACTGAGAAAGAAAGGGAGGAGAGATGACTCAAGTATAGTGAAGCAGCATGAAAGGGAGATTTCTAGACAATGTGATGTTACAAGTGTGGTAGATCTATGGAGGAAAACATTACAGGAAGGAGTTGAGGTTCACGTAGAGGATGTGGAACCTGAGCATTCTGTACTACCCCATATTGGCAAGCATGGGAGAGAGACCCCTTCAGGTTCTGATGAAATTTCATCACGTGGAGAGAGAAGATTTTTTGGTGCATGTCTGAACCCACCTAGTGACCAAACCTTAGCGCTTGGTTTTCCAGATCAAGGGAGAAGTATTGTTAACCCAGTTGGTATCGGTGGAGGTGACTGATTTGTGCCCAGGAGATACAATTTCTTGTTTGGGACTTTTATGGCTGCATACTCTATTCAGTGTTTGGAGGAATATTTAGAAAAGGTGTAAATACATAAGGTTTGGACAACACATTGGGGAGTGGCGTGGGGCATACATATGGCAGTGGAACAATCTCACAAACCATTGACATGTAGTTTAATGGGACATCAAGGACATTAGGCATGACCACTTCAGGCCCATTGTTTACCGTAAGAGGATCTGGAGGTGGAACTGGTGGATTTGGGGGCATAGGGTGGGTGGATCTAGTGGATCCGGTGGTGGAGGAAACACCAGAGGGAAAAAAATATCTAGATCAGGAGGATAGGGGCCTCAACCCCCTCCTTAGGTATTTTTTGAAATGTATTTACACTTGCCAGATTATAGAGGTATAGAAGATGTTGTGGAGCATGTGCATAAATGTGAGTTGTTATGGCACGCAAAGGGGATCACTACCCTGGAGTGGAAGGCAAGCTAGTTTGCAATGACATTGTAGGGGCACGCACAGATCTGGTACTAAAAATATGACCCTCATCAGACAGTGGTGGATTATACTGCATTAAAAAATGCCTTCTTGGAAGAATTCCATATCCCTAAGTTTGAGTAGAAGAGCATCAGTGCTCTAAAGGAAATCTAGCAGGGAATGGCAGAGAGTGTGCAGGAGTATGATGCATGGTTTAAAACTCTCTTGTCAAAATTTTCATATGACATTCACCCTTCACAGCATGCTCAATGGTTTGTTGGAGGGTTGATAACACCATTTAGAAGAGTGTTATCTCATAAGACTTTCACAGACCCACGCGAGGTGCTAGAAACTGCTCTGTGCACTAAAGTTGTTGGAAGTGTTGATACTAGTGTTAGCCCATTTCTGGAAGCTCAAATTACTGCTATGGCTAAGCAGCTAGAGAATTTGTCTGCGAACTCAGCCCATGAGACTCATAGTGGTATGTGGTGTACATACTATGAATTGGAAGGGCATGCAAAGGATAGCTTCCCTTGGAAGTCAACACATGTCGTAGCTACAAATTGTGAAATTTTCCATGGGGACCATGACGTAAATAGGTGCCCTCTACTACAGTGTGAAATCCATAAGAATGTGTCTTTTTATTGGAAGATATGTACATCTACACCACATGACACTAAATATTTTAGGATGATTGATCATATTCATGATGCTATTGATCTTGGTGTGTGCCAGACTAGTCTTGCAAGTAGTTCTAAGGGTGATGACCGTTGTTATGAGGAGCGTACAGATGGAGGTGCGTGTGGAAGGGGTTTTCGTGGGGGATTCCGTAGTCATGGTAACCATGGAGGAAGAAGTGATTTCCTACATGGAACCTGTTTTAACTGTGGGTCTACAAAACACTACAAACGTGAGTTCCCAAAGCTATTGTAGTGCTCATGGTGTGAGAAGAAGTACAAGTATGAGGAGTGACCTAAGTTGTTTGAGCACATGAGTCAGTAGAAAATGGAAAGATAGGGGTGCTGCAATGGTGAGCATAAAGAAGGCTGACACACAATGGATGCCATGGGTAATGCATGAGTTAGGGTTGGAACCTATTCTGGTAACAACATGAGAAGAAGTGGCACGTGCCAAGGAAATACCAAAGTAGAGGACCCTAGTTTCAAGAGAAGAAGTGGTACATGGGAAGTACCCAGACCTTGCTCATCAGAAGGAGGTATATCAAGAAACCATGGATGTCATTTGGAGTTTACAAGGAGAAATCCAATGTCTAAAAGAGTAGTCCAAGAAGGAGGAGAAAAGGAGGAATGTTGAGGCCCCAAAAGATGACCTAGATGAGGTCAAGGAAGTATGTAAAATGCTAAGGCAAGAGAATATTATTCCCTTGCTAGGAGCATGGTTGCGGGAGAAGGTACCACGTGCTAGAGGAGAGCGCGAGAGGTAGGTCTTACATGCAAACCTTCCCCTTCACAACCTTGACTATGATAAGGAGATCACCTTAAATGCAGTTGTTGATGGGTGGCTTCTTAGTAATATCCTCATTGACACAGGAGTAGAGGTCAATGTTCTCACCTTGGATGCATGGCATCAAATGGGAAGACCTACATTACAACCATCTTCGAATGTGATGTATATGGAGAACAAGAAGAAGGAAATGCCCATAAGTGTCTTAAGAGATGCAGCTATCACCATTCAAGGGGCGAAGTTTACTGGGGACTTTGAGGTCTTGGTGCTTGCTAAGGCAGACAACTTTCCAACGTTTCTTGGGCGCCCTTGGTGCTACCAAAATAATGTTGACCTGTGGTTCAATAAGGGATACATTAGCTTTGAAAATAAGGAGGAACGGGTCATTATACCCCTTGGATGATGGGAAATCAACACCCTATATCAAACCCTTGGGGGAAGAAGTCCTTGATAGAATATATGTGTGCTTAATTAGGGATCCTAAGATAATTCATCCCACATAGGGAGTTATCTAGTTTGAGGATGCTCAGTCCATAAGTGACATACCAGTATAACGTGTGATAATTGGGTGCATGGGACCTATGAGTTGATCAGATGACATTTAAGAGGATCGGTAACCAAGGTGACAAAGGCATAGTCTGGTGCCTAGGAGGAAGAAAACTACCAAGTTACTCGGGAGGGGCTAATCTAGAAGATTTCTTATGAGAAATGGAGGCCCATTGGAGAAATGAGAAGGAAAGAAGGAAATTGTTTAACTACAACCTACTCAGAACTGTTGTGTTGGTGGGCAACACATTGGGATAACCTCTTGGAATGGCACAAGGTGAGAATTTCCTTCTCTGTAAGGTTTTGCAGGAGCAACGTGCCCACGGCTATAAAATACTACCATGGTAAAGAGACTACTTCCTTCCATATCCAAGCATGTGAGACAACCTGGATGGGAAGCGTAGAAGCATTTCCACCTTCATTATGGGTTCACAAGTTGTACTCCACCCTACAAGGTTGTGCGCACGCGTGGTATATCCACTCAGAGATGCATCATCAAACTGGTAATTGGAAAGAATTGACGGTTGATCTCATTCAATTTTTAGAGTATCGAAGTGCAAAGCCATCAGTGGATAAGGTGTTGCAAGTTTTCAAGCTCCTTACAATAGGATATAGTGTTATGGTGGAGGACAAAATACAAGAATTGCTAGGTGAACCTAGCCTGGAGATGCGCTTTGAGGAAGAAGAAATAGAAGAGATATTGCTTGAGCACACGTGTATGAAATAATAAAAAGGGAAGATGGTGTATGTTATTTATGGGGAAGAGGTGGAAAGCTTGGATGTTAACCATTCTGTAGGGATGTACGAAGTCATAGATAGTGCTGATGAATGGGCATGTGCCTACCATTAACCTTTAAAGATGAAAAAGGTTAACATTGGCTTAGAAGTGGAACCCAAGGAGGCTATCATTGGAGACTATTGGTTAGAGAAATAAGTCTCTAAAATCATTGATCTATTACATGAATTCCAAGATTTGTTCCCACGTGGGTACCATGAGCTTAAAGGCATCCACCATTCCTTGGGGGAGATGAGGATAAAGCTGAAGGAAGGTACATGCCCAATCAGGAAGAGACCATACCAGATGAATCCCAATTTATGCGTAAAGGTCAAGGAGGAAATAGACAAAATGATAGCATCAGGTATCATTGAGGTTGTGGAAGAGTCGGAATGGATAATTCCAATGGTGATTAGTATCAAGAAGGATGGGAGGATAAGGATATGTGTTGATTACAGGGACTTGAATGTAGTATGTGTCATTGATCCTTTCCCAACCCCATTTATTGAAGAAATATTAGAGGGAGTGGTAGGATGCGAGGTCTACTCTTTCACAGATGGATTCTCAGGCTATCACTAGGTAAGGATTGCAAAAGAGGACTAGAGGAAGATGAATTTAACCACTGAGTGGGGAATTTCTGCCTATACGGTCATGCCTTTTGGTTGAAGAATGTGCCTGTTGTGTTCTCACGCATTATGGTGCAAGCTTTTCAGGACTTCATCCATAAATTTCTTCAAGTTTACCTAGATGATTGGACAATATATGGGTTAGTTAAGGACCATTGTGATAACCTAAGGTTGATGTTTGAGAGGTGTCAGCAATTGAGGATATCCCTCAACATTAAGAAGTGTGTCTTTGCTACCCCATTTGGAACCTTGTTGGGACATATCATATGTAAAGAAGGCTTGTTAGTAGATCCTGCCAAGGTTACAGTAATTGTGGGATTGGGGGAGCCTACTAGTCAAAGTGTAGTGCATGGATTCCTTGGACACACAAGTTACTACAAGAAGTTCATCAAGGGATAAGCTAAGATCACCATGCCTTTAGAAGAGTTACTTAGACACAAGAGTGCCTTCCTTTGGGGAGAGGCACAATAGAAGGCATTTGACACTTTAAAGGATAGGCTTGTCACTGCACCTATACTACGATTCCCCTCTTGGGATAATCCCTTCCATGTTCATGTGGATTCCTTAGGAGCCACCATTGGAGTAGTACTTGCACATCCTGGTGAAGGGATTTTTGATCATCCTTTGTGCTTTCCAAGTAGGAAGTTGACACTAGCGAAGCAGAATTAGAATACAACTGAGTGTGAGGCATTGTCAATGATCTATGTGCTTCACAAGTTTAGACAGTATCTGCTGGCAACCCCTTTTATATTTTACACTGACCATATGGCATTAAAATATTTAGTGAACAAGCCCATTCTACAAGGGCACATATGTCAGTGGGTACTATTGTTCCAAGAATTCGAGTTCATGGTGGTTGTCAAACTAGGAAAAAGTAATTTCGGACCTGATCATTTGTCTAGAATTGATTCAGGGGAGGATGCGAACAAAGCATTGAGGATACCATGCAAGATGCACAACTATTTATGTTGCGGTGCATGCCCTCAGACTTAGAAGATCTTGTAGTATTTCTCAAGACAGGTGTAGCGTCGAAAGGAATGAAGGCATTAGATAAAAAGTAGTTATCTATATGCGTTGTGCCCTACATGTTGATTAGTGGGGATTTATAAAAATTAGGGTGTGATGAGATTTTATGTCGTTGTGTGCTAGAACATGAGTTCCTAGCCATCATAGAAGAGGCGCACAAAGGTAGTATAGGTGGGCACTATGTAGGTGACATCACTGCACATAAGATATTGATGGCTGGTTTATGGTGGGAGACCCTGTATCAAGATTATAAGGAGTATTATAAGGAGTGTGATCATTGTCAGTGCATTGGAAAACCAAGGTGAAGAGATGAAATGCCTTTGTGCCCTATTCCCAATGCCAAGCCATTCAAAAAGTGGGCTATAGACTTCGTAGGCCCTATTGCACCATCCGAGCGTAGGACTGGGTCACGTTATATAATCAATTGCACATATTACTTGACAAGGTGGGTAGAAGCAACACCTACTAAGGATTATGCAACAACTACTGCAGTAAGGTTTCTGTGGGAAAACATTATTACAAGGTATGGGTGCCCTTTGATTTTGACTAGTGACAGGGGTTCACATTTCTTAAATGAGACACTAAATATTCTGTTAGCAGAATTCATGGTGGCTCATCACAAGACTACCCCTTACCATCCATAAGCAAGTAGAACTGCGGAGGAATTTAATAAAATACTAAGTCATACCCTAACCAAATTTTGTGATGTTGGTAGATGAGATTTGGATGACAAATTATCAACCGTTCTTTGAACATATAAGACAACCTACAAGAGGTTAAATAATGCTACACCATTTCAATTAGTGTTTGGCATGGAGGCTGTCCTACTAGATGAATTCATGTTACCTTCTCTATGTATAGCATGTGCAGGAGGATTGGACAATGAAAAAATAATGGAGGAAAAAATTGATAAGTTAATGAAGTTGGAAGACATATGATCACTTACCAGGTGGAGTCAGAAGATTGAAAAACAAAAATAAAAGGCATGGCATGATTGTCACATTAAGAACAAAAAGTTTGAGGTTGGGCAGATGGTGTTACTATATGATTCCAAGTTTTTATGCCATCCTGGGAAGTTAAAATTCCATTAGTTTGGTCCCTACATCATCTCGTACATCCTTGATTCATGTGCGTGCCAGTTATAAGCACTGAATGGGACAAGATTGCCAGAACACTTCAATGGGAGTAGGCTGAATCCCTACTATAAATAATTCTTCTTGGTGTTTGTAATAAGGTAGTATTGCCAGATAGTTTAGGATTTCCTTTAATGCATTTTCTTTTCTTGTGTTTTCCTTTCTCGTTGTTGTTTTGTGTTGCACCTTGGGCGCCGGTAACCTCATTACTGTTAACCAAAATAAGATCCCTCTTTTTTTGGGTTAACTAGCTTCCTTTTTGTGCCTCATTCAATTTTTTACACATTTCAAGCACTAAAAAGATTCTAGAAATGGCTTCACCAGATAGGATTTTTCTTTCCCTTTCCAAAAAGGTAAAGAAGTCCTCCTAACTCCTTGTATTTTTTGAGTTATGGCTCGGTGGAGTTTGGAGGGAAAATTTGCGTAGGCAGACCCGCAGGAAAATTTTTGGCACTTAGCCTTTTGGCTAAAAAACTCAAAGGTAAAATCTCGGCCTAAAAGCCTGCAGAGGAAAATATATTGTTTGAGGCCTGCGCCTAGTCAGGATGCACCACGTGTCAGGGCGGAGTGGCGGGGGTGGAAGGACTTCAAGTTTTTTGGCATTTGGTCAAAATGTGTCAAAGGAAAAAATAGGAGTGCATCCCCACCGAGCTAAGAAAAATATTCCATGTGTCCATTCATCAATGGGAGTCGGGGGGTCAGAAGGATTTTTGGTTTTTTGCCAAAACCTTAAAGGCGTAAAGGTAAAAAATGGAACCGCATCTCAACAGTAGATGAAATGATGCCACGTGTCCAATCAGCAGCAGGAGTCGGAGCGTCGGGAGGATTTTGGAATTTTTTCCAAAGTGGTGAAAAGCACAAAGGAAAAAATGGAAGCACATCCCCACCGAGTAATCAAAAATTTCCACGTGTCCACATCAACGGTGGGGATTTCACCAGCGGAAGACCTTGGAAAAATAATCCCTTACAGGCAAAATGGGCAGAATGTGATTTTGAGGCCTGTGGATCAATCAGGAAGTGCCATGTGTCTTTGAGCAGCAAGGCTACAGAGTTTTTCTGGAAAAATTTCCCAATTTGAAAAAACAGGGAAAAAGTTCAAATTTCGGCCTGCGAACCTGATTTTTGCCCTAATTTTTCCATTTTTGCCCTAAATCTTTAGAGGGGCATATCTTTCACACCAGATCTCGGATTTTCACAATTTCGGTGTCATTAGAAAGCTGGTTAAATTCTCTACACGATGGACTCCTAAATTTTAAATTTTGATGGGGTTTTGCGAGAGAAAATTGAAGAAATGTCTCTAACATGGGAAAATGGTAGAAAATAGCCCCAACCACCAAAATTAATGAAGTATGGGCCTCTTTCTCGCTCTGCGAATCAATGTACTTTGAAGTATGAGATTTTTCATGGAAACCCATCATTTTATAGGCCAATTAAATGGATCATGTTGGTGGTTGAAGTTTCAAATCAAAATTTCCCATGTTTTCTTATTTCTTTCATTCTGTTCGAGTGATAAAAGCCATTTTTGGCTCATTTGTCAAAGGTTGTTCATCCTTCTTCTCTGCCTCTTCCTTCTTTTCTTCCCTAGGGTTGAAAATGGAGTTTTAACCTCCTCCCCTAATTTATAATGGAATTTTTTCCTCTTACCCATGAAATGATGTTTTGTCCAAACTTCTGGAGCAATAAAAACGTGTTTTGTGATGCATCTGTCCATCCTTGCTCATTTTTTGGTTGTTTTCTTCTTGTCTCTCTTCATTACAGGTATGTGTGCATGTTTGGATGTTCATTACAGGTTTTGGAGCTATGTTCATGGATTTTTGGAACATTTTTTGTGTGAAATCCATATTTGGTCTATGATGCACTTGTCCATCCTTCCATTGCTCACCTCTCTTTGTTTCCATGACAGTTTTGATAGATAATCAACATTTTCCTTCTTTGGTGTATCATTGTTCTAGTGTAGGCTCTATTTTTTCTAGTTTTCTTTCTCTCCCTATCCCCTTGGAAGTTAGATTAGGTTTATATTAGCTTGCCTGCACTGGAATAACTTGTGGCAGGTAGTTTAGGAAGAGGAACCAGCCTTCTCTGGAGAGCTTTCCCTATTTGCAAAGGCCCCACACTTTGGGAAAGCTCAATGTTGTGTAATCACACCAAATGACATTTTCTTAGAAAATAAGATCTGAGGGTCATTTTAGGGGTGCTGTGATTTTTCACTAACAGTTTTGGCACACCCAATGGGACCTTAGAGGTCTTGCACTTCATCTTTTGTAGGTTAGTGTGTTCCTGTGAAGATTTCAACCTTTGGAGGCATTCTCAAACACATTTTGTGAATCCATCTGATCAGAAACCCATATCTAAAGTTTCAGACATTATTTCCATTCATTTTCATTCATTTTTCACCCATTCTTCTTTCCATCCCTTTCATTATTTTCCATTCCATGAAGTTATGCAATCATGACTTCATTTCCGTCATGGAATTCACATTTACAACAACAGTACATTCCACCTCCAACATGTTTTACAACTCCTTCAAATCAGCATTTTGAAAAAATTCAAAATCAGCATGCTTACCCATATGAGCAATACCAAAATTAGTTTAGTTATGAAAAATATCAAGAGTAAGGGTACGCATGTAATGAAGACAATCAAATGAAAGATGTTGGTTTGTTGGAGAAGATCCAAAAAATGGAGATTGACATGGTGCAATCAAGAGCAGCAGATCAAATGGAGGCTTTGAGAATTGGTTACAGGGCACCTTGTCCATGGGTTGGCCCTTTTCCAAGACACTTCAACCCTCAGGAGAAGCTAGACTTCATGGTGGAGATGTTGCACCAACTTGCACAATGGACAGTGGAGATAGAGGCCTATAAATTTGGTGTGTCAATGGGTAAGTTTTACGCCATCATCTAGTTTTTCTCTTTCCATTCCTCAAGTAGAACCATCTCATTTTGAATGCCAAATTCCAAATCCATCCCATGCTGCCCCAGGTATTGATTTCATTTCTCCATTCCCTATTCTTCCACCCCATATCAATTCTTATTTCCTTTTCTCTTCCAAACAACCATTCCCTCCAAATAAATAAGAGGTTCTACCTCCTCCACCACCACAAAAAATTATAAAATCAATTGAGTTACAACTCACCCCTCCTCTTACATTCCCAAATCCATGTTGGGAAAATGAAAATAAAAAATATAGTCAAGGACAAAAAAAGAGGAGACCAACAAAAAATAAATGACATACAATCTGAAGAGTTGGGTTGCTAAATTTGGGTTTATAAAGATCCCCTTGATGGTCAAACCAAAGGAGGAGGTCAAGGTTGAAGAACCAATGGTGGATGAAGCTGAGTTTGTAGTAGAAGAAGAACCAAGCAAAGAAGGAATGATTAAGAGCTCAGTAAGCCTCACTCTTAGATATGGGATTGAGAAAATTCCTTTTCTGGTGAAGCCTACAGAGGAGGCCAAAGATGAAGATTCGATGGTGGTTAGGACTGATTATTTTGCAGCAGAAGAAGAGAAAAAAGAAGAAGCAGATCAGCAATCAGTTTTCTCAGAATGTAGTGTCCATGTTGGCACTCTACTTGAAGAAAATGCTGGTCCAATCCAAGCTACACAACCAGTCAACAAGGAGGAAGAACAATCAGCTCCAAGTCCCATTGAAGAGGAGCAACTGGAAGAAATCAAATCAGAATTGGAACTAGATGAAGGAAGCATTATTGAAGATTTTTTGCTTTCATTTGAAGGGCCTGATTTGATTGATGAATCCATTATGGAGGTGACCAAAACAAATTCAGAGGCACTGAATCATGAGAAGGTTACAGAAGAAGTTACATATTTCTCTCCCACTTCATCTCTCCAAAAATCTGATTTTTTGGATGAGTTTGAGTTGAAAAGCTTCATGTTTAAAGATGAAGCTCCATATGGTGAAAAAAAATGCAGATTTGAAGTTCACCATAAAAAATTGACAAAGGGATTCGGTGGTAGATGTGCCATTATGATCGGCCTAAGAACCCTGGTTGATGCAAGAAAAGGTCTACCAGGTGGAGGTGTAGACAAAGTCCTGTTAGGTGGAGATGGTGATCTTTGTGGTCTTCTTCCTCTCCTCCTTCTGCCTGGTGATAGTTGCAAGTGGACAAATAGCCCCTCTTCTCGAGTATTAGACCTGGTTCGAATTCTTCTCATGTGCCTGGGCAACTTGTGCTGCTACACCGCTGAACTCTATCCCTTCGGAGTCGCCAGATGTGTTAGATAACAAGCTTCTAAAAGGCTAGATTTTGCCAAGTTACACACCAAACTTGACAATATAAAAATATCATTTAAACAATTTGAAGGACCTAGAGGAGACAAACTTCAATTCGGAACTCGGGCCTTGTTGTGCAGCTGCGGATCCCCGAAAAGTACAGGTGGAACTCAGGTCATGCAATGCAACTTACAAAACCCGAATTGCCATGTGTCGGAACTTGGGACATGCCCGACACCCCTCAAAACCTGAAATGACTATTGTCAGGAATAGGACCATGTAATTCATCCCCCAAAACCCGAAATGACTGTTGGGTCTGCTTTGATGTTCTCGGACCTCGAAAACCTGAAACACTAAAAACCATGAAATTTTGAAAATCAAAATCTCAAAAAACTAAAGATACCTTTTTGAAGATTACCCTCAGATCTACCGACTGGTGAAATTTTGACTTGTTTTGAGCAAGTTAAGCCCTTGAAAATTGATTTTGGAGTTCAGCCTGGAAGGTGCAAAAATCTGAAATTGTAAAACTTGTAATTTCTAAGTCCAAATTTCATGAAAACTCCTTCAAATCTTGTGGAATGACCTCTTGGTCCCATCGGGCATGCCAAAACTGTTGATGGTGAATCACAGCACCCCTGGGACTTTGCAACACGATGGGTTGAGACTCTCAGTGCGATTGCATAACATGGAGCTTTTCCCAAGTGTGGGACCTTGCGAAATCGGAAAAGCTCTCCGGATGAAGGCCGGTTCCTATTCCTCTATTCAGATGCACACGTAAAATTTGCAGAGGGTTTACTAAAAACCTAATCTAATTTTCCAAGGAGACAGGGTAAGAAAATGCATAAAATAAAACCTAAACTAACAGAGGTGATGCACCAAGGAATGAAGAACAACTGTCTTGCCAATAAACACAAGCCATTAAAATGCAATGCAATATCATGCACAGGTAACCAAATTCACAGTGAAAGGTCAAGGGGATGCAAATTAACATAGAAAGGGTTGATAATCATCCACAAACATGTATTATTCGCTCCAAAGATTGGCACAAAAAACTACAAAATGCCAAGAGGCAAAGTTGCATTTACAATTTTTAATGGGAGGTTTGAACTCCACAATTCCACCTACCAAAGAGAAGAAGGGAGGGGAAAGAACAAGAATGTCCAACCTTTTGAAAGAAGCCCCTCCTTACAATTTATAAGAGGAAAAAATGAGGGAGAAGAGAAGAATTCGAAATCTGCCCCAACCACCTCCAAGACTGCACCTAACTCATCTCATTATGGTGGTAGGTAAGAACCCCAACAAACCCAAAAATGGCGAACTGTATTTTGCATTTTTGAAGAACTTGTTCTCACCCAATTAAATATATCTAGTCATAGTTGGACAGAGGACCTCGTAAGCTTTCCAAAAATTCCAACCTTGCATGAGTCCGAGCTCCCAGTCAAAAGATATGGCCATCTGAATATTTCCCGCGTCAGGGTCCTCTGCCTGTCGGGTTCGGGGTTCTCCTCTGCATTTGCATCGGGTTTGGAGGGTGCCTCGACATGTGTTTGATGCTTGTGTTTTCCTGAAACCCACTTCCACCAGTATCTCCAAGATTTCCTTTGTTTCGGGTTTGGAAATTGGACTTGCATGTGCATTGGGTTTGGAAGGTGGCTCGACATGTCTTCGCCCCATGCTTTCCCGACTTGTTTTCCCAACATGTTTTCCCGACTCCAAGACCCGATTGGCCTAGGAAGTGTTTTCAGGTTTTCAGAACTCTCAAGCATTGGGACATGCCTTACGATTTTCAAGCTTCAAGTCTCATGTTTCCCGAAACCCGAAACCTGAAATTTCCTTTTGTGTCGGGTTTTTTGACCCCTCCGACATGCTTTCTCTATATGTCGAGTTTTGGAACCCCTTCGACATGCTTTCTCTATATGTCAAGTTTTGGAACCCCTCCAACATGCTTTCTTTTGGGAGATATATACAACAGCTATCTATTGCTCAAACCCTTGTAACCAAAATTTCTACACGCGTATCCATTTCCCTTGCGATTCCATCCCAAGTCTAGCTTGCAGCTTTTCTCTCCGAGTTACTATCAACATGAAGATCAAATTCCAGGGGAAGGAACAAGTTTCACCACTAGAGTCTACCACCAACACATCAGTCCCACGTGGCAGAGACATAGCCGAGGCGTTGAAGAGATTCAGACAACGGATCCTTAAATCAGTGGGTCCCTCCCAATCTTGAATGCTTGTCTTCTTCTCCTGATTCTTCTCCTTCTTCTCTTCTTCATCATGAATTTATTGTATTTAGTTGGGGTATTGCGATTTGCAGCCCTTTAACTAATCATTAGTTAAAAGAATTAGTTACCAGGAGTAACTAATTTGTAAACTATATAATGGCCTCTCCTCGCCATTTTGAAGGGAAGGAAGAACTTGGCTTATTTCTGAAAGTGTAAATAAATCTTAAAGAAATCAATACAGAAGGATTTTTCATTCTTTGTCTATCTGGTTTCCTTTATTCCTAAGCTATTCATTTAATCTTGTTAGATCATTTATCTATATTATGCTGAGAAGCTTTGTATTCTTGCAGATGTTATTTACAGAACTTTGTGTCTTTTCAAATTTCATCTTATTAATGTGATACAAATGATCTTATTCCAATTCACTGTACCCTAGCATGCATAAGGAATTACTCTGTCATCTATGATTTTGAATGGTGCCTTTCTGCTCGTTCTCGCATTTTCATTCCTCAGTCCTTTTGTGATTGATGATCCTTATAAAAAACACTTTCATAATATCCAAGTTCCACAAGAAAATCATGCTTTGTATATGTGTAAATAGGTTCATTTCTGAATAAGGGAACCTCTCCCATTAAAGAGGAGGGACTTCTTGTCCCTTGACTGTTACTCTTCTTGAATTCCTTTTTGACGACCAACAGCATTCAAGTGTTGACATGTTATTTTATGGATAAAGATGTGTTCTTTGACTGTTGAAGATCATGCTTGATAAGGATAAATCTTTTATGTTCTTAAAAATCATTAGACTAAAATTATATGGTTATCGAATTCAATTTCACTTTGGAAAGATGAGCTACAATCTGGATTTAGGATTTGTACACTTATTCCTTCTTTTGACTCATCCTTGGATCAATTTCAGTGATCCAAGGAATGTTTCAAATCCTCTTCTTAGACTAAATTATAAATTGACATTCAGTAGTTTAAGGGACATAGAAGACTGAACTTTGTATGATACAAATTTTGTGGTCTTATGTATATATGTTTTCATTTAGTTGTATGTTGTGCTCGGGTATTTGGTGATTGATCTTGGCAGAACATAAAGTACGTAAGTAAAAATTCAATTCTCTGAGGAGGAGTTCGGAGTCCTAAAACCTAAGGATTATCCTAACGGTATCCTAAGCTAGGTAAGAACACCTATGTTCTAGCTATGTTTACTTATTTGAATTATGTTCTAACCTAAGCCTCTTATTCTATTTGTTAGGTTGGTGTTCTAACCTAAGCATTGTGCTAAATGGATAAGGAAAGGATTACTAAATTAATACTAGGCTATTTTAACTAGTATCTAATACTAATGGGTTATGAATTGAATCTAACCTAAGGTGGAAATACTATTGGTAAATGTTTTTAATACCTAAGTTGGTTATTGCTAGACTAACCTAAGTTCTATTGGGATCCATCCTAAACTATTAAAGGGAACCTTAGGGGTCACATGTCACAAGTTTGATGGTTCCAATGGCATTTAAATGAGTTGAAAGGGTTTAAATGATGGAAGTACTACCAGATTTGGTAGGGGCTAGTAGACTTGGTGGAGTCATACATGGAAGCCCCACTAAAAGATGGAATTGTATTTTTGTGTGGAATTGGCATTTATCAGATTTAGGAGGCAGTGGCAAGGAAAGATAAGTGGGAATTTTGGAATGAATGGCATTTATGGCATTAATGAGCCTCGATCTTTGTGTGCAAACTGTATTTAAAAACTTAGAAGGTGGGTTTTTAGGAGGTTATTTGGTTTTGCATGCATGGCAGATTTTTCTCTGCATGGAGCTAACTGGTTCTTCGAACCAGTAGTTCAACCTTCACTTCAAATCTATTTTTGGTTTCTTTGGCCTATTTTTGATCTAAGGAAATTATATGAGGCATAGGAGGAAAAGAAGTTTGATTTTTGATCTTTCGTGGAGGAGAAAAAGAGTTGGAAGCTTGGCTAGAAGTCTCCTTCGATTTGGTGGAAGCACTATCAGGCATGATAGGCTCTAACTATTAAAATTCTTTACTTTCTTCTATATGATTCATTAGAAAAAATCTGATCTCATGAGGTTCATGTTTTCATGTTTGACTGGTTATTTTCTTTCTGGGTTTAGTGAATCTTTGTGTTTTTTGGATTTGGAATCCATGGATAAAATAGTGTTGTTTGAAAACTGTCTCTCTATGCAAGTTTTATGACAGCATGCAAGTGATAATGGTATGCAAAACTTGTCTCTGTAACTCTATTTTTTTTACTCTAGATCTTGTTATCGAAGTTGTTGTGCTTTGAACTGATCTTCGTGGCAATATGAGGATCTGAACTTAGGGGAAAGTTGAGTTCTGTTTGATTTGCTTCTGGGTTGCATTTTGGATGTAGACTTGTGTTGGAGATTCATTTTGATCAGAACCAGTGTTTGGAAAACTTATGCGTTGTTGAACTATTGCTTGGAATTCATATGTGGCACTGTACTCGCAATATTTTACATGTGAAGTTCTAAAACTTGGTGTGAAGCTCGGATTCAACACTGTACTCGTGTTTAACACTTGTGTGTTATGTGTTTGTAGTTGGGTCGATGTATTCGAATTTTTTCTGATATTATTGTGTTGGGTTTTTCTTATAATAAAAGTATTAAGCTTATAATTATTTTATAGAGTGACTACTCACCAGAAAACTGGGTGATAGCTTGTTAGAATTATTTAAAATATCTTCAAGATTTGGAGCTGGAGTCATCTTACTTAAAGGAATGTAGAACTTCTATGTTTTTTACTATATCGCCTTCTTTGAAATGGTAATGGCGTGAGTTTTGGATTGGGGTGTTTTTTTCCATCTGTTTTGAGGAATTTCGTGTTCTGGGATGACTGTATAGTTTAGAACCAAGTCACCACTGTTGCAATTTCATGGTTGTGAAGTTTTGTTTTGATATTTCATTCCTGTTGCTTTGGAGTTAAGACTGAGACATCTTTTGTATTAGACATTTTGGGTTCTTGCTCTCTCTCTCTTCTATCTCTTTAAAATAAATTTGGGTCTTAGTGAAAGATTTGAGTTATTACCCTTGGACACTGAAATTATTTAGAAAGGATAACTTCTCCTTCATCTGTTTTATGGTTAGTTATTTTGAAACATGAACTACATACCTTTCATATTAGGTCGTGAAGCATTGTGAGTCTCCAGTCTTGGGTTTGTGGATAATTCTGAACTTGATAGTTTGTTGTTTCGGGATTTTATGCTTGTCTGATTTTGTGAACAAGTCCTTGGGATTCATTTTGAGAAATAAATTATATAAGTGTTCTCTTGGGATTAATATGTTGTTTTGGGTCTGCAATATGCTTTCATCCTGATTTGATTTGGAATTGGAACTTTTTTTTTCAGTTAAAGGGAATGATTTCTTATTGGTCCTTTCATTAGTAGAGTTACCCTTTCTCTGTCTTTGTATAAGCTCATTGTTTGAACTTCTCTGTACTTGATTCTCTTTCAAAATGGTGATTTATTATGACCTATTGATCTAATTTGTTCAAATTATTGTTGCAATAATGTAGAAAGTTAGTAGCTAAGAGGGTTTTGCTAATAAATGAATGCATACTTATGGGTTCGACTGTTGTAGACTAGCCTTGCCTAGTTTAAATGGATAGGAGTAGGTTTATCTCTTGTACTCTTTATCTTTTGGGATGAACTTGAGTAGATATCAAATCCTTTATGGAACTACTTGATTGTGGATGTTGGTTTCAGACCTTTGATTGATAACTTCTAACATACATAATTGGAATTAGAATTACAGTTAGACTATTATTGTTTTCTATACCTTATTGTATTGTTATGAAGTTCTGTTTGGATGTATATCTTAATGTTGAATCTATAAGATTGTTATCTCGGAAAGGAACATGTAATTCATGTTATGAATCTAGTCTATTTTTCAGATGTTATAGGTTTGGGCATGGTACGTAATGGTTCTTCTTTATCTTGCTTAGGATATAGATGAATAATCCTGGATAGAACCATGTTGTTTACACTTCTTTTGTCTCGTAGAGAAGATAAATGTGATATTCTATTAGGATAGAATTAGGAAATAATGGGATGGCAGGATCTATTATTTGTTTACAAGCCATTGATAGGATCAATATAACTTTAAGTTCTTAGGTAGATATTGTTTACTATATTTTTCTCTTCTCTTAAAAATTGATCTAGATTTATTAATGTACTTCCTTTCTGTTTGATATCACATATGCTTATTATATAATGTTTTTAATTATCTCATTAAAGTAGTGATGCTTTAATGAAACAATTAGTGGAATGCACTTCATTTTAATGCTTAGTGCTTATCATGCTCAGTTCATTGAATTGACCCGTGCAAGTAATTTTTGTAGATGGATGACGTAAGTGATAGAAGAAGGTAAAAACTTATATGATGCATTGGCTAATATATGTCTAATTCTTAGTAAAGAATTCTGATTCATTCTTTTGTTGTATTGTAAAAGAAAAGTTGTATACTTTACAGAATGAAGGTTGTTTTTATGCAGTATGTTTAAAGTGCATAGTCTTGTAAATTTTATAAGTTGTAATGATGAATTGTGAGTTGTGATTTATTTGCATTGGTTATGTAAAATTATCTTGTGCTTTTATAAAGGAAATGAAAATTCTATCTTGTTTATATTCTTCATATTATACTATGCTTATCTTGTTATCTTTGATATGATGGATAAAGGGAATTGGTTCAATTTCCCTTATAATGATGCAACTTGTTGAGTTGTATAATATGATGTGTTTTACCTAAACAATTTAACATAGTAATGTGATGTGTAATGAACATGTAGTAAGAAATATGGGTATTGTGAATGATATACCCTAACACTTAATCATGTAGAGGAAGACTCTTTCTCTCTCAATTGAATTGGAAACCAAAAAGGTTTGGAGATATGATTATTAATCATTAGACTTCATTTTTTATGAATTCTACTTTAGTTGGACATATGCGGTTATTAAACCTTCCTGAATGTTAAAGTACATTTTAATGAAACTTATGATATCATTGTCCTGTTTTGGTTAACTGTTGGTTAAACTGAGAAAATGAACATTAAAAGAAATCATAAGTTAAGGAAGTTCTTCATGGACTAAATGAAACAAATTTAGGAAAGAACTTATGGAGTGTTGGATTAGGGTTTAGCAGGGTTGTCGTAATCAAGACTAAATCCAAATTAACAATGTATTAATGATCTCCTTGGGGTATGTACATCTCGATGAGGCAGTTTCTGTAGGATGTTGGCACACGCCAACTGCAGGGCTGTACTTTCAAGAAGACTTGGGTCTTCTCGAGAATACAACGTTGTAGTTGACATGTGGCAACACCCTTCCACATTGATCATCTAGATCTACACACAAACTTGGACTTGAACTTAGTTTCTCTCTAGGTCAAGTTAGTGGCATATTTAGGATAGGAAGTAGCTTCCAATGGCTCAGGGTACCTTGGCACATCTGGTTGACTTAGGTCAACCGAGTATGCCCATTTACCCTAAGTCATTGTGAGCATCTTATTATAATAATTTATGTTTCTAACTAGGGCTAGGGTTAAACCTGGGACAAGTGGACTGACGGTAGTCAATAAAGACTAATCATGGTAATAGAGGAGTGAGGTGAAGGACATATTCCAAAATGACAAGTATGCCATCTAGGAATAGTGACATACATTGTATGTTGTAAAACTTTGGCCAAAGTATCACAAGTTGTTGGTTGCATTATCCTATGTCACCAAGTTTAAAACAACGTGATATTAGATGAATATTGGTAAAAAATATTTAGATATGTTCTTTAAACAGATCACTCAGTACCTAGTGTAGGGTAGGAAAACCAAGTATATGAAGTATACGATATGTACTCAATACTTAAAGATAACATAAATAGATCGGTAGATTACCGAGTTATGAAATGAATAGATCGGTGGATCACCGAGTCATTTACAACTGCATATGGTTATCTATTTGAAATCGATTGGCATGGAATATTTTCTCTAAGTAATGCTTTATTTAGAATAGAGAACATTATATTATTAAAAAAAAAATTTTCCCTTGTTTCTAAAGTCTTAAAATGGGAATGTTACATGCCACGTGTCCACATCAGTGGTGGGGATTTCACCCGCGGAAGACATTGGAAAAATAATCCCTTGCAAGAAA
The DNA here is from genome assembly GCA_019776745.2 of Taxus chinensis. Taxonomy (NCBI): domain Eukaryota; kingdom Viridiplantae; phylum Streptophyta; class Pinopsida; order Cupressales; family Taxaceae; genus Taxus; species Taxus chinensis. The sequence continues at coordinate 27,803,983 of CM034151.1, forward strand.
AATGGGCAGAATGTGATTTTGAGGCCTACGAATCAATCAAGAAGTGCCACATGTCTTGGAGTAGTAGGGCCACAAAGTTTTTCAGGAAAAATTTCCCAATTTGAAAAAAGAGGGAAAAAGTTCAAATTTATGCCCATGAACCCGATTTTTGCCCTAATTTTTCCATTTTTGCCCTAAATCTTCAAAGGGGCATATCTTTCGCACTAGAGCTCAGATTTTCACAATTTTGGCGTCATTAAACATTTGGTGAAATTCTCTACATGATGGACTCCTAAATTTTAACTTTTGATGGGGTTTTATGGGATAAAATTGAAGAAATGTCTCTAGCATGGGAAAATGGTAGAAAATGGCCCCAACCACCAAAATTAATGAAGTATGGGCCTCTTTCTCACTCTACGAAGAAATGTACTTCAAAGTATGGGATTTTTCATGGAAACCCATCATTTTGTAGGCTAATTAAATGGATCTTGTTAGTGGTTGAAGTTTCAAATCAAAGTTGCTCGCATTTTCTCGTTTCTTTCATTCTGTTTAAGCGATAAAAGCCAGTTTTGGCTCATTTGTCAAAGGTTGTTCATCCTTCTTCTCTTCCTCTCCCTTATTTTCTTCCCTAGGGTTGAAAATGGAGTTTAAACTTCCTCCCCTACTCTGTAATGGCATTTTTTCCTCTTACCTGTGAAATGATGTTTTGTGCAAACTTCTGGAGTAATAAAAAGCGTGTTTTGTGATGCATCTATCCATCCTTTCTCATTTTTTGGTTTTTTTCTTCTTACCTCTCTTCATTACAGGTATTTGTGCATGTTTGGATGTTCATTGCAGGTTTTGGAGCTGTGTTCATGGATTTTTTGAACATTTTTTGTTTAAAATCCATCTTTGGTCTATGATGCACTTGTCCATCCTTCCATTACTCACCTCTCTTTGTTTCAATGGCAGTTTTGATAGATAATCAACACTTTCCTTCTCTAGTGTATCATCATTTTAGTGTAGGCTCTAGTTTTTCCAGTTTTCTTTCTCTCCTTTTCCTTCTTGGAAGTTTGATTAGGTTTAGATTAGCTTGCCTGCACTGGAATAGCTTGTGGTAGGTAGTTTAGGAAGAGGAACCAGCCTTCTCTGGAGAGATTTCCCCATTTGGAAAGGTCCCACACTTTGGGAAATCTCAATGTTGTGCAATCACATGAAATGACATTTTCCTTAGAAAAGTAGATCTGAAGGTCATTTTGGGGGTGCTATGATTTTGCACTAACAATTAATTTTTAAAGTTTGTGAATGTGCAAAGGAGCACACATCGTTTTAGTGTGGGGTGGAATAATGTGAAAGAAAGTGCAAGATGTGAAGTGCCAGGAAGGATTACGTTGGAAAGCCCGGTTAAATGGCCCTGTGCAAGGAAGCACATGGGGAAAAAAGGTGAGCAAGGATGGTTGGTGTTAGGATAAGACTACATCTTGGTTCCACTTATGAGGGAGGAAGAAGTACCTTCGGCACTGGTAATGCGTGTGTAAGAGTCTTCTATTAGATAGATTGTTTGCACACTAAAAGGTTGTAGGATTGTCCATGCAAGGTTGGGCGCATGAGTGGGGGTGATAGAGTTTGGCTTAGTGGAAAAATATGCAATAAGTGTTTAAGTATAGTGGTAGGTGAAGTAGCATTTAATGCTAAAAATAAGGGAAAACTATAAATAGGAGGTTTTGCACTTCATTATTGACATTGCGAATATGAAGAAAAAAAGATCTCTTGAGGACTAGGGTTTCCAGAATTGATCTGTGTGAAGAAACATTTGAGGAATTAAGGCATGAGTGACTAGATTTGATTTGCAAAGTAGAAGGAAAGAAGTTCATGAGCATAGAAAAAAATTGGGGAGAATCACCGTCTTGTGAAAGAGGTTATTCCAGTTAGGTTTTGGTAGTTGGGGCACGGGCTGAAAAGGGTTTCTTCACAAGTTTGAGGTGTAATCTTGGAGAGGGTAGAAAAGAAGAGAAAGTAAGAGAAGTTGAAGTGCTAAGATAACCTAAATCATAACACCTAAGAAACCAAATATATCACCTAAGAAGCCGAAGGGCAAGGGAAAGGGAAAACAACTAGAAACCCCTATAAGCATGGATGAAGAATAGTACATAGAGATGTAGTACTTGGATGGGGTTTTGCTCAGGAAGGAATGGGAGTCCCACTTAAGAAAAATGACAGTGAGCGATTATAACCATCACACAAACATGACCGAAAGGAAATGGTGCTGGAGTTAGTGCACCCAAAAAACAAGAGGACACCAGAGGGTTTACCTATCTATAATGACGAGGTAAAAGTAAAGTTGGAGAAGGTGGGATTGTTGCAACTCTATGAGTTACCTTATGGTTGGAAAACCTGAGCACCTCTATCAATGGTTATGTCACGCATACACAAGGACCACCTTTACTTCTCAGGGTGCAAGATGTGCATAACTCCTCATCTGATTTTAAAATTCACAAGCCTCATCTATGAAGGAGAGAGTATAGATTATGACCTGAGAAACAAGGAAGCCATCAAAGCAAACATCACCACATATGATTGTAAGAAGGGGTCACAGTACTTTGATATCACAGAGATCCCAAACCCTATCATAAGAATGGTCGTGCACCTGGTGAAAAATCTAAATGACCAAGAAAGGTGGATGTAAGTAAATAAGGTGTGGTTAAATGTGTGCAAGAAAATATCATAAGGCACCATCTACAACTTTTTTGCCTTCATTGTAGATGAAATTATCAACAACACGCAGGAAGGAAACAATATACTCTTTAGCAATGTCCTCTTGACAATTGTGTTTTCAGAAATCAAAGTGCTAGATGTGGTAGATAAGTTTGTTTGGGAATATCCATAGGAAGACCCCTCACCCACGAAAATATTCATAAAATACACTCACGATAACGTGATGACTAATCACAAGGCACACCTAGAGAAATGGTATAAGTGCTTAAGGAATACATTCGGGCTGGAGTGGAGGATCCCAGAACAACTACCAGCACTTATAGAGGGAGAAGATGAATTTACAATATACCAACACTTCTACATTAGTAGGTTCAATATGGTAGATGAAACCATGAGGCAATAGTGTAAACTCCCCTTTTCCTTCACCGCTCAATACTTGCAAGTGAGAGTAAATGGATTCAAGGAATCTAAGAAACTAAGGTTTGACCTAAGCAAAGTGGATCAGGACCACAAGGAGATGCACAGGAAGCTGGTCTACCCTAAGAAGTGTGCATACATGGAAAATTACGTGTTGCACGAAGTTCAAATGATGAGACCCCTGACTCTGCCAATTGCAAGGAGGATCGTGGTGTGTGTATATCTTCACATAAGGAAAAAATTTGAGAAGGGCGCGTATCTAGAAAATGATGTCTCCATACTTGATGACCCCGCAGAAAGAAGGAAGCCCATGCCAACAAAGAAAGAAAAAGAAGAGGTGCAAGGGAAAAAGGCACAAAGTGTCCAAGATATACCAATGGTGAGCGCTCCAGGGACAATCACTAGGAATAGTACTTACACGTATGGGAAGAGGTCTCTAGTCAGAGAGAAGGCACTAGAACAAGAAAATCCTATCACAAAAGAGAAGTTACTAGAGAAGGAAGAAGAAAGATAAGAATATCCTATACTAGAATTCCTAGTTAGGAAGAAACAAAAGGTGATGGAGGAGGCTGATTCGGAGGACACAGAGAGCTTAGAGGCCTACAGAGGTGAGAGGAATGATGACGAAGAAGATGAACCTAAAGGATCCCAAGGAATACCAGTGTTTGAGGTACATGATTCATAGGAAGAGGGTGAAGAAGAGGAAAATGACTTTATTTTCATGTGGAGGAAGGGTATCCAGGAGGAGGAAGGTGCCCAAGATAAGGGAGAAAGCAAAAAAGTGAGTACAAAAAATTAGACCCCAAGCCTCACACAAGAGTAGATAAATGAGACGATAGAAAAAGAAGTGGAAAAAATCATTTAAGCCTTGGTAGTACAAGAGTTAGAGTGCATTGTTGAATTATAATGAATGAAGATAAAGAAGAAAGTGTGGGAAAATATCACGGCAGAAAAATAGGAGGCCCCAGTTTAACGGTATGCATTCCTAAGGGCACGCACACAGGAGGAAGGCACACAAATATCTAGAGACCAAGAATGAACTATGTTGATGATCTAAACAAGGTGTTGCGTGCATGTTTCCAAAGCACCATTCCAATAGAGTAACTCCTAGCCATGACATCATTTGATGCGGAAGGTGCATACCCATGAATAAGGAAAATAATTTCATGGGCATTTGAATGCAACCTAAATGAGCCAAAGTTTGAAGTGAGCTAAGGGGTATTGATGCAAATGTCAGAGTCTAAAGCAACCAACCCCTTGGTAAATACCCAATAGATTTTGGATGAGCATATCTGCAATGCACTCAACAAAGTCTTGGTTGAGGTAGAAGCTAGAATTTTTGGGAGAAATGACATAGTGAAGAATCTAGATGCAAAGCAGGATAAGAAGGATGAGGATCTCCTGGAAAGAGCTAAGGAGTTAAAACATGAAGAATTAGTCAGCGCTCGGCTAAAGCATGAACTAAGGGATGAGAAGGAAAGGGTGTGAGAGGTATACAAGAAGGTAGAATCAATCACAGGTGTCATTATTTTGAAGAATCCGGACCTAGCACCACCCACACAAAATTATGGATCTATCCTAGAGTTTCTAGAGGACTTAACACACATTCTCACCATGTTAATACATCCACTAGTCTTAGAATCCATGGAAGAAGTATCAACATGCCTGGAGAAGGAAGACAAACTGAAGGTTGTAGCAATCATTGCTGAGTACAACAAGGTTCTTACCAAAGTAAAAATTTCTACCCAAACTGTTGAGGCCACGTATGACAACTATGTAGACAGGAATAGAGCGGCGAGCATTCTAGTTGCCACTCATGAGGCAGAGCTCAAATAATTCCAAGAAAAGAATAAAGGGAACAGAGTGGATCGGGATAGGATCTTAGCCGAGGTTGAAAAGAAGTCAGAGGATATTGAATCCTTATGAGGTTCAATCAAAAATTGGTTGAAGGAGCTATACCCACAAATCAAAAGGGGGATGGATGCACTTGAGGATGTGGGCAAGCAACTAGGAGTGATTGAAATGATAAATACCCAAGGAGACAGAATAATTTTGAGGAGGTGAGTACGCTAGTCAGTGACCTCTACTAAAGAGCACAAAATGAAGTTAATGCTTGGAATAAGTTGGAAGCCGACTTGAAGAAAGATTTTCCCCTCCTATTGCAGTAGTAACAACACTTCCCTGTTCTTTCATTCTTCCCAATTCTTCATTCCCTTGTTCTTTTTCCAAATCATTAATTCTTCTGGAATCTATTTTAATTCCTTATTCATTGAAGATGTGTTCTTGAGGGTAGAGAATAGGTGAAGTGTGGGGTGATTTTGGGCCCCTAAAATATCGGCTAAGTACAAAAGGCACATGGGCACGCAAAGCATAGTTAAAGAAGGGTATGTAAGGAAAAATCATGTAGGACAAGGTTCTAGGAGGGTTTAATAGAACAAGTGGCATGCACGCAAGGCAGAACAAAGGTTTCAGGACTTAGCCATATTTGACACATCAAGTAGAACATGAGAAAAGCATGACATGACTATGCATGTGGAGTGGAAAAGGTGTCATCCTGGTAACTTGAGGCCCACAAAAGAAATATACCTCACAATAGAAGATTCTAGAAAACCATCATTGCAAGGAGTGGATAGCTTGGGCTTGAAGTAGCATGCCCCCATGGAGGACCACATTTGACACTTAGCGATGGATCTGAAGCCACAGAAAGACAAGTTGGTGATTCAAGAATCCTATATATACAAGTGCCCACTAAGGAGAAGAGATATAGATAGATAGATATAGATTAGTAGAGAGTGGAGCTCTGCAGATATACTGCAAGGAACTCTGTAGGGTTAGGTAGAGATCTATAGGAAAATTATGTAATAAGGGGTTGAGATTGTAAATTTTCTCTTGAGAACTAAGGGGTATAAATCCAGCTATGATGTATGACTTTGGTCTGCACAGCTGTGGTAGTTTGTAATGGATCCAATGGATGTAATGAGGTTACCAAACTTGATTAAATATGATTATTAATGATTTTGGTCCATATTTATAGCTTACATTTCTAATTCATGAATGTTTATGGAATAAATATAAATCCTTATGCATTTCCTTTCTGTTTTGGCTCCTATCTATAATCTGTTAAGTACCATTCGGTTTGGGATGACTGCATTTTTCTAGAAGCCATTATGAGTTCTATGATAAATGTATGTCTCATTTCCACTCACTCTTTTTAAGTTCCTATAATAGATGATGTTTCCCCACTTAACTCACATAAAAGAGAGACTCGTCACCCATGCATTCCTTGGGTGAGCGTCGAGCGCCCGCTGCTGGTGCACATGGGATTCCCTTGTTCTTTGGTGGGTGTAAAAATGACTATAGAGCTGATGCATAATTTGAGAAATTTGAGCTAATATATTATCTCCCTCTCACTTTGGCACTGGTTTTAGGAGTGGATAATACTTGAGAATGTTCCCTTCCTTCTCTGCACACCCTCTAGTTGTTGGTAGGATTAGGAATGACCCCCAATTCATTCCTTAGGTGTTCAAATGTTGCTATTAGCAGCGGCTTGTTCATTATGTTTGCAATATCTTCTTTAGTGCTCACATATTCAAGAACAATATTCATTTCATTCACTTTTTCCCTCAAGAAATGATATCTTATAGGTATATTCTTAGTCTTTGAGTGGAACATTGGATTCTTAGAGACACTTATTGCACTTGTACTGTCACACAACAAAGGAATTGGATTTTCAGATTTTACCTTGTAATCTTCCAATGTCTGCTTCATCCATAGAACTTGAGTGAAACACATTGTGGTAACTATATACTATGCTTCACATGTTGAGAGAGCCATTGATGATTGTTTCTTACTTGGAAAAGATAACAAGCAATTTCCAAAAAAGAACTTTCCTCCACTTGTGCTCTTTCTATCATTAACACTTCCTGCCCAATCTGCATCTGTATATGCTTTTATGCTAAAGTCATTGATTTTGGGGTACCACAGTCCATATTCAACTGTTCGCACGAGATATCTCAGAATTCTCTTGATTTCCTTGAGGTGTGTTTCCCTTGGATCTTCCTTAAATCTTCCAACAAGGCCTACTGCCTATATAATATCATGTCTTGATGTTGTGGAGTAAAATAGACTTCCTATCATGGATCTGTACAATGTTTTGTCTACCTTAGGTGAGTCATAATCTCTACTCATCTTGCACCCAACTTCTATTGGTGTACCAATTGGTCTGCATTATTCCATTCTCAACCTTTTCAGCATTTCCTTGATATACTTAGTTTGGGATATGAATATTCCTTGATCTATTTGACTGATCTATAAACCCAGAAAGAATGAAATATCTCCAAGAATTGACATCTCAAACTCTTCTTTCATCATGTCTACAAACTCATATGTCATACTGTCATGATCTACACTAAATATGATGTCATCTACATATACTATGACAAGAGTAGATGTTCTCCTTCTTCCTTAATGTATAGATTGATATCAACAACACCTTTTTTGAATCCTTTCTCAATGAGGTATGAATCCAATATGTTGTACCAAGCTCTGGGAGCTTTTTTTAATCCATATAAAGATTTATTCAACCCGTACACATAATCCTTATCTTTTGTTAATGAAAATCCATCAGGTTGTTCAATGTATACCTCTTCATTCAGAAAACCATTAAGGAAGGTTGACTTCATGTCCATCTGAAACACTCTAATTTTATTGTATGTCATGTAACCCAGGAATAGTCTTATTACTTCCATTCTTTTCATTGGTGCAAAGGTATCATCGAAATATATTCCTTCCATTTGTGTGTATCCTTTACAAACTAGCCTTACCTTGTTTCTTGTCACTTCTCCTTTCTCGTTCAACTTGTTTTTTAATACCCATTTGGTTCCAATCACATTTTTGTTATGTGGTATGGGTACCAGTTCCCATGTCTCATTATTTTCAATCTGACCCAGCTCTTCAGTCAAGGCGTCTAGCCAATGTTGATCTTTTCTTACTTTCACAACATTCTTGGGTTCTATCATTGACAAGATTGTTATGTCTTCATGTTTTTGCTATTATCTTAGCATTTTTCTTGTGAGAATGCTGACATATTTGTTTCCAATGATCTGATTAGAAGAATGGTCCTTTTTGAATTTCCTGGAGGGTGCCTTGGTGTCTTTCCTTTCTTCCTCTTCATGTGATTATTTATGTGGACTATCCAACTCTTCATCATCTTCTTGTTCTTCATGATCATCATTGTGTTGAGTGCTGGTTTTGACATGTTGTGTCTCGTCCACCTTCACATTAGTGATTTCAACAATATTTTGTAACCGCTTATTATCACACCTATAACTTGTGCTAAGCACTAAGTATCCAAGGAATATTCCTTCATCACATCTTGAGTCAAAGTTTCCCAAGTTTTCTTCATCTCTTTTGATATAGCATTTAATTCCAAAGACTCTTATGTGCTTTACATTTGCTGGTCTCTTCTTCCACAATTCATAGGGAGTCTTATCACTATTTATTCTTAGTTGAGATCTGTTTAAAAGGTAAACCATGGTGTAAATTTCTTCACTCTAATACCTATATGAGAGCTTGAATTCATTCAACATTGTCCTTACCATTTCTTGAACATTTCTATTTTTCCTCTCAACAAATCCATTTTGTTGAGGTCTCCTTGCAGCTAAGAATTGTCTCATGATTAAATTTTATTCACATAATTCATCAAACTCATTTGACCATAATTCTCTAACTCTATCTGATCTTAGACATTTGATTTTCTTATTTTTCTCATTCTCCACCAATGCCTTGAATTTCTTAAATCTGTCTAAGGCTTCTGATTTTTGCTTCAAGCATGCTACCGATGTAATTATTGTGTAATCATCTACTAACAACATTAAGTATACCTCATCATTTATACCTTCATTTCTGGTGGGGCCACAAAGGTCTGTATGGATCAACTACAGTGGTTTGGTTGTAGAAAATTATTTTGACTTGAATGATCTCCTTATTTTTTTTTCATGTAAACATGCCTTGTATAGATTATCCGTGGGTTTCATAATACCTATCATATGTTTGAAACAAACTTTTTCACTTAATTTTACTAGATTTTCAAAGCTCATGTGCCCCAATTTCCTGTGCCATAGCCAGTTGTAATCAATCTTTCTTATGAAGCATTTTTTATCTCATTGAGAACATATATGTTGTTCTTTGTCTGCTTTTCCTTTGCAACCTTCTTTCCTATTTTGAAATTTATGATATCACAACCATTTTCATGGAATATAACATTGTATCCCATTTTGCACATTTGACTTACACTCAACAGATTGTGTTTAAGACCTTTAACATATAAGACATTTTCTGTGATGGTCTTTTCATTATCTAAACTCAGAGTTCATTTCCCAAGTATGCTTGCTAAGTTGTTATCACCAAATCTCATAGCACCTGATGCATTATTAGACAGAGTAATGAATTTACTTTTCTCACCTGTCATGTGACTTGAACATCCACTATCCAAATACCAGATTTTATATTCATTTTGCACATGAAATGTTGTTTGTATAATTGAACATGACTATTTTCTCTTGTTATTATATTTCTTTGTAACATACACCCACTTTTTATTTTTAGGCGGTTCATGTTTGTTGGTTGAAACCACACTACTCTTCTTATGATAATTTTGTTGTAAAATCTTATAGTTTGATCTGGTGTAAGATGGGCCAAAGTTTCTTCTATAGCATCTAGAGAATTTCCTAAACTTGGTGGATTTATGTCCAAATTGATTACATGAAGAACAATAACCATAAAAATAATGTGTGTACCTCATTTCCTATGTGATTTTGGGAGTATAATTCCTTCTCTTCGTGGTATTGCTAATCTTCTTGTTTGTGGTAGATGACATGTTAGATGTTGATACAACCTTGTTTTCTTCATCCTCTACAGGCTCCTTTACTTTGTTTTCTTCTTTGAAACCAATTCTATTCTTGTCATTTGCATCACATTGGCTACTCAGTATATCACTCAAAACACTTGAGCCCTTTTCAAGTTTTTCATACATCTTTAGCTTGTCACTCATTTGTTCCATCTCAGCCTTCAGTTTCTCCAGGTTTATGTTCAGTTTTGTGCACTCCTCTTTTGACTTTCATTAGTTTGAAATATTTTCCAACTATGTTTCCAAATCCTTGAGCTCATTAGCCTCTTCTTCTTCTTTCAAAATCTTTCTTCTCTCAAAGATGTGGATTTGCTCCTCAGAATCTTTCAAGGTGCACCTTAATTTCTGATTTTTCTTCCTACATAGTTTCATCTCTTCAAGAGCACATATTAGCTCTGCTTCGAGATTAACTTCAGCTTCTTCTTCATCTGACTCTTCATACTCAATTGTGTTCTTTCCTTTATAATTGCATTCTTCAACTGCATCCATAGCCATAAACAAAAAATTTTACTGATATTCACCATTTTCATTCTTAGAGTTATTTGACTCTGATCCACTTGATTATTCCTTTGAATAGAAGTTTCTTTTGTTCTTAAAGAGCTTGTTTTTGTCACTTTTCTTCTTATATAAAATTTCTCTTTTTCTATGTTTATGACTATCTTCTTCATGTTCAGATTGATTATCTTCATTCTTTTTTGGACACCTTATAGGAAAGTGACCTACTTATCCACAAGAAAAACATTTGAATGGGAGTATTCCTTTATTTTTACCTGAGCCTTATTTTAATCTTCTCATGAACATGGTTTCAATATTTTCATCATCCAACTCATCATCTGAAATTGATTCTTCTTCTTCTTGTTTGGACTGAGTTTCTTTCTTAACCTTGAATGTTACTTCTTTCTTGGTAGCCTTAGATCCAATAGTCCTCATTTCACATGTTGACATGGTGATTTGCATTTCATCCATTATGAGAGTCTTTATGTATTTCGATTCCTCTATGGAAGACACATGTGTATCATACTTGTTAGTCAGGGATCTCAAAACCTTTTGGAGAATAACAGATTCTTCCAATTTCTCTCCTGAGCCTATGATCATATTTATAACTTCATATGTTCTCTCCATCTAGGCCACTATTCTCTCATCATCCTTCATCTTCATATTTTCAAACTGAGATCTGTATGTTTGAAAATTTTCCAATTTGAAATTTTCATCACTTTCATATATGTTCTATAAATGGTCCATATTTCTTTTGCGGTTGTGCAGTGCATAACTTTCACAAACTCTATTTCAATCAGGCCACATAGAATTGTGTTCACAGCTCTAGAGTTGCATTTGTATTCTATCTTGTCTACTGAAGAAGGGATTGGTACAGTTGGATCTGTATAGCCTTTCTCAATGCATTCACATATGTTAAACCCAAGTGACATCAAGTATGTCTTCATCCTTATTATTGAGAATGCATAATCCATTCTAGTGAAAAGAGGTGATCTTGACAGTGATAAACCACCTTGTTCCTGATTTGTTGGCATGCTTGTGATAAGAGGACATCCTTGAATATGTTAAGATTATGTTGTAAGGACATCACTCTAATACCAATTTTTAGAGATCACAAGCACTGAGAGGGGGTGTGAATTAGTGTAAAATAATTTTTTTTACTTAATGCTAATTTTAAACCATTTAATAATGTGTGAATTTAAACTATGAGAAGTCTACCAACCAAATGTCGTGCACAATAACACAAAACATAAAATTTACTATGGGAAACCCTTTCGAGAGAAAACCCACTAAAACCGTTACTTATATTACACAAAGCAAGGACTCATAAGAATATAACATATCTTACAAGATTTGTTTAGTGAGACACCGATCCCACAAGGAGCACCAACCCCTACACCTATGTTGATATTACGCACATCAAAGGACTCAAGTGAATATTACGCATCACAAGATATTTATTTTTCATGCACTCACCTAAAAAGAAGCACAACTCCCTAAATGTGCTTAGATATAACTTAGACTTGGTTTATATAGATTTTGATCATGTAGTTAAAAATATTGCTAATAAATGAATTATGATCACTTTCTTGGCTTAGTGTGTGTTCTTATTTTGACTCTCTTCTACTCATCTGCTTTGATCCTATTTGCTCAATCAATCTTCTTCTCTTGATTATTCTCTCATCTGATAAATCAATGTATCATCAATATGCTCTTATCTTTCCTCTTTCTTTTCATTTGTAGCTATTGTTTAGCTAGATTGCATCATATTCATACTTGTGACACTCTTCTTTAGCTTGTGTTAGGAAATAAGAGATAAAATATGTAGAATAATCCCTCATAGAATCATAACAATAGAAACTAATACGTAGAAATTATTACAGATCTGAAATAAAATTACAGAATAAAATAACGCAACACAAGGAGACAATATTTAACGTGGTTCACCCAATTTGGGCTACATCCACTAAGAATCACTTGCTCAGATTTTATTACAAGCCACCACTCTCTCAATACAATACCCAGATCTGTTTGGAGCTATGCTCAACAAACTCTACAGAATTCACAGCTGAATTCAAAACACATCTGAAATGTTTTTCATTTATCTATCATATGCATAAAACCATATAAATAGAAAACTACTTAAGCAGTTTTACAAAACCGTGGGTATCAAAACCATGGGAAAAACCCGTCTCATAAACCTATGGGTCAAAAATATTGTCCATATGAGAAGAGCACATTTCTTGATATGTTGGGTGCATTTTTTTCGAGGTGAGGATACATGAAAAGTGTACAGTACTCTTAGTGTACAGTCTTCAACACTTTCACACATGAAAAAAAGCTCCACAACCTAACAATCTCCCACTTAGAGACTAGTTTTCCTCTGAGCAAGCTTCTTAACCCTTCACTAGTTTCTGTGAAGACCAACCAAAGTTGAACACAACTTTATTTTTTCCCTTGTGACCACCTTGGTCATCATGTCTATAGGATTCTGACTGGTATGAATCTTCTCCAAATTCAACTTCGCTTCCTCCAAAGCTATCCTGATGAAATGGTACCTTAACTGTATATGCTTTGTCCTAGAGTGGAAAGTAGAGTTCTTAGCTAGGTGTATAGCACTCTGACTATCACTATGAAACTTTCCTTCCTCTTGCTTATGCCCCAAATCCTTAAGTAATTGTTGTAACAAAATCATTTCCTTGCTTTCCTCTGTGGCAGCAACATACTCAGCCTCCGTGGTTGACAAAGCCACCAACTTTTGTAGTCATGAAATCCAGCTTACTGTTGTTCCACCTACAGTGTAAACATAACCTGTTGTGCTCCTCCTACTATCTACATCTCCAGCCATATCTGAATCTACATAACCACACAAAATGGTGTTTGATCCACTGTAGCACAAAACTGTCCCCATGGTCCCTCACAAATACCGAAGGATCCACTTTACTGCCTGCCAGTGATCTCTACCTGGATCACTCATAAATCTACTCACCACTCCCACTACATGGGCAATATCAGGCCTAGTGCACACCATGGCATACATCAAACTGCCAACTGTTGATGAGTAAGGTACCTTGGACATTTGGTTTCTCTCCTGCTCTTTCTTGGGACACTGCTCCTTTGATAACTTGAAATGGCCTGCCAAAGGAGTCCCAACCGGTTTAGCATCCTACATATTAAACCTCTCCAAGACTTTCTTAATGTACACTTCCTGAGATAAATTCAGCTTCCGTTCCTTCCTATCCCGAGATATCCTCATACCAAGGATTTGTTTGGCTGCCCCCAAATCCTTCATAGCAAAGGATTCACTTAGCTACTTCTTGAGTACTTTTATTTCTTGCATGTTTTTACCTAGAACCAACATGTCATCCACATACAAACAAAGGATAATATAACTGCCATCCTCAAATTTCTTTGTATACACGCAATGGTCAGAATGACATCTAATATAACCTTGCTTCATCATGAAGCCATCAAATTTCTTATACCATTGACGTGGAGCTTGTTTCAAGCCATACAATCTCTTCTTCAGTTTGCACACCATCTCCTCTTTACCTTTGACCTCATAGCCCTCTAGTTGCTGCATATATAGTTCCTCCTCCAAATAACCATGGAGAAATGCAGTCTTTACATCAAGTTGTTCTAAGTGCAAGTCTTATGCTGTAACTATGCCTAGAACAGTTCTAATAGAAGTCATTTTTAATACAGGAGAAAAAATATCATCAAAATCTATACTTTTTTTCTGTGCAAACCCCTTGACCACCAACCAGACATTGTATCTTTTCTTTCCTCCTTCTTCTTCTTTGACTCTGAACACCCACTTGTTCTGTAATGCTCTTTTTCCTTCGGGTAGCTTTACCAAATCCCATGTCTGGTTCTCCATGAGAGCCTGATGCTCCTCATCCATGGCTTGCTCCCACTTCTTCCTGGCATCTACCTGCATTGCTTCATCAAAGCTCTCTGGTTCTCCACTATCAATGAGTAATAAATAATAAAGAGAAGGAGAAAAATGTTCAGGTTCTCTTCTTACCCTAGAAGACCTCCTCAATATAGGAGTTTGGGGTTTCTGTTGAGGAGGTTCCTGAACTGATTCATGTGTCACTTTTCCATCTGGAAGATCCTCTACCGCTGCATATTCTTTCTTGGATTCTTCCTTGTTTTCTTGCAACTGTTGCTTATACATGACTTTCTCATTAAATACCACATCCCTAGATCGAATGATTTTTTTTCCTTAATACTCCAACATTTATATCCAAATTCATCACCACCATAACCAATGAAAGTACATTTTTCTGATTTAGCCTCTAGCTTGGTCCTATCATCTTTGTCTATATGAATAAACACCTCACATCCAAAGACTCTAAGAAATAAATAATCAACTTTCTTACCATACCAAGCCTCCTCAGGTATGCTTCCATCTAAGGCACTTGAGGGTCCTCTATTTATCAAGTACATAGTTGTGCTCACCGCTTCTGCCCAAAAAGAAAGAGGCAGTCCTGCATGTAACCTCATGCTTCTGGCACGTTCCATTATTGTTCTGTTCATCCTTTCCGATACCCTATTCTACTGTGAAGTTCCTGGAACCATCTTTTGCCTGCAGATTCCATTATTAGAACAGTAATCATCAAATTCATTGTTGTAATACTCCCCTCCCTTATCTGACCTGAGACATTTTAGTTTAAGACCTGTTTCATTCTCTACCAAGGCTTTCCATTTAACAAAAGTGTCAAATACATCAGATTTGTTTCTAATACAATAAACCCAAACTTTCCTTGTTGCATCATCAATAAAAGTAACATAATAACTTGAACCCCCAAGAGATGATACCTGAGTTGGCCCCCACACATCAGAATGCACCAGCTCTAACTTACTCTCTTTCTTTGTAGGTCCAACCTTGAGAAACCTTACTCACTTCTATTTCCCATATATGTAGTCCTCAAAAAACTCCAAACATGTTTCTGTATATCCAGGAAAATCCTTCTTTATGATCTCCATGACCTTATGGCTCCTATGACTGAGCCTATAGTGCCACAATGTTGTATCTACTTCTGAAGCCACAAGATTACAAACATTAGTGCTATAAGTGGTTAAATAAAAGGTTCCAACCTTCTTACCTCTTGCCACCACAAGAGCACCCTTGGTAACCTTCCAAGAGTCCACTATAAATATCATAGTACAACCATCACTTCCCAACTACCCTGCTGATATCAAATTTCATCTTAATGTAGGCACATGTTTGACATCCTTCAATAGCCAAGTATTCCCATTCTGCATCTTAACATGAACAGAACCTTTTCCAACTATGTTGCAAGGCTCATCATCACCAAGAAAAACATGCCCAAAATCTCCTTGAACATAATCAACAAAATAATGCCTATGTGGAGAAGCATGGAAAGAAGCCCCCGAATATAAAACCTAAGATTCAGTAATATTGTGCAAAGAAAGAATCAAAGCATCCTGACATACATTACCCGTTGCCACATTTTCCTCCTTGTTTTCTTCCTGTTGTTTCTTCTTATCCCGAAGCTCCCAACAGTCCTTCTTTTCATGCCCAGGCTTTCCACAGTGCCAGCATACTATCTTGCTTTTGGATTTTGACCTTGCCTAATCCTTTGATTTTCCATGGTTTCCTCTATTCTTCTGTCTCCCTCTAGTTTCCACTGTCAAAGCATTCCCTGAAGTAGAAGATTCACCAGAGATTTTTCTTTTCATTTCCTCACTTAGAATCACCCCTACAACATCCTCAAACTTCAACTTTGAGTTAGCTGGAACCGAGTTTCTTATCGCCATTACTAAGCTATTCCAACTCTTAGGTAAAGAGCACTGAATTAATAAAGCCCTAATTCTTCATCAAATTCTATTGTAACCAAAGATAGCATATTCACAACCGTATTGAAATATTTTAAATGATCTGTTACTGAACCATTCTCAGACATCTTCATATTAAACAACTTTTTCATTAAAAATTATCTTATTAGAGGAAGAGGGTTTTTCATGCAACTTCCCTAATGCATCCATCAATTCTTTTGTAGTCTTTTCCTTTGAAACATTAAATAATACTGAAGATGCAAGACACAGCCAGATCATTCCAAGTGCCTTCTGATCCAAAAAATATCATTCCACATCTTTCATACTCGAGGGTTTGTTCACCTTCTCAGAAAATGGAGTATAAAGATCCTTCTGATAAAGGTAATCTTCCATCTACATCTTCCAAAGACTGAAATTCTGCCCGTTGAATTTATCAACCCTAGATCTTCCATCATCTGCCATAGCTCCCACTCAAGATAAAAATTTCTCTGTGATTCAACACTTTAGCAAACCAAACCAAGCTCTGATACCAATTTTTAGGAAATAAAAGATAAAATATGCGGAATAATCCCTCATAGAATCACAACAATAGAAACTAATATGCAAAAATTATTACAGATCTGAAATAAAATTACAGAATAAAATAACACATACAAAGAGACAATATTTAACGTGGTTCACCCAATTTGGGCTACGTCCAACAAGAATCACTTGCTCAGATTTTATTACAAGCCACCACTCTCTCAATACAATACCCACATCTATTTGGAGCTATGCTCAACAAACTCTACAGAATTCACACCCGAATTCAAAACACATCTGCAATGTTTTTCATATATCTATCATATGCATAAAACCATATAAATAGACAACTTCTTAAGCAGTTTTACAAAACCGTGGGTATCAAAACCATGGGCAAAACCCGTCCCATAAACCTATGGGTCAAAAATCTCACCCATATTAGAAGAGCATGTTTCTCGATATGTCAAGTGCATTTTTTTCGAGGCGAGGATACATGAAAAGTGTACAGTACTCTTAGTGTACAGTCTTCAACACTTTCACACATGAAAACAAGCTCCACAACCTAACAGCTTGATAGCTTCCTTTTCTTCCTTGAGAAACCTCTCCAAATAGTTCCAAGTTCAAACTATATTCACAATCAACCCATTCCTTCACTTCGAGTTGTGTGTTATGTACCTTCCTACTTGGTCACCTGAAAATCTAGCCCATTAAATGAATACAACTACTAGGATTTGTTCCTTATAAGTTGTTATTTACTAGCCATTTTCCTAAAATAGATTTTCCATCTTTTTAGAATTTGTAATATGACAAAGATGAGCGAGCCGTTTCCTTCTTCAAATTTCATTTTGCCTTTGTTGTCACCCTCAAAATTGCCTCATTTTTTAAAGGAAAATTTCCAAAATTTTGAGTTAGTGTCCTTTGGAAGTGTTTTGGTAAAGGGATAAATTCAAGAAGTTAAAAAATTTCACTCTTTGGGTTCATTTTTAGTGTTTTCAGTTAAATCATACATTTTTTTCCCGCATGTCCTAAGTGTTGTTAGGCCTCTTATTCGCTGACTCACCACTTTACCCACACTCCTCTCAAATTGGAAATTTTTTTCCCACATGTCCCAAGTACAGCCGAGCCTCCTGTTCTCTGATTCACCACTTTACCCGCACCACTTACTCATCAGCTAAATCAGCTCCATGTGTCCTACATGTCCCAAGTATTGGTGGGCCCTCTGTTTATTGATTTACTGAATTTCCTACATTGCCTTATATATCGGCTAAATCAGCTCTACCCATCCCACATGTCCCATGGACCCTCTGTGCTTCCCAAAACCATTTTTTCTACATTCTTCTTGAATTGGATATATCGGCTCCGCGTGTCCCTCGTGTCCCTATGTCCCATGGACCGTCTGAGCCAAGTTTTTCTAACTTTCCCGCATATCACCTTTTTTGAGTTGGCACAAGGTTATTTATTGCACATTCATTATTTTCTCTCTCCTTCATTCAAATTCATGGCTATTTAAAGGACAGTAACTATTCTTTCTTTCTCACACTTTCCTGTTCATTTTCCCCCTCACTTGCGTTTGTGTAAAGAAAGCCATTGCCTGCATCTGTACTTCTATATTTTCTCTTGCAGGGATTATTTGAGATCATGGAAATACTCCATTAAAGTTTATATTGCCTCTACCTCTGTCATGATGAAGATGCAGTACCAAGGGCATGAACACCTCTCCTCATTGGTAACCTATGTGCCTGACATCAGTGACAATGAAGCTCAACATCTAGACCTTGATGATTTTTGGATCATACTTGGAATGTGATAACTCTACTCCCATCACCCAAATGATCAAAGATAGTGGGATTGCATTTTCAGGTGGTTTCCCTATCTCTATTCAGTGTGTTGTACCATGTTAGCTTGTAGGGATTGTTTCAATCTAGAATCCAAAGAGATTGTTGATGTACATGGTGAAGTAGTTGCGTGACTAGATTCCAAAGCTATCAGTATTTCCCTGCACATCCTAATGGTGTAAGTGGCCAATACTCTCACTCTTACTCAAGCACAAACACTATTCAATCATGACAGTGAAAGATACAAGGCTAGAGTAGCTAAATCATGGCTGAAGAACCCTAAAAAGGGAGCATCCTGACTTTCTAAATCATTTTTTAGGGTTTATTTCAACAAATAAATTTCAGACATCATCACTCTTCTGGCTAAGATCATGGTAACTCCCTCCACAAATAAATTTCATTTTTGGATGTGTCCCTATATTAATATCATTTGTGAGGGGTATCAAAATCTAAATTGGGGTGAGATAATTTGTGAAATTCTAACGGAGTAGCTAGTTAACGTTCAGAGAATAAGGACATTCTACATGTCCTCTTATCTCATGTACACTATTGTAGCATCTAGGGAATGGCTTGGATTTTATTTTTTTGAGGATAAGAAGAATGCTCCTATATATGAGTATTGTCCTCAATTCACTCTCAAATTCAGCAATCATCATTTCAGGAGAGTCAACAATGCCTTCACCATGTACATTGTGAGGCTTTTGGAAGGAAATACTACTCAGAGATTTTATGAGGAAGCAAAGACCTTGATCCTTGAATATGGGATTTTCTTCACTCAATTTAGAAAGTTTTTGTATCTTAGGTTGGCTAGTTTTGACAGTTCCCCTCTAAAGCTTCCTATGTTTTTCAATGATAAAATGGCCCTGGTTGAAATTTGCGTGCATCTAGACAAAATTCACCGAACTTGCAAGGATAAAAATATTTTTGGCATTCGTTTCCATATCACCTTGGGAAATTATACATGTAGAATAGTCATTGATGCTCAGAACATTGATAGAACCATTGCTCCTCTTACTCTTCATCATTTCAAGTCTCAAACTTTCTTTGATATTAAGGGATATATTTATAATAATCTCATATTAAGTTTCATCCACTTTGTTGATACTGAAGATTAGTTGGCCGATTGCGTAGATGACTTTGAGGCCAAGAGAAGGTATTTTGGCAAGTTCTCTCTTCAACAAATTATAGATTTCAATCTCTACAAAGTATCTAAAAATCTCTAGGATGATGATAAAGACCTGTAATCTATTGAATATGAGAGGACCATCAAACACTCTCCTCTTGAAACCATTGATTGGTTTGTAAAAGAGCAGGATGATTTGAAAGAGGTAATCAACCTATACTAAGCTCTGGTTTGATAATAAGATACAAAACTTCAGGATGAACAGAGCTAGGTATTCTTCACAAGAAACTTCCTCTCCTAGGAAATAATAACCCACACTCGATGTTGAGATGTCCGAGAAATCCACTCCTTCCTCTTCGAACAAGGTATACATGAAAAAAGGCAAGGCTATCAAGAAAGAGAAAATGATAGAGGAAAAGGAGGAATTTTCTTTGGAACAGTCATAGGTTCTCACAGAGTCAAAGGATGTCATTGTTTTGAGTGAAGATAACAGTGAAGAACTGAAGGAAGATGAAGAAACCCCTGTCAAAACTACTAAGATGGAGAATAAGGGTCGAATATTTGAATCTCTTACTTTGGTGGACCCTTCTTCCAAGGATATTCTTGAGGATATGTGAACCTCTCCATTAGAAACATCTATGGTGCAAACATTAAGTGTAATGAGTACACTTGCACTCGGACCCATTACTCCTTCTACCTCTTCCTCCTCCTTTGCTTGGGTCCAAAATTTCATTGATAGTAGGAAAAGGAATTCCACCTCTAAAATTTTGTTTCCCAAGTTTGATGTTGTGGTAGAATTTCTCGGTACTACTCCATCTCCTCTAGCAAAGAAAGAAAATATTACCTCAAGGCTGGTGTCAGATTCACGAGGTCAACAATTCATGGAGATTACAAATCCTAAGGTAGACAAGGAGGAGAAAGATATTTTGGTTTCTGACTTGGAGCTCACAAGGATTCCACTTGGGGAGTTTACGCCTGAAAGTGAGGTTCATAACCTCAAATAAATTTTGACCAGGGTCATTGAGCGAGTGGAGAAGGGAAAACAAACTATGGAGCAATTGGAAGAACATAATAGGGTTCTTTCAGGTTTGTATAAAATTGTTGTTGGAAAAATATAAGGTGTTGGATCCAACTCCATTAACCAATCTTCCCCTTCCCATATTTCTCAGCAAGGATGAAATTCAAACCATCAAGGATATTCATAAACATGCCACTTATGGAAAGGCCATCGAATCACTAGTTGATGATATGAAAATGGTTGGATTGAACTTCATTGAAGAGGCCTTCAAGTCATTTGAAAAGGTGTCCAAATTGCATTTGATATTCATCACAACACTCAATGGCATGGAAAAAGAGCTGAAGCTATGGTGTGAATGCATTCAAGATCTTCGTTTGATGAGCATGATAGATGAGCAAATTTTATTTTCAAGAAAAGTATATGATGAAGCCAAGAACAATATATCAAAATCTTGGGTTTGATTGGAAGATCAAGGTTTTGGAGGAAGCAGTGGGAGAACTGAAAAATATGTGGTAGAAAGGAGAAGCTTTCAAGACTTGTGTTCTGTGTGCCTTCCAAGATATTCATTTTCAAATCTAAAATTATGCCTCAGGTAGTCAATTTTTTATACAAGAGATCAAGGTTTAGTTCAACACCTTCATCAAAGAGGATCTTTTCAAGGAAGAGACAATGTCTAAGGAGAAAATGAAAGATGTATGCTCTCTTCAATCAGCTATCACCGAGGCAAATAAAGAGTTTCTGGAAAACATAGAGTTTGAGAAGGATATGGAGAAGTGTCTTGGCATGTGGACTCATGCCACTTCTAACACCACCATCCCAAAGTGCATGGAGATATTTGAAGCATTGAAAAGATTTAGACATTGATTCTTAAGACATTTGGCCCTTCTAATCCTCCTTTAGATGTTTATGCTCCCGAGTCCTAAGTCACTTCTTTTATTTTGGGGTTTTAAAACCCATGATGTAATACTTGATTAAAGACATTATATTAATATATTTGTTAAGTAGACTTTAATCTTTAGATTAAAAAAAGTTGGAAGCAAATGTAAATTTCTTTATAAGCTATTTAATGGGTTCTTCATGCCATTGTAAGGGGCTAGACCCTAGTACTTTTAAAATGTATTAGAATTGAAATTAAATCAATAAAAAAGATTTTCCCTTATCTCTCATTCTCATCTACTGTCCTATCTGTTGTTGATTGAAATTTATGAATCATCAATATTTCATGTTAAGAAACTTTGCGTTCTTATGATATGATTTCCAAAACTTTGTGTCTATGGAATAATATCATACATTTCCAATGTCAATAATTATTTTCTTTGTTCCTTTGCTAAGTGCGAATAAGGTTATATTATGTTATCTATATTACATAAAAGTATTGTTGTGTTCTCCCTTTCAGTTTCTTTATTCTTCCACTCCTAATTATTGATAATCTATGTTGGTATGAAACATTTCAAAGTATCAAAATTCCTCATCAATATAAAAGTTTTCTATTTGTATATAGGATTTGTTGTTTTATTTCAATAAGGGAACCTCTCCCATAAAGAGGAGGGACTTGTTGTCCCCTGGCTGTTGAACACTAAAAGTGATAATTAAAAAACCAACAACCTTGAAACTCAGGATCACATAGAAAATTTAAACTACATTTTCATAAGTTCAATGAGCATTAAATGATGGTAGCTAAAACAATGGAATTCTTCATTCTTTGTGGAGTTCAAGTCGTGCACTTGGCCACAATTACCTGACAATCAAATCACCATCGATTTTGGAAAACCAAATCTCTCTTGTTCAAGTTTTAATTAATTTTATTGACTTCAACCCTTGTTTAGTCCATTTCTATCATTTCATAGCTTTCTTTAAATCCTCTAGATTTCTTCTTTGTATCGCAACACTTTTCTTTAGTCGGTGGCATTTCCCCTTACTTGGTAGATTTTTAGTTATATGTGGTTCTTCTATGCTTTTCATGGTATTCACAATGTCTCGAGGCTATCCTCCTTGTCTTTTTCCTTTCCACAGCTTTGTTCCACATCTGCAACTCTATCTCTTCTTCTTACAACTTTTGTAGTCTTTCGCGGCTATTTTCTATCCCAGGTAGCTTTTCTAGTTCATTGCAGATTTTCCCTTTATCTATGGTTTTTCCTTCAACTTCCTTACCTTCGTGGTTTTTCCTTTGCCTTTGTAGAATTATCTTAATCTTCACAACCTTACGGTTTTAAATTTTTATCTTTTCCTTTGGCTCCATTTCACTTCAAAACTTCACTCCTTTATGCGCGGGACTCATTTACCTTCCACGGTTTTTTCTAGTTCTCCATGGCTTCCTATAGACTTTTACATCTCTATTTAGTCTTTGGCGTATGTTATCTCATGTCCGCGGCTTGCAAAAATATTGGCTAAGTCCCTTAGAACTTATCCTTTATCATCTTGAAGTCTTTGTGAGTTGACACTACCAATCAACCTTCATCTTCTTCACATGCTCACTTTACCAATTGCCTCATTTTTCCATCAATGAAACTTGATATCTACTCATCCATCTTGACATCAATGACACAACATAAAACAATGACAAATATGTAACACTTTCTTGATTTATTTTAATTTAGTGGTTCACATCTCATATGTAGTTAAGATACCATGGATAGCATCCATTGTCAAGGTGGTTTAAGTACTTGGATTCCTCTAGTGCTAACACCTTAGATTCATATTTTCAAGACAAATATCTCAACACTTTTTGAACAAATACACTCTTTTCTAATTTTTCTCTTAAACCTCTTATCAAAGTTATCACTTCATCCCCTCTTTGCAAATATGAAGAAACACTTTCACCTTCCTTCATTTTCATGGTTTCAAATTGAGCACAGTGATTCTGTAACTTGGCTAATTTTACCTTATTGTCTCCTTCATATATGGTTTTCAATTTTTCCCACATATCCTTAGCTTTGGTGCAATGCATGAACTTAAAAAATTCAGCCTCATCCAATCCAATAAGAATTGCATTCATTTCTTTGGAATTATTTTCATTCTCTCTCTTTCCAGTTGTATCTGTAGGGGGTGTAGCAGAATAATGTAGACACTATCAATTGATTACCATATGTTAAACCCTAGTGACATGAGCTAATTTTTCATTTTGACACTCTAGAAGACATAATTTGATCCATTTAACAAAGGTGCTTTTGAGGTAGAGAAACCACTTTGTGACTAATTGTTTTCCATGCTTGAATTTTTTAGATCTCATTTGATTTTCTCAACTCACTACAAAAGTACCAGGCTCTGATACCAATTTTTAGAAAATAGGACATTGAGAGGGGGTGAATCAATGTCAATTCAAATTTTGTATGAAAATTTATGGCCAATAATATTCTTAAGCCTTTATATGAGATTACAACAACATAAATCACATGTAACAAGAAGCACACACAGAAGAGACAAATAGTTTTAAGTGGGAAACCCAAACTAGGAGAAAACCCAGTGAACCAATGGACTATGCTCACAAAGGTTAAAAATTAGTTTAGCTACAACTCAACATGAAGCACCTAATTCAAATCAAGATACTAGATGATTTACATGCTACAACTTGCAGGAAAGCTTCTACTTTCAAGATTTGTTGAGCTACAACTCAGTCTTTACATAAATTTTTTTTCACACACTTCATGGGGTTACTGAGACAACATATTGTGATCCTAGATTTACACATATGATCTCTTATATCCTCTTCTAACTTGGTATAGTTTTAATATATTTTATCTCTTTCCTTCTCATAGACTTGTACACTCTCTCATGAACTATCAACAATAAAAATTATCACAAAAATATGATTTTGTATACAATATCAACTCCTATTCCCAACCTTTCACTTTAAAATACCAAGACTCTTCACATTTTTACACTAGATAGCTTGAGAAAGAAGAGAGATCACTATAGTTGTAACATCTCATTTAATGTCATAAATACACCTCAGACTTTTTATATACCTGCACACTTTTTAAGGTCCTTTCAAGATTCCTTGAGTTCAAAAGTTGACAGGTGTATCTTCCTGAACTTCCTTTCACTCTTCCATGTCAATTAATATTCCAAAACCTGGCCTCTGTCCACATAAAATGTAACTGACATATAATATGTCATGACTTACAATGAGCCTATAATAACCATGCACAATTTTTTTACATTGTAAAAAGGAGTTACAAGTGAAAATCATGTTACAAATAGTCATAAAAACCTTTGTAACCTCTATTCAATATTCAACCCTTTTCCATTTATATTCACTTCTTCCATTTGGACCTAAAAAATCTCATTGAGTATAAGCTCTATCTGTTACAACTTTGAAAATTAGAAAAAGAAGCACATTAGATTTTTATACCAGGTGCTCATGGTCTATCTAGGGTATGTATCTCAACTCCAAATTCTTTGAAGCATGGATAGAGCACAAGATAGTCCAATAATTCTTCTTCACAGATAGAAAATTCACAATATACAAGGGTAGGTTCTTCACAGTCTCAAGCCTTGAAGAAAATGATTATTCGAGAGTTTAAAACCTTACATTTCTTACATGCTACAAGAATCTTCATACCCTAGATATCATGGAGATCAACTTAATACGATTTTAAACTCTTATACAATCATTTATCATACTGTGTGACAATACAATCTTGAGTTATTGAGTTCATCTACTGGAATCATCTTGATCAGGTTCATAAGGAACTCTTTCAAATAACTTTGGAGCTTGGGAGAAATGACTTGAAGGAACTTATGTGTTTGACCCAATTTGGAGAGACATTACATTATACATTTCCTTCAATGACAAAAAAATTGACCGGGTATTCAATCTTTGGACAAGGCAGAGTTCCATCTTCAGGAGTTTAGCCATTTAACCTATTTCTCAGTCAAGCATGATTATATAGACATCCTTTAGACAATTTTAACACTTAAAATCAACTCCTTATGTTCACATTTGTTTAAAATAATGCTCATGAGATTATATTTTTCTTGATCTTCAAAAATTGTGTTCAGGTAGGGTTTTAGTTTTCAAACCCTAGGTTGTTGATTGAGGGCTTATAGAAAATTAAATTTCAATTTTATACCAGTAAACCCTGTTAGAGAAGGTATTTACCTTATCTCATGTTCACCTAGGTACTTTATTTACCTTTATTGTATTTATCCTAACCCACTTATGTGTGTGGATATTTATTTTATCTTAGTTAGATATTATGAGATATTATCTAATTGTTAGCTATAGTTATTTTCTTGATCTATGGTATTTACTATATCATTGATGACTAGTTTTTTCCTAAATGTATGAATTTGACTCTTTCTTTGATGACTAGTTCTTTCCTTGATTTATGGCTTGATCTATGACCTTAACTGGCTCTTAGATTGTTATTCCTTGCCTATATAAGCAAGGCCCATTCTCATTGTATTTCATTGAGTTCCATAATAATATATGATATTGATGCTCATTTGTTTGCAAAGGATTATGTAAAGTTATTTTGGTGAATTGATTTCATCTTATTGACCATGGTGTTTGATTAGCATCTAAGTTTTTGGCTTGGTACAATCTAGTTATCATTCCTCTTATGATATTAGAGAAAGAGATTGTTGTTGACATCCGTTTGTAAGTTTCGTTTTGCAAACATTTTTTTGTATATTCATATATTTAGGATTTGTCTGTATTTTTTTGTTGCGTGCATTTTTATGCAAAAAAAACTTCTGTTGGATTTAGAAGGTGGAAAAAACCTAAGGTTGACTGGAAACTCGAAAATTTTTGGAGGCACTCATTTTTTTGGTTTTTTTGTTGTTGTAGAGAAACGCGTTGGTTTGCCTTGGGATTCATGTCAGCGAGGAAGAAAAACCAAAAAATAAATTTCTAGGTTTTGTTGGGTTTTTTGAGATCTACACTAGGTATTTTTCTTCTGTGGTGTAGTGTTTTCAGGAGGTGTGCAACATACTATTTTTGGCAAGACGTTTCTTTCCTTTTTGGCAGGGGTCCGCGGGCTGGTGTGCATGGTTTGCTATTTTAGGAAAATCCGTAGATTGCTATTTCTAGCCATATTGTAACACGCACTCATTATAAAGTGCCAAAATTTGGGGGGGCTCTTGGTGCATTGCTTGGGGGTCTTGTTGCATTGCTTGGTTCTTACATTTATTTTGGTGATTTTTTTAAGATGGCATCTACTTCTGCATTAGATCATGTTGAGCCATTAACAACACATAATTACCACACATGGAAACCAAGAATGGAAAAAAATAACTAAGTGAAAAGGATTATGGGATTTAACTTCTTCAGAACAACCGGTATTCACTATAGAATATGAGAAATTTCAGTACCAGTGCAAATTTGATGAGTGTATGGGTTTGATAGGAACTTATGTAAGTGACAGTATTTTGTTTCATTTGGAAAAAAATGTGACTCTCATTTCAAAATATGGGAGAAATTGGAGGGTTTATTTGGTAAGGTGGATCACATGAGAGCCATGTAACTTGAAATTGAGATCACCTCTCTTAATCCTAAAGATTTTCTAAAAATTATGGACTATCTTACCAAGTTCAAGCATTTGTTGACACAGTTGAAGGGGAGTGGAAGAGATAAGAAAGATGAAGAGTGTGTTTACTTGATTCTATCCAAGTTGAGAGGAGCATTTCAAATATTTTCTTCTACCTTTTTCTCTAGTATGGATGCTGTTAGCATAATTTAGCATAGGCATATTTATTGCATTTTATTGCATTGTCTTTTATTTAATAATGTGCAACATGTGCACTCTAGTCTAGTGACTTGCATTCGATATTGTTATGTTGGATAACATTCAATATTGGTATTAGTAGTAATTACATGTGCATGTGAGATGGGTCTTATCATCTCGTAGTTGGTGCCTGATAGGGTGTCATGTCTATCCATATGAGGTTGTCTAATATCTATAAATAATTACAGCTCTTACATTTTTATGTAATCTGATTTCAGGATCAATAATATTTGTGAGGCTTCCGTCCCTTTTTGGTCATTGCAATCTTATTCTATTATATCATTTGGTATCTAAGCTATACCATTATTATCATTTGGTATCAGAGCAAGTTCTATCCAAGCAAGGTTGAAGAGGAGCACTATTGGAGAGGATCTATTGGAGAAGAAGATTCTGCATCAAAGTAGAGCCATTGAAGCATCCTGCATAGCCTCCATTCCTTCCAAGCATCCCTTAACTAAAATTTGACCTATTCACTTATTTGGAAGGTAAATTTTTTTTGATTAGTCATTGGCATAGCCAATTGATCCAACATATTGGTGGAATATTTTAGATTTGGAGATCTTTAAAAAAAAAAAGGAGAAAGATTCTTGAAAAAAATTGCAGATTCTGAAAAAAAGAAAAGATTTGTAAAGATTTGTGAAAAAAAAGAGATCTTAAAAAAAAAAAGGAGAGAGATCTTGAAAAAAATATTGCAGATCTAAAAAATAAATAAAAATAAAAATTCAGATTTGAAAGTGGAGGTGTGAAGAATTCGGGAGCAAAGGTTGAAGCAGTCCCGTCAATAAAATTCTAGCAGATAGCTCTTAGAAAAAAGAACATAACTTTTTCATACAATGTCAGATTGATGTGCCATTTTTTTTCTGGAAAGATAAGAAGGAGGCACACAACTTTGCAATTTACATCATCTTCAAGATTCGGCCTCTACATGTGATGAAAAGTCTTTACACGTTGGATCATTTTTTTTTGAAAAAAAAATCAGATCTAGCTGGTAAATTTATAAGATCTCAAAAAATAAGATTCCGATTCTTCTGAAATTTTGTGGGTTTCAAGAAAAATATTGTATGATGCTGCTGTAAAATTTTTAGAAAAACCCAGATCATGGTTTGTGAGAAAAATGTGAAAACAATATTCAGATTGTTTGTTTGGATCTTGGGAACAAACGGTTTGTGAGAAAAAGGTGAAAACAATATTCAGATTGTTTGTTTGGATCTTGGGAACAAACAGGTCAGTGGTTCAATTCCCACTCTCTCCATATTTTTTTATTAAATTATTTTTTTTGGAAAATTTGGAGAAATTACTAAATTTTGGGAGATTTCTAAATTTAGGAGCTCACCAAACACATTTAGAGCCACCGCTAAATTTAGCGGGAAAAACACCTATTGGGGGGTAAAAAATATTTTTGGCCTAAATTGTGTATTTTGTGATTCTAGACCCTTTTTTCTTAAAAGGGGGACACAAAAACTTCATTTTGATGTACTTTTAGAGCATGTTGTACTAATCTTGGTGCATAAAGTGAAAAAAAAAAGAAAAAAAATGCAAACTTTTTATTTTATGTTTGGTTCTATCACACGAGATTTTTGATCTCACAGCAACTTTTCGGTATATACGGTGCCTCTGGGAAGCGCTTACGGGTGATGCCGGTCGCGACTACTACTGCACTTAACGCCTAACACATAGCTACCTAAACTTCATCTGGGCATTGACCCTATAAAATCAATAGGGAGTAATAAGGACACAATACACACACATTTGAGCCCTCCCATCCATTTGTGTTTGCACAAACCCCTCTCCGTACTGTGTAAGTACCACGTACTAAATTATTTCACGTGCATTAACACCTTTTTCCGTACTGATGGGTATATTGAAAGGGTGATCTTCTTTCACGTACCGACGGGTATATTAGAAGGGAGCATTTATAGAAAGGTTTGGTATATCGGGCTTGTTGGTATATTGAGAGGGGAGACCATAAACCTGGAGTGATAAGAGCCTTACCCTTTGTCAGAAATTCAGAGTTTTAGAAATTTAGATTGCAGAAATGGGTGCACAAGCACCAAAGTTCTTCTTGCTAGATTCAAAACTACTTAGAGGAGACAACTATGCTGCATGGAAACCGAAGATCAAGATGTTACTTGAGTTTGAAGACCTATGGAAAGTTGTAGATGGAAAAACAACAAGATCACTTGATGATTGAAGACAACAAGTTCAATTTGACAGGGCCAATCAAAAGGCCAAGTTGATCATCTTGTTTAGTGTAACAGATGATGTGCAACCCCACATTAGAGATGCTACATCGGCCAAGGATGCATGGGATAAGTTGAGCACAGTCTATGAGGCAAAAAATAAGAATGCCATCCTCAACCTACTATCACAACTGCATACTCTCAAGTTTAAGCACAACGAGAAGGTTGAAGTTTTTTTGAGACAAGTTGTTACTTTGAGGGCATCTCTATTGGCATTGGGAAAAGAGATAAGTGATGAATACCTCGTACCAATTGTGTTGTGAGCACTTCCTCTTTCCTACAGAATCTTTGTGACAACTATCAATATGAGTGAACACACAGTCACCTTTGAGAAGTTGGTCAATCTACTCCAACAAGAAGAGGCAATGAACAACAAAGATCATGAAGATGAGCAAACACTATCTTCTAATCATAAAGTAAAGGGGAAATTTTAGTCCAATCACAAGAAGTCCCAATAAAATCAAAGTCAACAAAGGTACCTGTTGGTTCAAAAATCTGTCGGGTGGGGCAGATCTATGGACAGATGAGCCAACAGTGTGCAGGGCATAGCCCCTCTTTGAGTCAACAAAGCGAAACTGGTTTATTGCTATTCTACCAGTAGGAATCTTGCGCAAGTCTCACAATATTCTGCCTTCAGGGGTTGGGATCTCATCCCAGTAGAGGTATTTCCAACTGTGAAAGAAGGGAAAGGAACAAGGTGGGGACCTGGGAAAGATCTGAAGGGAGAAAAAAATTAATTCCAAAGTAGAAAGGTCAGAAGGTCTATGATCTGGGTTGGTAGTGAACAGAGCCGAACCTAGTGTGCATAGACGCATAAAGCCCCTACTAATGATTCAGTGACAAGCGAAACTAAAAGTAGATTCAATTGAACAATCACACAGATATAACATAAGAAAGGTCTGATGTAAAACACAGGTCTTCAGCATAAAACTTCTAAACATTGTATTAATATCTGTTTCTGTTACAAGGGGTTGAGAGTCTTCATCTTCAGTAGAGGTATTTTCCAACTGTAAAAGTATCCACCACTGAATACAACAAGGATTCTGGGTATGGGGAGATGAAGAAAGATTTGAAGGGAGAGGAAGAAATGAACCAACTACTTAATTACAGAATATCTTACAGAAGGTCCTAAAGTGATTTGGGTTGACTAGTGACAACTTGAGCCGATGACATCATCCCATGGTGCATAGACGAATAAAGTCAATCATTTGATGTCAAAATACTTTAGATGTTGACAAAGACAAGGTCGAGAGGAAAGAGAGTGATTCAACGTCGTCCCACGGCTGAAAGGGGGGTCATCACAGCTTCTGCTACTACTCAAGAGAAGTGATCTGGAACTGGGTACGATATTCACAGGTAATTGCTGAGCATGGGCTAAAGTTCATCCTGGGAAGGATCCTTGTGACGATCACTGATAGTCTCGCAAGTCTCCCGCTCATTTGTTAGATTTTTGGGGAGCTTGGAATAGTCTTTTCTGCTTCTATCAGGTACCCTATGAAGTCATGACAGGCCAACAGGTTATTGATGGATTTGACGTCAAAGGTGACTTCTGGTCCCAGCCCTTGGGAAACGATCTCCTTGAAGATCAGAATAGTTTCATCAACCTTTCTCAAGGAGAAAGAAGGAGTGAGCAAGCCCGGAGACATTCTTAGGACAATTTGCTCCATTTGATGCATTGCATCCAGGGCTTCCTCCTTGATTTTGTCAATCTTTTCCAGGACAAAATCCAACTGATCAATCAGGTAGTCCAGAGTAGAAAGGATTTTGTTGAGGGCTTTGGGGTGATCGAAGATGCTGAACCTAACCAGATCTTTGACTGAACAGTCGAGCATTTTGGAAGGTCTCGTGCTACATCCTGGCATGGTCCAGCTCTTCAGAGATAGGTCCTGCTATCGCCTGAAGCTTTTTGTTTTCCTGACTGATATTATGATACAATCTGGCGAACTTGGCGATTACTCCCTCACTTTCCTTGAGGATTTGGCTCCTCCAGGCGGAAACTGCCATACCCTGCTCGCTGATTTTGGCGTATTCATTTATTTTATCCTGGCTCAGAGGCTCAGGAGTTTCAGCGGCAGTTGTGGGAGGTGCACTGCCCATTTTCTGCAATGTGTGGAGAAGATGTTTATTTTGTTCCTTTAATAGCCTCTTTTCTTCCTTTGCTTCCTGGAGCTTCTTGAAAAGGGCGTCAACTGCAGATAGGGCCTCTCCCTGAAGGCTTTCTGAAAACATCCCCATTGTGACTTGGGTCACTGTATAATCTGTCGAAGACAGATCCTTTTTATCCTTTAAAGGATTGGGATACACTATCTCCATTACTCTCTCTCCTGACGCACTTTGAGAGAAGCGGGTTATAGGTTTTTGCTTCTTGGCCCCCTTTGATGGGATGACGGAGAAGTCCATCAGTGGGATGGGAACTTTCCTCTTTTTTTGGCTCAGGTGCTGAGAGATCCATGCTGGACTTATGAGAGAGGGACCAAAAGTAGAAAAAGGAGTAGCCGCAGTAGTAGAAGGAAAGTGCGTTGAGACACTTGGAGGCAACATTGAGAGGGAGGCCAAGGAAGTGCTCATGGGAGTAAGAGATACTGCAGGGGAGGTAGACATGGGAATGTGAAAAGGTTCAAGCAAATTTTCATATAATAAACTGAACAAATAAATTTCTCTCTATATATTTCAGGCTAATACAATGGCTATTATATAGCCAAAAATGTAGTTTGAACAACTTCCTATAAAATAGGAAGTATACAATCAATAACAACCCGTATTGATATATTGTTATATAATTGTTATAACAATATATCAACAACTTACAAACAAATTACTCTATGAGTAATTATACAATTACATCACACATATATAATTATATTATCATTGATAATATAATTGAACATATTAATAATGTGAACACCATTCATTCCTAATAGAATGGAAGGGAGTTGAGAGATGAGGGAGGAAATGGTGGGGTACAGCTCCGCGAGAGAAGAGAAGATGGATGACGAGGAAGGGGGAAGAGTAGAAGATGGTGGAGAGGATACGACCAAAGGAATGGTCGCTTGGGTCATGCGAGGAGGGGAAGGAGGAGAGGGAGAAGGGATAGAAGGGACCTCAACAGTTGTAGTAGTGGCAACATCCTAAGTGGATGTGCCCAATGGAACATCTTCGGCCGCTTCTTTCTCTGGGGAAGCTAGAGTTACAACCTGTTCTTGTGCGGTGGAAGGGGAACTCTCAGGAGCCTCTTTTTGGGCAGAGCTTGACTCGCCCTCTTTGTCTTTGCCTCTACCCTTTGGTAGATGTTTTGTCCTAGAAGGTGCGTTTCCCAATGGAGATGTGGTGAAATCAACCCCGAGGTAGATGAGGCCATTCATCCTGCACCAGTGCTATGTTCTCCGCAGAGTTTCTTTAACCCTTTCTTCAATGGTTTGGGGCACTTTAGTTCTATAAATTACAGCAAACGACTAGTTGTCCTCATCCATTTCAAGATATACCTAATCAACTTCTTGATCAGTAGTTTGATAACCCTTTGGGACAATGGCCAAGCCATATTGGATGATTTCAGCCAAAGCCAAGTGAGAGTGATCTTTTCTTCTAAGCTCGACCTCATGATACAGGTCGATATAAATATCCTCGATCTGTGGAATGTGGATTGGATCGAGTTTGGCCCTGGGAAGGAAATTCCTTGGG
The DNA here is from genome assembly GCA_019776745.2 of Taxus chinensis. NCBI lineage: Eukaryota > Viridiplantae > Streptophyta > Pinopsida > Cupressales > Taxaceae > Taxus > Taxus chinensis. The sequence continues at coordinate 27,837,424 of CM034151.1, forward strand.
TTGAAAGTGGGCCTTTCCGGGAATTTGTGCTTTAGATTGAGTAGTTCTAGCTCTGTAAACATTTCCTGGAGCCTTGTGGTGGGGAAAGACAAGTGTACCTGCCCACTGTGAGGGGGAAAGGAATTCCACCGTTCTTTCTCTTCAAACAATTTTCGTGGTAGGTTACGAGTTGTCTGGATAGCTCCAACAGGATCAGCTTGGGGCCGGCATATCTTAGAAATTTGGTGGGTTCCCCCAAGAAGTTGGCTTCCCTTAGATAGGTGAAGGTGGGAAATTAAGTGAATAAGGCCCCCCACTTCTCCGTTGCTGAAACAATGCTCTTGGTCGTACAACTGTGAGTCATGTTTGGCCTTAAAAGGCAGACAATGCCATAGAAGAAAGCGTCATTGATCTTTGTAAACTATGAAATAGTGTTCTCTAACTTTAACTCTAGGTAGTATTCATATATTTTCACTCGGGGCCAAAGCCTGTATCGCATCAATGCTAGATAATCCCTCTCTGAGGATGCAACATAAACTACGTAGGAGTTCATGTAGAACCTCCCAGTTGTGGTGAGTTGTTGGAGCTGCTCAGATACAGTGCTACTTATGATCTCTGCCCACTCAAAGCATTGATCTGGCACATTCTTGTTCATTGTCTCCAGGTACCTGAGAATCCATTTATGAAAGTAGTGGGCATCAGGAAGCCCAAATACTCTATTTAAGAACGTGATGGTATCACTTAGTTCCTTGGAGAAATCACTGCGATGAATGACCTGTGGCCATTTGGTTACCACCTTCTTGTTTTTCAGGTATACCTCATTCATCAGTTGCATACACTGGTCTTCGTTGTCCTCCCAATCCTTGGTGTAGTCTTCTTGGATTACATCCACAAAGTGCCGGTGGTGAGGAATGCCAAACATAATTTTGAAGTGTCGGGCGGTGAGGTTGATCATGACCTCACCCTTCTCATTCTTGGACACACCTCGTGTATTTTTGTTGTAGTAGTGGGCTACTACCATCATGAATTCATTATTTACTGCACTGACTGGGATTCCCCCAGAAAAATGCAAGCCACTACCTACCAGTTTTTCCATCCAGGGACTTCCTATGACCCTCCTGGTTCTGGCCTGGAAGTCTTCCATATCAATGTGACCGAGCTCAGAGTCTTTTATGTCTAGGTCACATTTTGCCTGGGATTCGGGCATCCCGACCCTCTGATATTTATACTTCATCTCTTCCTCTATAAGCTTGGCTTTGCCGTTAGTCTTGGTTGGTCTCTTGCTTGATGTAGACATATGTAGTTCTGAACTCAGTTGGTGATCTGTGAGAAGAAGAAGTGAAACCCAACGTAAAAGAGTCATGTTAGCTATTTGATCTCCCATTAAAGCATTGGCAGAAGGAAGAGTTAGAAATTTTAAGGCATTAGGGTGCAGGGCGCATGAACACTGCAGGTTGCAGGGTTAAATAGTATGGCACACAGAAAAAGGGTGTTACAAGGGAAAAATCAACGCCAAAGAGTGCAAGGCGCATGGATATTGCACATGACATTTTTTTTGTTGTAAACAGAAGTGCGCCTGTGCTATTTATATGCGTTTTATACCGGGCGCAGATAATTTTCATGTTGCACGAGTACAGGGTGCACCAAAGGGCACAGGGTTATTGTATGTTACATCATCTTTTCTAGCACAACAGGGGAACTTGGCACGGTGCATGAAAGGTTTACATAACAATGTGTTACTGTAACAGGGGATGCGCCTGCACCTTTTAACATAGTTTTATACTTAGTGCAAGTAAGGTTGGTGTTGCATGGTGCAGGGTGCGCCATTAGCATCTCCGTTTGTGGGCTTGGTTTTGGTTTTTTTTGTTGTTGTAGAGAAATGCGTTGGTTTGCCTCGGGATTCATGTTAGCGAGGAAGAAAAACCAAAAAAAAAATTAGGTTTTGTTGGGTTTTTCAAGATCTGCACTAGGTATTTTTCTTATGTGGTGTAGTGTTTTCAGGAGGTGTGCAACATACTATTTTTGGCAAGACGTTTCTTTCCTTTTTGGCAGGGGTACGCGGGCTGGTGTGCATGGTTTGCTATTTTAGGAAAATCCGTAGATTGCTATTTCTAGCCATATTGTAACACGCACTCATTATAAAGTGCCAAAATTTGGGGGGGATCTTATTGCATTGCTTGGGGGTCTTGTTGCATTGCTTGGTTCTTACATTTATTTTTGTGTTTTTTAGAATGACGTCTACTTCTGCATTAGATCATGTTGAGACATTAACAACACATAATTACCACACACGGAAACCAAGAATGGAAACAATAATTAAGAAGAAAGGATTATGGGCTTTAAATTCTTCAGAACAACTAGTGTTCACTAGAGAATATGAGAAATTTCAATACTAGTGCGAGTTTGATGAGTGTAAGGGTTTGATAGGAACTTATGTAAGTGATAGTCTTTTGTTTTGTTTGGAAAAATGTGACTCTCCTTTAAAAATATGGGAGAAATTAGAGGATTTATTTGGTAAGGTGGATCATATGAGAGCCATGTAACTTAAAATTGAGATCACCTCTCTTAATATTGAATATTTTCCAACAATTATAGACTATCTTACCAAGTTCAAGAATTTGTTGACACATTTGAAGGGGAGTGGAAGAGATAAGAAAGATGAAGAGTGTGTTTACTTGATTCTATCCAAGTTGAGAGGACCATTCCAAAATTTTTCTTCTACCTTTTTCTCTAGCATGGATGCCTTAGGTGACACATTCAAAATACCTACCTAACTTAGAAACATTTTGTGAAAGACTTACTAGGGAAGAATCCAAATTTTCAACCTTGAGTCTTCCACCTCTCAAAAGGAATTAGTTGAATCTAATCATAAGGGCAAGGGAAAACCAAAAAGTAAAACCAAATCCACCCCTTCTCCATCTCAAAATTCTCCTAAACCTAAAGAAAACAACTCTAAACCCAAGGAGTCTTCTAAATCCAAGAATAAGTCTAGCCTTTCATGATATTTTTGTGGTGGTAGTGGTCATGAAGAGCATATGTGTTATAAGAGAACGCAATCCTTAGAGGATACAATCAATAAACAAAAAAAATCTATCTCCACTCCACCTCCTAATCAACATGGAAAAAAACTTAATGTTTTGGGGAGATCTCAGTTACCACTTATAGATAGTTGGGCTATAGATTCTAGTGCTTCTCATCACATGAATTCTTCCAAGGAGTCTTTTGTTTCTCTAGGTTTGAGTTCTACTTCCAAAATTGAGTTCCATAATAATATATGATATTTCTGCTCATTTTTTGTAAAGGTTTTATGTAAAGTTATTTTGGTGAATTTCTTTCATCTTATTAACCGTGGTGTTTGATTAGCATATGAGTTCTTGGTTTGGTACAATCTACTTATCATTCCTTTTAAAACCATGTGATCCTCTTAATGAATGAACTCACTACCATTTCCAAGCATTCATTTGTATGACACAAGAGAATATGACCAAGATTTGTAAGTTACATTATCATTCAGTTATGACTGTCACAAACCAAAACGATTAGTCCTCTAAGAGACCTAGTTTTCATAAAAAGGGAACTGTCGCAGGTATATAGACCATATTTTTGAGAATATATTTGAATATATAGCTTCACATACTAATCTCAACCACTAAATGAAGAAAAATTATCATGGAAAAAAGTGTTTTTTTGGGACTGAGTTGTTTGTTTCATGAAGTACAATATGACAGTCCTAAAATTAAGGTTTCTTTCTATCAACCATGCAACTTACATGATCATCTTGTGGGAGAAAGAAACTAAAACATAGAACACAACCTACGTTCACCATCTTAAATGCAGATCTTGTGTAGGAAAATTTGTAAGTACTATATAGGAGAGTTTAGAGGTCAGTCTTCTTATCAAGCATTGAACATGATAATTTAGAGATAATTTTATTTAGCCTTAAAAATTCATCCCAAGAGAATACTATTAACCTTTTAAATCTTACCTTGAAAAGAATATGTTTTAAAAAATTGAATCAAAATTTCTTTTGAAAGTTTTTCCCAAAAGTATTTCAAAATTATGAAGTTTTTCGAAACTCCAAACTCTGAAATTTCGAACTTCAAATTTCAGAGGTTTCCTTTTTCGGGGTTAGGGAGAAGTGACTACCAAATAAAAAATTTTGACTTCAAAATTATGAACTCTAAATGTCTAAAATCTCGAAAATTTGGAGTTTTGGACTTTCAGGTTTCGAAAGTCTCTTTTGGCAGTTTTCATTTTTTCGACTTGGAGTTCCAAAGTTCTGAAAATTTGGAACTTTGGACTTTCATGTTTCGGAAGTCTATATTTCCCTTTTGGTAAATTCCTTTCTGGAGTTTCAAAGTCTGAAACTATGAAGTTCCAAAATTTTAGAACTTCATACTTTCGGGTTTCGGAGTCTTCCATCTTCTTTTTCATAACTTTGTATCTCAAGTTCCGAAGCCCAAAACTCTGAAGACCTAAAATTTCTAAAATTCTAAATTTTGGGGTTTCAGACTTCAAGGTTTCTATGGGAATTTAATTCTCACCTACCCCCCACGTGTCAATTTCTAAGCATTAAGTCCAGTTTTTCTATATAAACTCAAGTTTTTATGTCATTTTCATCTGACGTTTTGATCTGACACTCTGATTTTTACCAAATTCTTTTGTACTTTCGTGGCATCATTTTCAAGGTTTTTTTTTGTTTATTTCTTCTTGGTTTATGATTGTTTTGGGTATTCTTTCTTATTTATTTTCTTTTGTTCTTCCTTTTTCCTATTTTGAAAATGGAACACTCGTCATCCACCATTTTTTTCCTTAAAAATGTTGCCTGATTTTCACAACTAAAAAATCCAATATGTGCATACATCTAGTCTAGATTGCATGATAATTTATTCCAAATCTCCACAAGTATTTTATTTTCATTCTGTGCCCTTCAGCAATTTCACAGTTCATATATTTCTCTTTCAGAGGTTCTAGTTTCAAACTTTCAGAGGTTCTAGTTTTGGACTTTCGGAGGCTTCAATTTCAGACTTTCAAAGCTTCCATTTTTGGAGTTTCGGGGTTTTAATTTTCAGAGTTTTAGAGATCTCCCTGTTTCAAGTTTTTAGAGGTTTTGTACTTCAGAGCTAGAGCCTTTTCAGAGTTACTTTTTTTGGGCTTTCGGAGTTCGGCATTTCAGAGATTTCACAATCCTTCACGAAAACTCTAAAGGCCATTCAGCTTCTGAATTCTGAACTTAATGTCAACCTCCTCATCTAAGGGAAAAGAAAAGATGAAGTACACATTTTTAGGATTCACTCCCCACTCGTTTATTTCCTCAAAATTTGGCAATATTGGAGATATTGATCTTGGGCAAGTAGATTTTCCAAACTTTTGGGAAAGATTGAAAGCTCCTAACAAGAACTCTTGGATGCAGGCTATATATGAAAATGTGTTTTCTCTCACTTCCATTTTTCTTATATCCATGCATTGTCCTAAATTTGTCTTGGCCACAACAAACCATTTTGATGAAGATTCTATATCGGTGAAGAATGATGATGGAAAGGTCATAATTAGATTGGACTCTAACTTCTTTGAAGATTTGTTTAAACTCCCAAATGTTGAAGACTATACAAGAATTTCACCAAAAGCTGCAACTGAACATTGGGACAAGGAAAAAAAATTGTGTACAAAGGTCATGATGAAGAGCTACTTGGCCAAGAGTGTCACCAAGTTACCTAAGACAATGTTCCTATCACATTTCATCTAGGAAGTAAATGATCTCATTGTGTTGTTGAGTAGAGTTTCAGGTCTTGTTTCTACAAAAGAGTTTTAGTAATGAATGTTTCTATATATTAGGTAAATTCTTAGTGGAAAATTTTCGTAAACTCAAAAAAATTGAGGATTATGGAAATTTTAGTTGGCGAATATTTTGTGGTTTGCATCTGACTTATTCACCAAAAATTTCAACCAACATGTCCCCTATACTATTCATTTCACCTAGATGTACACATATATAAGAGCTTATGAATGTAATTTTCCATTATTTTGAATCATATCGTACATATATTCACTGAAGTTAAAATAATAAAATCCTCAGCCGCCAACACTGAAATATGAGCCATCCAACCATAAGCCATCCAAACCTGAGCCGTCCAACCCTGACCCGTCTAACTCTGAAATCTAAGTCGTCCAACCCCTTATTCGTTCAAATATGATCCATCTAACTCTATTTCATCTAACGCTGAGCCATCCAAATCTGATCCGTATAACTCTGATCCTTCCAACTCTATTCCGTCTAACCCTGAGTCATCCAACCCTTAGTTGTCCAACCTCTCACCCATCCAACCCACCTGTCCAACCCTTAGCCATCCAACACCTCACCCTTCCAACCCTTAGCTATCTAACCCCTTAGCCATTCAACCTGTCACTTTTCCAACCTACCTTCCCAACACTTAGTCATCTAACCCCTCACCCATCCATCCAGCCCACCCAACCCTCAATCATCCAACCACTCACTCATTTAACCCCACCCGCTAGATAGTTGTCTAACCCCTCACCCGTCCAACCCACCGACCCAACCCTTAGCCATCCAACCCTCACCCACCCCAACCCTTGACCAACCTACCTGATAAACTTTGCAAACGAGGGAAAAATGCTCTCTATGAAATCACCTTTTCCATGAAACATTTTTTCAGATATTTGTGAACGATTCAAAATTTGATTTTTGAGATTTTCCAATGATTCGAAAGTAATTTTTCAGAGGGGTCTTCTTAAAATGAACCATGTTGTATATTGCCACTATTAAAAAGAACAAAGAATTCATACGATAGGGAGAGCATATCAGTAGCTCTATCTATTTTCAATTGAGTAAAGTCTTATCTTCCAAAAACTTTTACATGAATTCTTTATTGGTCTATGCTACAGCTACCATGGGGTAATTCAATGGATTGAATATCAAAGGTGTTAGAAGTGCATCACATATTTTTGAGTTTTATCTTCAAGTCACAATGGACAAAGGAAGCAGACATTTTTGTAGAGTCAATTATGCCTTTTTCGTTGTTCTCCTTTATCATTTTGACAAGAATTCGTATAATCAAAGGATTTCTGATGAGGCTTTCCAAGAAGTACAAGAGTGGGGATCCATTTATCTTCAATTTCCAATATTTACATACATCAGGATTCCTAGTTTCATAGGTTCCCTAAGTAAGTTACCAAGGTGCCCTACTGATAAATGGGTTTTGTTAGAGTTGGTTCAGAAATTTTTGGATTATCACAAGATCTAGAAAAAACTGCATAAGGCAGGAGTCCAGTTTCTCATTTTAATAGGAAGATATACTTGTGTGATTATTTATAAAGAAAAGAATGTTGATGCAGATATTTCTAAAGTTACCTTGCGAACCTTTCATCCCAGAACCAATTTTGACCACTGGGGTAAGTTCAATGAAACGGGTTTATCCAATTCTCACATGCCTCAGCTAGAGGATATTTGGATTCAATGTCGGGATTAGGTTATTATCAGGCAACGAGAATATGAAATATTGACTTTGGATGAGGTTTGACAGTTTGGTATTGTAGATATTCCAAAGGAGATGGAGGATGATGATGAAGTGTTGGATCCAGTATATAAGGATAATAATGTTGCCAATCAACCATTGCCATGGATAGATTGGTATCAAGAGGAAATTTTTAATACTAAGGAAATAGAGAGGGCCATTTTAAAAATAACATATGATTGGTTGGATACTTTGGGAATTTCACCCAAGGGGTTGGAGCAATCCATAAGAATAGAAGCCCAACCAAAAATGAGTCTTCTTACACCCAAAAGAGGGAAAAGGTCTACCTCAAAGGCCAATGTAATTCCTAAGAAGATTTCATTTGTTGTTAGAAGTTCCTCTCTTCCCAAGGCTCCTACTTCCAAGTTTGTGTACTCTGTAATAATAGTACTTGAAGTTTTCAAAGTTATTGATTCTCTAGTTGTATCGTAAAATATGCCACCCCCTCCTTCCCTACCATTATCAATTTCTCCATCATTACCTTATGCTCCTACACTCATTTATTCTTTTTCATCCCCATCCATGGCCCAATTATTTTCATCCCTTCCTAACCTCTTAGTAGGTGAAATGATTGGGTCTCCATTTTCCACTTCACTCCCTCTGCAGCTTTCATTTCCTTCTATTTCAACTTCCAGCCTCATTATATCCACTCCTGAGGCTATTCTCACATCCACCCCATCCATCATTACCACCTCTAATTTATTTCCAACTAATGTTATCAGTGCTATTGTGTTATTTAGTTCTCCAGGTGTTTAATTGGTCGTGTTACTTCCATATGCATCCGCTATACCATAATGGCTATATCACAAAACTCTAAAATAAAATAAGAAGGTGCCTCTGGAAGATGTAATAGATCTAATTGTGTTAGAACCTACTTCGAGGAGATAGGAAAAATGGCAAAATATCATCCCCACTTTATCTGTAAACCAATCAAGAGAGAGAGTCATGGAAATTTCTACTCTCATTGAGGGAAAAACAAAAGAGACTATCACAACAACAAATTATCAAATCTCCATATTTTAACTAGGGAAGGAAACACACAAAGGTGTCAAACATGATGTGATAATGGATCTCGGGAATTTTTTAGAGAATTATGATAAATATAAATCCTCTAATGATGAATTGAAAGTAAAGGTTGAACAACTCACTACTTTTCCAAGGAAAGTAACACAACCCACTCCAACCACTGATCCTTCAACTACAACTTCTCTAACAAGTTCTTCTGCTCTAGATGATATTTCATATCATGAGATTGAGAAGATAGGTCTGAAGGGAAAATTAGTGAATGAATGGATGGAACACATGCTTCAAGAAGCTAATCCTTTGATTAAAGAAACTATTAAATTATATAATGATTTGCAAACTGAAAGATCCTCCATTCGTAGGATGGATGAAGTCTTTTATGAAGATAATAATAATTTGAATATGAATTTGACCACATGGGGTGAGATTAGAGATGAGGATATAGATCTAATTCTTTAAGAAGAAGTAATTGATGATATTTCTAAGTTGTTCGAGTTTCATAAGGCTATGGAATTTAGATACCAGGTGTTACAAGATTTGATCAAGAAGTTAGATGACAAATGCGTGGAAATAATGGATGCTCTAAATGATATCTCGGAAGAGTTTGATAATATCACATGCAAATTTTTCAATGACAATATTGATGTCGTTCTAGTAGATCAAATTAAGTCAAATTTCAAAGATTCGGTAAAGAAATATGATGCGGTAACTAGGAATTTTAGTAGTGATTCAATTGATAGGTTGGTCTCATGTTAGAATTTCATAAGTCGACTGAAGAAAAGTGGCGAGTAAACTCAAAAGGATTCCAGCAGGTGAACTAGAAGAAGAGGAAGTACAAGGAATCATTAAATGTTTCATTGATTACAAGCATTAGATGACTATATGGGATAAATAGCAATAGAAAATTAAAGAAGGGAGAGATGTTACAGGACCAAGCTAAGTTAGGTGGCCATGAGAGGACAGTTCCAAGCTCTAGATCAGTCCAAGTTGTAGGGTTGATTAATTCAAACATTTGCAACTACTTTTCTATTTTTATGGGATCCTATTCCCTAGAACTTAATTACATTCTATTTTTAGTAACTTGTCAGTTAAGGTTCAACTATAATGGCTCAACCTAAAACTTATAAATAGTTAAGCGTATAGAATTTTAGATATATAGATCATTGGGGAAGTTACTCTTCAAGCTTGGAAGAGTGCTTTGAATACTTTGGATCCTTTCAATTATATTCAAAACAATTTTTTTCCATGAAATATTTGATTTATTGTGTTAATTGTTGATCAATGTATGCTTTGTGAATGTGTGATTCCTTAGTATAAGTGATTAACTGACCTTTATTTTAGAGGATATTATTTCAATTTGTGGGAGAATGATGTGGTTATCTTGAATATCAATTGTGGAAATATTATATTCTTTCTATTATAAAGTTACATTATCATTAACTGTCATAAAGATAAAGGGATTTATGACATGTGCATATCATATTGTCATGATTTGTTAATTATGTATTTGAACAAATTTGATCTATCTATTAGGTATGCTTCGGGTCTTACAAGGAAATAGATGATATTTTGTTTGTGGTCATTATTTTCCCTGTATAAATAGCATAAGGTGAATTAGATTTTGATGGTTGCTTTATCCTTTCTAAGTTAACCCTTTCTGGTGTGAAGATCAGAAAATTATCTAATTATACTCTCTTGGTGTATCACTGTATTTTCATTATTTGTTATTTCTAACTCTGAACCCCATGAATTGAGTAGATTAGAGCCATTTTAAATTGTTTTTATCCTTGCACATCAATCTTAAATCGAGTGCCCCAAATTCTAAAGGAAGTCGACCTTCTCCAGAGGTTCATCCCAAGGCAACAAGTTCCCACACCTTGGGGATGGTCTAATGTTGTATGAGATATTTCAACATTTTAACGGGCGCATGATCCTAAGCATTCACTAAGATTTCAAGACCAATCTCATTTTCCTAAGCATTCACAACTAGTTCTCAAAGGCAATTTTATTGAAGACTTGGACTTTGACTCCCGAAGCTAAATTAAGCCCTGTAGATGCTCATACATGCCCTAGGGAGTGTTCCTATGCTTCTAACCTAATTAACTAGGATTTTTATGATCTTCATTGAGCTCTTACACCTCATTAAGCTATAGAACTAGGCCTAAATGATCTAGTTTCAACTGAGATTCATAACACTTGACTTGATGCTTACTCTAAAAGCTCTTACACATTCTAGAAACATCATTTATAACATGTAGGACATATGATCCAAGCATACCAACCCTCTCCATACTTCCAGTGGGCACCAAGCACACTGGCCAATTTTGTTACACCCTGAAACCATCCTAAATGATCAATAAACCACCTTGATACCACTAAACACCATTGATAAGGTATCTACCTACATGAAATGTAACTCCTCCTTTTCCATCAATGCCACGTGACATCAATGACATAACCAAATAATGCAACAAGGTTCAATATTTTTCATGTTTTAACACCCTTCTTGATTCTTAGGCTTCTTTACCTTTGAATTAAATCATCAATCACTTGTAATGATAATAAACAACATTCCTTAGCATCAACCACACCTAAGTCAAAAACCAAAACATTCTCCCCCTATTTTTATGAGCTTCTTACAGTCCTATAATATGCAATTTAGGTATCCTACTATATATTTAAAGGGAAAGGTATGCATCATATAAACCCTACTATCACACTTGTCTTATTGATTAAGTGAAAAGTACACTTCACATTAACTTTAGAGTCATTTAATCTAGCTGAAAGATAAAAAGACATCATATAAACCATGTATACCTATCAAAAACAAAATTTTATCCCTGAATAACCATGCCCAGGATTCTAACCCTGCTTCTCTTCTAAAACCTTCATCCTCTTTCATTTGATGGATTATATCTAGCTCTATACAGACCCTATATGATCTTAGAAAAAAATTAACATGTCTTCAAACCCATCAATTCATTTCACAACTATGTCAATTGTTCTTCATATGTGTAGATACCTATTTTAGTCTCCTGAGACAATTGTACCTTGTCAAAATGAAGAAGATAATTACCTCTATCTTGTGACACCTTACAACTTTAGCCATATACCTTAGGTATCCATTCAAGAAAACCTTTCTAACCATCTCCATACCTACTTGATATCATGGCACAGAATTCAAGGTACCATGCACATGATTTCCATAGTCATTATTAGCTGATGGAATTAACCTTTGACTGGTACAAACTTACTCTACACTTCTTTTACTTTACACTTCTTTCAAAATGGTCACACATTCTACAAAATTCTCATTTAAGATTTAGGTGTGTGATACAAATTTTAAACATAGATACCACTTATGACATACATGGACAATGTTATTTCATCACCTACAGATCTTCTGATCAAGTAATCATATTGAATGACTTGTCTTTTACTTTTAAAACATGTTACTGTTAGCATAACTTAGCATAGGCATATTTATTGCATTGTCTTTTATTTAATAATGTGCAACATGTGCACTCTAGTCTAGTGACTTGCACTCAATATTGTTATGTTGGATAACATTCAATATTGGTATTAGTAGTAATTACATGTGCATGTGAGATGGGTCTTATCATCTCGTAGTTGGTGCCTGATAGGGTGTCATGTCTATCCATATGAGGCTGTCTGATATCTATAAATATTACAGCTCTTGCATTGTTATGTAATCTAATTTCATGATCAATAATATTTGTGAGGCTTATGTCCCTCTTTGGTCATTGCAATCTTATTTTATTCTATCTTTTGGTATCAAAGCTATACCATTATTATCATTTGGTATCAGAGCAGGTTCTATCCAAGCAAGGTTGAAGAGGAGCACTATTGCAGAGGATCCATTGGAGAAGAAGATTTGCATCAAAGGAGAGTCATTGAAGCATCCCACAGCCTCCATTCCTTCCAAGCATCCCTCAACTAAAATTTTACCTATCCACTTATTTGGAAGGTAAATTTTTTTTATTAGTCATTGGCATAGCCAATTGATCCAACATATTGGCGGAATATTTCAGATTTGGAGATCTTTAAAAAAAAAAGGAGAGAGATCTTGAAAAAAAATTGTAGATCTAAAACAAAACAAAAAAAATATCAGATCTAAAAAAAAAAAATCAAATCTGAAAGTGGAGGTGTGAAGAATTCGGGAGTAAAGGTTGAAGCAATCCCGTCAACAAAATTCCAGCAGATATCTCTTAGAAAAAAGGACATAAATTTTTCATACAATATCAGATTGATGTGCTATTTTTTTTTCTGGAAATATAAGGAGGTGCACAACTTTTTAGTTTACATCATCTTCATATTTGGCCTCTACATGTGACGAAAAGTCTGTACAAGTTGGATCATTTTTTCTGAAAAAAAATCAGATCTAGCTGGTAAATTGGTAAGATCTCAAAAACTAAGATTCCAATTCTTCTGAAATTTTGTGGGTTTCAAGAAAAATATTTTATGATGATTCTGTAAAAATTTTAGAAAAACCTAGATCACGTTTTGTGAGAAAAAGTGAAAACAATATTCAGATTGTTTGTTTGGATCTTGGGAACAAACAGGTCAGCGGTTCAATTCTCACTCTCTCCATATTTTTTATTAAATTATTTTTTTTGAAAAATTTAGAGAAATTACTAAATTTTAGGATATTTTTAAATTTAGAAGCTCACCAAACACATTTAGAGCCACCGCTAAATTTAGCAAAAAAACACCTATTGGGGGGTAAAAAATATTTTTGGCCTAAATTGTGTATTTTGTGATTCTAGACCCTTTTTTCTAAAGAGGGGGGACACAAAAACTTCATTTTGATATACTTTAGAGCATGTTGTACTAATCTTGGTGCATAAAGTGAAAAAAAAAAAAAAAAAGTGCAAACTTTTTATTTTATGTTTGGTTCTATCACACAAGATCTTTGATCTCATAGCAGCGTTCGGTATATACGGTGCCTCTGGGAAGCGCTTACGGGTGATGCCATTGTGACTACTACTACACTTAATGCCTAACACAGCTGCCTAAATATCATTTGGGCATCGACCCTATAAAATCGACGGGGAGTAATAAGGACACAATACACACACATTTGAGCCCTCCCATCTGTTTGTGCTTGCACAAACCCCTCTCCGTACTGTCTAAGTACCACGTACTAAATTATTTCATGTACGTTAACACCTCTTTCCATACTGACGGGTATATTGAAAGGGTGATCTTCTTCCATGTACCGATGGGTATATCAGAAGGGAGCGTATATAGAAAGGTTTGGTATATCAGCCTGACGGTATATTGAGAGGGAGACCATAAACCTGGAGTGATAAGAGCCTTACCCTTTGTCAGAAATTCAGAGTTTTAGAAATTCAGATTGCAAAAATGGGTTCACAAGCACCAAAGTTCTTCTTGCCAGATTCACAACTGCTTAGAGGAGACAACGATGCTGCATGGAAACCGAAGATCAAGATTTTACTTGAGTTTGAAGACCTATGGAAAGTTGTAGATGGAAAAACAACAAGATCACTTGATGATGGAAGACAACAAGTTCAATTTGATAGGGCCAATCAAAAGGCCAAGTTGATAATCTTGTTTAGCGTAACAGATGATGTGTAACCCCACATTAGAGATGCCACATCAGCGAAGGATGCATGGGATAAGTTGAGCACAGTCTATGAGGCAAAGAACAAGAATGCCATCCTCAACCTACTATCACAACTGCATACTCTCAAATTCAAGCACAATGAGAAGGTTGAAGTTTTTTTGAGACGAGTTGTTACTTTGAGGGCATCTCTATTGGCATTGGGAAAAGAGATAAGTGATGAAGACATCGTACCAATTGTGTTGCGAGAACTTCCTCCTTCCTACAGAATCTTTGTGACAACTATCAATATGAGTGAATACACAGTCACCTTTAAGAATTTGGTCAATCTACTCCAACAAGAAGAGACATGAACAACAAAGATCATGAAGATGAGCAAGCACTATCTTCCAATCATAAAGGAAAGGGGAAATTTCAGTCCAATCACAGGAAGTCCCAACAAAATCAAAGTCAACAAAATCAAAGTCAACGAGACAACACCAAGAAGTGTCCCATTTGCAATAGAGGGGGACATGACATCAAAGATTGTTGGTACAATTCCTACAAAAATGGTTCATCAAGCAATTCAAAACCCAACAACCAACAGGGTAACAACAATTCAAATAAAGGGAAGTCCAACAACAACAACAATCAAGGGCAGAAAAATGGTAATTGGAAAAGAAAACCCAAACAACAATGGTACATTGCCGAACATGAGGATGATTCAGATGAAGGACACCACGTGTATTCTTCTCAATTTGATGAAGAAACCAAGTCCACACAAGATATCTGGTATGTTGACTCGGGTGCAACTCGACACATGACTGGACGCAAGGATTGGTTCTACACACTACGTGACTCACCTAACAAGAACCATGTGTCATTAGGTGATGACTCATCATACAGTGTTAAGGGGATTGGAAACATTTCACTACCTCTTAGAAAGCATGACTGCAAAATCACAAATGTATTGTATGTACCTGGGTTGACCAAGAATTTGCTATCAGTTATTCAACTCCTTGATCACAACTTGAAGTTGGATTTTGACAGTAATAATGGAGACAAAGTGTGCTTGATAAGAGATAAGTCAAGAGGTTCCAAGATTGTAGCAAGAGCCTCTAATGTGGGACGCGTGTTCCAAATTGATTTTGTCCATAAGGATGATCAAGCTTTAGTGGCCAAAGACACACAATCTGCAGAACTATGGCATCGCAGATATGGTCACATCAGTTTTGGCTATCTCCAAACACTTCAAAAGGGAAACATGGTGAAAGTATTGCCTACACTCAAGCACAACACTGACAAGTGTCACAATTGCCTAGCTAGAAAGCAACACAAAGTACCCTTCCAGAAGAACACATATAGAGCTAAGGGAAAGCTTGATTTGGTGCACACCGATCTTTGTGGGCCCATGCAACCAAGTCATTCTAGATGTCAATACTTCATGCTTTGTGTTGATGACTACTCAAGAAAGATGTGGATATATTGTTTAAGAAACAAGATTCAAGCCTTTGAGACATTTTAGAAGTTCAAAGCACTTGTTGAGAATGAAGTTGGTCACAAGATCAAAACTCTCTGCTCAGATCAAGGGGGGGAATTCACAAGCAATGAGTTCAAGACTTACCTAGAAGCTCATGGGATTCATCGACAAATGCCTCCTACTCACACACCACAGCAAAATGGTATAGTTGAGAGAAGGAATTGTACTATCATGGAAATGGTGTGATGTACAATTGATGACTCAGGTTTAACAAATACATTTTGGGCAGAAGCTGTAAGAACTGCAATCTATTTATTGAACAGAGTGCCCACAATAGCTCTTGAAGGAGTGACACCTCAAGAAGCATGGTCAAATCAGAAACCATCAATCGCACACCTAAGAGTATTTGGGTGTAAAGCTAGCATGCACATACCCAAGAAGAACAGGAACAAGTTGGATATGAAAGCTGAGAAACTGATATTCATTGGATACAGTGAAGAAGAACTTGGGTACAGATTATGAGATCTAAAAGCAAAGAAAGTATACACAAGTAGGGATGTTGAGTTCTTTGAGAAGAAACAAGAAAATTCTCCACTCAACGACTTAACAAACATGTAGAATACACCTCTTTTGAAGACAGAATTTGATGTTCCCACTGAAGATGATAGTGATGAATTGGATGATAGTGAAAACTTGGATCCACCACAAGCCAATAGAACAGCTAAGAAGTTACCTAAATGGTATACTCAATTAATAAGAGATGCAAATTTGGATGAAGCACCTAGCATATCATCCAATCCTGGACCTAGAACTCGCAGTCAAGCTCATGAAGAGGTCAATTATGCCTTAATGAGCAGATTTGTTGAAACAGTTGAGCCATCTACAGTTCAGGAAGCCCTACAATCAAAAGCTTGGAAAGATGCCATGGATTCAGAGTATCAGTCAGTGATGAAGAACAACACATGGAAACTTGTCGACCTTCCACCAGGGAAGAAACCCATTGGATGCAGATGGATATTCAAGACTAAGTACAAATCAGATGGGACTATTGACAAGTATAAAGAAAGGCTTGTAGCAAAGGGGTATGCACAACAAGAAGGCATTAATTATGAGGAGACATTTTCTCCCACAACCAAGATCAAGAAAATCAGGATGATCTTTGATCTAGCTGTACAATTTGGTTGGAAAGTCCACCAAATGGATGTGAAAAGTGCCTTTCTTGATGGAGATTTGCATGAAGAAGTCTATATGACTTAGCCAGAGGGTTATGTAATACCACGAAAAGATATGATGGTATGCAGACTCATAAAATCTCTATATGGCCTAAAACATGCACCCCGGGCATGGTACATCAAAATTGATGAGCATCTCATAAGTCATGGATTCGAAAGGAATCCTTATGACCCCAATATCTACCTCAAAAAGAAATGGGGGGAGATTGTCATTTTGGTTGTTTATGTCGACAATCTAGTCATTACAGGTAGTTCTGTGAAGATGATCGATGCAACAAAGAAGGATTTTAATCGATCGTTCGACATGACAAATCTCAAGCTCATGCACTATTGTCTTGGGTTAGAAGTATGGAAAAAAGAGAATCATATCTTTGTGTCGCAATTGAAATAAACCAAGACAACACTCGAGAAATTCAGGATGATGGACTGCACTCCTATTGCTACACCTATAGAAGCGAGACTTCAGTTATCTCGTTCCGATCCATCACCACCAGTGAATGTAACTCTCTATCAGCAGTTGATCAGGAGTCTCATTTTCCTGACATATACTAGACCAGATATCAGCTTTGCAGTCAGCTATTTATCACACTTCATGCAAGAACTGAAAATATGTCATTGGAAAGCAGCAAAGAGAATATTGAGATATCTAAAGGGTACAGTTGACCTTGGTCTAGAGTACAAGAAGAACGACAATTTCTTCTTGACTGGATATTCAGATTCAGATCATGCAGGAAACATGGATGATAGGAAGTCAACATCAGGCTTCATCTTCTTTATGGGATCTGGACCAATATCATGGGGAAGCAAGAAACAGAATTGTGTTTCTCGCTCTTCTGCAGAAGTAGAGTATCGAGCTGTAGGTGAAGTTGTTTGTGAAGCAATATGGCTACGCCGAATACTGGAAGGAATTGGTCTACCACAACAGAAATCTACTCCAGTATATGTTGATAATGAAGGAGTTCTGAAGCTTGTTCGCAATCCAGTATTTCATGAGAGAACCAAGCATATTGAAGTACAGGTTCATTTCATACGTGAGCATGTCTTGAAGCACAACATATAGCTCCAGTTCTGTCTTACAGCTGAACAGAAGGAAGATGTTTTCACTAAGTCACTTGCACGTGACAAATTCACACTGTTCAGAGAGTTCCTCTCCACTTCATTGGAAACTATGCAAAATTAAGGGGGGAATGTTATCATAATTTAGCATAGGCATATTTATTGCATTTTATTGCATTGTCTTTTATTTAATAATGTGCAACATGTAAACTCTAGTCTAGTGACTTGCATTCAATATTGTTATGTTGAATAACATTCAATATTGGTATTAGTAGTAATTACATGTGCATGTGAGATGGGTCTTATCATCTCATAGTTGGTGCCTGATAGGGTGTCATGTCTATCCATATGAGGCTATCTAATATCTATAAATATTACAACTCTTGCATTGTTATGTAATCTGATTTCATGATCAATAATATTTGTGAGGCTTCCGTCCCTCTTTGGTCATTGCAATCTTATTCTATTCTATCTTTTGGTATCAAAGCTATACCATTATTATCAGTTACTACTTTTTTGATCTTTAAGGATGATCATACCTTTTATTACTTCAACCATGTAGTTATACCATGTTTGAGTCATTAAACACACCCATGAATCCATTCTTGAGACCATACCATAGTCATTAATATCTGAGAAGCCTCATCACAATATTATATGATCATAATCAACCCAATATACACCTTTGTCACCTTCCATTGTGATACTTAGCCACTTTAGACCATTTCTAACACTTCAAACTTTAGCTCATTATATCTCATGATTATCTGACCTTTATACCTAGAATTTTCAGGACACACTTCCTTTGTGCAGACTTTATCCATCAACCAAAACCTTGGCATACATAGACGTCTCTTGTATTTACCCAACTTTATGAGGTAAACATGATCCGTCGTCATGCTTAATGACATTCCTAATATGTTTCAAAGATACTCAACTCATAACTAGTCATGAAAAATACTTTGCATACTTATAGCTCACTTTATCAATTCACAATAACCTATGTCATGTCATGATACATCTTCCATCTTGAACATAGAAGGATTTATATGTGAATTAAGGATTGAAATATAACTCCTATCCAAGCTCAAATACTCGTTGAAGACAATCAAGAACATATATACCATCTCATATAACTGATTGTATCTTTATTAAGTGCACATTCAATCTGAGATCATTATTCACCTTTCTTCAATTTTCAAAGTCAAATGACCTTTCACATCTACTATCTATTAACCCTATTTAATACCATTTATGAGCATAATTATCTTTCTAAAAACCTTCATGCCATAACTTAACCACTTTTTACTACCCATTTCCATGTTTTAGTTACATACCAAGATTCATTATAGGCTTATTTGAAGAGAATGGATCAAATTTCTATTGTTAGTCACTGATTAGTCTCATGGACTGAACCAACACTGTGAACTAAGATTATTATGAATTGTAGGAGGCCAATTTTGTATTGAGATATAAAACCAACAAAATCATGAGGGGGAAGATGTAACTATTACATGTTCAAAGTTTCAAGGCTTGAATCAACCTCTAAGGCTTTCATTTCACATATAATCCTTATAACCTAGGTAGGGTTTCCTAGAATCTAGTTAATAAGACTTAGTTAACTCTTGTCATTTGACACAACTATTCATGATTCTTGTACATACCTATACACTCCTCACATCATCTTATTTGAGGTATACACACTTGACATTCTTGGGAAAACATCAACACACTTGTTAAGATCATGTAGACTGACACATAGATTTGAAAAGTACTCACAATAACATGAAAAACTTTGAAAACAAGAATCTTCCTTGACACATTAATGAATTAGAACAAAATTATCATAATAAGCTTATACCTATATATATACTACTAAATTTGATTACTGACTCAGAATAGTACTTGACATAACAACTTAACTTCATATCATCACAGGATTCCTTTAAAACTACAACTTGACCATGACTCGAGATGGAATACCAAGATACTTTGAAGAATCATCATGACTTCAGACTTAACCTAAAACTCTTATACCACTTTTACTACACAAATGCATATCATAGACAGACCTTGTGATGACTATATAACCTTGAGAAGAAATATTGACTATAAGCATACATTCCTTGATTGAGAAACCACAAAAAACAATATAGGACTACACAACATACCTAAACAAATAGATGACATACTTTTTCATCATCCAAGGACCTTTACTACAACATACCTCAGTCAGCTAGCTCCCCCTCTCCTCATTGCTTCATATAAGTGAATACACCTCTAATAAGCCTAGTAGAGGCATATACCATTATGATGGCTCTATAAGAAATAATTGAAGAGGTTTTAATCCCTCTGAAACACCTAAAATTCACCTTATTTTCCTTGAATTCAATCAAAACTCTGAGACACAACTTGTCTTGCATCCAAATCAATACTTGGAGGACTATTATTGTTCTTTCTAAGATCCTTGTCTTGACTATTAACATGTAATCTAGAACCCCGAAAGCCTCTTTCTTGCACCATAGGAACTTGAAATATATTGACTACCATTGAGTAACCATGATGAAATTCTCTAGAAACATGACCAAATTCATTATAGCTGAAGCATACCACAAAAATCTTGCCTTTTTAGCCTTCAACTTACTAAGAGGATCATACAAACAATATTTAGCAACATGACCTCTCGCATGAAAATTGTAGCACACTACATTCTTAGCTTGATCATTCCTACTATCTCTCCATGGGTGATCATCTCTAGAAAATTTCCTCCACTCCTTTTTCCCAATGGAAAAATCCATTACAAGTAAAATAATAACCATTAAAAGATCTATTATACCTTTAGGCATTAGGCTGCCTAATGAGATTTGTCTTCACATTGTATTTGGTGGGAGTCACCTTCTTTTCTTCCTTAATTCTTGGTTCACAATTTTCATTTCTTGGGACAAGGTCTTATATCATTGTTACTTTTCTTTTGAGATCATCACTAAACCCCAAAGTATTCTTATCACTTGCATATTTTGGATTTCTCAAGATATCATCAAGATCCTTGGAATTTTTCTCAAATTTCTAAAATGATTTTTCTTTTCTAGCTACATCAGATAGCTCTCTCTTAAGGATAACTAATTATTCTTCCTTAGATTTCAAGTTAAGAGGCATGGTACTCATTTACATCTTAATACTTTTCTAAGTTTCATCAAGCTTCTCTGAAACAACCCAATGTTTCTTCTCAAACTCATTGATTTTCTCTTCATACTATTTGAATTAAGTATTTATTTTAGTCTTTAGTTTGCATACACATAAGCTATATGCACTGACACCTCATTCGGTTAGAAATTAATGCTCAACTGAATCAAACACAAATATCAAGTCCCTCCTTTGTGTTGTTTTTTAGGAAGTTAGCATGCATATTTATCATGTTAATTAGCCAATAGATCATTCATGCATAACAAACCACTACATTCATCTTATTAGGAAACAAATATAATAATAAAACATTTAATCCATATAAACCATAGTCAATGCTAATTGCACTATTAAATCACCATACTTATATCCACGAATAATCAGTATCCATCAGAATATATTAGTAAAGAAATTGAACACATAACCAATCACTACAAAAGTTTGTTGATCCATGTACAAAAACCTACAACATAATATCTACTCCTCATGCATACATCTACATCTCACATCCACACTAGTATCTTTTAACATTACATACATCTCATATAAATAGGGGTGGAGTATTTCCCTTCACCACCCATGCGCTCTCCTAAACATAGGCGTGATCTAAAAAATAAACAACATGTATTACAGTCCAAAAATAGCCATTTACATATAGCGTGCATGCTTTTTATAATAGTTTCTAATAATAGATTAACATAAAGATAAATATTACTTTTAATCCTATTATTATCCTTGTCCATGCATGATCTTATTTTGGCTCTACACGTGCTTTTCCAAAATTCGGCTTCCTTTGTGTGCATCCTAAGCTATCCTATTTTTGTCTAAATATAAACCTTGCTTACTCATCACTCCAGCTTGTAATTTTATATTTTTATCCACACCTTTGGAAAATCAAATAAGTATCTAACTCTGTCTATCCATGATTGAACCCTTGCACGCTTCTCTAATCTATACATGCATGCCTCTTCGTACACAACTTACACATGACTTCAACCCTCCATACATAGCCAATATTTAGCCAATTTTCCTACTCAACATTACCCCACACTAATGTCATTGTGTCCATTGATAATGTGATTCCCAAATTATCTCTCCATAGAAAGAATGAATCAAACAATAAAGAATGAGGTTTAAATACCATGGTTTTAAAAATAAGGAATCTGGCCCTAATTAACTAAAATTAGAACTAAAGTGTAAGGAAGTGGTAATCCTATTTAATCTAATTAGGAGGACTAAAACATTGTATAAATGCAGTAAATAAAACAAAGTAAATGTAAATAAATATGCCAATAAACTATTCTAAGTGAAATAAAATCCTAAATGTGCAAGAGTAAGGAGAGAAATTGCTTAGTTTATTGGCAGTGACTTTCGTAGGTTGTTGCAAGTCTGAGAATAAAATCTGGAAGTGCAAGTGAACAATTAGGGACCCTGTGAAGGATAGATTTGAAGTGACTGGGGCACCTGGGAGTGTACTAGGGCACCCCGGGGTGCTCTGATCTGTAATCTGGGCACTTTGAACACTGTAAATGCTCAAAACCTATAATTGGTATGGTCGCAAGTTACTTCCAAACCATCCTTGTTTGTCACGTTGGATCTTTCAGATGAGCTATAAAATGACCTACAATGCAAAGAGAAGTATTAAACCCTATAAAAATAAAAGATGCATATGAATGGGTTGGACTGATCTCATTCGCCAAACTAGTGGGCTTATCACTTAGCATTGTACTACATTTTGGACCCAGATGTAGTTCTAGTGAGTGTGTATATGTTGTGCCCTAGGTTCTCTCATGCTAGTCGCATTTTGTGAAGTAACGAGCAATAATAACTATATATAATGTAAATAACATGTGTGCATGGAATAAAATAGACCGTCCCCCTATAAAGAGAGAGAGAGAGAGAGTGTGTGTGTGTGTGTGTGTGATGCAGATCTCCTAGCCTTAATGCATGGAACTATGTGGATGAAAGTGATGAAATGGATGTAGCCCTAAATGGAGTGATAGTAGTGTGTAATGCAATGACCTAAGACCCTCGTTATGGTCTTATAACTTTATATTTATAGGTCTCAGAAGCTTAATTTCGTAATTAATCCCGAGAAGGTCAACTGATAAACAAATAAAGATGACCAACAACTAGAAATGACCCAAAAAGGAGTGAAAGGGGATTTACATAGATCGGGGCACCCAAGGTGGGACCAGGCACCCCACTATAGGATTGTGTGCCTTGATCTAGGGCTAGAATGTCGAGGAAGTCATGAAATGGGCGGATAAGTGTTGGAAAGTAAATGGGAACTAAAAAATAAAATATAAAATAAAGATGACCAAAAGTTGGAATTAATTAGTACTTTGTACACTTGAGAACCTTACAAATAGTAGTATAAGACTGAGACAAATTATGTGTAAAGTGCATAATTTCGTGTCTACATTTTTACCCCACTTTAAGTTACTGAGAAGAAAGCTCAATAACATAAAGTAGATAGAGATACATACCTAATATATATCTAGAGTGTATAAGAAGACGCACCGATAGACTAGACTCAAGAGTGGAATGAAAAAAAAAATTTGGAGGAGCGTGGATTCAAAAGATGAAAAATGTGCATAAAAAGTGATAAGAGTGAACCTAGGGTGGAACACATGTGTAGTTGTTGTGGTGTGTAATGTACCTACATGGTTAGTATGGCAAGTACCGTTGAGGTATGTTTTCGTTGTTGTTGTTGTTTCCCCCAATTTGACTACTTGTTTCTCATACGATAGACCTGCAAGGAGAAAATGATCAAGTAGTCAAATATGTATGTATGTAAAAATGTTGTGTAAAATACACATGTGTAAAGTATGAAAATGTAAAATTTTCTAGAAAAAATGTAAATGTAACGTGTGCATCTGATCCATGTCGAGAAAAAGGGTGTATAAGGATATCCTGTACTGTCACGAGTTTTTTAGGTGATCTCGCACCACCTTGGCTAAAGAAGTGTAGGGAGGAAATGCTCCATGTCCTCCAACTCTAACTACTTCTGCTGAAATTTGTTGAAGAGATCTGTGTATTGTCCTAGTTTTTTGGGCTATCCGATGCCACTAGATGGAGAAGTGTAGAGAGGCACACCCATTATAACCCCTAAGCCTATAACAGATCTATAAAATCACTAAAGGACACCATGTCCTGTTAAGGCCACTATGTATGGAGTTCGTAGACTGGTCTGAACTCATTTGTTGTGTTTGAATCGGTGTAAATATGATGTGTTAGTAGAAAACCCTCAATGATTCCCCCCTCTTTGGGGGTGTATGCAATGACCCTAGAAGGAGAATGCGGCCCCAAAAGAGGACCAACCACACTCTAACCTGTATAAATTTTCCCTACATGGGAAAGGGAAAGCACTTAGTGGATACCAAGGCATGCACAAAAGGGGATGGCTAGCCAATAACAAGTGTTAGTCTGAAAAACACATACATGCAATAAGTGTAAAATATGCAGACAATGTAGAAAAAATACCAAGCACAGTAGTAGTAAAAACATGAGAAATCAACAAGAAGACCTCACAAAGCGGGTTACAAACATGGGACATCACTCATTGTCACAAGATATTCAAGGCCATCGTGATCGTAAACAACAATACAAGTGTGCACACAAGCAAAGGTCAAAGCCCACAAACAATGGAAAATAAAGAAGACCAAGTAGAAACAAAGAGGTAGTCATAGAAACATGTAATCCTACAAAATAATGACTACATATGGAACACCCGTTAGCATGTTAGAGTGATAACCAATATGTCAAAGCGTGTATGAACAAGTAGTATAAGATGTTAAGTACAAAATGAAATAATAGCACCTGT
The DNA here is from genome assembly GCA_019776745.2 of Taxus chinensis. Taxonomy (NCBI): domain Eukaryota; kingdom Viridiplantae; phylum Streptophyta; class Pinopsida; order Cupressales; family Taxaceae; genus Taxus; species Taxus chinensis. The sequence continues at coordinate 27,862,319 of CM034151.1, forward strand.
ATGAGATGAATGTGGATGCCCCCAGTGACTAGTATAATAAGGGTAGAAGGCGAGCATCCATGCCACGTGTAGAGTCCTATATTTGTGATCACACTAGACAAAGGTGTGAATGCACATGTGTGTATGATAATGACATATAAGAAAGCAAGATAACATGTGTAATAAAATGAACATGTGAAACACTAGTAAGCAAGATTAAATGCTACCAAGACAATGCAGTATGCTTTGGATGGATGGAATGGAATGTAGGATGGAATGATAGGAGCAACGTGCCCCTCGAGTGTATGGAAGTGTATATAGTGAGGTTCATTTTTTCCCCCTCAGAAGTCAAGAATGAACCACAAATGAGAGTGTGTCATCGGGAAATGGTCGAGTAGTATTGGTTGTGTCTAGCACGTCTATGATGAGTGTGTATGTGTAGTGGTGATGAAATGTGACATGTGGAGAGATGTGCATGAACCCTATAGCCAAAGCGTATATCATGATTTGGTTGAATAGAGGAGTGATGATTTATCCCTAAGTGTACGTTACATGATAGGAATGAGTGTATGATGGTGAGATGAATGGAAAGATGTGTGTGGACCCTATAGCCTAAGCGTATACCATGACTTGTTGCATGGAGGGGTGATGATTTAGCCCTAAGTGTATATCACTATAAGATGAATGGATGGGAATGTGTCCTATAGAAAGGTGTGTGTGGACCCTATAGCGTAAGTGTATACCACGACGTGTGGGAGGTGTGAGTGATGATTTAGCCCTAAGCGTATATCACTACATGATGGAAGAAGAAGGTGACGATTTAGCCTATAGCGTATGTCACTACGAGATGGGTGATGAAGTCAGATGGAGCATATATGAGTATATGGTGGATAATGGAAGGTGGTGGTTTAGCACTAAGCGTGGACCACTACGTGATGAATAAGAATGAGGTGGTGATTTAGCCTAAAGCATATACCACTAAGTGATGAGTAGGATAAATGATGATGTAATAGAATGACGTAGGATAGGATAATAGAATGTGTGATGATAGGATGTAAGAGGATAATGATAAATTTATTAAAAGAATGGTTATTTAACCTAATGTGTATACATCTAAATCAAAATCTGATGATGAGTGTGGGTGATGATATAGCCTAGACTAATTTGTCACTCCTTGATGAATGTGGTAAATGATTACATACTCACATGTAGGCAAGCCTCCATTTGATTGGTAAACCCTCGGCAGTTGAGTATGAACCGAGGAACTATTTGGATCATTGGGCAATTAGTATAACATGTACAAGACAATGTAGTTTAAGTGACCAAGGGATTTCAAAATGTGATCTTGTGGAAATCCATGAAATGTACATAGAATTTGACATATCTGCATATGACTTCATAAACTCTAGACCCATATGTAAGGGAATCTAGTGTAGCATGTAGGATAACTAGATGATAGATGGATATGAACGACTGGTAACTATGCAATGTAGGAGATGGCTATATGTTTAGGCTAATGCTCCTTTTGGTGTGAATGTAGGTGTAGATAGAATATGTATGTGGAGGGATCCTGTAAAGCTAGACCCATAGATAATGTGATCTAGCATAAATATATAATGTATGGATGAAAGGATAAAACTAGACTCATACATAATGATGACTAGTGTAGCATGGGTGAAAGATATGGGGATTATGAGATTTATGACAAAATAGAAGATAATGTATGATGTAGTGGCTACTATGATGATATAATGTAGAAAGTGTTAACCTATAGTGTAGCTTATATGGGGTTAAATTGTAATGGAATAACTAACAATTAAGTGTAAACCGATAGTACAAGAGTGTGTAAACAAGGGTTCTATGACTCACGAGATAGAAATGATGATGATACAGATAAATTATATAGTGCAAGATGATAGAAGTACATGAGGATAGAGAAGGGGGGATGTAATGTGTTATGCCCCCAGTGTGTGTCAGAATGGAAGGGTCAACCAATAAGGTTTAGGGATGGAGGCCAGAGGATTGGTATCTAGGATGATGAAACCTGAGGATGATGGTCGCGAAAGGGTGGTATGGGAGTCAAATGCTATGAAGGGAAATGAAGCTGATATGCATGTGATGGGTGCACATAAGACCAATTGCGAGATGTAGTAAAGTGTACAGGTGATGGAGATTGAGGCACTGAGTTGTTGTGCAGAGGAGAGGATGATCCATGTGGGATAAAGTGATGTAGTGATCGACGAAAGGATGTGGTAATGGTCTTAGGAATAACCCTATGCTAGTGTGCAGGACTAATGGACTGGCATGGTTGTGGAGAGGCCAATCGAGGTGGTGAATTGGGAATAGGATGCATTGTGGGAAATGTTAGAGGATTTGTATGAGTAAGAGGGGAAGACACATGAATATCAGAATGAGAAGGCACCGATAATGGAGGTGAAGGAGGAATGTTGTTAATAGAAAAACTTGGTTTTTGTAAACAAATTTGAGGTGTAAATGATTCATATAAATAATATCTTGGGTTTTACAAATCCAATTGAGGCCAAGAAGTAAGTCATATTTGTTAACAGTTTGACTTATAAGGAAAGGGAGGAGAAGAGTGAGAGGACCAACTGTGATATGTAACTTAACAACACCATAGGGTTGGTTGAATGGGTAGTGGATTTGTGATGGAGGGTAACTGAGAGATCGTAAGAAGGATAGGGAACATGCACTAATGGGGGAAGAGGGATCAACTTTAGTGTTGTTGATAAAGGATGAACCAATAGAGTCCTGTATATGTAAATGGTCGGAGACAAACGTAGCATGGTAGTTGTACATTGAAGAAGGAAATAACTAGTGTTGAAGAGGTAGTGTGAGCAATGAGAAATTTGAGAGGGTAATAGAGGGAGAAGACAATGTATGGTAGACATATAGAGGATGAATCAACCTGTTTAGTATCATGTTTGGGTAGGGGGGTTGTTAAAGATTTGGAGTTTGTGGTTATGATTGGTAGGGATAGATGTCAGGGGTTTGTGGGAGCTCAAGATGGCCACCATCAAGAAGGTCTTCGACAATATGTTAGAGCTTAAAACAATTATCAATGGAATGCCCAACACATTGATGATAATCACAGTAAGAGTGGTTGTCAAAGTTATGAAATTTGGGTTGGGATTGGTCAAGCTATAAAGGTGGTGGTAGAGTAAGTAGATTAAGATCAATGAGTTGTGGAAATAATACAATTAACGAGGTGTTAATTTTAGTAAAAGGATGTCGGTATGGCTGAGGGTGCAATTCCCTAGGAGTGGAGACCACATTAACAATATTATGTGAATTATTAGATTGATGTGTGAATGCCTTAAATAAGTGTCTTACTTGGCATGAAAGGGTGGAGGAAGAAGTGGCATCTTGATATTTGAGTTTTCTGATAGAGACCACTTTAGTCTCACATAGTTTCAGAGTGTGAAAAATTTGGTCGTGGGAGTGATTAAAAAGTTTCAAAGATTACGCTATCATGTAGAGGTGGAAAAATGACTATGGAAAATAAGTCTTATAGTTCAGATTCGGTGAGGAAATTAGTCATCTGGGTGACACTATTCTTATATCACAAGAGCGTAATCAGGGAAGCGTTTGGTAGGGCCTTGTTTAAGTTGAGTGATTTGGGCATAAGAGAGTGTGGAACTGATATTGATAGAAACATGCATGAGAAAAGTGATAGCCAGATATGTAAATGAAACCACTGAGTGAAGGGGTGAGTCATAGAACCAACGCATCACATAATCTTGTAGACTATGTGGAAATAATTTGGCAAGGATAGTAAGATCATCAACATAGTCGAGACAAGTAATATGGAAAGCTTAGAGATGCTCGTGTGGGCCACCGTGCCCTTTAAAAATAGGTAGTTTGGGAGAGATGAATTTAGATGGGAATGGGTAAGTAGAGATGGATGGACACAAATGGAGAATACAACAAGGAGGTGGAATTGAGTGGTATAGGGTCATTTAGAAGTGGCAATTTATAACTGGTGGTTTTGGTTTTGAAGATCTTGGTATAATGATGCATAGTTTAGGGAATTATAGGAGGAACCAAGTGGGATACTAGAAGCACCTTGATGGGTTGGAGGGGTAGTAGTTGTTAATAGGCGGAGTAGATACAGGTGGTGTAGAGACTATAAGAGTGGAAGAAATGGAAGTAGGGATGCCTCTCGAGCTCACTTAACCATGAGTAGAGAATGCAGAACATGAGGGAGATGAGTGGGATTCTCACATAAATCTTCGAAAAATCATTGTAAAAGGGGTAAATCTGTGAGAGTATCAAGTTGTTCATGGTCAACATTGGTTTCCTTGTCATAGAATTTTTCACGAACCAGAGTTTAATTTCATGAAGGGGAACTTGGGTGGAGGTGTCTAAGGGGTTGTCAGTTATAGAAAGAGGTATGTTAGTCATGGATCTAGAGGGATGTGGAAGAGAAGAAGGAATCTCACAATAATGGAGAGGGCCAAAATGACCGCTACGAGTAATGAGGCATAAATGAAAAATGGAATTCATGTTCACCAAAATGATTAACTAAAATTGGAACTAGAATGTGTAGGGAAGTAGTAATCCTAGTTAATCTAATTAGGAGACTAAAACGTTATATAAGTGAAGTAAATAAAGCAAAGAAAATATAAATAAATATGATAGTAAACTATTCTAAGTGAAATGTCACCCTAAATGTGCAAGAGAAGGGAGATAAATAGCTTAGGTGATTGGCAGTGACTGTCACAGGTTGTTGCAGGTCTGAGAATAAAATCTAGAAGTGCAGACGAACACTCAAGGACCCTATAAAGGGGAGATCTGAAGGATATGAAATGACTGGAGCACATGGGAGTGTACTGGGGCGCCTCGGGGTGCCCTAGTTTGCAATCTAGGTGCTCTGAACACTGTAAATGTTCAAAACCTACAACTGGTATGGTCATAAGTTAGTTCTAAACCTTCCTTGTTTTTCATGCAGGATTTGTCAGATGAGCTAGAAAATGACCTTCAATGCAAAGAGAAGTATTAAACCCTAGAAAAATAAAAGATGCATATGAATGATTCAAACTAACCTCAACCGCCAAACTAGTGGACTTATCACTAAGCATTGCACTACATTTCGGACCCAGATGTAGTTCTGGTGAGTGTGTGCATGTTGCACCCTAGGTGCTCTCATATCAGTCACACTTTGTGAAGTAGCGAGCAATAATAACTATAAATAATGTAAATAGCATGTGTGCATGGAATAGAATATAATCCCTCCCCCTATGAAGTGTGTGTGATGCAGATCTCCTATTCTTGATGCATGAAACTATGTGGATGTAAGTGATGCAATGTGTTTAGCCCTAGATGATGTGATAGTAGTGTGTAATGTTATGACTAGGACCTTCATTATGGTCTTATAACTTTATATTTATAGGGCTCTCAAGCTTAATTTCGTAATTAATCTTGACAAGGCCGATTGAGAATAAGATTAAGATGACCAACAACTAGAAATGGCCTAAAAAGGAGTGAAAGGGGATTTTCATAGATCGAGGTGCCCAGGGTGGGACAGGAGCACCCTAGGGCACCCCAAGTACAAGTTAGGGAACCCTGATTTAGGGATAGAATGTCAGGGTAGTTGCGAAATGGGTGGATAAGTGCTGGAAAATACATGGGAACTACAAAATAAAATATAAAATAAAGATGGACAAAAGTTGGGATTAATTAGTATTTTGTACACTTGAAAACCTTATAAATAGTAGTACAAGACCAACCCAAATTAGTGTAAAGTGAATACTTTTGTGTTTATAAGCCCCTATCATGCTTCTCTAAACTTCATAGTATTGGAGAAGCTCTAGAAATTTGGCATCTAATTGCCCTTCGAACTTCTTCCATTTAGTGAGCTCTTCCATGGCCTTTCTAGGTGTCGCCTCTATGATTCCTAAGATTTGGCCAGGTGCTAGTTCATCCACCCTTCCTTTGAGCTCAAGGATGACCACACTTAACTCTATGATCACCCCTTCTATTATATCCACGCGACCATGAAAAGGGTCTGAAGTTGTTTAATTCGGAGCTCTAAAGTCTCCTTCTTGGCCTTTATGAGTCCGTTATGTGCCAAAAACTCCACCATAACTAATGATGGTCGTCAATCCTTACCATTAATAATGTCAATTCGGGTTGGTTTATGAAGGTTGTATGCATTAAGAGAAGAAGTTCTTAGAAAGCATCTCCCTTAAACACAATCCAAACTTACATAAAATAAATCACGCATGCGGAAATTTAAATGCACACTTTCAGAAATGTAAACACACTTGCATAAAGGAAATAACACTTATAGGAATAAAACACATTTGCATAAATTGACATTCTTGAATTATAAATAAGCAAAATTAAAAGAAACACCTGCAGGTTTACAACAGACTGAATGTTACAATACAAAGAGAAGAACAACACAACAAGATGATAATTACAGAAAAAGAAATAAACACAAATTATAACAAAATAAAAAGACAAATATACATATGCATATTTCTTAGAATGAGTGGCTAGCTCATTCCTTGGAAGAGGATTTAAACCATGATTCAAGATCTTAACTCAAAACTACATAATATTAGAGAGAAAAGAACAGATTCATTTCTTGGTGGAAAAACATTACATATCTAAGTGTGGAAGGTTGCATTTATAATTTATGCATCCAACCAACTCCTTATTTTGGGAGATATAATCTAATCTTATCTTTATTCTAATCTTAACAACTAATATCTTCGTCTCCAAAAATTGTGGAGAGAGATCTATTATTAGAGTCAAAGTCTTATCTTACTTATTTTAGCAAGATTTGCTCCCAAATATTCTCCTTGCTTTTCGGTAACAAGAATCATAATGATTTTATTCTCCTACATTTTTGTTCCTAAACTTTTATCTTCATTGGTAAAACCTGTTGCAAATCTGAATGTGGTTTTTGTTAAACACATTTCTATGAACAAAAAAATCTCAAATTTTCTGTTTGACTTTTCTATTTCTATTTATGAAACTTTTAGCACTTGTTTGATACACTTTTCCTCCGACTGCAGCTCATTAAAAGTTATATCTCTCTTCATTGGTAAAATACGTAGCAAATATGAATGAGGTTTTTGTTAAACACATTGTTATGAACAAAAACCTCTCTCATATTTTCCATTTGAATTTTTTGTTTCTATTTATGAAACTTTTAGTGCTCTTATGATACACTTTTTCCTTGGACTACAACTCACTAAAAGTTATATTTATCTTCATTGGTAAAACCTATAGCAAATACGAATGAGGTTTATGTTAAACACATTTCTATGAACAAAAACCTCTCTCAAATTTTCCATTTGACTCTCTAATTATTCACATTCCCCATTTGATGAAAGTTTAGGAACTAAATCTGTGAGTTTCAGAACTAAACCTATAAGTTCTGGAACTAACTATATGATTTTCAGAACTAAACCTACAAGTTTCAAAACTAACTATGTGAGTTCCATAACTAACTTTGCGAGTTCCGGAACTAAATTTGTGAGTTTCGGAGCTAACTTAAAACAAATATAACTTTTGCATACGATCTCGGATTGAGATGATTTTTTTTTTGAACTTGCATAATTTTTTGAAAGGAATTTGAATATGAAATAATTTCTTAGTTTAGATATACCATCCATGATCAATCCCACTTTTCTCAATACTAGCATTATCTTTCCTTTATTGCATGCATACACAAGACTTTGCATTTTTTCCCAAATAATCAATAGGATTAGTCAACAAAATAGATAACAAAATATTTCTAAAGAATGAACAAGATATATATCCTATATTCTATCTTAATCAAACTATAAGTTCTTATATTACATTTAAATCCATTTTTAAAGGTAACTTAGAAGGACAAAATAATGGTAATTTATGGCCAATTTATGGCCTCATCAATAACTTTATTGCGCTCAATCTTGTTGGTTGGTGTCTTCACCTATATAGCCTTGAGTTTTGTTTCTTCTTTAATTACCCTTACATTGAGGATAGGGTCACACATTTGACATCTATCAAAGGCCAAGTCTTCTTTATTACCAACCTACTTGAGCTATGTGAAAAGATCCTCAAGTTTAGTTATTTTGACTTCCGCAGCCACCCTATTCCTTTTATTCTCCTTTGTTAACTCTTTAACTGATGGCCCCATAACACTCTTAATATTTAGAAGCAACACCCCAACTAGGTCCTCAAGGTATTCCATTTCATCTGTGTAATCATTCTATGATTGGCTCGCCAAAGTAGGACATGCACCTATAATCTACTTGAAAAGTTCTCTTTTCATGTCGAAGGCTTCATTTATGCACTTCCTCTACTTCTCTATTTCCTCCTTCAACATTTCAACCTCACGCTCTTTATTATTTTTATCTTCTACCATGAATCTCATGGTATCTCCCTTATCAAGGTTTATGCACATAACCTTAGCAGTCATCTTATTCAAGGAATTACATGAATGTTCATCAATTAGATACATCCGGTCCACATGCTTTTATTTCTTACATGGATCATTCGTCAATTCTAGGGTGGTGAAAAAATTAATTCTAATCTCAAACTTTGGATCTTCTGTATGCATGTGCATATTCCAAGATAGAATTATTTTCATGTACGAGAGTCCTTCATATTTATCCAACAAGTCTCACCCAAACAACTTTTCTGTGGTGATCATGCTCTGGAACCTCACCCTTAGTACCTTTGTGGGATCATCAACAAAATCCATGTGAGGTGATTATGGGAATCATCACTTCCACACTACCTCAGCCTTGATTCTTGGCTTCCTTGGTGTAAAAGGGCATGTGCTAGTTTTTTTGGTCATGCCCTTATCCTCCTTAATCACATAGGCATCATCGGCCCCTTTATTCTCTTGATTCTCCTCCTTGTACAATGGTGAATTTTCCCTGTGCAAAATCCTTTTCTATTCTCCCCTTTATAGGATAAGTTATACATCTATAGGGGGATCCTTTTCTATCTCTTGTGTGGCCTTTTTACACTCCATCTCTTGTACCACCTTCTCCTCATCGTCATTAGAGATTATTTGAGTCCCTTCATGCCTTGTATTTGTCTTTAATGGAATGTCCTTAACTAGTTGAGATGGTCATGCACCCTCATTATGATTTCTCCTTTTATAGTGCATCTCTCTTCTGCACCTTTGATCCATTGCTGTACCTTCTTATTATCCTTCTTCCTCCTCCGAAGAATCTTCATGACTCCTCTTCAACTGGGGCATGGTGATCTTCTTGAGTTGAGGTAGATGAGTATGGTATACCTCAATTTCTTCTCCATCCTTTTTATTTGCGGGAAAAACCACAAAGGCCCTGTATATCATACCTTTGATTATAACATTCATAATTACACTCAGATCTAATGTATTCGGCTCTGTAGTTTCCAATTTTGTAGGCCTAGAGTCATACTTGTAGGTGGCATGCAAAGTGTGCCAATCTGAATCCACCTTATTAGCATCAAAGACCATTCTCTATGTGTCCTTGATCTGATTCACCACACATGTGATTTATTTTATAGTGAATGCAAATGGTAGTTTTCACCATCCTCCCATCTCCCCATCATCCATCATGAATCTTGTTAAGGATAAAGTGTTACATTACAAAAAAAAATTCCTATCCTCCTACTACTTCAAAGTAGCGCTTTCGGTATGCTCCATTAATTTTCAAATACCACACACATCTTGTCATACAATTTCTCCAAGTGAGCCTTGTATTAATTTTTGAATGCCCCTTCATGAGTGATGTTTGAATATTGAACTACAAGGGATCTAATCTATGCTAGGTAGACCCACATATTATCTTTAGGGCCATCAGGTACACCTACCTCCCAAAATATAATGAGTAAAAGGATGAATCCCCATGTAATATTTAATCCTTCCTTGGTCTTCTCCCTAGCTTCCTCAATAATTATTTCAGCAGTGAACTATGAAATTTTGTACCATATTTTATGTCCAATATTGTGCATAATATAAAAGAACTTATTATTTATTGGGGTATTAATGTCAATTAAGGATAACCACTTAGAAAACCCCTTGTCTTAAAGATTATTTTTAATAATCTTAGTCGATATTTCACAACCTTGAAAAGAGTGAAGTGGTATAACCGTTCACCCATCCTATATAAGTAGGATGATCCCTCACGGGACTGTTTACTGGTGATACTAAATTACACAGTGCTATTAAGTATATATACCATTTAATTTAAGCTCAAGCTACTTATGCGAGTTCTTATACAATGAGTCAGAAGTTTTTTATTGTTTACTTTGAGACCGAGGAGTGAAGTGGAAGTGTTGGGTTAAAGTGTGAAATTATTAATATAAGACAATGCTTTTCACTAGAGTTTTTATCTTTGGGTTTCTCCACTTAAATCAGGTGCCTCTTGTCTCATTTACTTTCAGTTATTATTATTTAATTTCCTCAATGATATGTTAATTGTTATATGTATATATAAACATCTGGTTAGATGTCTACACATTATAATCTATAATCCTCAGCTGTTTATTTTGTGGATCTATAATTCACTCATTATATCTTCCCACATTCATTCTAACATGGCATCAGAGCTTGTGATTATTTATGTGCAGAGATAGATCTGGATGTTTTCTAGATTGCAAGAGTGAAGAATCTTGAAGACCTTTTGATTTGCAAAACCCTAAAAATTTAGCCGAAATATTCAACTAAATCAAGTGCAAATTTCTAATTTTTGTCCCCAAATACTTATATATTAGTCAATTGATTATTTAAATCCTATCAGAGTTGTTTTTATGCTTGATCCTTTCTTCTACATCTTGTTTCAATCGTTTTTGGTTGAAAATCGTCATTTGCAAGCTTATTTTGAGTTTTCACGCCATTTATAGCCATTAGGGTTATTTTTTGAATCTAGTTCCGAAATATTTCCCTAGATCTAGTTAGTTCAGAACATTTAATTCCATTCTATTTTTTTTAATCTTTATTTGTGGCTAAATCTACTTTTGTGAATCCCTATCCAATATTTTTTTTCCCATCTGGCTTCATTTTGTCATTTTTTGCAAAGTTTGGACCAATAATATTGCTCCACATAGCTTCCTTGCTCTTATTTTCATATTTGTGAAGCCATACCCACTCTTAGAGTGTCAAATGGCTTCAATCTAACATATTTCTATCTTTACAAAGCTTGAGTAAATCTTCTAGTGCCACCTGGCTTCGCCTTGATAGATGTTTTGACTTCCTTTGACTACAAAGCCTGAGCCAATCATATTGCTCCAGCTAGCTTTACATTTGTTAGTTTTGATGAAGCCCAAGCCAATCAAAAAGATCCATCTTGCTTCGTGGTGTCAATAATATTGTTTATTTGATTTTAAATTGTAATCCGTGAGCCAATAAAGGATTTACGTGTGTCTCCTTGTCAAACTTGACTTAATTATCCTCTATTATTTACAAAATACAAACCAATCAAATAGCTCCAAGTATCTTTTCTGTCACATTTGTCAGATTTGTGAAATTTGATCCAATAGAATTGCTCCAAATTTCTCACTTGTCAGTCTTTTATTTGTGGCAGTCGTCATCTAATTAAAATTTACCACCTTTTCACATTTTTCAATCTTGCGAAAAGCGAGTGATTTAAAAGGATTTGAATATCTTGTTTGAATTTATTCTTTTTGATTTCATTGCAAAGTGTGATCCAATAGTATTTGGACACGTATATATTTGTCATTTTTTGGTAGAGTGCGAGTTAATAGAAAAGTGACACCTGTTTTATTATTTTTTGGCAGTGTTAAGTTATTTATTTCACGGGTTTGTTAACTTTCCTTTGTACCGCAGAATCTCTAATTTTATTCATTCCACGGATTTTTTTTTTAAGTCAATGAAATGCAAAGTCTAAGCTAATTACAAATCGACATGTAGCCTTTCTTTTCACACTTTCCAGACTATGTCAGACTTGCGAAAGATGATCTATTTGTTTTTTGACACGTATTCTAATTGTGTCAGGGTTTCAATCTTTACTTTGACTCTACCAATAAAATCGTGACACTTGTCTTATTTTTTTCAAGTTTGGTTTATAAATTGTTTAAAGCCATTTATTTTTCGACAAGTGGCTTTTTTTACTTTGAATTTGCTATCACATTATGTTAAAATGCAAAATGTGAACTAATCAATTTAAGGCACGTGTATAAGGCTCTGTCTTTTAATTAATTGGCAGTCTGTCTTATTAGCTGCATTTGTGAAATGCGAGCTAATTGAAAAACGACACATGTATTTTTTGTCAAACTTGTTATAGCATTTTGACGTGTGTCTATTTGTCTTTTGTCATGGTTTCTTGAATTGATTTCAAACCCGAAAGAGCTTTAACTTTAATGTTTTTAAGTGTCACATCCGCGTGAGGATCTTTTTTAAAGCCAACATGCACCTTTCTTCATATTGTTGATTCATGCCACGTGTCATCCCCCGCCTTGGTTGTTTTTTTTAATTTATTTTATTTGTTAAAGTAGCTCGTTTTGAGCTTGTTTTTGAGCTCATGTAGATCATCCTTTAGCTCACTGAGATGAGTTGTAAAATAACTCCCAGATCTCCTGTAACTCTACCCCAACTCTGCTATGTTAAATCAATCTTAAATTCAACCAAATCAAGTTATTTTTTGTCTAAATTCAAGCTTCTTGCTTTCGTAAAGCTATTAAAAATATCTATAGCTAGTATTTTGTCTCTTTTTGTCTTCCTTGACTCATTTTTTAAAATTGTAATTGTTTCCATTATCATCTGAACATTAAAAATGACCATTTCTGCCAGTTTTTCATTGGATAAGTCTTAGCTTTTGAATGGAACGAACTATAGTATCTGGAGGGTAAGGTTAAAAGCTTGTTTCATGGCTAGAAAGCTCTAGGATCTTGTGACTAGTATTGAAAAGCACCCCACAGGGAGAGAATTTTCCCTTGAAAACCTTAGCTCCTTCTCTCATAGATCTCAAGAAACCATGTCCACCTTATTGCAAAGCATTAGAGATGAATTCTTGATGCATATATGTCATATGGACTCCCCTGCAGATGCATGGAAACAAGTAAAGACCATGCATGAAGGAAGTAGACTATTTTAAATAATTATACTATTTTTAGAGCTGTTTACATCACCCATGAAGGGGGATGAGAAAAATTTCAATTATTCAGCTAAAAGTAAGAACATTAAAGCTCAACTAGATGACTGCAACTATGAATTATTTCAAGATAAGATTTTGCAATTTATAATCTAGATTAACATTAGTGAAAAGTTTAGAAATTACATTTCAATTCTTAACTCTAAGTATCAAAATGAAAATGGTCTACCTGATCTAGACACCTTGTCTTCTTTGTTGATTCAAGAAGAGAGAGTAATGGAAAATTTTGATTCAAAAGAGACTGCCTCTCAAGCCTTGTTCTCTCATCATCATAAGACAACCCAAAACAAGTCAAATAATTATTCTAATCAGAAGTATAGCATTAAATCTATATTTAAAGCAAATCATAAGCCTAATCTTACCAAAAATAGCCAAAATTTTAAAGTCAAGTTCAATGGAACTTGCAACAAGTGTGGAAAATTTGGGCATAAAGAGTCTAATTATAGAGTTAAAACTAACCAACCAGTCAAAATGATAAAAACAACAAATTTAACAATCAAAACAAAATTCAAAATCAGAAGCAAAAACAAGAAAATATAGGTGAGTAGTCTATTTCCTTGTATATAGCCTTTTCAGCTTCAAATGACAACGAGTGGATTCTTGACAGTGGTACTTCTAGGTACATGACCTGTACTCTTAGTATCCTTTCAAATGTTGTCAATTGTGAGAAAAATATATATCTAGGAGATAACTCTATCATTAGATTTGAATCTTGTGGAAATTTTAAGTTGTCAAATGGTGTAATTAAAGATGTCTTGTATGTTTCTAAATTGAAAAAGAATATTTTGTCTTGCTCTCAGGTAACTAAAGAAAACTTTAAATTTGTTTTGTTACAATATAAGTGGTATGTCAAAGCTAAGGTTAAAAATTTTATTGATTATGGCATTAAGAAAAATGGCTTATATATCTTTGATGGCTTTATATCTGAGTCTTGTTTTTCTTCATCTTCTAGGAATTATATTCAACTTTGGCATGTTAATTTCAAAATCTTGTATGATATGTCTAGATAGAATCTTGTTGTTAGACTTCCTAAGATAAATTCATATCATGAAACTTGTGAAAGTTACCTATGCGGTAAACAACGTGCTCAACATTTTCACAAACATCATGATCCTAACTCCTCTTAGTTATTAGAACTGATTCATGGTGATGTAAGAGATCCTCTTGAATTCCTTCTCTTAGTGGTGCTTTGTATGTTGTTTTCTTTATTGATGATTATTCTAGGATGACTTGGTATTATTTCATTGAGAAGAATTTTGATGTCTTAGTTAAATTTCAAGAATGTAAAGCTCTAGTTAAGAATGCTTCTAATCTAAAAATTAAAAGAATTAGGACTGATAATGGAGGTGAATATGTCAGAAAATAGTTTGATAATTTATGTGTGTCATGTGGGATTCAAAGAGATCTAACTACTCCTTATTCCCCTTAACAAAATGGTATTGCAAAAAGAAAGAATAAGACTCTCTTAGAAATGGCTAGAACTATGATTCATGCTTACAATGTGCCTAAGTTCTTATGGGCTGAAGTAATGAACACTATTGTGTATATTCTTAATAGATTTCCTACTAAATATATTTTCCAATCTACTCCTCATGAATTATGGACGAATCAAAAACTTGATATCTATCACCTTAAGATCTTTGGTAGTCCTACTTCTATCTTCATTCCAAAAGACAAAAGGAAGAAGTTTGATCCAACCTCGTTTTATTGTATTTTTGTTGTCTAAGTATATAAAACTAAAGGATTAAGAGTTTATGACCCATTCAAGCATGATATTATTGAAAATAGAAATGTTCATGTCTTAGAAAGAACTTTCTCTGATGATCCTTATGAACCCCCCTCTGCTGCTCCGGAGATAGAGCCTGGAAGTTCTTCCCTCATGGAAAAAGAATTTCAAGAGGATGTTCATCCTAATCTAGATATGATGGAGATTGAGGGGGAATCGTCCCAAACTGTCTTACAACCTAAGGTTCCTAAATGGGCTAAAAGTCTTGTTCAAAACTCTCAGCCTAATAATCTTTGAAAGATAACTAGAAGTCAACATACGTATCATGCCTTTATGACCCTCTATGAGGTAGAACAAAAATCCTTTGAATAATCATCACAAGATGATATATGACTTCAAGCTATGAAGGATGAATACAATGCTTTAATAAAAAATGAAACTTGGGAACTACTCCCTTCTCCTTCTAAAAGAAGGATTGTAGGATCTAGGTGGTTGTTCAAAATTAAATATAACTCTCTAGGAGAGATTGACAAGTTCAAGGAAATGCTTTTAGATCGTGGTTTCACTTAGAAACTTGGTATAGACTATGTTGAGACCTTTTCTCCTATTTCTAAGATGAGAATTATAATATTTCTTTTTTCATTAGCTGCCCAATATGGTTGGGAGATTCACCAAATGGATGTCAAAAATACTTTCTTAAATGGTGACTTAAAATAAGAAATATATATGATTCAGCCTAAAGGTTTTGAAGAACCTAGTAAATAAATTTATGTCTGTAAGCTTAAAAAGTCTTTGTATGGTCTTAAGCAAGACCTTAGAGCTTGGTATGATAAAATTAATAGGTTCTTTCATGAACTTGGTTTTTCTAACTATTGTTCTGATAACGATTTATTTATTAATTTTGATAACAATCATATTATCATTATTGTTCTCTATGTTGATGATCTTTTGATTACTAGTGGTGATAGAAATTTAATTTTTAGAATCAAAGAAAAGTTTAAACAGTGTTTTGAAATGACGGATTTAGGTTTATTAAATCATTTTCTTGGCATGATTATATTTCAAGATCATAAGTCTATTGTTGCATCTCAATCTTAGTATGTTATGAATTTGCATAGAATATTTAACATGATTTACTGTAAATTTGTTTTCATTCCTATTGAAGTTGGTGTTAAGTTAGATCCTACACCAGCTTATGCTAAATTTGATCCTACTCTGTATAGTCAACTAGTTGGTAGTCTAATTTATTTGACCATCACTAGACTTGATATTTATTATGTAGTAGGATTATTTTTAAGATTTATTCAAGAGCCTTATGAGTCTCATTGGAAAATGGAAAAAAGGATTTTGAAATATATTAAAGGGATAGTCAATTGTGGTCTTTTTTTATTTTTCTTGTAATGATGCACAATTATTTGGTTATTGTGATTATGATCATGTTGGTGATGCTACAAATAGAAAGTATACTTCTAGATATCTTTTCAAGTTAGGTGCAGGTGGCATCACTTGGAGTAGAAAGAAGCAATCAATAGTGTTTATCTCTTCTATTGAGGCAGAGTGTCAAAGTGCTATGGAAGTTTCCAAAGAAGCTATGTGGCTTAAAAGAATGTTGGATGAACTACAAATGGGAGTCAAAGGGAGCACTACTCTTCTATGTGACAGCCAGAGTTGCATTGCTCTTGAAAATAATTCAGTTCAGCATCAAAGGACTAAGCATATTGAAGTTCATATACATTTTATTTGAGAAAAAAGTCCTAAATGGTGATATTGATCTCAAGTTCTATTCTACTGAAGATCAAGTTGCATATATCTTCACCAAGCCATTGTGTGTTGTGAAGTTTTACAAGTTTTGTGCCTTGTTGGGCTTATAAGAATTTTCATTGAGGGGGAGTGTACATGAAAATGCCACCTCTTAATGGCTATTGTAAAATTCTAACACTTCCTTCATTTTGTAGTAGGTAAATGTGTCACTATAAGTGAAGTTACTTGTAAATCCCAACGAATCTTTAGTTATGGGTATGCCTTGGATTATAAAAGGATCCATAATATAATGTAATTCTTCATACATAAATCACCCATTCTTAAGAATTTATGTATGGGAAGATCATTTGATTTCCCTTATTTGCATGCTAGCCTGAATTACTGTTTCTGATTCAAGGATCTGTAAATCCTTTTGTAGAAAAAGGTAAATTTGGCATGTATGTTTTTTGTCTTCCCCACTTAACATTAATGGGGAGTGTTGGGGTATTAATGTCAATTAGGGATAGCCACTTAGACAGCCCCTTGTCTTAAAGATTATTTTTAATAATCTTAGTCAGTCTTTCACATCCTTGAAAAGAGTGAAGCGCTATAACCGCTCACCCATCCTATATAAGTAGGATGATCCCTCACATGACTGTTTACTGATGATATTGAATTACACGGTACTATTAAGCATATATAACATTTGATATAAGCTTAAGCTACTTATGCAAGTTGTTATATAGTGAGGTAGAAGTATTTTATTGTTTATTGTGAGACTGAGGAGTGAAGTGGAAGTGTTGGGTTAAAGTGTGAAATTCTTAATATAAGACAATGCTTTTCAATGGAGTTTTCCCCTTTGGGTTGCTCCACTTAAATCTAGTGTCTCTTGTCTCATTTACTTTTAGTTCTTTTTATTTACTTTCATTAATGATCTGTTAACTGTTATATGTATATATAAACATCTGGTGAAATGTCTGTACATTATAATCTATAATCCTCGGCTGTTTATTTTGTGGATCTACAATTCTTCAATTATATCTTCCCGCATTCTTTCTAACATTATTAACCTTTGTCCATCTTTCCACAGTGCCAAGTTTACACGTGACTAGTCAGGTTGATACCTTAGGCGCAGGGTCTATTATCTTTTTAGTGTTCATGGCTCGACCCCCTCTGTCATATTGTAATTTTTTTCCCAACTCATCAATCTTCACATCATTACATAAGTCCAAATCTAGGTCTTTGTCATCTTCCTGAAGCCCTGTTACATGCCCAATCAGATGGGTTATGATTCTCATCCACCTACCTGTGAAGTATAAAATCTTCATGCACCCTCTACAGTAACCATTGGAAGAGGTGTGTAGGTATTCCAAAGTATGACACATCGAACAACTACAAAACCCCTTCCTTCTCGAGTTTTCTCCTCACTGACTCATCTACCAATATCTTCCCTTCAACACTCCTATACGGTAGTTCTCGTAGCATATATTTTTTTAATATCAACTCATGCCCTAGTACCCTATGATTAAACTCATTAATCTTGAATTTTACAAGTTGTGATTTCCATTTTTGTGCTTTAATTACACCCGGTGGAAATTACATTTCAAAAAAAAAATCCTCTTATGGGGCTTCAACCTGAACTATTTTTGTTCGAACCTTTACCTTATTCTTAGGATATGTCGTAGTTAATTTATTAGGTGTTCTTATTTTTAAAACTTGTGCCCCAACTAGTCTAATTTATACCCTTTAATTTTACGCAACACCTAAGGTCTGTGAGCCCTAGCCACTCAAAATCCAATCCCTGCAAACCCTAATCTACCTGTGCTTCTTCTTCCACTCAAACTTCTCATGAGGAGCTTTACCCTAAGGTCTTCTTCACATTGATTAGATTTTATCATCACTTAACTCACTTTTTCATACTAGGTCACTTAGTTTCTCTCTTCACTTTGAATGCAAGGTGACAAATAACTCGATTTTCACCCTTTTATAGTTTTTTTGTACTTCAAAATTCCACCACTTTAATTTTTTGATTTTAAAATAATTTTTCTCACTTTAAAATTTTAAAGTACGCTTTCCATTTATAACACCTTTTTCTATCTAAGGCATGTTTTAATTTATTCCATGTCTTTCTTATGTGCATAGCAGTCATAACCTTCTGACACGCTAACTAATTCACTAGCATGCAGATACATATGCAAGCACTTCCTTACGCCACTACCATCTTCCTTTGTGACATATCTGAGTTATGTACCTTGCTTCTTCCTACCTTGTGTTATAATGTGTTACCTTTTATTTGTAAGGACTTATAAACAACCAATGGCATGTGTCATTCTTCCTACACACTTGTATCACATTTTCTGGCCTAAGTGTGTCCCCAATTTTTATTTACCAACCGCTTGTCTTTTAATCAATGTCACTCGCACCTCTGTACCTGCTCAAATTTTATTTTTCAATAGGTATATTTTTCCATCCCACATTAAATGCATGTGTAGTCCTTTGCACATGGACTCAAAATATAGTAATCAACTTCTGACGTGTAAGCGTGCTTATTAAAACTAAATCAAAAGACACTGAAATGCAAAAAAAAAACATGAAATGGAAATCTAATCTAAATGGTAATGTTGCCTTATTACAAACACCAAAAATCTTATTTATAGTAGGGTTTTAGGTTACTAGCATTGAAGTAACTAAGAAACATGGTTCCATCTAGCACCTGTAGTTGACATGCACCTGATTCAAGTATCTTGGTTACTAAAAAGGTCCCAACCAATGCACCTTTAATTTTCCTGAGTGACACGCAAATGTGGAGTCATAGAGAAGCACCATATTTCCAACTGCAAATGTCTTGTTATTAATGTGCCTATTATGCCAATATTTTTGTCATGCCTTCTCATTTTTTTGGCTCTAACGCGTAATTTCTCACCTATCATATAATTGCATTAATTTCTTAATGTGCTCCTCTATATCCTTTTCATCTGAAAATCCACCTGCACGTGCAATATGCATTGATGGTAGAAATAATTCTACTAGTAGTACCACCTTTGTGCTAAACACCAACTGAAAGGGTGTGGCCTTGTTCAACCTCTTATATGTGGTCCTGTAAGCCCAAAGTATAGATAACAGTTTATCATCCAAATTATTTCTTCCAACATCACATATCTTGGTAAGAGTATCTCCCAAATCTTATTGAAAGTTTTGGTAATACCATTAGCTTAAGGGTGATGAGGAGTAGATTTATGGTGCGCCACCATAAACTCTACCAACATAATTTTGATTGTTTCATTTAAGAAATAAATTCCTCTATCACTAGTCAAGCTTAATGGAAATTTATACCTTCTAATTATGTTATCCAAAAGGAACCTTGTTGCGGTGGTTATAGTACAATCCTTTGTAGGTGCAACCTCTACCCACCTAGTCGAATAATCTGTACATGTAAGTATATAACGTAAATGAAATCTATGCATAGGTGGTGCAATAGGTCCTAAAAATTCAATATCCCATTTATCAAAGGGTTACACACTCAAAATAGGTATCAGAGGCATCTTATCCCTAATTCCTGGATTTCCAACTCACTGACAATGATCACATGCCTTTACAAATTCCTTAGTGTCCTTGTCCAAAGTTTCCCACCAAATTCCAGCCATAAGGATCTTACATGCAGTCACATCTAATGTATAATGTCCTCCTGTAATATCTCCATTAACCTCCTCCATAATGGCTTTTTGATCATGTTTAAGCACACACCAGTGCAAGACCTCATCTCTGCCCCTTTTTTATAAGTCAAATATAATTAGTTGATAAGGTATTACATGTATAAAACTACTTTTTCTCAACGGAATTCATTCCTTCTGGTTCCAACCAAGTGCACAAAAATATTGTTGTCCTCTAAATCTGCAAGTGTGTGGTTTAACCTAAAAAATTGCACATCAAGCATTATATCCTCAATACTCTGCGCATCCTCGCCAAAACTGATTCTTGATAAGTGATCAGACCACGAATTAATCTTGCTTGGATTTACAACAACTATAAAATCAAACTCCTGAAAGAGAATTATCAACATGCAGATGTTCCCTTACAAAATAGGCTTGTTAACCAAATATTTCAATTCTATATGATTTGTAGAAAATATAAAATGAGTAACCAACAAGTATTGCAAAAACTTATGGAGCACATAGATCATAAATAGTACCTCAAGCTAAATTTTAATATAATTTTTCTCTTCTGGTGTCAACTTCCTGCTTGCAAAGCATATGGGCTGATCCACATTTTTCTCTCCCAATTGTGCCAAAAGTGCGCCAATATTTGTGCCAGAAGCATCAACAGGTACATGGATAGGTTTGTTTCATGAAGGGAAGTGCAAGATTGGTGTAGTGGTAAGTTTCTTCTTCAATGGTTCGAATTCCTATTGTTTCTTGTATCCCCAATGGCATTTTCCCTTACCCTTGAGAAACTCTTCCAGAAGTGCGACAATCTTTGCATATCCCTTAATAAATTTTCTATAGTATCCAGTATGCCCTAAAAAACTACCCACTTCACTCTGGTTGGTAGGTTCTTCTAATCCCAAAATTATTGTTATCTTCATTGGTTCTACCAATAACCCATCCTTGCAAATGATGTGCCCAATAAAAGTTCCAAAAGGTGTAGAAAAAATACACTTATCAATATTAAGGGAAATGCTCATTTACTTGCATCTTTCAAAAATCAACCTCAAATTATCACAATGATACTTAACCAAGACATAAACAATCCAATCATAAAAATAAACCTATAAGAACTTCTAAATGAAGTCATGAAATTCCTACATAGCTATGCTCGTGAATACATCAGGTGCATTCTTCAATCCAAATGGCATAACAATATATGCAAAGCTTCCCCA
Source organism: Taxus chinensis (assembly GCA_019776745.2). NCBI lineage: Eukaryota > Viridiplantae > Streptophyta > Pinopsida > Cupressales > Taxaceae > Taxus > Taxus chinensis. The sequence continues at coordinate 27,883,767 of CM034151.1, forward strand.
CTCAGTGGCAAAAGTGGTCTTTTCCTGGTCCTTAAGCGCAATGTGCACGTGATGATAGCCTAAAAATCCATCAATAAAGGAGTTGATCTCACACCCTATGATGCCCTCAAGTATTTATTCAATGAATGGTGTAGGAAAAGGATCTGTCATACATGATGCATTAAGCTCCCTATAATCTACACATATCCTGATTTGCCCATCTTTCTTGATACTGATTACCATAGGGCTAACCCTTCAAAATCCTCAACTGGTTCAATAATCCCAGAATTAAGAATTTTATCTATTTTCTCTTTGACATGCACATGCATGTTTAGATTCATCTTATAACGCCTCTTCCAAACCAGGAACATACCTTCCTTCAACTTAATCTTCATTTCTCCCAATGAGGGGTGCACTCCTTTTAACTCATAGTAACCGCGTGGAAACATATCCCAAAATTCACATAAAACATGATATTTTAATACCTCCTTCTCTGACCAGTGTTGTCATGCAAATGTGCAACAGGAAAATTTGTAATTTTTAAGCATGACAACAATACCCCTATGTCAAATTTTCAAATTTTACCTTTCCAAGACACCCCAAGTCTACCCATCCTCAACACTGGCCTTACCCACTCAATCTAATGACCCCCCAATGGATGTTAACTCAACCCCCTAAGTGAATTAGGAAATCCAATTAATCTCCCTAGGTGATTTTAGGAGTTCTTGAAGAATGAAAATTTTGGGCAGTTTTGGGAAAGGCTACCACTGGCCTTCCTGGGACTGGTGTGACCCCCTGGAGAAAAAGAGAGGAGAAAAATAAAACATGGAGATGAATCAAAGTTATAATAACATCAAGTAAACTATATTGGAATATTCAGGAAAGAATTGGAGGTCTTGGGGTAGATTCATCAGAAACAGGGTTCTTAAGCCTAGGCAGTGCACGGGGCCAAAAAAGCTACTAAACTTCAAGAAGCAATTCTGGGAGCTTTGGAAGGAGCTAGGAGCTAAAAAAATACGTCTTCGTTAAGGGAATTCAGAGATCTACAAGAGCTGAAATTATATTTTTTACAACACCTAGGCCCAATAGTTCTATATCCTATTTTTATCATGCTCATTTATGGAGATAGAATAAGAATCCAAATTTTCAGGGCATAAATGGAGGGATAAAGAGATAATACCCAAAAAATTGGATTCATAAGGAAATTTTAAGTCAATTTGATATAAATTTTTTCCAAAAACCTCGATTGGGAGCTCAAGTTATCCCTGTCACAAGTTGGCTAAAGGTGAGTGCTCCATACTTAGGCAATTCTCGTAGTGGACATGTGTCAGTTCCAAGATCCTAACACATTTTGGTTTCCCTTTTGTCACTTAAGAAAAGGGAAATAGGGGACGATAAAATTTTCCTAGCGCTATTTTTCCCTCTAGTCATCCATGAAACCCTCTACATCGCCAGTTCAGCCCCCAAGAGCTTGCCAAAGCCTATTCCCTCAGTGCACGGATGACTGCAAAGTGTCGCAACTTGGTGCGATGTGAAAACTGATGACCCTTTTGTCCCTTTAAGAAAAGGGACATGAAAATTTTCCCAACCCCTTGTGGCCCTCAAGTCATCAATGCGACCTTCTACAGTGCAATATTCAGCCCGCAAGAGCTAGTTGGAGCCAACTGTCAGATGCCCGCAAGTGTCAACTCCATGCGCGATGTGTAAACTGATGTCCCTTTAATCCCTTTAGATAAAGGGACATAGGGAATATTAAAATGTTCCCAGCCCCATGTATGCCTCCTAGTCTTCCATACGCCTGATTTTCATCCCCCAAGTGTTTTTCTCAAGCTTTTTAGCCCTAATGCTCAGTCGATAAAATCTTGACAAGTGTCACAAGGAGACGCAATGTGCAATTTGATGACCCTTTCATCCCTTTAGCTAAAGGGACATCAAGGACATAAAAATTTTCCCCACCCCTGGCATGTGTTTTTTAAATGATTTAAATCCAACACTTAGCATTTTCTCCCTCCACTTCTTTTCCATAGCTTCACACCATACCAGAGCTCTATCCATTCTTGTCCATAAATTCTTGCCACTATTTTTGCACTAAACCAACTCCACCATGGCTGCAATACTATGAAATCACAGTAATTTCAAATATCCCAAAGGACAAGTTGATCGAAGAAGTGAAGAACAAAAGAGAAAAATAGAGATCTTCGCCTAAAAACCCTTATCGCCATGAAACAAAGAAATCGATAAATCTTGCAAACCAGTGCATGAATCGAAGAACCGTTTGTTGCTATGTTCATCATTCTCGAAGGAAAAAAAAAACCTCACCAAAAAAATTCCTTTCCCAACAAGGATTGTTCATAGTGAATAAATCTCCTTCTTGGCACAACAAAAACAAAAATCAGAAACTGACAATTAGTTTGAAGAGAAAATTCATTAGTGGAACGAGAAATAAAAACCCACATCAAAAATATGATTTTCATTGTGATCGGAGAAGAAAACCAAACCTGAAATTTTCAAGCTCCATTAATGGTTATTGTGTCCATAGCTGCCGCCAGGTGAAAAATTTAAAATTTTAAAATCTCATAAACTAGTGATTGGATAAGCCTGAAATTTCAGAGGAGAGATATTGGGAAAAAACCCCATATCATAAAAATTCATTCCACCGTGATCGAACCACAAGAAGTGTACTTACTAAAAATAATAGGCCTTCTGCATGGGAGACTGTTATTTTGGGTAAGCCATTATCTAGAGAAGCTCTGAAGGAGGCGGTGAACACATAAGAGGTATTGCGGGAAAAAATCATCGGAATGTTCATCTTAGTCCATAGTTGAAACTTACTAAAAATAGTAAGTGATCCCATGAACACCTACTAAAAATAGAAAAACGGTCCAGAAGGCAAGGGGAGCATAGGGAGAAGAGGAATTCAAGTTGTCACATCCAGTCAAGGTTCCAAAGAGTTGAATTTTCATATTTACTAAAAATAGTAAGTTGTCTCATAGGCACTTACTAAAAATAGTAAGTCATTCCATAGGGTGAATTTCACAAAGGAAACATACTCGGAATTGTACATTCAAGTTGGCAGTTGTAGTTGGAGTCTGGAGAGGTAAATCCTGACACTTACTAAAAATAGTAAGTTTCCCTTCCTTGTTATAGTAAGTGTCAAGAGATGGCGGGATTCAAGTTTATATAATGGGCATTGTCACTGAATATTGCCTTCACCAAGATTCATTTCCCATCTCCTCAATGTACTATCTTTTCCGGTGGATCGTAACAGTTTAACAAGAATTATTTTTGGCATTTCTCGTGGATCTTCTAGAACTCATCTCAAGAGACCCTGACAGTGTTTTTCAACACTCACTACATGGTTTGGGTCACAGGTATATCATACACATGGTGGAAGTTGTGGTCATCGACAGAAAAATTCAACAAAATTTTTAAACACTCAATCCAAAGTGTCCATGGACCAATTTGAAGGAGTTTCTTAAGGTGCAAGGAGTTCAAAGATTCAGAGTTTCACTACATTTTGAGATTTCCATCGATAAGGACCAGAAGACTTCATCAAGAATGAAATCTCCTCTTCTTCTTCTCTCTCTTCTCTTCCTTTCCCCCAAATTTCTCTCCCTTCAAATGTTCTAATTCTTTGTTGGGATTCACACTTTTTAATATGTCTTTAAGATGTAAAATTAAGTTGCCTTGTTTTTATAAAAGGGACTTAATATTTTGTAAGAATGTGAATAGTATAAAGTCAAAACAAGGCATATGGAGGGTCATCAGGAAGATGAAGAGTTGTTCCTCTTCTAGAAATTGTAATGAACTCCTTATTTGAGCTTCTTCTTAGATATTTTTGTGAATTCATGAGAGAGAGAGATCCTTGTGAAAAGAGCAAAGAGATAACAAATTCTTCCATTTTCCCATGTTCTCAAATTTCCTCTTTTATCATACTATCTACAACTTTTAGTCAAGCATCAATACAAGAAGAATGAGTTTCTAGCCATCTTTTAACTGGAGAATTTATTGATACTTTATGCTTTTGGTCTTGTTGTTATTTGCAGAGTTTTTTCTTCTTAATTTTAATATATGTGATGAAACTTCTAACTGATGTATGTGAGACTTTGATTTTCTACTTAAAACATTAGTCCTCTTATCTAACATTCTCACTCCCTTTCCTGCTCTCCTAGAAAATTATTCTGTTGCAGGTATCCACAAGATTTTTCCATAGGGTAAGTGGAGTGCCCTTATTGGATCCCCGGCCATAAGGCCAACTCAGATAAAACTCACCTTACTCACACATGCATATACGAAAGATACACCATTTAAGTAGAGGGACTTAGATTCCCAGAGTGTTGGCAAGAAACTCACAAATTTTTCCCCAAGAAATTTTCTTGCCAACAACCAATAATCGCCAATAATGGCCTCCTTGGGCCCATCTTTAGTACCAATGTTTACCTTATTTTTCTTCATGGGAGCTTGATACACAATATTTTTCATCAGTTGTGTCCATTACTTCACGTGAAACTTTTGTGTAGATAATCTCAAAATTCTCTACCTCGTCATCATCAATGAGGTACACCATTTTCCCTTTTTCTTTCTCCTTCCAGGAATGACTCATTTTTATTTCTTATGTCTCCTCTACATTTATGCGCACCTTGGAATTATGTTCTTCAAGGAACTCTAACAGATCTCTTCTTTTTTAGTAGTATCCCTCAACATGATGAGCTTCATGATCTAAAATGCTTCATGCACAACAGGTTTATTAGAAAAATAATCAAATGTATAGACTATACATGCAATCATATCTCTCCAGCTTGCAGTCTCTTCCTTGAGCTCATCATTCACATACCATGCGTGTGTACAGACACACAAAGTGGAATAGAACTTATGCACCCATAGAGATGGTGGTAAAGCCTCTGGGCCTTGCATCCATTATCTTTCACAATTATGAATGTGTACCAAGGTAGGAGTCTTCCCATCATACTCATAGATAAGTGTAAGTTGATGGTATAGTAGCAGAGTGGATACATGAAACTTGATTTCTACATTGCATTTATCCTTCAAACACCATTACATATATATAGGAAATACATGTCCCGCACAAGGTATAAGTAAGCATATTCCTCCTTTCTATCTGACAGGTCCAATGTACCTCCATCACACCCAGAAATACAACAGGGTTACCCTCTCCAGTGTAACTAGGTAGTTGTTTTTCTCCTAGGTGCCTAACTAAGTGTGCCCTAGAGATGCGAGTCACAGTGCCCTTTAATTGTCTTCTAACCAACTCATAGGTCTTAGTCATGCCCAAGAAATCACATCTCAAGAACTAGTTGTATCACCCATGGACGGATGCATCTATCCCATTGAATTTGAGGTCCTTCATCCTGATGGCTTGGATAACCTCTGAGTCTCTAATGGTGCAGCACATAGATTCTATCCAGGTCCTCTTCTCCACAGTGAATGCTCTTACAGGATGGCACAGAACTTCCACCAATACACGTACATATGTAGAACTCAATGACATGATCCTCTTTGTTCACCAGAAGCTCGATGTAGAAGTTTGTTAAAGTGCTAGTCAGCATTATTCTTATAGCAGTCAATGGATCATTCCAAGTAAGGATGGAAGTTTATCTACCTATGGTAATTGTTCATGAAGACTTCCAAAATCTCCAGCGAAATTTTCCCCCTGGATGGTTAGGGATGCAATCCTTTAACACTCTGATGAAGGTATAGCCTTTGTCCATATTATTCTGCATATACCATCACAATTAAAAAAGAGATGCCGCCATACTAAAATGGGGTCCTCCCCATCTGATTCCATGCATCTAAAGTGAGAACATTGACCTCAGCACCCGTGTCAATCATCCATGTTTCTCAAGATCCATCCAATCTCATGTAACTAGCATTTAATGCCTGATTTCTTTTTCATGAAGCTCAATACTTTGAGGGGGCAGATTAGCATGTAAGACCTACCTCTCATAACTTCACCTCCTAGTGTGTGGAAATAGTTTATCTCCTAGCAACTCTCGGGTAACACCAGAGGGATAATGCATCCTTATGAGCGCAACATCTTACATACTTCTCTGACAATCATCGCATGTCCTTCTAAGGGATCTCAACAATTCTGATGAAACTTTTGACTCCAACTTCCGTAAATATGCTATTTGAACAAGAGACTATTTTGAATCTACATAATTGCAAGTTTCTAATCACCTCCATGGTTTCTTGGAAATACCTAACTTCTGATGGAGTTCAGGATTAGGATATATTCCCATGTAACACCTCAAACTCTTTTAATGAGATGCCTTTTCCTCAGTATTTCCCTGGCACACGTGGATTCTGCTTGCGATAGTTCAACACAAGATAGGTTCTAACTCAGGGTCATGCGACCATCCTAGGAATCCATTGTGAATCATCTCACGTTCAACACTCACCATCCCCATGCCCTTGTCCTTCCTCTGGTTATCGGCTCATGAACAAAAAGACTTCATATAAACTTAGGGAACTCAAAAAATACTTATGCTTCTTCCAGCACCTAATGAAGCAATTGTAGTAAATCCAAACACTGGGCATTTGTCGAGTGTTCAAGTTAGACGTCCACAATGTGATAACATGGTTCCATGTAGTGTGAAATTCACTCTTACCTCCTTGACCACCACGGCCTATGAATCCTCCGTTTAAAACCTATTCCTCGACCAGACCTAGCATAAACAAGACGGCTCCAAGGATAAAACAGATCCCCCTAACAGATTAAAATGTAGCTTTAAAGGAATGTGGTGCATCTGACTTGACATTAATATCACTTGAACATCATGGATTTGAGTGTGATCACATCAGGAAATCCTTTGTATCATCAGTTGTAGATGAGAAAATCTTACAATAAGAGAGACACATTCTTATGGAGTGCACGCTATGTACTATTTGAGGATTTGTCTACTTGGATGATGATCTCCATGACTAGATTTCACTAATGTCAATGACATGGTGCACGACCGTATGTTACATGTCCAAGACTGTCCTTTGTGTGTCCTTCATAATGCAACGCAATTCAATGTAACCATTAGTCCATATGTGACAGTCTCATTAAGAGCTGACGTGTAAGCAGATAGACCCTTTTTATAGTTGAAGATGCGATGTTATCATACGAATCTGTGTCTCCGAGAAAAGAGACTTACCCTAGCATCACCGCTTTCGACGGCCTCAACGCGCAATATCAAACGCCTTTAACAACCTATTCCATACAACACAATTGTAGAATAATATAATGAATAATATATTTTGCGCTAATAGCCTGAATGAAGTAGCTTATCAAGCCTACCCACTTATTACTCCATCACAAGTACATGTTGAAGATGGATCGGATATCATAATGATGGTACTTTGAGCAGAATGAGTACAGAAAAGTGTGCATTTCTATACTCTCACACACTCTCTACCAGTACCATTATTTAAATCTCTATTCAATGCATTGATGTTCTATAAAATTCTCAACCACTTAGGAATATTGAAGAATTTCACCAAGAATTCATCATGCACGTAGTATACTCCACCACCATTTACGTGATGGTGGTCATACTATCCGGTACCAGCTATGTGCTAACAAATCCCGCAATGTCGTTACAAATTGACTAAGCCTATTCGCTCTGGGGTAGTGATACCCTTAGGGTGCCATAGCTCAAAGTTCACACTTGCATTGAAAATGCTGACATGACACTATCTCTAACACCCTTGTAATCAGTTGTATGTGAAGAGACATCTCACCAAAACGCCACTATTCCGATGCAAGTGTATAGACTGGCCCTTGTCCTCTAGATCCATGACCTTGATTCCCTCTACATGTTGCCTCCACCACCTGATCCACTAGTTCCAGTCTAGCTCTTATTCACCAGTATATATAATTCACCAGAATCCTCCTCCCATCGTAGGTAATGGGCCATGACGCGGTCTGATCACTCTACGTTACTCTCACCATCACGCTCAAACTGTGTGCCGATCTCAGTATGTGTGATGTCGAACCACTTCTAGAAACAGATACCCAAACTTGTAGTTTTACTAATTGCACGTCTTATCACTGAAGCATGCCTTCCCTGGATGGTTACTGTATGTACCCAAAATTGTAAGGTACTGTACTGCGGAACGGTGTAACAAGTGCCCCGATGATGATACAGGTCTCCTCGCAAGGTGTTCGGGATCCAGAAAAGCCCTCGGAGCATGCGTTAACATCCCGCATGCCCCGCTTAGCCCCCGCGCCCTTTGTTTTCCCCTTTTTTTCCCTCTTTCCTTGGCCTCTTGACCTTCAGTGACGAAACCGCCACCCTGCAGTCTCAGGGATATGGGCGGCGGTCCTGTAACCGCTGCCCTGCTCAGAGCGGCGGTCCTGTGCACATTTTCCAGAACGTTCTTTTGATGCAACTCGCGTGAAATATCACGATTTCACCAGCTTTTCCTTGCCGACTTGAGCATGCATTTATGTTTTTGGTCCCCTGGAATAGTGTTTTTCCTTTGTTTATTGTTTAGGAGTTCAATTTGGTTTTGGTTCTTGGGTGTTTGAATTCCTATAAATGCATGGTTTGTGCACATGTAAATGGTCTGGAGTTTTTGGTCTGAAGCTTGGCTGGATTTTGAAGTTTGATCTTTGCTCTCATTCCCTCATTTTAGTGTTTTAGTTAGTTAGCTTGTTTAGAAGCCATAGCTTGAATTCACTTGCATCTTTTGTTAAATTGCTCAGCTGTTGGTAAGCCACAGACCCATCTTGTGCAGGCAGTGCTGTTATCTCATCCAAATCCAGTTAGAAGCTTGCCTCTGAATTTCTCTTTGCTGTAGATTTGCTTTCACTGTGTCTTAGAGTTCTTAGTTCAATTCATTATTTGCCTGGTTAGCTTTATTCAGCTGTTGGTAAGCCACATATCCAACTTGTGCAAACAGTGTTGTTGTTTTATCCAAACCATTGGAACAGGATAGCTTAGGAAACCATTAAAGTTGTAGGTTTTGCTCTTCGTATAGGATAGTTACAAGTTCTGGTCGCTTCATGTTACATGACTTGCAGTAAAATCCCGCTAGGAATCGCATAAGCCAAGCTCTGTACTCTTGCGCTATCCCTCTCCTACTCGCATTCTCGGTCTGCATTCTGAGCTGTCCTTATCCCAAAATCTACTCCTATCGGTGCTAGCATTACACGCTTTTCTGGATCCACGTGAACACGAAAGAACGAAGAGACCATACTGAGGGGACAAGATCACACATACACACCATCGGATTCGCCACTGTTCTGCGGAATCCAGGTTTTAAATTTCAAAGTTCTAGTCAGAATCATATCAAATAGAGTAGTTAATCGCTTTATTTCATTTCATTCTATTCTCGATATTGCCAGGGAAGCTGTGGGGATTGATAGTTTCTGAGAAACTATGATTCACTCCTCACTTCTGAGGTAGGATCGAGAATCTTGCAGATAGATTAGACGAGCTATTTTACTTATTTAGAATAATTCTACCAAATCGCACAGGCAAATAACTACACTCGGTTATCTTGTCTGTTTTAATTATTGTTTAGTTATTATTTCTAGATACGCTTAAAATAGTTTGCTTTCCTTAAAATTGTTAAATATTTCTTAGAAGAATAAAAGTTATATGCAGTTAGATTTATTTCACATAGTTAGAATTTGTTTCATTACAGTTAGATTTGCATTTTGTTTCGTATGACAATCACGGGACCTCAAGAGCCCAGGGAATATATATTTGAGCCAATCGTGCCTCAACCAAACCTAGTCACAGCAATAGTTGACATAGACCAAAATCTCAGGATACAAGTATTCCAAACAACCACAGATTTACAACTGATCAGTTCACAGTTAAGAGGATTAAACATAGAAGACGACCAAGCACATGCGTTTTGGTCAAGTCAGCCAAACTACAGATTACCCTAGAAAACATCCACATGACTGTAGAAGGGCTCGAAAGAGAACAAACATTCGGGTGTGATCCTTTAGTTCCACAGCCAGACGCTGGAGACACCCTCGTAGATATAGATACCAGCTTAAGAATCCAGGTTGCGAGAACGCCTGTAAGGTATTCTGAGAAGATTGCACAACTGTTGGTTCTAAACATAGAAGCTGAGAAAGCATACGATTACTGGATACTAGGGATTAGAACTTGATCTCGCGTATGACCATAACAGGACCGCAACAACCGAAAATCTATGGTTGTGATCCACAGATCCCACAGCCTAGCAAATCCACAGGTCAATCCGATATAGACACTAGCCTACGCACACTAGTATTTCAGTCCACTCCACTTCCACCTATCATCATCGAACAACTGTCCTTACTGGACACAACAGCTAACGAAGCTAGAGAATTCTGGACTAGGCCAGAGAATCGTCCATAGAATGACTATATTCATCATCCACCATATGACCCTATCCGGAGAAATATACGAAACTATCCCGGGTCATTTTCCACGTATTCCGCAACCCATAGATCGAATCACGCCAGAGCTCGATATTGATTGGAGCCTTCGAGCAGTCATCCTTGCTGATCGATCTATCACACCAGTCCAAGTTAGAAGGGCCTTCTTTGCCTTAGATTCGCAAATTCCACTAGTGCGTGTCGAAGACATTAGACTGCCTAACTAGTTTGTCTGCATATTCTACCCCCCACCGGCTGTCTCGGCACGACCTCGAGAGGTCGGGTACGCGGAAGAGTCACTTGTAGATTCTCACGCTCGCCTGTCGCTTTTCCGGCGTACAAAATTGGTGAACCCGACGTGAATCAAACGAAATTAGTGAAGCTGACGTAAAACTTCCTACTTTCTCGTTCGGAGTCATAATATCACGCTTCCTTTCACAAATCACCTTCGCTCCTTCCCATTATTCTGCGGGTATTCATATACCCCCCGAATATGTCGGGATTCGATGCATATGGCAGACCCCTCTTGGGTCTCGAGGCATACTACGCCCAACAGAATAGGCAATCATCACCCTCGCTCTCAGTATGGGGCGACAACTATTCAACTAATCAGTTGTCAACACAAACCCCAAGAATTAGATATAGTTCATCTTTTCAAACTGAGGAGTTAGATCAACCCCCTCGAACCCAACAAACAGAGCCTTCAGGTTCAAACAATATGACGTTTACCGGAGAATCCGGTTCGTCTCCTCAAATACTACTCAGACCACAAATTAGTAGGCAATCAGATCCATACCTGGTCTTAGACGATGGACAATCAATACCTTATCCTAGGAGTGAACAACGCTCCCGGGGTATGTACCCACCTATAGGAGGTTTACAAATACAACCCGAGATCTCTTTTCAAGAAAATACCTCTATGCCATTGCACACAGGAAATATTCTTGGAGAAACTTGGCAAGATAGCAATCAGTTCATGACAGGCTATCACGTACCTATACAACACCAGGGTATACAACAAACGCCGCTCAGGCAAAGTACCGTGACTTCACCAAATGAAGTCATTTCAACGTTAGTAGAAAGAGTGAGAGGGTTAGAACTTGGCTCAAGCAAGTCAAAATTCTCCGTTCATACAAACAGGAAGTTCCAATCCTCCATACCACTCTGGCCAAGTAGATCTCCTTACGGGAGTAGGCACGTTAGGCATGCCTCCTCAATATCCACAACAAACGCCAACAAGGCCCACCATCTCTAACACTATTCCTCCAGGTCTAGTGTCAAACAATCCATTCCTCGACAATACCCCGTCCTATTTAAACATGTACTCTAAATCCCCACAAGGAGATATGTTCTCCTCTCCCGGCATGTTTGCTCAAACGCAAGGACCTCCCTATGCCCCTGCCAACGCATACGCTGCACCGTATCAACAACCTATCCCACCACCACTCCCTCAGCAACCACCATCAATGGTCGAAAGCTATGCAATAGGGACTTATTCAGAATATCTAAAGGAACCCTTAGATTTCACCATATGAAGCGTCATGCTTCCAAGACCTCTCCCTGATTTGCCCAAGTTCAAGGGTGAGGGAGATCCAAACGCGCATATCAAAGCTTACGCTACAGCCATACGAGAATTACTCCCTTGGGATGGGGTTGTTGCTAAAATATTTCCCAAAACCTTGGAAGGCATCGCTCTCGATTGGTATTATAGAATACCTGAGGCTTCCATACATTCATTTAAACAACTCGTGTCAGAGTTCATCAAAGCCTTTGACATGAACAAACTATTGAGAACAGGAATCAGGGAATTCTTGCATATCAAACAAGAACACAATGAATCTGTCGCCCATTTCATCCAGAGGTGGCGTACAGTTCTTTACTCTTCAGCAAGTGCTCCAAACATGGATCAGATGGAACTATGCGATTTATTCCTTCATTCTCTCAGCAGAGAAGTGAAGGAAGAAGTCCAGAAGTTCCCACTAAGGACTTATGATGAAGTACTTGAGAGCGCTCTGCGAATTGATCAAGCAGCGATAGATAGTGGTCGTAAGACATACGGAACAAACGGGAGGTTAATCACCTCCACTCAAAACACTACAACTACCACAAATGTCAATCAAGGACCCAAAATCCTTAACAAAAATCGTGGGGTAACAACGGATGGGGTAACCGACCAGCCCAAGAGGGTAAATGTTGTTAATACTCCGTCACAAACAAACAACCAACGAAACAACAACTTTACCCCGACGGTCAATACAGTGGATTTTAACCATCCACAACAACAACAACAACGGCGAAATCCCATACAAGGGCCAAGCCAAAACTCATTTGGTTATCAAAACCAAAGTCAAAACCAGAAACAACAATTCCAAAACTTTAGTCCTAATAGGCAACAGTTTGATCGGAATTTTAGGCCACAATACACACCAAACCAACAAAACGGGAATTACAACCCCAATTCTTATTGTGGTTTCCATAAAATTCGGGGTCACGACACTAGAACGTGCCGTGACTACAATAAATTTATGCAACGCTTGCCAGAAGAACAAAGACAGTTCTTCACAGACTTGTTTTTGGCAGATCCCGTCTCGTTATCACCAAATACGCTCGCAGGGGTAGTTTCCCCTCAAAATGCTCCCCTCAAGATCTTTAATGATCCACTCCCAAATCATGATGGCAATAGGCTGAATCCAACCGGAACAAACAAAGGTGCAATGACGGGAAACAATGATCATGAAGCTTCGACTTCATTAAATCCGTCAGTTGCGCCACAGTTGGGAGCTCAACCAAGACCCAAGATAGTTAGTTTGGTAGAATTAGACGCTGAACTACCTATCGAAGCTATAACAAGAACACGAGAGTATTTCTCTCAACCGAGCCCAAGTCATCTGCCAGAGACAGATAAGAGTCAGCAAATAGTTGAAAAACCCATCGGTGCCTATGATTTAATTAGTGACCTAACAAAGACCTTTTCACACATTTCATTTTTGGACTTACTAAAGAACTCTCCCCCTCACAGAGCTGCTCTTTTAGAAGCATTAGGTCTAGGCCATCTAATTAACATCACTCCACCTCCTGAAACACAAGTAAATCACGTAGATTTTGATATCCACCCTCCGGGGCAGCCGGACAAGGATGTCGAATTCATCTTTGAAATAAGTAAAATGCCCACAGATGCTGAGATCGCACGCCGAGGTGACCCAGCCTTACACTTACAAGTGTGGGTTTATAATAACTATGTAAAACGGGCAATGGTTGACGATGGGGCCGCAGTTAACATAGTCCCTTTCTCTTTCCTCCAAAAACTTGGATATGGAGAAACAAACTGTTCCACTACACGAAATACCTTGAGAGGCTATGATAGCCTTAAAGCCACTTCAATAGGAACTATAATACTGCCGGTCACCTTAGGGCCCAAAACCATCTTGACTGAGTTTTATATTATAGATCGGGAAACTAACTATAATATGATCCTCGGCCGACCTTGGATACATTGAATGAAGGCAATCCCTTCTACTTTATTTCAAGAAGTAAGATTCTTGCATCTGGGAAAGGTATTTGTTGCCAAAGGCGATCCAAAACCTTTCGATTTGCACCTAGCTGATTTAAAGAAAAGACCAGGGGTGCACTCAGAATTTGAACTTCCAACAAACCAACTTAATAAACCCTCTGACCCAAAGCCAGAGGAAAAGTTGGTACCTACGACGGATCTTGAAACTACCAGCATAGCCAAAACAATTCCAACCCCTAAAGGTAAAACTAAAGAAACAGTATCATTAGGGACTACTGCGAAAATCGTTGAATTGATAGAACAAGATTCACCAATGTTCTTACCATTCGATTCAGTAGGCATGATATTTTCCCTAGGTGTTGGTTCTCTTGCCAGCAGAGGATCTCTGTATGGTAGAAGTAGAGTGTGCAAACGCAGCAAATGCCCCAACATCTATACTCCCGGCTAAGTATTGGACTCTCCATTTCGATGGAGCTAAATGTCGCTATGGAGCGGGGGGCAGGTATAATTCTTACTTCGCCCGAGGAGAAAGTCCTCCCATTCTCTTTTAAGTTAAACTTTGAATGCACAAACAACGGCGCTGAGTACGAAGCCCTCCTTCTTGGCCTCACCTTAGCCAAAAGAATTGGTATTGATAACATCAGAGTCCTCGGAGACTCGCAATTAGTGACAAACCAAGTTTTTGAAGTATATGAAACTAAAGCCAAACATTTACAACTCTACAAAAACGCTGTATTAGATTTAAGCAAGGCGTTTAACTTCATATCCATTGAAGCGATCCCGCGAGAGAAAAATCTTCTCGCCGATTCAATAGCAACCTCAGCATCACGTTTTACTCCAAGCAATGAGCTAGAAGATACTCACTTCACAGTATCCATTCGTGACAAACCATTGATAAAAACAATGACAAATCCTCTTTCAAGCGGAAGTGAATCTACCATCCTAGACCATGTTGGAAATGATGCGGCTACTTTGGATTACTTAAATGCCTATGCAGCACTACATCTCTCCTATCACATGCTAGATTTATCCTTGATTCCACATTCATCTTCCTACTTCGGAAATCCCGTAACGGATCTTCCCTCACAAATGGAACCTAGCATATACGCAATAGGAAATGGGGATGATCTAGATTTACCTCCAGCACCACCTGAGTTCGAAGAGGGTAACGCCTCTTTGATCGAAGAAACAATCAATGTCAACATCGGGACAGAAGATGAACCAAGAATATTGAAACTAGGTTCTTCGTTAACCCCAGAAGAAGTGGAAATACATACTCAGATTCTCAAAGAACATCAGAAGGCATTTGCATTTAATTATAAAGAGATGACAGGAGTTGCACCCCACATTGCGGTGCATAACCTCATCACTAAATCAGATGCAAAGCCAATTAAACAAAAATCAAGACCCATGAAGCCCAAAGTAGCTCTCATGGTAAAAGAGGAGGTAATAAAACTCCTTCAGGTAGGATTCATCAAGCCAGTTGACTACTCCCAATGGGTATCTAATATTGTTCCCGTTCTCAAGAAGAATGGAAAGATACGCATCTGCATAGATTTTCGGGATATCAACAAAGCGTGCCCTAAGGATGACTTCCCATTACCATCCATAGATGTTATTGTTGATGCAACAGCTGGTTTTGAACTCTTGTCTCTCATGGATGGATTCTTGGGATACAATCAAATCAGAATATCCGAGCAAGATCAAGCTAAAACCACGTTTATAACTCCTTGGGGAACCTATTGCTACGCTGTTATGCCATTCGGTCTCAAGAACGCCGGTGCTACGTACCAGCGGGCCATGACATACATATTTCACAATCTAATTCATAAAATCGTGGAATCTTACGTAGATGACTTATTGGCTAAAGCCAAGAAGCGTTGTGACCATCCCGAAGTACTCTGCATCATTCTTTCACATCTAATAGAATACGGAGTCACGCTAAATCCAGAGAAATGCGTCTTTGGTGTAACAGGAGGAAAGCTCCTAGGTTACATCATATCGTCACGAGGGATCGATGTTGATCCAACCAAAATTCGGGCTGTCCTTGAAATGGTCCCACCTTCGAGTGAATCTGGAATCAGATCATTTCTCGGAAAGTTGGGTGCAATCCGGAGATTTATCCCGGACCTAAGCTTCGCCGTTCATCCAATCAACAATTTACTCAAGAAGGACTATAGCATTGATTGGACTGAAGATTGCAATGAAGCTTTTGATGCAGTTAAGCGTTTTCTGTTATCACCACCTACGCTAATGCCACCTAAGCTAGATCACCCGTTAATCCTATATTCGCAAGCTACCAATGTCTCGCTGGCCTGTATGTTGGCCCAAGAAGACGATGACAAGAGAGAACGTGCGATTTATTTCATTAGCTGAACTTTGCTCGACTATGAAACACGCTATACACAGGTAGAACGAGAATGCCTTGCCATAGTCTTTGCTACTAAACGCCTAAGACATTACATGCTGAATCAAGAAACGAAGGTCATGGTAAAGACGGACCATTTACGGACTTTTCTCACACAAGGGTCCTTGTCCAAAAAGGCTGGACGTTTTATAACCTTAATGGGAGAGTTCGAATTAACATTTGTAAATCAGAAGTCGGTTAAAGGAAAAATCATCGCGGATTGGTTAGCTGACAACCCACTAGACGGAGGTGATTTAGTAGATTTAGACTTTCCAGATGAATGCGTATACTACATCGAAACTCGACCTGCTATCTCTGAGTGCCCTTGGTACACTGATATCATTAATTATATCATGGACCATACGTACCCGGAGGCAGTTACACCGCAACAAAGAAGGCGGTTACGCATAATCATAGCTAAATACGTCATTATAGAGCAGGTGCTCTATCGAAAAGCATTCGATGGAATGCTCCTAAGATGTGTTGACACAAAAGAGTCTAAAAGGATTCTCCACGAATCCCACAGCGGCATATGTGGAGGCCACTTTGGTGGCCATGCCACCGCTCAAAAAATACATCTAATGGGCTATTTCTGGCCCACTCTAGAACATGACGCAATAGAGTTCGTACGCAAGTGTCATAAATGCCAAGAATTCTCCCATGAGATCCACATGCCGGCACAAGCTCTGCAACCAATCGCTACTCCATGACCCTTTTCTACATGGGGCCTAGACTTAATAGGGAAATTCTCTCCCTCATCCACAGACGGCCATAATTTTATAATCACGGCCACTGAATATTTTACCAAATGGGTGGAGGCCATGCCTCTTACTACTGTACCTGGTTCTGTAATCGCTAAGTTCATTTTAAATCAAATCATTTGCAGGTACGGTGTCCCGCAAATCATTATCTCCGATAATGGAACTTCTTTCAAAAATGAAGAAGTTCGCGAACTATGCAATAAATTTAAAATAAGCCATCATACGGCTTCCTTGTATTATCCCCAAGCCAACGGACAGGCTGAAGCAACAAACAAAACACTGAAAGCCATTCTCCTTAAAACAGTGAAAGAAAACAAACGAGATTGGCATTTGAAGTTATATCCGGCCTTGTGGGCCCACCGAACCTCAATAAGAACACCAAGGGGAGCAACTCCTTTCTCACTAGTATTTGGGGTAGAAGCAGTTCTCCCGCTTGAGGTCGAAATACCCAGTCTCCGCATTTCACTACAAGGGATTCTGGATGAAGACGCTTACAGAGAAGCACGTCTTTCCCAATTAGAAAGCCTAGATGAAACTAGGTTAGATGCTGAGCAGCGGCATAGAGCTTATGCTGACCGAATGTGCCGGCAGTATAACAAGAAGGTTTATGAACGCGATATATACGAAGGTGATCTAGTTCTAAGACTAGACAGCCGGATCGACAAGAAGACCGGCGAAGGAAGGAAATTCCGGCCCAAATGGTTGGGCCCATACCGAGTCATGAAAGACTACGGAAATGGTGATTATCTCTTATGTACGTTAGAAGGCGAGGAGTTTGACGAAACAGTCAATTCCTTGCACCTCAAGCGATTCTACGCATAAGCAACTAGCGCTGCCTATATAGCTATCTACATTGCACTTTCATATAGATTAGGATCATTTTGTCCACTTGTTCTTACACAAATTGTGATCAAGGAATCTATTCTCAAAGCAATTTATTACAAACTTGTGATGTTTCTGGCATAAAGTTCTTTAATCATACCTCTCCATCTTCGATATCATCAGGTCATCTTGGAATCTTTTATCAAATAAAATCAAACATGACGAAGTCCTAACGGTAACCATACCAAGATCTGCAAGTTTGTTCTCACTTTGATTTCTTCTTAGGATAGGTGTCTTGCCTATGGTCTGTTCTAGAAGCTTCATGGTGTCACATCTATCCCATATACACATCTCTTTGGAAATAAGCATATACTGACATTTTACTCAAAAAGACAAGTCAAAAAGTGATTAAAACAGAAAAATTTATTTTTACACATTTCCTTGCCCCACTAACCTTCGGTGATGAGCTTGCGTCTCTTACTAGTGACGTAGGGTTGGGAAAGGATGGAAATGCCCTTACTCGCCTATGCCTTGCCCACGGTGATAAACCCATGCTTCTTACTAGTAGCATGGGGCAAAGTGTAGGGGGTCCTCTAGACAATGCAAACATTAAAAGGTCATAAACAAACTATTCAAACTTTGAGTCAAAAACGAATGAATCAGATGTTCAAAATTCCAAGAGAGTTAAAAATCCTAAAAACCAGATTTTGTCTACTATGTGGCCATCTACGGGTCTAAGTCTGGATAAACCGCAAAGCAAGTTGCACCCAAAACTATGAAGTCATTCAGGTAGAGTAAGCTTGTAGTTTTCAATTTGGTTCCACCAAAGCTTCGTCTGTCTTTCATCACTATCATTTCACCATTTTTCATAACTTGCGCCCTTCTTGGCTCTTGGTGATGAGCCCTCGCATCTTACTAGTTGCGTGGAGTTAGGAGTGGGGCAAGTTAATCTGTTCATCATACTGGTTATTTTCATCACTTTGCCAAAACAAACATGAGGTATCCAAATTGCTCACAGAAGCTAAGATTTAAGATCACAGTATATCTACAATATCACGTATCAGCATCATGAAACACAAAAAGAAAGTAAACATTTGCATCATCTGTTTCCATTGCATACATTCTAGAAAGCATATAAACATACATCGTAGTATACACAAAGCAGTTGGAAATAGAAAGGAAAACATGAGTGACAAGTTTTGATCCAAAAAAAACAAATGCATATATATAAATAATCAATGTTTATATACAATGCCATCATGCTCTAGGCATGGTCAAAACGCTCAAAGAGCCCGTGATTATACAAAAGAATCTATAGTACAAAATACACAGGGCCAAGTCGCCTCTCAACCCCTACGCGACCCCTCCGAGGGTGCGCGCCCTCGCCTAGGACTCCGGCTACGCCGGCGCTCTGAATGCACGGAGGGCTCAGGGTCTCGAGGAGCAGCCGCGGTCTCGCCACGAGAATGGCTCCTCATAAGACGCTCGGCTGTCCTATAGCCTGCCAACTCTGTACGGAGAGTCGACACCATCCTGGCCACGTGCCAAACGGGAGCGAAGACATCGGTATGCCTACCAGCTACTGAGGGCTCCCCGGCATCTACAGATAGCTCCGCACGGGTCCTATCCATAGGGATCATCAGGGAATCAGTGCATACCCTGCGGATTAGATCCCGCCACTCATCGACAGTCTCTGCAAACAAAGGAGAAAAAAATGAATTAGAAACCAAGCAAGAGACTAAAAGATACAAGAGCAAAACACAAGGAGAGATAGCAATTAAAACAAATCCTAAATTAAACAAACATTGAAAAGATGAGAGGATAACTTACTCGGATCACCGGGCCTCCAAGATGGATCGCTGGGGCCAGCACCCGCCGCGGATGCCGCTGCCGACTGAGGGGCTGCTCCTGTGGCAGGGGCAACATGTCGCCCCACAACTGACTCATCCTCTCCACCATGGCCCTGGGAGAGTGGCTCCTCTGAAGCTAGAGTCTCTCTCTCTGCACTCTGCTCGGCCCTCTCTGCCTGCAAAATATCCTGAGTGTCATGCCACTCAGGATCGCTATCATCCATCTGCTCCTCCGATCCTCCCTCTGTAAGCTCCTCAGAATCGGAGTCAATGTCTATAGGGTCATCGCTGCTATGAGCAGGACCCGCAGCAATCTGAAGCAAAGGTGCCCGGGGCGCACCGGCTCTCCCTCTAGCCCGAACTACCCTCCTGGCTGCAATAGGAGTGCCAGGAGTGATCGTTGTCCAACCACGGCCTCTAGGCCCCCCTCTAGCCTCGCGGACTGATCTGTAAACTGGTGCCACTGGGGGAAGCATGCCCGCATATGGAAGGCCGAACTGCTGAGGAACTCTGCCAAAAGGGTGTACCTCCACCCGTCCCACGCGGTCGATAAGCTGCCCTGTGGTGGAGCAGGAGATCAATGTAAGGGTCTCCTCGCCCCATATGCCGGCCATAAGCCGGTACAGCGTCGCCTCCATATCTGATGTGGTAAGGGAGGCAACTGGCTGGTGAGGTGCTCTAAGCACCGACATATCTGACCATCTAGCTGCCCTCACAGCCCCTGGATCTGCCACCTCTACCCCTCTGCCATAAGGAATAAAATGCTCATACACCCAACTCATGACTAGAGTCGGGTGGCATCAATGACTGTCCCTACAAACGGACCACCCTATATAATTCATGGGTAGGTGGTCCCCAGAATATCTACGCCCCAGGCGTATATCCGGCCATGCCCCTCTATCTTGTATAATGATGGGGGGCCCAGTAGTATAGTAAAGTATCCCCTCCCTTGTCCCTCGATCAGCCTCAAGGCAAGGATCCCCATGATAGCCTGTCGAAATACGGGGATGGGGAAAAAGAAGGAATGGATTGAAACTCTCACTCCCTTCTTCGAGCCCCCGTGGAGATGGCTGCATCCCCCATGTAGCCTGCCCACTGTGCAATCTATGCTTGAGACCCTATCGTCTCCAATGTGAGTCTCCTCCCGATGATCGGGACCCCCAGGATACGGTAGACATCCTCCAAAGTAATGGTCCACTCACCACGGACCCCTGGCAATCGGAAAGTATTCCAATCTACATCCCAATATGAGAAAAAGTCACAAAGTATGTGACTGGATGGTGTGACATGGGGCACACGCGATATGCGCAATATGCCGGCCCTCTGTAATGTATCCTCCTCATCCTGAGAAAGGGCATCCAATACCCCAGAGAGCCAATCACACTCTCTCTCTCGGCTCCATCTAATGTACTCTGCTCTCGCCTGTATACAACCAAAACACACAAAAACAGAGCAGGTTAGTGTCTTGAATAATACCAAGAAAGTCATAAAAACATATAGAAGTGCAAGAAAATACAAGTGTAGTCTCCAAAATTTAAGTTCTTTTACATTTTGTGCAAAACCGCCACCATGAGCAAGTGAGGCGGTTTTTGTAACCGCCACCTTAAGGGCGGCGGTCGTGTAACCGCCACCCCTGAACAGGGCCGGCGGTCATGTAACCGCCGCCCTGGCCAGGGCGGCGGGTCGCGGTCCGAAAACCCGCGCTGGGTTGTTAACCCCAAAAATCCCAAAATGAGCAAAAAGTAGACCATTTAAACTAAAAATGAAGCCTACCCTAGTAGGCACCCCCCCCTAGGTGGACCTTTTGAACCTAACATTTTCAAAAAATAACCCCCCCCATCATGACGAATTTAACATTTCAATTTTAAAGGGGGGAAAAACACAATTAT
This sequence comes from Taxus chinensis, assembly GCA_019776745.2. NCBI lineage: Eukaryota > Viridiplantae > Streptophyta > Pinopsida > Cupressales > Taxaceae > Taxus > Taxus chinensis. Next base: position 27,905,373 of record CM034151.1, read on the forward strand.
TGAAGAAAACCAACCTGTGATCGCTGAGGGCGGTGTTCCACACATGGAGGCATGGTCACGATCTCGCTGCGAAATTTTTTGACTCTACTCGCGTGAGAAACCGTCACCGTAGGTCCCAGAGCTCAAAATCAATCAAATCGACTCGCGCAAATGAATAGGAAAAATGGGCCCACTTTCATATATATATCGTTCTATTTCGTTTTTAAAATAACTTTTTTCGCAGGTTTAGAGCACTGATGGAGGGTAAGTTCCTATCCCCGCACGAATGGTACGTTCTTATTCCCTATTATTTTAGCATTTATCTTCCAAGTTATTGCATCTATCTGCGCTTGAGCTCTCTTTTCATTTTGTAGGGAGTGGGAATTTCAGATGGCATCATTTCAACACACGGACGAGTAAGGTATAGCTTCTAACTTCCCATTTCAGGACTGGCCATACTCGGACCAACCGTTTTATGCCTCTTCATGGCTAAAATGCTTCTCCGAGGGGGGGGCAATATGTACGTACCCAAAATTGTAAGGTATTGTACTGCCAGAATAGTGTAACAAGTGCCCCCGATGATGATACAGGGTCTCCTCGTAAGGTGTTTGGGATCCGGAAAAATCCCTCGGAGCATGTGTTAACATCTCGCATGCCCCGCTTAGCCCCCACGCCCTTTGTTTTCCCCTTTTTTCCCTCTTTCCTTGGCCTCTTGACCTTCAGTGACGAAACTGCCACCACTGATCAGCGGCGGTGGTCCTGTAACCGCCGCCCTGCTCAGCAGCGGCGCGGTCCTATAACCGCCGCCCTGCTCAGAGCGGGCAGTCCTGTGTGTGTTTTCTAGAACATTCTTTTGACGCAGTGACTCGCGAGAAATATCACGATTCACCAGCTTTTCCTTGCCGGACTTGAGCATGCATTTATGTTTTTTGGTCCCCTGGAATAGTGTTTTTTCCTTTGTTTATTGTTTAGGAGTTCAATTTGGTTTTGGTTCTTAGGTGATTGAATTCCTATAAATGCATGGTTTGTGCACATGCAAATGGTCTGGAGTTTTTGGTCTGAAGCTTGGCTGGATTTTGAATTTTTGATCTTTACTCTCATTCCCTCATTTTAGTGTTTTAGTTAGTTAGCTTGTTTAGAAGCCATAGCTTGAATTCACTTGCATCTTTTGTTAAATTTGCTCAGCTGTTGGTAAGCCACAGACCCATCTTGTGCAGGCAGTGCTGTTATCTCATCCAAATCTAGTTTAGAAACTTGCCTCTAAATTTTCTTTTGCTGTAGATTTGCTTTCACCGTGTCTTAGAGTTCTTAGTTCAATTCATTATTTGCCTGGTTAGCTTTATTCAGCTGTTGGTAAGCCACATATCCAACTTGTGCAAACAGTGTTGTTGTTTTATCCAAACCATTGGAACAGGATAGCTTAGGAAGCCATTAAATTTATAGGTTTTTCTCTTCGTATAGGATAGTCACAGGTTTTGGTTGCTTCATGTTGCATGACTCATAGTAAAATCCCGCTAGGAATCACATAAGCCAAGCTCTGTTCTCTTGCGCTATCCCTCTCCTACTCGCATTCTCGGTCTGCATTCTGAGCTGTCCTTTGTCCTAAAATCTACTCCTATCGGTGCTAGCATTTACACGCTTTTCTGGATCCACGATGAACACGAAAGAACGAAGTAGATCATACTGAGGGGACGAGATCACTCAAACACACCATCGGATTCACCACTGTTCTGTCGGAATCCAGGTTTTTAAATTTCAAAGTTCTAGTCAGAATCATATCAAATAGAGTAGTTAATTGCTTTATTTCAGTAAATTCTATTCTTGATATTGCCAGGGAAGCTGTGGGGGATTGATAGTTTCTGAGAAACTATGATTCACTCCTCACTTCTGAGGTAGGATCGAGAATCTTGCAGATAGATTAGACGAGGCTATTTTACTTATTTAGAATAATTCTACCAAATTGCACAGGCAAATAACTACACTCGGTTATCTTGTCTGTTTTTAATTATTGTTTAGTTATTATTTCTAGATACGCTTAAAATAGTTTGCTTTCCTTAAAATTGTTAAGAGATTTCTTAGAAGAATAAAAGTTACATATGTTAGATTTATTTCACATAGTTAGAATTTGTTTTGTTGCAGTTAGATTTACATTTTGTTTCGTATGAATATTACGGGACCTCAAGAGCCAAGGGAATATATATTTGAGCCAATCGTGCCTCAACCAAACCTAGTCACAGAAATAGTTGACATAGACCAAAATCTCAGGATACAAGTATTCCAAACAACCACAGATTTACAACTGATCAGTTCACAGTTAAGAGGATTAAACATAGAAGACGACCAAGCACATGTGTTTTGGTCAAGTCAGCCAAACTACAGATTACCCTAGAAAACATCCACATGACTGTTGAAGGGCTCGAAAGAGAACAAACATTCGGGTGTGATCCTTTAGTTCCACAGCCAGACGCTGGAGACACCCTCGTAGATATAGATACCAGCTTAAGAATCCAGGTTGCAAGAATGCATGTAAGGTATTCTGAGAAGATTGCACAACTGTTGGTTCTAAACATAGAAGCTGAGAAAGCATATGATTACTGGATACTAGGGATTAGAACTTGATCTCGCGTATGACCATAACAGGACCGCAACAACCGAGAGTCTATGGTTGTGATCCATAGATCCCACAGCCCAACGAGTCCACAGGTCAATCCGATATAGACGCTAGCCTACGTACCTTGGTATTCACGTCCACTCCACTTCCACCTATCATCATCGAACACCGTCCTTACTAGATATAGCGGCTAAGCAAAGTTAGGGAATTCTTGGACTAGGCCAGAAAAGTCGTCCGTAGATCGATTATATTCATCATCCACCATATGAACCTTATCGGGAGAAATATACAGAAACTATCCTAGGTCATTTTCCACGTATTCCCCGCAACCCATAGATCGAATCACGCCAGAGCTCGATATTGATTGGAGCCTTCGAGCAGTCATCCTTGCTGATCAATCTATCACACCAGTCCAAGTTAGAAGGGCCTTCTTTTCCTTAGATTCGCAAATTCCACTAGTGTGTGTCGAAGACATTAGACTGCCTAACTAGTTTGTCTGCATATTCTACCCCCCACCAGCTGTCTCGACACGACCTCGAGAGGTCGAGTACGTGGAAGAGTTACTTGTAGATTCTCACGCTCGCCTGTCGCTTTTCTGGCGTACAGTTCCATTATATTAGGGTATTGTACCATGTTAGCATAAATCTTATTCATATCTTCTTCACTCAAAGGTTCGACATAATTCGTAACTCTTAGCTCATCCAGAGGTATAATCATGTGATCATCCTTATTCTTGAAGTTTATATATCCTCTATTAAAGTGCAGGTCTACATTGTTCGCATAACAACACAGTCGCCCAAGTAATGCTGGAAATTTTTCCACTTCAGCAAGCTTTAATACCTCAAATTCTCTAGTGAACTTGCCTCCTTGAATTGTAATGGATTTATCCTTCAAGACCCCAATAGGCATAACCATAATTTTGTTCACCATAGACAACACATTGGAAGATGGTTGTAATGTAGGTATCCCAATCTAAATCCATGTGTCCAGAGTCAGTACATTCACCTTAGCACCAGTGTCTATCAAAATTTTACTTAGCAACCATCTATCAATCATTGCATTGAATGTGATTTCTTTATCATACTCATGGTTCTATGCTAGAAAGTTTACATGTAGTATTTTTCACTCGCAATCAACTCCATTACATGATACCTTTTCACATTTTCATTCTACTAGTAATGGGATGATATTCTCCTGTCGTAACATCCTACATGTCTCCTTCACATCATCCAAATACTTCTGCGGGATCTCAACTCTAGAGAGATGAGAGAGAGAGAGAAAGAGAGAGAGAGCGAAGAGAGAAGGAGAGAGAGAGAGAGAAGAAAGAGAGAGGAGAGAGCGAGAGAGAGAGAGAGGGGAAGAATATCTCTCTCTCTCTCTCTCTCTGCTCTCTCTCTCTCTCTCTCTCTCTCTCTCTCTCTCTCTCTCTCTCTCTCTCTCTCTCTCTCTCTCTCTCTCAAGCACTGAATCCCACCCTACATTTCATTAATTACTCACATAGTCTCTTGATATACCTAATTTTGATGTGTTGCATATGGATACTTGGCATGTATAATATGTTCTCTTTTGATGAGTGGCTTATCCTTAAGAGGCTCACACATTTACCACCTCTATGCGAGTAGTCACTATCATGGGATATAATTCAAGATCATGTATCTTCTTTGACATCCATTGATCATTCTTCAAGCACTACACCTTGATCATTCCCATGCCTTTTTTCTCCTTATTCTTGCAGGTGTGCTCAGAAAGGTTAGGGAAATCCTCAACCTTATGTTGTTTCCCACAATAGAAACATATTATATTCTAAGGAAAGTCACATTGGTAATGATCAAGGTACCCATGAGTATAAAAAGTTTCATGTGGGAATCTACTTCTACCACCACAACATGTGGTCTTATACCCTCCAGAGAATCGACCTCCTGTATTGTTACGCTCCTCAAAAGGTTGTAGTTCATGTACCTGAGATCTTCTTACCACTGTGGTTTACCGTAATCTAGTCTCGCATTCCTCATGAATCTTATCTATCAAAAAAAATCCTTCATATCATGAGTGTGTGCATAAAAATAGTTACGGTAGATAGATACATTCTCCATCTTCACATGTTACAAGAAAGGGAAATTTTGAACATTGTGATTCTTATAAAAAATATCACAAGACTGTAACAGTGCACATACTATTATGTGTGGGTAGTTATCCTTAGTATTTCCTTCAACCTCATAGTCTGTACACCATATTCCACTATGCATTTAATGTGCTGAGTTGGTAGAGAGCTTCTCCAACTACTTCATGATTTCTACTATCAATGTTTCGAAAAATGGGCTCACTCTACTATCTTCACTTCCAACCGCTTCAACATGCAGATTTTATTCTAAGGCCTCACATGGTTCAAAATACATCTTATGAGATAATTCCGTTCAAAATGGTGTTAACAAACCCCCAAAAAACCATTATGTGTGCTGAATTGGATGAATATTGTAGGAAAGTTTGGAAAATAATGTTCTAAAGTGCACATCATACTCTCTCACACTTTCTGATATGCCCTTTTTATATCCTTAAGCACACTAATGCTCTACTTATTAAACTCTAGAATGTGGAACTCAACCAAAATGCAATGTGCAAAGCATCATAACTCACCGCAGTCTGGTGTGGATAATAATTGTTGTGCCAATTATGCATGTCCCCTTAGAGTGTGGTGTAAAACTGAATTGGCTTTCTCTCTAAAGTAGTAATTCCTTTCGAATGTCGTAGTAATTCATATTTTTACACATGGTCTACTTCATCCCCCACATCTATGTACTCTAGTAAGTGAAGAGACATCTCAAAGTAAAATTGAGGTATATGTTGAAATGGTTTTTGAGATGGGGTCAAATCAGGCTGGTTCGGTGGTGGTTGCGGACCTTTTCCTAGATTACGGACATATCCTGAACCTAACCCTATACTATTTTTTCCTCCATGTAGATGTTGACCTGATACTCTTGATCCTCTTGTGGCACCTTCTGCAGTTTGCGGTCAAGTACAAAAACTTCCTTATGGCCCAATTGTAGTACTAAACTAGAAACCTATGGTTTGTGTTGTCACAACACCTATAGAATTTCTTCCAAAAGTATGTACACTAATACTCTATCCTATCGACTTGCTTATAAATAATATTGTAAGGGAACTCCTAAAAATTGGTGTTTGTTGCATTTTCATGTGTGTTCTCTTTATATGTTGATCATAAGATGAATTAACCCTTCATATTTCTCCTTCCCTATGCAGAGATGTTATCTCTCTACCATTACTAAACTTCCCTTTAACTACCTTTGGATATGGAACATCAAGTGCAAGGGATAGGTAGTCAAGTTGAGTCAGATGCATGCCTATAAGTCTCATTCTCTCCTTTGACACATTCTCATCTGCATCCTATGGGGAATATCTATTGCACTTTCTCAATGTTGGGAGGACCTGATGCTGCGGATCCTCATCTTCCACGAGAGATTGAAAACCTTCACGAGCCATCATTCTTCTTGACTAAAATTTTGCCTCAATTTCCCCATCTCAAGCTTCATTATACTTGAGTCATCTTTCCTTTCTCTTTCTATCTTCTGTCAGGGAAACTGTCATCCTTTTCCATACCCGATCTTGTGTGTGGTGGGGATTTAGCTAACCATAGGTAATCTCTCCAATCCCAATTCTATCATCAATATATTGATAGCTAAGGGTATAACACTGAAATAGGATCCTTTGGGCTTGCGCTAAATCTTAAACTCAACTTTCTCTAGAAAATAATATGTAGAAATTACATGCTCCAATGTATAATTACACAATACACTGGCCCACCAACAATCTAAAACTCTATTCCATTCTTCATCGACATCAAAAAGCATCTAATAATCTTCTTGCATCTAATCCCTCACCTTTGGGCCCAAAATTCTATATAATGTGTAAGCCACCAACCACTAATACAACTCTATTAGGAAAAAGCTGAAGAACATATCATATAGTTCATGATAAATATTATCTTCCACCTACATGTGCACATCAAAGCCAGGTCGGGTACTATATCTCTGTGTAAACAATTCATGGCCTTCTTCTACCTAGCTCTTAATACTCTCCAAAGATAGCCGATATGTCATCTACATGAAACATCTTGACAAACAATCTTGAAAAAATATCCCAACAACGGAACCAAAATGTAGTCTTTAGTTTGCACACACATTATTTATGCACGTTGGCACCTCATTCAATCACAACTAAATGCTCACCCGAAGCATGTGTAACTACTAGATACCTCATTTGTGTTATTTATCAAGAATTTAGCATGCATATGTATCATGTTAATTAACCAAGAGATCATTCATGCATAATAAACCATTACATTCATCTCATTGGGAAACACATATAATAAGAAAACATTCAATCTATGTAAACCATAATCAATATTAATTGCACTATTAAATCACCATACTTAGATCCAAGAAAAATTAGTATCCATAAAAAAATATTAGTAAAGAAGTTAAATACATAAGAAATCATTACAACAATTCACCAATCCATGTACAAACATCTACAACATAATATCTACTCCTCATGTATACATCGAGGTATCACATGCACACCGATCTCTTCAAAGAGTGCATACATCTTATATAAATAGGGGTGGGGTATTTCCCTTCACTTCCCATGCACTCTCCTAAACATAGGCATGATCTAAAAAATAAACAAAACATGCATTCTAGTCCAAAAATAAACATGTACATCAAGTGTACATGTTTTTTTACAATAGTTGCTAATAATATATTAACCTAAAGATAAATCTTTCTTTTAATCCTATTATTAGTCTAGTCTGTGAAATATATTATTTTGTCTCTGCATGGGCTTTTCAAAAGTTCATCTTCCTTTGTGTACATCCCAAAATATCTTACTTTTGGCTAAAAATATCTTGTACTTTTCTATTTTTAGCCATGCCTTTAGAAAATCAGCTAATTCTCTAACTATTTCTATCTATGTGTGAACCCCCACATGCAGCTCTATCATGTACATACACACCTCTTCATGCACCCCTTTCATGTGGCCTCAACCCTCCATACATGGAAAATACTTATCTGCATGATATATCTCTCTCTTAAGGATAGTTGTTTCTTCTTCCTTAGATTGCAAGTTAAGATTCATAATACGCATTTGCATCTCAAGCTAAGCTTTCTCATCAAGATTCTCTGTAACAACCCAAATTTTCTCCTCAATCTCATTTATTTTTTCTTCATAATCTTTGAATTGATTCTTTAGATTCTTGAGATTCTTATCATCATGCTTTACCTCAACTTAGACACATGCTAATTCAGTTTCATAGTCATCTTCTTCTTCCTCATTGTCTTTGCCAGAATTTGATATAAAATCACCTAATAGTGTAGAACCACCACTAGTAGATCTCATAGCATATTTTTTCATGAAAAATACCTTGTCTCCTAAATCTCCATTATCATATTTAGACTTATAATATGAAACATCATTCTCATTACTTACTTCAGAAGAATACAGCTCTTCCCTTATGTAAAAATTCTTCTTACCCTTCTTCTTTTTGTTAAACTTCTTGAAATCCTTCTTATCTTTATTATACTTCTGATTTTTATTTTCATGAACATATATATGATCATAGTTACCTTCATTTTCATTCCTATGAGAACACTTAACATCAAATTGACCTATTTTACCACAATTAAAACATTTAAAAGGAATTTTTCCTTTGTACTTTCCAGATCCAACATTTAGTCTTCTATCAACCACGGAAAGTAACTCATCATCATCCAACTCGTGAGAAACATCATCAACCTTAGTCTTCTTCTCAACCTTGAAGGTTATCTCCTACTTGATTAGTTTTTCATTATGATCTCTCATCTCATATGTAGCTAGGGTTCCATGTAAGTCATCCATCTTCAAGAGAGTCAAATCCTTGTCTTCTTCAATGACAGACACTTTAGAATCAAACTTATGAGTTAGAGATCTCAAAACATTTTGAACAAAAACTTCTTCTTTCAAATCTTAACCCAACCCTTTCTTGGTGATGAAAACCTTTTCAACCCTAAGAAAACATGCAACAATAGAGTCATCATCACTCATCTTAAGACCTTCAAATTAATTTTTGAAATTTTAGAGATTAGCAATTCTTACCTTAGAGTATCCTTCATATAGGACTTGAAGCTTATTTCATATAGCCTTAGCAAATTGACAATGCATTTCCTTCACAAGCTTAGATTCACCTAAGCCACACATAACAGAATTCATACCCTTTGATATTCCACTACACAAATTTTTATCTACATTACTAGTTGGTTAAGTACCAGGAGCAGTATAACCATCCTCCACATATTTATAAATATAAAACCCTAGGGATAATGTATATCCTCATCCTTAGACTCTAAAAATAATAGTTTTCTCCATCAAATAATGGTGCCTTGTTGGTAGAATAACCACTCGGTTGACTTTCCATTTTTGTGCTTAAAGGATCTCATTTTAAGTGATCAAACTTCTCCAAAAGGACATGTTCTGATATCAATTATTGGAAGAAAAATGTACTGAGAGGGGGGTGAATCAGTCCTTAAACAACATTAATCAATTTCATTTTTTTCTTATTTAAACCATAAACCATTCATCCTTTCATTAATGTGTGTTGAGCATTAAATCAAATCAACATAACCATGCAAGAGACACAAGAACACAAGATATATGTCGAAAACCCTCAAGGATAAGAAAACCCACTGAAACTTTTGATTATATCACTCACATCATAATTATTTAGTGAAGTTCCAACTTCACAAGGAGCACCAACCCCTAGTTTAGAAGAGCACCAACTCTACAAGGAGCATCAACCCTTAGTTTGGTAAAACACCAACTCCACAAGGAGGCTATAACCCCCAAATATGATCAAGCACCCACTCAACCACATTTATATGAATATCTATGATGTCATTTTTCTACAACAAATGATGTAGATCACCTATTCGATTCACACACCTTCAAACCCTTACTTCTCCAACGCGTTATATCTCAATCTTTCATGGACTTTGTATTATATAAAACCTTTGCACATACTCTGTAACATTCCTTAACCTCTTGCACTATTCCTAAGCTCTAATATCATTCCTTCATACATGTATCAATCACACACATGGGTCATAATTTTTCCCTCTTGCTCAACTACTACAAATTTGAATGTAAACCTTTGTGTTATCCCCTTCTCAACTCAAAAACATAAATAAAGTTGGTCTCCCTCATTTATTTTGACCAATAAAACTTAAAAAAATCCTTAAAAAATCATTAAAACATTCATATTGGGCCCATGTAGGTCATCCATGCCCAAATGCACTCAACAAGCCCAAAAATGGCTCAAAACCCCCACCACCTGGATGAGAAAAACCACTAACACCAAAACCATGATTAGTAAAGTTCCCTAATTCACCACACATCTCAAATATAATATAAAAAAACATCCATGGTCGTTAATTATATTTCACCAACAAAATTTATCATAACTAACTCAAGAAGGCTCATATCTTTCTCAAAATAGTTATTTCCAGGTCCTTGTCTTCACCTTTGGGCATCAAGACCACCTAAGAACACATAAAATATGGCATGTAACTAATCATTATAATCCTAATGATTGGTAGATCACATTCATGCATGTTATATATATTCGAACATCCATATGTGTACATCACACCAACTTTCCTTTTCACCAAACTAAGTTTCCGAGAAAGCAGGTTTAAAAACTCAACTGGTATTCCCCCTTGCTACTAATTACAATACCTATAAATACCTTAACTAGGTAAAAAATCACCATTTTTAACTCTTCAATTGATAGAAAGAATCATCCAATCCAAAACATGCATCATTTACCTCATTCTTCTATCCTGAGAAATCTTGTCTTGAAAACCAAACAACCTTATTCTTCACAAATCAAGTTAGATGACCCATTAAATATCATCATAAAGATACAAAAATTATATCAATGAAAATATCTATGAATCATTTTTCCATACAAACTTACATTTCCTTACAATTCTAAGTGGAAGCTTTTCAACCAAGCTAATATCTGAAATTGCTCCAAAACTACCTGAATGACCAATCTTCATAAATAGGGAACACTTTTCCCATTAGAAGCTCAACCATGATTTGAAACCATCATGTTCATCAAGTAAAAGTCCCATCCTAAAAAAATTGTTCATTTATTTTGCAACTCCTTTGGAAAACCTTTTCCGAAAATAAACTTATTCAGAAACTTACATTTTTAGGTGGGTTCCACTCATCACCACATACTCTACCATACCTTTATGTAAATCTTGAGGAGTCCTCTACATCATAAGATAATAATTTTAGCACAATCAATAAATTATGGGTACTTATGAAGAAAATATCTCCTACCACTTTTGAGCTAGGGTTTAAACACACAAAAAGTTATTTACCTTCTTAATATTCGTTCATACAAATGTGACGATGAAATGTCCTCATTATTTTTGTGAAAACTTATTAACTCCATGAAAAATCATCCCTAAAATCCACAAGGCACCATACAAAGAGCACAATTCATGGCGAGCATCAGAAGGTGCAATTCAAGCTAGAAAACACCTTCTTCTTGACCATGTTTCACCAAAAACAACTTCACTTGCAAAATATTATTCAAAATGACTCCAAATTTTTCCCACACCTCTAGAACACCCCTGTACATTATCTCCAATTATCATCATATATCAAATGGGTCTCATTATTCTCATCCCATCTCATTTTCATGAGTATCCCTTAGGGTTTTGGATGGTTTAGGCTATGGTTAGTTGAACCAACACTATAACCCAACATAAAACATAACCAAAAGGTTAAAAAATATCTAACATAACATGTATGATACCCCTATATGATTATAAGAGCTCACATGGATCTACAACTCATCCTCATACATCTAAGCACCTAGACATGGTCGAGATGAGAACCTAGACCTAGTTAAGATGAGCACCATGAAAGTCATGTGAGTGCCTAAACACTCACAAAAAATGTCTCTCCATGATGTTACCATGTTCCTTAAACCACAAAGCTACTGAAACCACCATGTTTCATCACCTATGAAAGCTAGGTCACCTGACTAGGCTTACAAGACCAAAACATTCTCACTAAATCACCTCACGACATCATGTCAATACCTAAATCTCCATGTCATCATCCTAATGAGCATGCTATAAAACTTATCCATAATACTCTTTTTCATTAGTGGGATTTGTCATAAATGAAAACACCTAGAACACAACATGCCGATAAAAGTGATGAATGGAGGCCATCAGAGCATCGAGGAGATAAAGGAGGCCCACTTTAGGAGAGGTAAGTACCTTTGTTTGTTTTTTGCATGTTTTTAGATTGTTCTTAATTTTTTTGGTTTTTGGGCCCATGTCAGGGCACATTTTTTGAATCGCAAAAAATTTCATTTATTTTGTAAAATCACCTACCATTATGGTGAAACACCGACAATTATGGTGAATCACTAGCGACTAGTGTGATTTTGTTTTGATGTTGTTATTTGATGACATTTTTTTATTAAATGGTATTATAATGGATTTTTGTGTGTTGTGGATACAAACGAGAGATAAATTGACTCTATGAGATAGGACTCCACTGATTTTAGATGATGCATGAGCTTCTTTATCAGTTGATGACTGGGATCACTTAGAGGATGTTGTTCTTAGGGCAATGTGTCATTACAAACGTATCTATAAATAACGGGGTTTATTACTAGCGTTGTTAGAGATATGGGACCAAGTTACATGCACTTTTTGGTTTCTGATGGGGGATATGACCGTCACTCTAGAGGACACATGATTTTGAGAATTCCTATTCAGGGGGAAGGGATTTATTTGATTGATGAGATGGAGAGACCTGAGGTGATGAGGAGATTATATGGTGATAAGGTGACTGGGTAGAGTTCTCTTCAGGTGGATTTTCATATGGGGAAATTTATAATCTTGAGATAGAGAGTCGCATTGTAGACACAAAATCAGGAACTTTAGGTAATTTTATGTTGGAAAAATAACACCCTAGGATTTGCACATTAAAAAACCCTACTCTTGACTAACATGGGACTGTCTAAAGGTATGGTACCCTTGCGATTGATACAAACCTCCAGAGAAGGCTAGTTCCTCACCTATTATAATGCTAACCTACTCCTAAACTATCAATTCCAAGGGACCATAAAGAGAAATACATAAAAATGTAAATCTTAAACTAAGGGAGGAGAAAACACCAAAACAAGACTAGAGATATTTTTAGCGAGTGAAAGTGGAGGAAATGGGAGAATGAGGTAGAATAATTAGAATGAGAATTAGTTTAGAAGAATAGAAAAAGTGCCACAGTCCAAAAAAAACCACATTCAACCTCCAATTTCATGGAGCAAAATGAATTTTAAACATTATAAAGGAAACACAATATAACTTAAATATAAGAGAAGGCAAGAATATGCAAGATAAAATCAGCTAGGGCAAGAAGGAAAAGCCACAAAACCTAATTGTATTTGCTTTTAAAGATGTGTAATCCATTACAATATAGGAACAAGGTAAGAATCCTTCACAAAATGCATAAATTCGATGCTCGCAACTCACAAAAGTGCTGGAACAATTTTAACAAAGCTGCTTTACATTCCAGAATGTCTCCACCTCAAATAAAGGGTAAAATACATATATATATATAGAGAAAATGAGCTACCAACCGACATCTTTCATTAATTTCCCATATCGAGGTATGGGAAACCATACCAATTCACTTTCCAATGTTACTTTTCTTGCATGATGAACATGGTTTCCATACCTCATTAATCTAGTTGTTGAGCTACCCTGTACGATGTCATTAATGTTTGGTTGTATCGGGAACTCCTTGTTATCACCTGACATGAACCACCAACTGACACTTGACAAGAAAAGGAAGATTCACCACTGATGGGGAAAATATTTTTCACATGACAAGAAGAAATGATGTCACGCAACAGCGAGCGGAGGCTAACGCGTGTCAAAAAAAGGTGATTAACGCACAACAGGAAGTGATGTTGATGCATGACAAGAAGGTGGTGGCAATGGGGAAGGTAGAATGACACGTGAAAAGGAGGGGATTTATTGCATGATATAAAATTATGTTGTTACACGATAAGAGGAAAGTGGTGACACGTGTCAAGAAGAAATGAATGACACACGTCAGAAAATACACGGTTGGCGTGCGTTAAGAAAGGTGTTAGCGCACATGAAGAAAGGAATTAACACGCAACAAGGGGAAGATGCCTGATGTGTGTCAGGAAGATGTGGATCTAAACCCTCGTCATGGCTCACTAGCTCACTGTGAAATTCCCTACAAAATGATCCCATTAACTATCAATGCCCCTACCTTTAAGTTAATCCACCTTGCAGGGGGGTGCAAATATGGATAACAATTTGGTGACTTGCAGGGTGATTTTCTTGCTAGATTTGAAAGACCAATGATTTTACATCTATTGGGCATGGATTCATTCTGATTTCTGAAACTGTTTTGATGCCTTAAACCTCTTAAACCTTTGAAACATTGGTGGGACATTATTTCATCACTAGACCTTTCCTGAAACTAGAAAGTGTAATAACAACAAAGAAAAACTATGTACAAATAAAAAAATCATACATATCCCAAATGGAACATGCAGAGAGTGCACAAGCACTTATCTAAAAGAAAACCTAACTACAACAGAAAAATGTGCTACAAGCACTTGGAGGAATTAAGAACCTAAACTAGTATGTACAGAAATGAGATTCCCATTAGTAATAATGCTTGAGATAGATGCCATTGACAGGGATCTACAATTCTTCTCCATCCAAATTTTTCAATTGGAAAACATTGTTTTCTTTGGACCCTGAAATCAAGTAAGGGCCACTCCATATTGCATCAAACTTGGAGTGCCTTCCTGGTTTGTCTCTGTCTGCATCCCATTTCAGAACTAGGTCTCCATCTTGAAAAATTCTATCTTTGGCATTTCTGTCAAGCCTCATCTTGATTTGAGCTTGTTCCTTCTCCATTATTTTCGTTTCCTGGTTTCTTAGCTCTTCTAGCTTCATGAGTTCTACATACCTGAATTCCATATCTGGAAAATCAAACAACTCTAGTTGCTTGATAAGCTCTAAGGCTGAAAATTCAAGGGATATTGGCATCCTTTCTTCCCTTCCATAAAACAAATTGAAATGGTAATAACCAATTGACTTCTTGGGAGTGATTCTATCAGCCCACAAGGATGATTTCAATCTAGTATGCCAAGTCCTCTGATTTTCATCGAGGGTTTTTCTTATGATCCAAATAATATTTTGGTTCATGGAATCTACTTTCTTGTTACCCTAGGGGTAGTAAGTTTAAGAATTTTTCAAATAGCTGCCATTTATAATAGCCCAATTAGATATCTTTTCTCTAATAAAAGCTAATTCATTATCTAATATTATCGTGGAAGGAACACCAAACCTTGTTACAATACCTTCATAGAAATCCAAAATGCTAGCTTCATTTGCTTCCTTAAGTGCAATTTCTTCTGTCCACTTAGTGAAATAGTCTATGGATGTAAGAATCCATTTGTGACCTAGAATGTAACTTGGATTGATCATCCTAATAAAATCCAGCTCCCACTGCATGAATGGGTTTTTAATTGAGAAGGGATAGAGAGGGAGGGTTGCTAGCTTCTCTTTACCTGTGAAGAAGGCACACTTCTTGCATTTCTTGATCCATGAGTAGAAATCATTGAAAATATTAGGCCAGTAATAGCCAGCCCTCATGATTCTAATAGCTGTTACTTTTAGGGAAAAATGACCACCTACCTCTCCATCATGAAACTCATGTAATACCCTCTCTATCTGATCTGTCTTGATGCACCTTAGGAGGACACCATTTACATCCCTTTTGAACAAAATATTATCTACAAGCACATATGGACTGTAATGAATTCTAAAATACCTCCTTTTGGACTTACTCAATCCTTGAGGAATTTGACCGTTTGAAGGAAATATACAATATCTTGAGTCCAACAAGGAATGAGTATACCACCTGTAGTATGTTCTTAATTGTCTTGCAACACCATAATAGCTTCTACCTCATCTCTTGATTTAGCATGCTTGTAAGAATCTATATGCTCACATAACCCTTCCCCCCTAACTAATTTGGTCACATTTATATCAATATAATACTTTCTAACCTTGGTTATCCAACCAGATGTCTTTTCATTAAGGTCTTTATTCAAAAGAAAATATTTTACACCAGCATGTGAAACTAATAGATTAATTATGTTATTTGACACTAGCTATCGGAATTTCTTTAAACTTATAATCAAAGAAAGGACATTCTTCTCAATGAACGAATATCTCACCTCATAGTCTTGAAGACCTTGACTAAAGAATGAAATAGGATTATTTATTCCTTCTTGATTTAGTTGTACCAGTATGGTAGATATTACATCCATGCTTCCAAAATCATATAAAATGAAGTCCTTTGAGAAATATGGATTTATGAGGGTTGGATTCTATGTAATGGCTTGCTTTATGGCTTTAAAGTTTTCTTTTCCTTTAGCATTCCATTTGAAAACCATGGTATTCTTCAACATCAGTGTGAGTGGCTTGACAATATGGGAAAAGTTAGGAACAAATCTCCTAACAAAATTAATTTTCCCCAAAAAGATTTGGAGAGCCTTCTTGTGACTTAGCAATGACAATGCTCGAATAGCTTCTACTCTTTTTGGATCAATTGCCAACCCTTCCTTATACACGATGTGGCATAATATCTTGCCTTCATGGGCTAGGAATATGCACTTTTTCAGATTCAAAGACACTCCAAACCTCCTACATATTTGGAATAATTTTCTAAGGTGAAAGAGGTGACTTGTTGTGTTCTTGGAGAATACAATAATGTCATCTAGAGACACAAGAACTATCTTATTGACTAGTCCTTTAAAGGCCATATCCATTTCCCTTTGGAAAGTGGCTTTGACATTTGACACTCCAAATGGAATCTTCCTATAAGCATATGTGCCCCACTTTGTATTGAAGTCTATCTTAAAATGGTCATCTTCTTTCACCATGATTTGACTGTAGCCCAAGTACCCATCCAAAAATGAGAACCTTACAGAACCAGCTACAACATGTAGGATTTTCTTCATGGAAGGAAGTGGATAGTGGTCCTTGAGAGAGGTCCTATTCAAGTCTCAGAAATCCACACATAACTTGATTTCCTCATTCTTTTTCCTAATCGGCACCATATTTTCTACCCATTAAGAGTGATTGATTGGAAATATGATTCTTTCCTCAATGAGTTTGTTCAGTTCTTTCTTCATGAGAGGCTCAATGTGAGGGTTTACCAGTCTTTTCTTTTTTCTAATGGGCTTGGATTCTAGATCTAGCTCAACAGTGTGTTGTGTATGCATGAGAAGATTAGCTATATTAATAAACAAGAAACTAAATAAGTAGTTCCATGATATAACTAAACCTGTAATAAACATCGAGATGAGTTCTAAACAAGATAACTTATACAATAATGAATTAAACTAAAACACTATCATTTTATCTCTAACTACTCTATGATTACTTAAAACATAAATTGAACCTGGTTAAACCTATGAGTAATCAAATTAGATTTGTTGTTTGCTTCAATGGAGGTGAAGAGGTATCTCTAAAATTGCTACAAGGCCAAGTTAGATACCCTCCTACTAACCTATTATGAAGTTATGGATGCAATATGAAGGAGATTTAACAATGGAGGATAACCAAGATCAAATGTCTTATTAGTTTGGCTAATGGAAATGAGGTCTAATGCCAAGATCTCCAAATGTGAGAGAAAGGGACCATTTGAAAGGAAATCCTTAAGCTTGTATTTATAGTTTTTGGTTTGGAAGAGTTTGGAATTCTTGTGCATGTGGGACTAAAGGAGAGTTAAAAAGCACTTTATGATTAGATTAGGATAAACATGCTTTAGGCTTAGTTAAGCTAGGATTAGGCTAGTTAAAATTAATTAGCGAGTGATTATAGACTTGTAGAGAGTTGGGAGGGGTTTGGTTAATCATTTGTGACTTTATAAACTCACTTTAGAATCATCCCTAAAATCCACAAGTTCCCATTAAAATCACACTATTCACAATGAGCATCTGAATTTGCACTTCGAGCTGGATTTTGACTTGCTTTTCACCCTATCTCAAAAAATCAATCCTATCTAAAAATTTCACATCATGGGAACCTTAAATTTTTGTGAGATCATAATTATTCATCCCTATAACATCTTAAATCATCATAACTACAACACCATATCTCAATCTCTCCAGTTACTAAGACTTACCAATGCTTGCATGCTAGATCCTCATTGTAGCAACTAGGGCCAACTAAAAGAATGCAATAACTCATCTTCCATGAGCTCATATGGCTCTAATCCACACTGTCACACCTCCAAGTTTTTATAATTTCTCCCAATGATCACCTGTAGCCAAGTAAACCACATGTACCTATACTATGCCACTACTATGAGTGGTCAAGCACCCTCAAAACATGTTATTCATCATTTCAACATGCTTCCCAAGAATCCAGCAAGCTCATAGTGCCATGTTGCATCTCTTAGGCATCTGTATAGGCTTGCTATAGCAAGCACACCTCACTGAAGCCCATTATAGTAGTTGATATACATCTGAACCAGTATGTTAGCATCATATACAACATAATGACATCATCATACAACATTCAATTTGTCATTAATATGGTTTTACATCAATGAAAACACCTATTAGGCCTATATGCTAACATGGAATTCAAGTTTGAAGAAGTTTGAGGTAATTTTGGCAAGGTTTTCATATTTTGGTTTTTGAATTAGTGACCAGGGAAAGATAAAAATTCACCACAGCCTTTAATAGAAACTCCTACCCTTCGAATTATGCAGCCAATGATTCAAAAACCACATGAAAATATCAAAGGGTTGCCAAGATACGAAACTTACTTGTTTTATAATATTTTTTTCTAGTTTAGGAATGAAGAAACAACTCATGCCTTGCTCTAGCTCCTTTAAAAATGTAATTCAGCTCTAAAAAACATGTAGGGGTTGTTAAAAATCTCTCTTAATTAATCATTTGACTGCAAAGTATCAATTCTAGGCCACTCTCTGAGTTATGCATATCACAATGGTAGCATTAATGGTACAATGGGCCAATTGGCACTTTCTCCTTCTTTCTTTATTTTTATTTCGATATTTTAGTTTTTTTTGGTTATTACGCCATGTAACTTTTCTTTGTGGACCACAGGACGATGGGTGCATCTTGCATGAATGCAACAATGTAAATTTTCAAGTTGTAATTTGTAAGTCTTACTCAGATTCCCATTATCGTGCAATGTATCTATTGGCGCTTAAAAATGCACCCATGCCCGAATCATAGGTAGTTCAAGATTTGAGACAATATAGGACTGTCTCCAAGTTGTGGGACTCGAACTGAGACATACCTTCGAAGAAGTTTGACTTCCTCTGCTTACTCCTAATGCTAAACTACTCCTATGAATTGAAATGCAACTATCTAGCTCTACTCTAACTTTCCAAGAGACCAGGGTGAGAAGGAGATGCATAAAATATAAACCTAAACTAGAGAAGGTGATAGCACAAAAATAAGGGGATGAATACTTAAGCAAGAGGGAAGCTAAAATGAAAATGCAATGATGAAGAGGGGTCCAAACTAAAGCCACATATCAAAACTGCCTCAGAAGGTTCCAATTCCATGATGTGTAGTGAACGTAAAATTTGAAACAATGTATGAAACAAACCTATAAGTAAATGAGAGGTAAGAGAGTGAAATAGAACAATAGTTAAGGCTGAAATGAGCCATAAAACCAAAGATTTATTGCTTAAAGATCATACAAAAATCTTCATGATATAGGAAGAATATGAAAAACATTTACAAAAATTGATCCCAAGGCATGAAACCCTTAGAATTCTTGTGTAGCACAAAATGATGCCCGTGCATTCCCAAAGTATCCAACATTAAAACAAGGCATCACTTTACAATATATAGAGAAGAGGAAGAAGAAAGAAGAGAGGGAAATTTGAATTCTCCTATTACACCAACTCAACCACCTCCATTCAATTCTCTGAAGAAGATATGATATTCTCTACAAATTTTGCCTCCCCACACCACTTTTCTTGTTGAAGAGGGAATGTCTCCCATATTTCATTTAATTCTTGTGGTTGAGCCATTTGGAACAATTGAATTATGTGTTGGAAACATATTTCTTCACTTCAGCCACCTACCAACATTTAATCCATGAAATTTGATTCCCTTTGCATGGAGAAGGCTAAAATTCCTTCAAATAATATCATATTTGCAAACATCAAATCAGATTCATGTTCATTTAGTAATCCATGGAAAACTATTGTTTTCCTTTAATATGTGGATATCTTCTTCTAGTCTTGCATGGCTTTTGGCTTACATGGTTTCTCCTTATCTTTTGTGGCACTACTAACTTTTCTACTTTATTCTTCAGCATTACCACAGTGTGGCCTCATGTTGACTTATGCAGACTTCCTATTCTTTACCCCGCGTATTTTCTATTCACTTTGTTCCACGGTTTTTTTCCTATGTGGCCTTTCAAGTTTTGTCCCTCACTCCTTAGTCGCAACATTGCCTTTCAATCTACGGCATGCTTCAACACTACCGCAGCCAATTGATCCAATTCCGTGGTAAACCAAGTTGCTCTATATTTTGCAAAGGGTGTAAAAATAGAAAACAATTTTTGGTGACTAATAGGGGTCATCTGCCTGTTACATGAGATAATTGGTATCCTTAACATCCATTGGGCATGGATTCAGCTTGAAATTCCTCGAATCTGATTTAGTTGTTTTGTATTTTATTTTCTAAAGCGATTGGAACTAATCCTTAATATTTTTAACTTCCTTCAAAAGCATCTTGAGAACATGATGAAACAGTGCACAAGAACATATCCAAGCAATAAGACTGTGCAAAGCACTTAGGGAAAGAAACCTACACTACCAACAATGTAGTGTGCTGAAAGCACTTGGAGGAATTGAAATTCTAATCTACTATATACAAGATGTATGAAAAATCCTAATGGGAAGGCTTGAGATGAATCCCATTGACTAGGATTTGAAACATGTTTCCATCAAGATCAAAAAACTCAAATGAGTTAGTCATCTTACAAGTGGTAATGATTTATGGTCCAGTCTAAATAGCATTAAATTTGGAGTGTCTTCTAGGTTTAGCTCGATCCACACCCCACTGGCAAGAACCATTTCTCGAGGGACAAATTGAATGGTTATCTTTCCAACTCTTTGGGATTATAAGTCCCTCTACTTAACTGGTGTGTGTGTTGTATACCTATATGTGTGAGTAAAAAGTCCAGTCTTGTCCTGGTGGCCTATTCGGTCGGGGATCAGACAGGGGCACTCTAACTGACCCTATGGAAAAATATTTCACCATTGTGAAAGTTATGTGCAGCTCTAATCCATGGATTCAAGGTGTATTTCTGATGGTTTTTGAGCTAGGAATCCAATAGCAAGGAAAATCAAGTGTTGTTTCGTACAATGGTTTGCAAGATCTTCTACCATATACTCCATTTCACGGGAGATGGATATTTTCATTGTTTCCTCTCTCTGTTCTTTGCATCTTCTTCTTTGTTTCCTCAAGGTCCTTCTTAGACCATATATGTTTTCATGGAGTTGTGAGGGAAACATTGTTGCTTGATATTTTTTTTCGATTTTAGCATATGGTGGAGTGGTGGTAGGAAGTTTCAGAAGTTTGGAGCCCGATTAAAGAATTGTTGCACGAGAAAGTTAGATGTTAGAAGCGGGAAGAAAGCGGATGGTGGGGATTTTTAAAAAAATAAGAAATAATGCACAGAGAGGGTTGAACACTGCATTTAAGTGGTGTCCCTTAATCCATCATGCCTCAAAGGGACATTAGGGACAAGTATTTCCATGGTGAGCAAGATGGTGACAGCGGTAATCCGATGGCAGGGAATGAAGGCTCTATTAGCTCCCATGGTTAAAAAATTGGTCTTGAAGTGGCATGGGTGACCAGGAGTCTCCTTGGGGGATGGGCACATTTTTCCAAGTCTGAATCCCTAACATGTGAGGGACATGAGGGACATCAAATTCCACAGCGCTACATTTCTATGACACAAAAATGCACAGTGATTGACAGCAAGGATTAAAGGCTCCCCAAGCAGCCTGGGGGATGAACTGGAGATCCTGGAGGTCGCATTGATCAGAGGTAAATGGGGGCTAGGAACATTTTTCCATGGTTGATTTCCTTGACCTTGAGGGATAAGGTGTCCATAAAATCCCGCCAGGCTTCTGGAGCTGACAGTGTCCTCCCAAAATTTGACTAACTCCCGAATCGCTCCTAGAGGACAACTTGAAATGATGAAACTTGAATTTTCGATGGACGTTTTTGATGAAACATTTACATCTACTAATTTAAATGACATTTTGAATCCAATGGTTGGGGTCTCATGTCTTTATTATTCCAATTGATCCCTGAAAAATTGGATGTTTGATTTGGTATTGCATGAGAAAAATTACTTGCAGACCCAATGCACCAAAGTGTTGTGAAGAAAATAATTTTACAATATTGTAGGGCTTATAATTCACTTTCAGAATATGTTTTATTTTTCTTCTAACTCCACCCAGAGCTCCCAGAATCACCTTCAGAAGTTTAACAGTTGTTTTGGCCTATGCACTGCCCAGGCCTATGAACCCTAATTTTGGTGATATGTGACCCCATCTTCTCAGTCCTTCCATAATATTGTTGAATCACTTCCACAATATGAAAGTCCTTTGAATCACCTCCACATCCATTTTGTATTTTTTTCTCTGCTCCATGGAACCCTTTCTATCCTATGAAGCCAAGTGATAGCCCTTCCCATGCAATACCTGAAGCTTGCAACTTGTAATGAACTCCAAAATCACCTAGGGGGGAAAAAATGGAATTTCCTAAATCACCTAGGGGAATGAGATAACGTTAATCAAGAGGTCACTTGGAATGACTTGACAGACCCGAGGTTCCTTAGAATAGTAAGACTTGAAAAAATTAACACGGGGGTATAGTTGTTATGCTCAAAAATTGTTAAATTCCATGTTGCTCATTTGCATGACAACAACTCTATTTGTGTCCCAATTTAAAACTAGATCTCTAACCTTGAATGTATGATTTCTAGATTTTTTTTCAAACCACCGCTTGGTTGATGCATGGTGTTTACCCATCCTATCCATGGCGGCATTACTATTTTCCTCTAACTGCACCAATTCTACCATTCTGATTCTCCTATGATCTATGCCTTCAAATTCCAACTACTGAGCTAACTCAAATGAAGGTAGTTCAAGTGAAAATGGCAATATTTCCTCTTTACCATATACCAGTTTGTAGGGAGAACTATAAAATGCCTTCTTAGTTTTTGTCTTGTCCACCGAAAGAGCATTTTTTACCTTTGTGTGTCACTATCTTTGATTGATGTCCATCGTCCTCTTCATGATTCTGATCAAGTTCTTATTAGTAGACTCCGCCAATCCATTACCTTGGGGGTAATAATTGGAATAATTTTTTAGATAAATTCCAAGTCCCAAAGCCTAATTAGAAATATTGGATCCTAATAAAGCTTTAGCATTATCAGAAATGATGGTCTGAGGAATGCCAAACCTTGTAACAATTTATTCCAAAAATTCTAGGATGATTGATTCATTGGCTTCCTTCAATTATGTGGCCTCGATCCACCTGGTGAAATAATCTATGGTTGTGAGTACCCATTTGTGACCCACACTAGATAGTGGATTGATCATACCAATGAATTCGAGTCCTCATTGTGAAAACGGCCGATCTGCTTGAATTGGATGAAGTGGTAGGGTTGTCAATATCTTCTTTCCAGTGAAGAGTGCACACTCTTTGCACTTATTACCCCACCTGTGGGCATCCACGAATAACGTAGGCCAAAAATATCCTACTTTTATGATCTTCATGGTTGTAGCTTTAACAGAGAAATGTCTGCTTGAGAAGCCATCATGAAACTCGGTCATAACCCTGTCACATTGTTCACCTTCAATACACGTGAGCAGCACTCCATCAATTTTTATTTTGAAAAGGACACCATCAAGTAAAGCATAAGGAATGGATCATAACCTCATATGTATTCTCTTTGATTTATTCAAACCAAGAGGGTATGTACTAGTAGATAAAAAAATTGACATATTAGCAATCCAATTGTGATCATTGAATACATTCCTTTCATCTTTCTGCCATGAAAACTCATGATTTGAGGATACTTTATTCATGAGGGTGGTATCTTGAGGTTTTGAAACATCTAGAAATAATTATTTCTGGATCTATTGAAATAATTTTGGCCTCAATGAGTTTGGATAGCTCCCTTCTCATGAGGGGTTCAATATTGGGGTTGACTAGTCTTTGTTTCTATCTAATTGGCTTAATGTTGGGATCTAGGTCAATAGAGTGTTGATTCATTGAACTATGTTTGGATTGAATTCTTTTAAATCTCTATTGAGCTAGAATTATTTTTGGATCTATTGACCTGGATCCTGCCTCTAGGAACTACAAAATTACATTTCTTAGGGTTAAGGGATATGCCAAACTCTCTACATATTTCAAACACTTTCTCCAGGTGCCTCATGTGATCCATGCTATGCTTGGAGAAAATAATAATATCATCCAGGTAAACCAAGATGAACTGATTGATGAATCCCTTGAAAGCAATATCCATTGCTCTTTAGAAGGTAGCACCTGCGTTTGATAAGACAAAAGGAATTTTTTGATAAGAAAATGTTCCCCATTTGGTGGTGGACCGAGTTTTATATTGATCCCCTTCCTTCACTTTAATCTGATTAAAACTAGAATAACCATCAAGCATGGAGAACCTCTCTGCTCCTGCTACTGTCTGAAAAAATTGTTCCATGGAGGGTAAAGGATAGTGATCCTTAAGAGAATCTTTGTTTAAATCCCTGAAATCCGTGTACAGCCAAATTTCACCATTCCTCTTCCTTACCAAGATCAAATTTGCCACCTAAGTAGAATACTTGATTGGGAAAATTATTTTTGCCTCAATGAGTTTGGAGAGCTCCCTTCTCATGAGGGGTTCAGTATTGGGGTTGACTAGCCTTTGTTTCTATCTAATTGGCTTGATGTTGGGATCCAGGTCAATAGAGTGTTGATTCATTAAACTATGTTTGGATTGAATTCTTTTAAATCTCCATAGTCCCATAAAAATACATCACTAAATTTATGGCACAAGGAAACAAAATCTTTCTTTTCATTTTCATCACATACCTTCCCAAGTAAAAGTTCCTTCCCTGGACCAATTGAAACTTGCTGACAATATTCTTACTTTTTTACCATGTTATTTTCCATTCCTTTGAAATCATCATTTGGTATGAATATCTGCTCCAAAGTGACCAATCCCTTGGGGTAAATTGTTTGATTTTAGTTGAATAATTTGATCCCCATATACTTCTTACAAATTAACTTGCATCTTTGAGGAATAATTTCACCTCATTTTAGATAAACTGTAGAATTTGTTCATCATTGTCAAATACCTACCAGCAAGCCTGGTTATCTGGAATAGATGGCCTAACCACGATCTTGATATGTTGGGCGTTATCTTTGATCAAATTCTCAGCAAGTGAGAATTGAGAGCCAAGGGTATCCATTTGGTTTGCATCTTTGTTCAACTTTCTGGGAACAACCTGTAGGTTAATGGCATCAAAAATTTCTAACAAATCCTAGACTCTATGTTTGTAAGCCTTCAATAGCTTATTCTTCATTGCACATCTGTTGTGGACCTAGTGAATGACTAATTCAGTGTCTCCAAAGACCTGCAACTCCTTGATTTTCCTCTTTTCCTTGATTAACAAACCATACACTAATGCTTCATATTCTGATATATTATTTGAACATGCAAATTACAGCCTATGAGAAAAGAATAACTTTTCATTTTTTGGAGAAATGAGTACAACACCTGCCCCGGCTCCATTTCTGCTCCTAGAACCATCAAAGAACATCCGCCATAGTCCAGAAGTATTTTCCTTTTCTTTTTTGAATATCGTGGGTATCATAAATTATTCTTGGAGAATGCAATAAGTACCTAGACTAGTCTCAAAATTATTGAGCTCTTCATCATAAGGGTCAAACTTATGATCCCTCTCAGCCCACTCATCTAGCAGTAAATAAATCATGGAAGGAGGAATAACTTGTTCCTCTAGATTTGATTCTTACTCATGTTCTTCTTGGATTAGGAAAACTGATTAGACATGAGTGGGTTCAAATGGCTCAATATGGTAAGAAAATATGGGCTTAGCTTTTATTGTGAATAGGGTACCATATCTAGTTTTTAGAAGCATGTGAGTACAATCTGAGGATAGGTAAACACCTACTTAGCAGTGAAATCTCTAGACAAACAAATGATAAACATAGGAGTAAATTCAATAACTGAAATGTCATGGGTTATGGTAAGGCTTGGGCATGTATGAAGTGTCAACTCAAAATCTTTAATTACACCCAGGACATTCAAAATTGACCCATCAAGTTGTAAAACACCCGTAGAAACAAGATTGTATTTGAGACCTAGGATATCAGCAATTTTCTTAGGCATTACAGAGGTACTAGCCCCTGAATCAATCATAAGGTTATGAACTAGGTATTTTCCCAATTATCAACATGTAAAAGGGTGGGGTCTTAATAGTTTTACTTACTTGATCATCCTTTTCTTAATAGACATTGACTGTGGTATGAGCCTTTTGCATTATTTGATCTGCGGAAGGAAGTTGCTTGAGGGATTCACATACGAGATCATGTTGTGATGGAATAGCAAGTGCATCCCACATTGAGACATTGACATTGGTTTTCTTCATTTTCTCAACAATGTTGAATGGGACACCCATGGAATTCTACATCTGTGTCATGCCTAAACTCTTTCTGTGGTTTTCATTCCTCTGTTATGGCAGTGTTTGGTTTGGTAGATTTGGTTGAATATCAACCTCTTTATTTGCAACCTTTCCCGGAAGTTCAGGCAGCTTGCTTTTGTTTACTACGGATTCTTTTTTCTTTTTCGCGGCTTTGACTTGATTCTCGAAAGGTGAAAATTGTAATTCCTACAACTTTTTATTATGTCGTGTATTATCAACCAAGCTGATTGATGGTTTGTTGGAGTTTCTCACCACTTGGTTGACCGTACAAAAATCCTTAGCTCCAAAGAACAAGAGATTGGTATCATTGTTATCTTCTTGGATTGCATTTGCAGATGGACATGGTGCCTCTAGCAGCGGTTCCTATTGACTAGAAGAGCCTTGAACCATGTATGCTTAAAGGTGCATAGCCCTTTCACAACCAAGTTTTTTATGTGGAAAATGACATGGAAAACACCACTCAATCTCTTGTGCCATATTATTTTGCACAAGAACTAAGGCCTTACTTGAACTGGAAGAGGAATTTTTTGTGGAGGATAGATTGCTGCTAGTGGAAGAGGACCACTTTGGCTTTTCCAATTATTATTTTTTGGTTCTGTGTGTATCTTTGATTAGGCTGCTTATTTCTCCATGGTTGATACCCCTTATTAGAATATCGCCCTTGATTTTGATAATTCTTATAAGATTGGGCTTGTGGTTTCTCTAGGGATATAACTTTATTTTTCAAGTTTCTAATCAAAGCCTTCATTTCTTCATCCTGCTTTTTGTTGGGAAGGATTTTATGAGGTGGAAGCAACAGGTTGCGGATTTGGCTCAGGGATAGGAGCAATAAAAGGTTGAGCAGCTTTAGAAATTTCAGGATACAATGGCATGGGTGGCCTAGGAGATAACTTTATAGCTTGTATTAAACTATTTTCAGATTTGATTGTAATTTCATAAGTAGTTGGTAGATTTGTTCCTCCCATAGATTGTATCATAACAGATATATCAGAGTTAAGAGATTTTAAAAAGTAAAGAAAGGCACCTTCAAATGTAGGTCTCACAAGAATAGGAATTTTGTCCCAAGTTCTCTAGAATTTGAAGTTGAAATCCACCTTTCGCTCATTATTTTCTCTCTTGATTGTAGTTAACTGCTCCAATAGAGATAGTTTGTCTACTCTTTCTCCAAACTCATCACAAAGGGTTGTGGAGAACTGATCCTAGTTTTGAATTTTCCCTGCCCCTAGGCTTTTGAACCATTTTAGAGCTTTTCCTTTGAGTGATGAAGCCAAAAGTTTTAATTCCACATTCATCTCAACAACTTCATGTATAGCACAGACATTTGTAATGTCCTAAATGTGGTCAACTAGAGTAATGTGATTTTCTCCTATAAAATATGGCATATTTTTTATAGCTACTACTAGAATAGGATTCTGAGCATTTAAGGCAAGCAGATTGTTTCCTGTGAATTTTACAAATGGATTTTGTTGTTGATGAGCCATTCTAATAGGTCTTAGAATTCTTATCAATTGTAAGAATAGTCTATCAAGTGGAGGTGTTGAAAGAGTTGGGTTTGGAGGAGATGGAGATCTTTGAATTTGTCTTCCTCTTTTGCCTCTTCCTGGGGATAACTGTAAGTACTCAAATATGCCTTCCTCTCTTGTTCTCGATCATGTTTAGATCCTTCTCATGAATTAGAGACACTTACATCACCAATACTATTCAAACCAGTTTATGTTTTGAATGGAGTCGTCATATGTGTTGTTGTAGAGCCTTTAAAGGATAAATCTTAACCAAGATACACATCAAAACTTGATAAAACTAGAAATATTAATTTCAACGTCCCACCGGGTGTGCCAAAATTGTTAGAGCTCAAAAATGCACTCGTGCCTAAATCATAGGAAATTCAGGATTTGAGACAACATGGGACTGTCTCCAAGTTGTGGGACTTGAACTAAGACAAACCTCCGGAGAAGGTCGGCTTCCTCTACTTACTCCTAATGCTAAACTACTCCTAGGAATTGAAATGCAACTATCTAGCTCTACTCTAACTTTCCAAGAGACCAAGGTGAGAAGGAGATTCATAAAACATAAACCTAAACTAGAAAGAGGCGATATCACCAAAATAAGGGGATGAATACTTCAGCAAGAGGGAAGATAAAAGAATATGGTGATGAAGAGGGACGAACTAAAGCCACAGATCAAAACCATCTAAAAGGTTCAAGTTCCACGATGCATAATGAACACAAATTTTAAAACAATGCATCCAACAAACTTGTAATTAAATGAGAGGAAAGAGAGTGCAATAAAATAATAGCTAAGGCTGAAATGAGCCACAAAACCATATATTTATTGCTTAAATATCATGCACAGATCATCATGATACATGAAGAAGATGCAAAACATTTACAAAACTCGAGCCCAAGGCATGTGACCCTTAGAATGCTTGTGCAGCAAAAAATGATGCCTGTGCATTCCTAAAGTATCCAACATTAAAACAAAGCATCACTTTACAATATATAGAAAATGGAAGAAAGAGAGGGAATTTGAATTCTCCTTCCACCAGCCAACCACCTTCATTTAACTCTCTAAAAAGATCATATTTTCTCTACAAATTCTACCTCCCCACACCACTTTTCTTGTTAAAGAAGGAACGGTGCCCATATTGCATTTAATTTTGGTGATTGAGATGTTTGGAAGATCCTCTTTGTGTGTTGGAGACGTCTTTCTTCACTTCATCCACCTACCAACATTTAATCCATGAAATCAGATTCTATTTGCATAAAGAAGGCTAAGATTCCTTCAAATAATATCAGATTTGCAAAAAACAAATCAGATTCATGTCCATTTAGTTATCCGTGGAAAACTATTTTTTTCTTTCAATATGTGGCTTTCTTCTTCCAGTTTTGCACGGCTTTCAGCTTCCATGGTTCCTCCTTATGTTCCATGGCACTACTAACTTTTCTACTTTATTCCATTGCATTACCATGGTGTGGCCTCAAGTTGACTTCCACATACTACCTATTCTTTACCCCACAACTTTTGTATTCACTTTATTCCTTAGTTTTTGTCCTCTGTGGACTTTCTTGTTTTGTCTCTCACTCTGCAAGATTCACTCCTTAGTCGCAGTATTGTCTTTCAATCCATGACATGCCTGAACACTACCACAACCAATTAATCCAACTCTGCGGCAAACCAAGTTTATTAATTTTGTAATGGGTGCAAAAATAGTCAACAGTATCTTTTCCTTTGACTTATTGACTTGGTCAGGCTATGGGGACAAACTTGCATCTTCCATGGATGTAGCGATACGAGCTACAAAGTGCATACGGTCCCAAAATTATGAGCATTTGCCAAGCTTTTTCATCCACCATTTACCAAGGATCAGGGGTGAATCTACAATATACACCTTTCCATACTTGTTAGAGAACACACAAGGAGTCCGCGTGGGAGAGAAGGCCAGGATCAAGGGCGCGGAAGGACAGAAGGACCCGTGTGGAAGGCAAGTTCAGCATTCAGGACTTAGCTGATTTTGAGCATGATGACCTATTTTTAGAAGATGGCGTGTGGAACACACCAATGATGCAGAGACGTGCACGCCATGCATTGTCTATTTTTGGAGGATCAGATCAAAGCATTTTGCATGGAGATGAGCTAAGAATAGGATTGACACTTCAGTTAACTGTAAGAGGCCTATAGATAGCACACTTGCATGTGTGGCTATGCCTGTGAATGGCACGTGGCTATTAATAGCATGTGGCCTATTTCTGGAATAGATAAGTGGTGAAGGGAAAGTCCCCACCCTATATATATAATGTGAGGTACATAAGTGTGATGAGAGTGTGTGTGTGTGTGTGTGTGATGGATGTATGAAGATATAGAGATATATGCATATGACTGAATTACTGTAGCAGGTCCATATGTGCATTGGTATCATTTGACATTATTGTAAGGAGCTTCTGTGTTATTAATAGATGGAAGATATTGGTTGAATCTAAGTGTCATTCCTGTGTGTAATCGAGTAGTGTATGTTATTGATTCAATCATGATTATTGTTTAACGCTTGTTCTGTCATAGATCTGAATGTAGCATACAATGTAGAATGATAGATTAGTTATGAATCTATGTGTTTCTTCCTTCATCACACTAACATCCTACTACAGCAACCCTAAAGAGGGACCTGGTACCTTTGTGTGCTTCGGGTGAGTGCTCAGTCTGGGCTGAGTGATGTGTCAGTGCGTCTAGGGAGTTATCTGGTAAATTCTAGGCTGCATCATTGGTTCCATTGCCGGGACCTCTTTTTCAGTTGTTTTCAGGATGGTTCATGATGAAGACGTACCGGTTAACTCTAGCAAGTATTGAGGAATGGATACATGATCTAGAGGAAGAATATGCATGGTGGTTCAGCAGTGGATCTGAGTTTAACGCATGCACTTGGGTAGAACAGAATCTATATGACAGCTTATATGAGAGCTTTTTCACCATCTTTCCAGTAGAATTATACGAGTGGCTTACTGCTTATGCATCTCAGCGGAATTGGAGGTATCACGCACTTGTCTGGACGCAGGAAGAATTTCAGGCCCTTTATGATGCTGATTTGATCTGGACTCACGCTTGTGGATACGTGGTTTCGTGGTGTTCTAAATAGTTATATTCTGGAATATTCAATTTTGATGTACTCTTTCCCAGAGGTAGCTGAATTCTAATTTTTGTGGTATCCAAGAGGAGTATATTTGTGAGGTATCCCACTGGCGATCAAGATCTTGATGGTAACTTTGAACCTAGAGAGTAAACCAATGGCTAACTAAACTTCACCACGTGTGAGGGCAGGAACAGGTTTGGTGAAAGATGGCAGACCTAGTGGTAGAGAAAGAGAGAGGGAAGGCGGCTTAAGTATAATGAGGTGCGTGAGAGGGAGATAGAGAAGTAGTGTTATGTTGCAGAAAGTATGGCGTTGAGGAGAGAGATGGCTCGTGAAGGATTTACAGCTCACGTAGAAGACGTGGAGCTAGAGCATCAGGAACTCCCCCATCTTGGAAAACATGACAGAGATCCCCCCTCGGCCTCACACAGAAGTGTGCCAGCAGAGACTACCTGGACCACGGGCACGCATCTTAATCCACCTAGTGACCTAGCCCTTGCACTTGGTTTTCCAGTATCTAGTATGAAAAGTAACCAGAAAGCTAATTTGGGAAGCAGGAGAGCAGGAGTAAGTCAGGGAGCAAGTACATCAATGGCAGGACAGACGGCTTCAATGATATTTGGAGGAACATCCTTAGGCACATCATCCACATAGAATGTGAGCACGCAGAATGTTGGATTCACCTCTGGAAGTGGAACTACCTCACAGATGGTAGGGGTTCAGTATAGTACTACTGTCAGAGCATAGGGGAGTGCATCTACAGGTCATATTACCGCTACATGTGGAGGATCAGGAGGTATAGGTGGTTCTAGTTCTGGTGGATCTGGTGGTTCTGGAGGTAGAGGGAACACAAGAGGTTCTGGATCAGGTGGTCAAGGTCCACAACAACCACAAAATATTTATATGGAGATGTCTCTTCATCTCCCAGAGTATAGAGGTATAGAGGATGCTACCGAACATGTGCATATGTGTGAAATCTTGTGGCACGCTAAGGGGATCATGGACTGCTGAGCGTAAGGCAAGTCAATTTTCTACTACATTACAGGGACGTGCACACAACTGGTATAGGAAGTTTGACCCTGATCAAACTTGTGTGGATTATGCAACATTGAAAGATGCTTTCTTGAAAGAGTTCCATATCCCTGAGTTTGAGCAGAAGAGTATTAGTGCACTCAAGGATATCAAGCAAGGCACTACTGAGAGTGTACGTGAGTATGATGCTCATTTTAAGACACTTCTATCTAAGCTATCTTATGATATTCATGCTAGCCAGCATGCACAATGGTTCATTGGAGGATTGATTACACCATTTAGAAGGGTTGTCACATAAGACATACACTGATCCATGCGAAGCACTGGAAGTAGCTTTGCGTGCTGAGGAAGTTGGGAGCATTGACACTGGTGTTAGTCCATTCTTAGAGGCACAGATTGCAGCTATGGAAAAGCAGTTAGAGAAGCTATCAGCAAATTCAGCCCATGAAACATGCTCAGGAATTTGGTGTACAGATTGTGAAGTGGAAGGTCACACCAAGGATAGTTTCCCTCGCAGATCTGTATGCTCATTACTGTTGGATTGTGAGATATGTCATTTGAATCATGATGTTAGTCACTGTCCTTTGTTACAACATGAGATAAGGAAGAATGTATCTTGCTTTTGCAAGATTTGTAGGTCCATGACCCATGATACTGAGGATTTTTGGTTGATTGGTCAGATCCAGGATGCTATAGACATTGGGGTATGACAGACAAGTGTAACAGATAATTCTAAGGGTAAGAATGAGCACCAGGATTGGGATCATAATCCAATGTGCTATGACAGGAATGAGGGGAATTTTGAAGGAGGACATGGAAGGGGACGTGGATATCATGGTGGATATGGAGGATGAGGCCGTGGTGGAGGAAGAGGTGAGTTCCCTCATGGAACATGTTATACATGTGGATCTCCTAACCACTATAGGTGTGAATGTCCTCAGAATATTGCATGTTCTTTCTGTGGGAAGAACCATAGCTATGAAGAGTGCCCGGACTTATATGAGCATCTGAGTAAGCAGCATAAGCAAGAAAACAAAGGCGTCGGGATGGTTAGAATCCAGTGCATGGTAGAAGATCAGTGGATGCCCAAGATAGCAGAAGGACTTGAGGCATTGACAGTGAAGATTACTACACGTGCTGAAGTGGCACGCGCAAGAGAAGCATTGCACCAGAAGCCTATGATCACCAAGGAGGAGGTTTTGCATGCAAGGTACCCAGATCCCGCTCATCAGAAGGAGGTTTACCAGGATACCATGGAAGTGCTAAGGAATCTTCAGGGTGAGATACAATACTTAAAGGAGTAGAAGAAAGCATCAGAGACAGTCCAAACTGATATTGATGATCTGCGAGAAGTGTGTAGAATGTTGCGCCAGGAGAACATTATCCCACTATTAGGAAGTTGGTTAAAGGGGAACACTCCACGTGTAAGTTTTGAAACCAGATGGCAGATCCTGCATGCAAATCTTCCCCCTGATAGCATTGACTATGACAAGGAAATTACTCTGAATGTTGTTGTGGATGGGTGGTTGTTGAGCAACATATTGATTGATACAGGTGCAGAAGTAAATGTGCTTACATTAGATGCATGGGTACAAATGGGGAGGCCTCCATTGCAGCCATCATCTAATGTGTTGTTTATGGCAAACCGGACTAAGGCTACTCCCATAGGAGTTTTGAAGGATGCATCTATAACCATACAAGGGGCCAAGTTCACTGGGGATTTTGAGGTATTAGCACTTGCAGAAGTGGACAATTTTCCAGCCTTGCTTGGATGCCCTTGGTGTTATGTGAATAATGCTGACTTGAGATTCAATAAGGGGTATATCAGCTTTGAGAACAAGGAGGAAAGGGTTGTGATACCATTGACAGATGGGAAGTCTACACCATATGTTGAGCCTCTAAGTGAGGAGGACTTAAACCAAATTTATGTACGTGTTGTTCAGGACCCAGAGGTCAATGAGCCATCAAAAGAAGGCATCCTACAGTGGGAGGATTCTCATTCCATTAGTGATACTACGAGTATTTCTTGTGACAATTGGGCTCATGGTACATATGAATTAGTAGGGTGTGAAGTAAAAAGTGTGGTTGCATGCAAGAATGGACTTCATTCGGTCTGATGGATAGGTAGCACAATACCTTGGTATACAGGGGTAGAAGATCTTCCTACATTTTTGAAAGCCATGGAAACACAGTGGATAGATCAAATTAAGAGAAGAGCTATGTTAGTATATACCTTGCGCGGGACAGCAGCGCACTGGTGGGTAGTCCACAGAGATAATCTTATAGAATGGGAAAAGATTGGAATCACCCTATCTATTAGGTTTGTAAGGAACAATGCACCTACACAGATCTGCACTTATCATGGTGATCAACCTGTTTCAGCATCACATTCAGCAGTGTGAGAGACTCTAGACAATAGGACAGGAAGCATTACCACTTTCACTCTGGGTGCATAGATTGTACTCTACGCTACAAGGATGCGCATGCGCCTAGTATGTATATGCAGAACTACATCGAGAGACTGGAAACTAGAAAAATTTGACTGCAGGGATGATCCAGACCTTTGACTACTTTTCTTCTCAACCTCCAATAGAAGAGGCATTAAAATTTATCAAGTGCTTAACCATGGGAGATAGTGCAAAAGTAGAAGAGCATATTCAGGAATTATTTGGTGAGACAGAGTCTGGAGCACATTTTGAGAAGGAAGAAGAAATGGACTTCATACTACTTGAATGCGCTTTCCTTGAGAAAGAGAAGGGAAAGATGGTTTACATCGTGGATGATGAGGAAATTGAAAACCTGGATATTGAACATTCACAAGGGGTGCGTGAGGTCTTGGACAGTGCAGACAAGGATACGTGCCTATCACGAACCCATGAAGACAAAGAAGGTGAATATAGGTTCGGAGGCTGAGCCTAAGGAGGCCATAATTGGAGACTACTGGTCAGACTCGGAGGTAGCAAAGATCATTGAGTTACTCAGGGATTATCAGGACTTATTCCCATGAGGATATCATGAACTTAAAGGTGTGCATAAATCACTTGGGGAAATGAAGATAAAGCTTAAAGATGGTGCATGCCCAGTTAGAAAGAGGCCTTACAGAATGAATCCTAATTTGCATGAAAAGGTAAAAGAAGAAATTGATAAAATGTTGAAATCTGGAATTATCAAACCCTCGATGAGTCAGAATGGGTTAGCCCAATGGTGATCAGTATCAAGAAGGATGGATGAATTAGAATATGTGTAGACTACAGGGAGTTGAATGCTGCATGCGTCACCGATCCATTCCCGATGCCATTCACTGAGGAAATACTGGAAGGCGTTGCAGGGCGTGAGATATACTCCTTTACAGATGGGTTTTCTGGGTATCATCAGGTTAGGATTGCTCAGGAGGATCAAGAAAAGACAACATTTACTACTGAATGGGGTAGTTTTTCCTATACTGTGATGCCTTTTGGATTGAAAAATGTGCCTGTTGTATTCTCGCGCATAGTTGTTCAGGCATTCAAATATTTTATTCACAACTTCTTACAGGTTTACCTAGATGATTGGACAGTATATGGGCTTGTGAAAGATCATTGTGACAATCTGCGCTTAATGTTTGAATGGTGCAGACAGTTGAGTATCTCTTTGAACATCAAGAAGTGCATATTTTCCACACCATTTGGAATATTGTTAGGACATATAATCTACAAGGAAGGTTTTCTCATTGATCCAGCTAAGGTTGCAGTCATTTTAGGCCTGGAAGCACCTACCAGTCAAAGCGAGGTGCGTGGATTTTTAGGTCATACAGGATATTATAGAAAATTCATCAAAGGGTATGCCAAAATTGTTGCCCCCTTGGAAGAGTTACTGAAGGGGAAAGGTACATTTTATTGGGGAGAACCACAACAACACACGTTTGAGATATTAAAAGAGAGACTTACTACCACGCCCATTCTATGCTTTCCCTCATGGGATAAACCATTTCATGTGCATGTGGACGCCTCTGGCATGGCCATTGGCATTGTGTTAGCTCATCCTAGAGAAGGTATTTTTGATCATCCAACTTGTTTTGCTAGTAGGAAGCTGACTCTTGCTGAACAAAATTATACAACTACAGAAGCGTGAAGCTTTGTCTATGATCTATGCATTGCACAAGTTTTGACAGTACTTGTTAGCAACACCATTTGTGTTTTATACAGATCACATGGCATTGAAGTACTTGGTAAACAAGCCCATCTTACAGGGGTGCATATGCATATGGGTACTCTTATTTCAAGAGTTTGATTTCACAGTTGTGGTGAAGCCAGGGAAAAGCAATTCTGGACCAGACCATCTATCTAGAATCAACTCAGGAGAGGAAGCACAGACAATTGAAGAAACCATGCCAGATGCACAATTATATAGGTTACAATGCATGCCATCAAAATTAGAAGACATTGTTGTCTTTCTGCGGACTGGTATAGCACCAGAAGGAATGAAGGCATTAGAAAAGAAACAACTTGCTATACGCGGACACCGTTTATGTTAATCAGTGGTGACCTCTACAAGTTAGGCAGAGATGAAGTATTACGTCGTTGTGTATTAGAGCATGAGCACAAGGATATTATGGAAGAAGCTCATGGTGGTATTGCAGGAGGCCATTATGCAGGTGATGCGACTTCCTGGAAGATCCTACTTGTTGGATTATGGTGGGAGACATTGTATAAAGACTGTAAAGAATATTGTAAGGCGTGTGATCATTGTCAAGGCTTAGGAAAACTAGGGAAAAGAGATGAGATGCCTTTGAGACCAATTACTAGTGTAGAACCATTTGAGAAATGGGCCATTGACTTTGTAGGACCTATTTCGCCAGCCGCGCGCAGGACTGGATCACGCTATATCATTACTTGCACAGATTATCTCACATGGTGGGTAGAAGCAGCACCTACAAAGGACTGTACATCAGCTACATTGGCTAGGTTTCTATGGGAGAATGTTCTTACAAGATATGGATGTCCTTTAAGCTTGAGAAGTTATAGGGGTACACACTTTTTTAATGAGACAATCAGGATCCTATTAGATGAGTTTATGGTTGCACACCATAAAACTACACCCTACCATCCTCAGGAAAATGGAACTGTTGAGGCTTTCAACAAGATTTTGAGCCAAATTTGACAAAAATTTGTGATGTTGGAAGAAAGGATTGGGATGACAAAGTGTCAGCTGTTCTTTGGGCATATAGAACAACTTATAAGTGATTGAACAAAGCCACACCATTTCAGCTGGTGTTTGGCATGGAATCCATTCTCCCTATAGAATTTATGTTACCTTCTTTGTGCATTGCGCGCGCTGGAGGTCTAGCTGATGAACAGGCTTTAGAAGAGCGTATCAAGAAGATGATTCAACTGGATGAGTGATGAGCCATAGCATGATGGAGTCAGAAGTAGGAAAAGGCCAGGCAGAAGGCATGGCATGACAGAAACATAAGGGATAAGAAGTTTGAGATTGGACAAATGGTACTTCTTTATGACTCTAAGTTCTTGCGCCATCCAGGAAATCTCAAAGTACATTGGTTGGGGCCGTATGTCATCACTCACATACTTGAAACAAGTTCTTTCCAGTTAGAAGCACTTGATGGAACATGGCTACCCAATTACTTTAACGGGAGTAGGCTGAAGCCCTACTATAAATAAGACTTCTTGGTGTTTGTAATAAGGTAGTATTGCCATTTAGATTAGGTTTCCCTTATGTATTTCCTTAATGTATTTCCTTCATTGTCACTATGCTTTGTCAATTTAGTTGTTGTTCTTGTGTAAAGCGCGCTTGCGCGCATGAAGCTCATTACTATGTGAAGAATGTTTATGCACAGAGGACTGCACATACCTTTAGTGTGGGGTGGTTGTAGTTATCCAAGTAAAAGACCATGGGAATTGAAAGGTGAAAGGAATAAGCTACTATGGGTGCACTTTAAGTCAAAAGAAGATTACTTCTCACAAGTGACCAAGGATGGAGATGAATGAAAGGACAGTATAACGTGAGGCAAGTGGAGGCCATGATAACTACCAGGAGAAGGTACAGTGATGAGGTACTCAGGCGTAAGGGTGTGCGTTGAAGAGAAGTCTGTGACCAGAGGGTAGGAAGGTGTGCTAGAAGGTTATAGCTGGGGCACGAAGATGTACCGTGTGGAAAGAATGAATTTGGTCAGTAAATGAGAGGATATTTGGTAGGTGAAGGAGCAATAAATGCATCAAAATTTGAAAATTTGAAAAAAAAATATATAAGGATGGGATGCAGATTCATTTTTACCATTGCGACTAAGAGAATTTGAGGAAAGAGCCAATTGCAAAGAGCCGAGTGATCGGGTTAAGGTGCGAAGGGTGTGAAACCAAGTGTGATAAACAAATCTGTGTGAAAAGAAGCTTGTGTCCCTGGTGGTGAAGGGTTTGAGTGAAGCAAGGAGGTAGAGAGGAGTTAGGGCACAAAGTTTCCACCTAGGGCATGATTGAATCAAGCTAGGGTTTGATTCACAAAGTTGCAGAGTTAAAGAGGAGATGTTTGCAAAGGGAAAAAAATGGCACCCAAGAAGGCATCTGCAGCAGCAACAAAAGGAAAGAAGAAGGTGGTCATTGAGGAAGAAGAGATGGCACCCGAAAGCCATTTTTTAGAAATGCAATATCCAGAAGGAGTCATCATTGGCCAGGAGTGGGATTCACCCATCAGAAAGAGAAAAGTGAGTGAATACAATCATAGGACCATGGAGAACAAGAAGGAGCTCGATTCCTTGCTCACTGCTAGGATGAACAAGCGTATGGCAGATGACATGCCAGTTTTTGATGATGTAGGTGAGAAGCTTCTGAAGAGAATTGGGGTCTACCAATTATATGAGCTCCCATATTTTGGGAAGTATGAGCCCTTGTATCAGTGGCTCATGAGCAGAGTGCATGAGGACTTCTTCTACTTTGCAGGATCAGAGTTAGAATCTCATATGCGCTTATCTCATCAGTTACAGGTTTGAAGGCCATAGGAGAGGACATAAAGAATGATCTCACAGATAAAGCCATGATCTTGAAGACCAGACAAGAGTTGGGATACCTGAAGGGTCCACACGGTATGGATATAGACAAATTGAAGAACTGTCTAGTTGTGCAAGCAGCAACACACCTTGTTACAAAGTTGAATGATCAGGAGCGGTGGTCACAGGTAAATACTATGTGGTTACATGTTGCACGTAAGATGTCAGAAGGAGCAATCTACAATATTGCAGGCTATATTGCAGAACAAATAGTCAAGGAAGCGTGCACAGGAGGGAAGATCAGCTTTGGGGTTGTTCTACTATCACTAGTATTCATGGAAATTGGAGTACCAGACGGGCCGAAGGAAAAAGTATGGGAATACCCCATGGAGAATAAGTCACCAGCTGAAAGGTTCAGTAAGTATCTATGTAAAGGGGCCATGACAGATGACGTAAAGAAAAGGGTAGAGAAATGGTATGACAGGCTCCGCACGGTGACATTTGGAGAAGAGTGGCACATCCCAAAGGACCTACCATCAGTAGTAGGGACACAAGTCCAGTTTTTGTATATCAACATTTCTGTATCACACGCTTCCCAATGAAAGATGGAGTCTGGAGCCCTTGGTGTAAATTTCCTTACGCATTCACTGCAAGGTATTTCCAAGCATCTGTTCACAGATTTACAGACACACTGACTGGTATTCAATGCAGATAAGGTAGACTGTGACTACCACACATTGAGAAAGAAGTATGTGTATCCTGGAAGAAGTGCCTTCACTGAGAGGATCATTTTGGAGGTGTTGAATATTAAGCCAATAAGTCTAGTTGTAGCAGATGTAGGGGCAGCGTTGGTGTATCTTCAGCTGAAGCCAAAGATGGAGAATAAAAAATATGTGGAAGGTGAGTTCGCACTTCCAGCACCACCAAAGGGAAAGCATACAATGGAGAACATCCCAGCGCCTAAGCCCACAGAGCCAATTGAAGTGGAGGATGAGGAGGAGGAGTGCAAAGATAGTGGTGGTTTGGAGCATAGAGGTAGGAGACATCCTACAAATAAGGGTGAAGCAGAGCGCACCATTACACCACCTCAGCCACAAGAGGGGGATGATGAGGACTTGAATGCAGTCCAAGGGGAGCACAAATTTAAAAAGGTGTTTAGGAGAACAAGGACCCAAGGTGCTACTCCAACCATGGTACATAGATCACCCAGACTCTCTCCACAGAAGGAGGAAACCATGCAAAGAAGAAGGAAACTGAAGTTAGATAAGGAGGCAGAAGAGTCAGAGGAAAGCACGCCTAATTCTCCTACACTCCCAGAGAACATAGAAGAACAGGGTGAGGAATCAAAGGGAAGAGAAGAGGATGAGAAGAGACCAGAGGAGACAGCTGCAGAGAATTTTCAGGACATGGAGACACAAGTGCCAAATTTGGAAGCTAAAGTCCCTAAGCAGCAATGGTCTAGAAGAACAAGTGGGGAGCACATTCCACCAGCCATGGGGTATGCAGAGGACATAGGTAAAATTTTCCATGCCCGCTTCCAGAGCACGATAACACAGAAGGATTTATTCGGCTGGGAGCTAATGGATGAGGATATGGTGACTGTGCGCACTCGAAAGCAACTATCATGGTCAATGCACACCCACATGGATGAGCCTGACTTTGATGTATGTGAAGAGTCATGCATTTTGAGATGGCTGAAGAAGGCACCCCAAGCTAGACACATGACAGTAAAGCCTACTATCATGTCAGATGAGTAGGTAAGCAACACATTGGTGAAGGTTTCTACTAAAGTGGTTAGAAGAAACATGGAAAAAGCTGCAACAATCAGAGCACTGCGTGAGGAGCTGAAGACAAAGGATGCAAAGATAACATGCATAACACAAGAGAGGGACTTCATGCACAGAAGAAGAATGAAGTATTTATCAGCATCACAGAGGAGATTGGGGACAATGTCATCAGAGAAAGGCCACACTTGGAGGCCAAGGTACCATAGATGTTTCCTTCAGTGATACACTATGTGGGAAAGTTGGTGGACTTGGTACTTGAAGATGAACCTCTATGCATGACAGTGCCAAGAAAGTCAGAGCAAGATGTAGAATGAGAGAAAGTGTCAGTGATGTGAAAGATTGCATCTTATGAAGGGTTGCTGCAAGTGTTACAAGAAGTATTGAAGAAAGCAGACCAAGATTTAAATATTTGCACAGCTCCAGATGCGCTTATCAATATAAAGACCCTAGAAGAAAATAATGAGGTCCAGAAAGCAATGAAGGATGAGACATTGGGTTACACAGAAAGATTGTCAATAGTTAAGCAGAAGTGAGAGGCCCTGGTAGCAACACTAGAGCCGCACAAGACTCAGATGGAAGAGCTTGGGAAGCTAATTATGTAGAAGATGGATCTTTTAGAAGGAAGAATGACATCAATTTCCAGTGTTGTGTTGGTTCTACAGAATGAAAAGGGAGAGATTGTGAGGGATGAGTTGGAATCCATTGTTGTGGACATCCCAGAAAAAGTAGAACAAACACTCACTGAATGGAAGGTTTTGGAGGCCGAAATAAAGGAGGAGTATCCAGAATTGATACTGCAAAGTGATACAGAGGAGGTTGTCTCATAAAAATTCTTTATTTGTCTACATTCTTTCATTCTTATTCTTTCCATTATTCTATTCTTTACTTCAATTTTTGGAGGAATACCCATTGTCAAGATGACAATGAGATTAGTGTGGGGTAATGTTGATCAGAGAATACTTGTTAGAGAACACACAAGGAGTCTGCGTGGGAGAGAAGGCCAGGATCAAGGGCATAGAAGGACAGGAAGGACCCACATGCAGAAGGCAAGTTCAACATTCAGGACTTAGTTGATTTTGAGCATGATGACCTATTTTTAGAAGATGGCATGCGGAACACACCAACGATGCAGAGATGTGCATGCCATGCATTGTCTATTTTTGGAGGATCGGATCAAAGCATTTTGCATGGAGACGAGCTAAGAATAGGATTGACACTTCAGTTAACTATAAGAGGCCTATAGATAGCACACTTGCATGTGTGGCTATGCCTGTGAATGACACATGGCTATTAATAGCATGCGGCCTATTTCTGGAATAGATAAGAGGTGAAGGGAAAGTCCCCACCCTATATATATATGTGAGGTACATAGTGGTAATATATATGAGTGTGATGGATGTATGAAGATATAGGGATATACGCATATGACTAAATTACTGTATCAGATCCATACGCGCATTGGTATCATTTGACATTATTGTAAGGAGCTTCTGTGTTTATTAATAGATGGAAGATATTGGCTTGAATCTAAGTGTCATTCCTGTGTGTAAACGAGTAGTGTCTGTTATTGATTCAATCATGATTACTGTTTAATGCTTTTTCTGTCATAGATCTAAATGTAGCATACAATGTAGAATGATAGATTAGTTATGAATCTATGTGTTTCTTCCTTCATCACACTAACATCC
Source organism: Taxus chinensis (assembly GCA_019776745.2). NCBI lineage: Eukaryota > Viridiplantae > Streptophyta > Pinopsida > Cupressales > Taxaceae > Taxus > Taxus chinensis. The sequence goes on from CM034151.1 coordinate 27,948,010, forward strand.
TACTACAACAACCCTAAAGAGGGACCTGGTACCTTTGCGTGCTTTGGGTGAGTGCTCAGTCTGGGCTGAGTGATGTGCCAGCCATCTCACAAAACATGCTAAATTTCATTCTTAATTCAAAATGGCGTGACAGACTTTGCGGATGACGTAAATTTCTTAGGATAAAAAGCTCGAAGCTATGGGGAATAGTTCAAGGACCAAATTTTCATACGAAGCATTTCATCAAAACACTTAGGAGGTAAGGAACACAGATGAAAATCATGATTTGAGACAATGGGAAAAATCGGGCACCAACAGGCCTGAAGAATGCCCTTGGTTATAATATAAGTAAATTCTATCAGATTGAGCTTGTTGCCTCTTTAGAGAAAAAAAATTCATTGGATAAGTTCTTAACCAGGGATTTAAGGTCGTCATCATCATTCTATTTTGGGAAGGATAGGAATTAGAGGTAGAAGATGGGGCATTTGGTCTAGGAATGGGAGAAGAAGAAGGCTATGTACTTTGAGGCAATTCAGGAAATATGGGCATAGGTAATCTAGGGGCTATTTTTATAGCTTGTATCAAAAAATATTCAACCCTAATGGCTATTATATATGCATCAGGTAATTTTATAACAGCCTTAGATTATATCATTACAACTTTATTTAAATTTAAACCTCATAAGAAATATAGGAAATCACCTTATGGAATCACTCTCAAAAGAACTAGAATTTTGTCCCATGTTTTCTGAAATCTGAAGTTAAAATATGCCATGAGTTCATTGGGGGCCCTCTTAATGGTTATTATATGTTATAAAAGGGATATGTTGTCTACTTTTTCATCAAAATTCTAACAAAGTGTTATCCCAAGCTCATCCCATGTATGAATGGAAGCATGCATCAAGCTTCTATACCATTGAAGTGATTTTCCTTTTAATTAAGAATCAAAAAACCTAACTGCAACATTATATTCAGTAATAAGATGACTTGAACACACATTTACAACATTATGGATATGATCTATAGGGGTTGTAATATTTTTACCAATGAAGAAAGGAATAGTTTTCATAGAAAACAGTGGTATATCATTTTGGACATTTAAAGCCAAGGGACTACCACCATTAAAAATAACAAAGGGTGGATTTCTTTGATGCACCATGAATGGGATAGGCCTCAAATTTTTTATGGAGCAAAAGGAGGGTCTACTAGGAGGAGGAGTAGAAATACATTTGGTTGAAGGTGATGTACATATTTGCAATAGTATTTCTTTTCTTCTCTTCTTCTTCTTGGTGAGAGTTGTAAATACTCAAAAGGTTCACCTCTTGATACATTATGCTTGTTTGTATCCTTCTCATGAAAGTGAACACTAGGTTGTTTAATCAGTAGCTTTAAACTTACAAGCTTCCAAATGTGTAGAAAGGTTCCTCCACAGACTAGAATCCGCTAAGATAGACACTAATTTTAGTGGAAATGTAAATCTCATCAAACTAGTCCCATCAAGTGTGCCAAAACTGTTTTCGCTGAAATTTTCACCCCTAATGAATCATAAAATCAACATTTAAGTGAAAACATGAATGATCTCGAAAGCGTGGGGGGAAATTAAGATCAAACCTCAAATGAGGGGGTTAGTTCCTCTCACCCCAGTTTTTTGTAACTACTCTAATTGATTATATTATAACACTATCTAATCCTAAACTAAGAAACTCTAAGGAGATAGAGTGATAGAGAGCAAAAAAATAAAATAAAAGGGAGGTGATGCACCAATTTATAAAATGGATCAATCCTAGATCTAAAAGACAAAGATGTGAACATGCAAGTGAAATTTTAAGAGATGCACACAACTTGAAAAGAAATATAATGGAAAATAATGAAGGTGTGCAAGAGAAAAATGATGTGCACATTAAACATGGAGAATTCAAAGAAACGAAGTCACACTTGCATTAGTATCAAAATTTAACCATTTACAAAAATAGATTTGAGGCAATAAATCTCCATATGCAAGTTACAAAGGCCACAAGAAAGAGTTTTACAAGCTCATAAGGAGGATTTACAAATTTAGCCAAAAATAACTCGTATAATGTGCCAAAGAAACTTACATTTATAGAATTTAGAGAGAATGGAGAAGAGATGGATCACATCCAGTGATCAATGAAAAAAACTACTCACCATCACTAAGGACCAATCACAGGCTAGGTATGGGTGCATGACATTTCCCCAGGCACATGTTATCAGATCACCAGTGTAAGAGGAAGATGCCTATAATTTATTAAATTTTGGTCATTTATGTGGTTGAGCATCTGGTTTAAAATATGCATGACTTTTTCATTCCTTGCATACTTTAGATGATTTTTTATCCGCGTCCACCTCTTTCTTTTAGTAATTTCTCACATCTTGCACCTTTTCAAATCTCTCGAACTTAGCTGTTTAATTCTCCTATTATGTCGCAGAGGTCTTCTTCCCTACTCTTATCCAAATAAGCCCCTATGCTTATTTGTACAACTTATTCAAGTTTTAAACTTAGAAAAATTTGGATGGTAGATCCAAGCTTTCAAAAAAAAAAAATTCAGTATCGTGAAGATCTGGATTACGAAGGAATTTTTGTAGTAGTCGTGTCAAGCCACAAAGCAAAGATGAGGAAAACAAAGGGGAAAATTCCCCATAAAAATCCACACAACAAAGGAAAAAAGTCCCTGGAAAAGGCCATACAACAAAGGAAAAAATTCCCCATAAAAATGTGTGCGACAAAAGAAAAAGTTCCCTAGAAAAATACACGCAACAAAAGGAAAACAATTCCTTGGAAAAATCCACACAAAAAAGGAAAAAAGTCTACAGAAAAATTCGTGCAACAAAGGAATAAAGTACCCAAAAAATCTATGCAACAAAAGAAAATAAAATTTTAAAAAAATTGTGTGACCCAGAACCAACCCAACTTTCCTTTTTAAGCTCTCAAATCCATCCAAAAGGAATTGGAATAAATAAAGGCATGGGAAGGTTAGAAATAGGTGAAAGATCATTATTGGGGCATCAAAAAAATGGGGAAAACCATTCTAACCATGAAAATAATTTTTTTTTCACCAAACACAAGATGTTATTTTTAGCACAATTTGTCAAAACGAAGCATGTAGAGTTAAAAATAGATGAAATCATGCAAATAAATTTTGTTTCATCATCCAGAAGGTTTCATAATATAAAAAATCATGCAAAATTAGAGGAAAAGTTGTTTTTCTATTTTGGGAGTGCAGATTTTATTTTGGGCGTAGAATTGGATTAAAACAAAGTATAGAGACTATTTTTAGAGAAAAATAAAGAAAATAAAGTAAAATGCATGCCCTTCACTGAAGAGGAGTTATTTTTGGAGCAAGGAGACAAACCACACGTGTTTTTTCCTATTTTTACAAGTCAAACTTTCATGTGTGGGTTTTTCCTTCTTTCCTCTCTCTCTCATATTTTCTATAAAACTCCACAATGTATTGTAAAATTTATTTTGGCCTCCTCATTCATGTTTTTGGATTAATTCAATATTATAAGTGAGAAACTAAGGTTCATGAGTGATTATTTTTTCTTATTCCACCTCTTAGATCAATAAAGGAGTTGTTTTTACCTTTCTACAGTCTATGTTTAGTGCATTTTTTTTAAACTGATTTTATTGATAAGACCAAACTAATTCCCATCCATTGCAAAAAATAACATTATTCCTTCTCTTATAAAATGGATTTAGATGTAGTCTTAAGAACTAGATATTTTATTTAATATTAAATGTATAATATATTTGATTTACCTTTGAAAATTCCATTGCAATCTGAATGTTTTCATTTCCTAATATTTCTTGTAAGTTGGAGTGTAGTATTGTATATGAGCAAGTCATTTGATCTCTTGAATGTATTGCAGCAATTGCAATACTCACGCAACTAAGATCACATGACTCACAAAGATCACAACACTCATAAAGCTAGGATTTTATGACTCACATAACTAAGAGTGCAGGACTCAAAATACATAGAGTGCAAGACTCGCAGAACTAGCGCAAAACTCACAAAACTAGCGTAGGACTCGCAAAATCAATGCAAAAATTGCTATAACTAAAATTTCACAATTGCAAATGAGAATATGAAAGATCTTTTTATTATTCTTATTTCTATGAGGAAAAACCCCTCTCCATTTTTACACAGCAATAATAGTTTTAAATATATCAGCATTTAAAGAAGAAAGTTTTCAAGCGCAGTACTAGCAAAACTAGCACAAGACTCACTCTAACTAAAATTTCATACCTTCAAATGAGAATCTGAGAGAGATTTTTGTTCCTCTAATTTCTAGGAGGAAAAAAAATTATTTTTACACAGCAATAATGGTTTTGAAGATATCAACATTTGAAGAAGAATATTTTCAAGTGCAGTACTAACAAAATCAGCGCAGAACTTATTATAAATAAAATTGTAGAACTCCAAATGGGAATCTAAGAGAGGTTTTGTTCCTCTTATTTCTAAGAGGAAAAAACTCTCTCTGTTTTTACACAAAAATAATTTTTTTGAGATATCATCATTTGAAGCAGAAGGTTTTTAAGTGCAGGACTCGCACATACAGCATCAGATTTGTTATAACCGTTCAATATTTCTAAATGAGAATGTGAGAGTTTTTTGTTCCTCTTATTTTTAGGACAAAAATACTCTCTCTATTTTTACACAGAAACAATAATTGAGTATATTTATTCATTTTAATTTTCAACATAATAAGGTCGGAGGAAAGTAAATAAGACAAAAAAACACAGATTCAGTAAAAATGTGATATCTCCCTCATTTCTCAACAAAAATAATAATTTCAAAATGTTTTGGAAATTTTACAACAAGGAGCACCAAACCCAGAAAAGGTTTGAAAATATTCTTCCAATTAAATTCACACTAATGATCATAAAAGCATGGATGAGAATATGGCGGGACAGCTATCATGTTAAAAGATTCAAATATGCAGAAGCAAACATGGCAAATAAAAAAAAATAGCTAAGTACATGTGGAAAAGATAGTCCAATAAAGAGTTGTAATATTTGATTAATTATTTTCCACATTTGTATCATTTTCAAGTGTAAGAAGTAGTAGTTCAATCTAGAGTTGTAGTGTTTGATTAAATCTCTTCCATAGTTGTCTCCTTGTCAAGTGGAAGAAGTAGTAGTTCAATCTAGAGTTATAGTGTTTGATTAAATCTCTTCCATAGTTGTCTCCTTGTCAAGTGGAAGAAGTAGTAGTTCAATCTAGAGTTGTAGTGTTTGATTAAATTTCTTTCATATTTTTCTCCTTGTCATGTGGAAGAAGTAGTTGAGTACAAGTAGTTAAGCTTGGAGTTGTAGTGTTTGAATAAATTCCTTCCACATTTATCTCATTGTAAAGTGGAAGATGTAGTCAATTATTGCCCAAGATTATAGGTAAGTAGTTCTATAAGTTTGGAGTAGGTATGAGTTATAAATATCTCTCCAAAGCACTCAATGTAACAGTGGTAGGAGATGGATGATTTTTGTAACATCATTTCTGATTAATAAATCTACATTTCAAGTATCTTGGCAGCAGTTTATTTTTATTTTTTGTTAACCCAACTCTGAGAGAAGAGTAAGGACCCACTCTTACCCAAGGAGAAGGATGTTTTTTTGTTGTTTTAGAATAGAATCATTGTTGTTTTCTTTAGATTGTTCAAATCAGTGCAATGTGTGTTTTATTTTGTTTTGTTTGTGAAGCTTCACTTTCATTTATTTATTTTTTGTTATTTATTTCAGTTTGTTAGATTAGATTTGCTTTCATTCATTTATTTCAGTTTGTTAGATTAGATTTGCTTTCATTCATTTATTTTAGTTTATTAGATTAGATTTTCTTTCAGTAATTTTATTCAGTTATTAGATTAGATTCATTTTCAGTGATTGAATTTTCTTTCAATAATTTTCAATTCTAGAGAAAAGAACTATAAAATCATTGTTTCCTTTAGCCCCTTTTGCAAATAACCTTGGACATCACATGCTTTTGAAATTCTGTAATATTAAATGATGAGGATTGCAACGACCCTCATCATTTATCATCGTGGTACATGTTTATTCTTGATTTAACATTTTAATCTTGATACCTTCATGCAATTTTGTGTCAATTTATAGGTCATAGATTGTGTTTGACCAATTATACACAGGATCTTGTTGTGGAGCCATTTGATGCCCCTTCTTTATTTTATCACAACTCAACTCTGAACCCTTATAAAAAACACTTTTGTTTTTATATACTCTCTTGTATTTAGTTTATGGTGCACATAGCTCCTATGGTCTAATTGTGTGATTTCAATCAGTATCAGATCCTCAAAAAAAATTGGTGTATCACCATCTTTTTTAGTTTGTCTCTTCTTTCCTTATCTCTTTTCCTTATTGGTTTTGGTAGAGTAGAGTAGTCTTAGAAATAGAAAATATTTAAGGTGTTACACTAGAGAAACCATGCCTCTCTAAATACCCGCTCCAATATACAGGTCACCCACAATCTAGGATTATTTCCATTTTTTCAATTGAGAGGATATTTAATACACCATACTCCAAAGGGTGCATTTCAAAGTGACAATAGTTTGTGGGATGCCCAGTGGGACCTAGAATAAATAATTTTTCAATGATTTGATATTGTCCTTCGAAAATATCATTGTTTCAGGAATTTTCATCCAGCATCAGGTGGCTCCATAAGTCCAAAGCACATCCGGGGAGCAGATTAGCACATATTTCATGCCAAAGGTTACAACTAGTTCATCTACAAAAGGTATTCCTTTTTTATATCATTGAGTTACCTTTGAATTCAGCTAAGAGAAGCATATTTTTAAACACCAAACCATACCCTAAATATCCTCCTAGTACACAAAAATCAAGTTCATTTCTCAATTTTTCCATACTCGGTCCTAATTTGAATATGGACCTAAGAAATCATGTTTTTATTTCCTTCAATGATAGAAACCCGCTATTGTTTTCCCGACATGATGATATCACAGTTTCCACTCTTAAAATCATCCCATTTTTTACTGGGAAAATCATGTTACACCCATAGAGAAAGTTAAATATGTGGCCAATATATGTTTTATTTATCATATTACTCAAGATGATGTTGCAGTCAAACTATTAGTAGCCTCTTTCAAAGGAAAATTTTTGTAGTGGTACAAAGTACTGGCACTAAATTCCATGACTACATGGGATCAGCCAAGAAAAGTATTTGTAGGCATTTTGAGGAAAAAATGAATCATCTTTCATTAATAGAACAATTTACCACCATTAAGAGATCACCGCAATATTTCATCATTGGTTTCAATTATAGATTCAAAAATACTAGGGACAAAAATCCACAATTGGTAAGGCCTAATCCTTAGTATGATTTTTTGTATTATCTAAGAGATTTGAATTCTAATATTTCAGTGATGATACAATCAATGAGTGGAAGGAAACTCCCTAACGCTTATAACATAGCAATTGGAGCTGAAAATACTATATTGCTTGATGATTGGGCTACTCAAACTCATGCAACTGATCCACATAGCTATATTGAAGAAGAAGGTCTCGGAACATATTATTTTCAGGAGTAAAATGATACTATTCTTAACCATGTCAAAATAGACCAGCAAGATGAAGGTTTATGGAAATTATACTTTTATGGATCAAAAAGCAAGAATGGAGCAGGTGGAGGGATCGCACTGATTTCCCCACAAAGGAAAATTATTTCACATCTTTGAGGTTTCAACTTACTTGCACAAACAAGAAATCTGAATATAAAGCTCTTGTGCATGGGCTTAAATGGGAAAGGAGGAAATGAGAGAAGAAATTGCAATCTTTTTGTGACACTGAGTTAGTAGTTAACCGAATCAAATGACAACTTGCGGCTAAGAAAAATTTGTTGAGATCCTACAAGAACAGGGTATGGGATTTAATAGAATATTTTGATGCTTTAAATGTTCAATCTATTCCTAGAGTGGAGAACAAAAAAAAAATAGGTTGGCTGCCATTGGTGTTGAGGTTGATATTCTAGATCAGATCAAGAAAGAAAAAATCAGCAATATATCAAGATAGTGGTAAGTCCTTCTATCCCAGACAACAATATTAATTGGCAAGTGTTTAAATCAGATCAAAAAAAAAAGTGAATTTCTTGAAAGAATAAGTTGAGTTTTCAATCAAAAATTAGGATAGATTACAACATTAGTATGATGTTAGATTATTTAGTTGAAATCTAACAAACCTCAAGGATTGGTTACTCTTGAATCCATCTTTAATGCAGATGATCAAGTCAGAAGTGAGAAATCCAATATGATGATCCGACAAGATGATTATGAACAAATCAGCACTGGAAATGGAAAAGCACTCAAATTGAGAAAGTTATGTAATAACGATGAAAATCTTGCTTTTGTTCAACTTTCTCAAGAATTTGATGATTTTTTTCCATGGAGCTATTGTGGTTTAAAGGTTTTTAATCTAGATTTAGCTCAACATGCAATAGAATTGGATTTAAAAACAAACCCATTCTAAAAAAATAGATACCTATCAATCCTAAAATTGTGCCATTGATGAAGCAAGAATTGGATAAGTTAATAAAATCTAAGATGATTTTCCCCATCAACCACTCATCATGGGTGGCCAATTTGGTTCCCATGAGGAAAAAGAGTGGAGACATATGGTCATGCGTGGATTTTAAATATTTAAACAGAGCATCTTAAAAATATCAGTACCCACTTCCATAAATGGAGAAAATTTTGCAAAGGGTAATTGGCTCAAAGTGTTTCTCATTGCTTGATGGATATTCTGGTTACAATCAGATTTTGGTACACGAATCAGATCAATTTAAAACAATGTTTGTTATAAAATGGGGTACATGTGCGTACAGAAAAATTCTATTTGGACAATCAAATGCAAGAGCCACATTTCAATGTGCAATGGAATTGGTGTTTCAAGGGTTAATCCATAAATGTGTTCCTATTTATTTGGATGACATAACTATTTTTCAAAGAATGCTACTGATCATATGGTTCATCTCAGACACGTGTGTGAAATATGCAGATAATATGGTGTTTCACTCAATCCAAAGAAGTACATTTTTGTAGTACATGAAGGTAAATTGTTGGGTCACATTGTGTCTAAGAAGGGTCTTATCATCGATCCGGAGAGGGTAAACACAATCTTATCATTGTATTTACCAAATCACAAGAAGGCATTGCAAATTTTTCTAGGTAGAATTAATTTTATCACAAGATTCATTCTAGATTTTGTAAACTTAGTAAAGTCGCTAACTTCAATGTTAAAATATAACATGGTTTTTTAGTTGGAAAATAGAAGGAAAGAATTCCTTTGAATTAATTAAACATGTTATCTCACAAGATTTAACACTTTTCAGTCCATATTTTAGTAGATATTTTATTTTATATACTTTTAGAGAAATTAATACAATCTCAGCTATGTTGGTACAACAGAATGATGACAAATTGGAGTAGCCACTTTATTTTTTAGTCAAGGGTTGCAAGATTACAAGGTGAAGTATTATTTTTTTGAGAAACAAGTTCTTTCATTCATTAAAAGCCTCAAGAAATTCAAACATCTACTTTCTAACAACAACATTCATTTAATGGTTTCCCATCTTAGTGTTAAAGATATTCTTTTAAGAAAGGATATGAATGAGAAAAGAGCAAGTTGGATCACAAAAGTGATGGAATATGATGTTAATTTTAAATTCACTAAGCTATTTAGATGAAGAGGATTGTGTGAGTAGCTAGGTTTAGACTTGCATGATGATAAAAATCAAATTTTTGTACTTCAATATGGTCCAAACACAGTTGTCCTTCATTACCACAAAGTTGGACCCAAGATATGATCCATTTTCTTTAGACTGAACAATTCCCATAGGTTTGGAAAAATTGAAAAGGAAGTATTTTAGATTACATTCCATTCCTTATGTTCTTGTTGATAACATGTTGTTTAGAAAATATGTGAATGGAGTTATTTTAAGATGCATTGATTCATATCATATTGAACATGTTTTGGAATAATTCCATGGAGATATATCCAGTGGCCATTTTACATCAAGAGCTACATCCTTTAAGGTTATGATATTTGGTTATTATTATCCAAATTTATTCAAATATGCTCATGCATGGGTAAGGAAGTTTTAAAGTGTGTCATTTTTGCAAAGAAACAAAAGTTAATTGTTCTTCCTCTTCAACCCATTCAAGTAAATCAGTCTTTCATGAAACGGGGATTATATTTTATTGGCATGATTAAATCACCTTATAGTGCAGGTCATGAATGGATTCTCATAGCTACATATTACTTCATGAGATGGAAAAAAGCAATGGCTTTGAAAGAGGCAAATGAGACTTTATTTTTAGACTTTTATGAAAGTATAGTCATAAGATTTGGTGTTCCTGCAACAATTATCTCAAACAACGCATTAGCTTTCCTTGGAACAAATATCAACACATGGGCAGTCATGTTTGGCATTCATCTCTCAACATCTTCCAAATATTATCCTCAAGGGAATGGATTTTATGATTCAACTAACAAGAATCTTCTCAAAATCATCAACAGAACTATGGTGGAAAATCATAGATCATGGCATACA